>CM053789.1:842021025-842736858 GCA_028749045.1 Cupressus sempervirens | reverse complement strand
CTAGTCCTACTAGTCCTTCTTTCCCTTAGAACCCTGACCCTTTCCTATGATCTTGTACTCTCACTTCCTTGGAGTCTATTGGTATTATAGATACCCTCCATAACCTTCCTAACCTCATCAAACACTTTTGGCCACAACAAGCAAAGAAAACTCAATTTCTTCACAAAGGCTAATTAGTCCTAATGATTTCTAGATCTAGTAACCCTATTTTTTCCCCACACTTAAAATTCTCCCCAAAAAACCTAGTGTAACCTTAGGAATCTGAAAGATATCCCCTAGCACTCCAAGATTCCAAATTTGCAGAACTTAAAAACACACATAACCCTACTTACTCCTAAGCCATAGTTTCTAGTATTTGTTTTAGGCCTCCAATCCAACCAGCAATAAAAAATATCTCAACATCTTCAAACCTCCAACCAACCTTCTAATTCACCTACACATTCAAGGTGACTTCCTAGGGCTTCTAGGAACTCCATTGTATTGACCCAACATGATCATAGGTGTGCTCTGCAATACCATTTCCAAAACTATCCAGGGTCATATACTCCTAGTAGTAAGCCTAGGGAAATACTCCATGGCTTGGAAACCCACCATAAAAGTGAAAAAAAAAATCAAATTTCTATGTCCACTATCTAAACTATCACTCCACCTAGTTTCATGCATTTTCCACTATGGGTGATTAGGTTAGAACCATTTTTGTACAAACAAACCCTGTGAAACAATACTTAGGCCAATCATCAATAAAAATGATGTAGCTTTCAAACCTTAGGGATTCATCAAAAGTGAAAATATGAAAAAGAACTAGGAAAGACTAAACGATAATAACACATGAACTTGATCTCTTGTGCCAATCTATACACAACTGTACTACACCATTGAGCAATAGAAAACATAGAAATATGTTCATACAGAAGCTCCACATGTGCATAAAACTGATGGTAAACATTCCAACCTTCAAAACATGAACTTCCATGCTCAAATAACTGAGCATGGGTAGTTAAAACCTCCAAAAATTCCATTTTCAACAATTTATGCTCCTTATGACTTTTTGGCCAAATAGGTCCACCTAGGACCATTCTAGGACCCTAGATAGGATAACTAGGAGCTATTTAGGTAATTAAAAACCTTAATTACCCAGCCCTAATCATATTTGACCTATTGAGCAACTTTTGGCTCAATCAGAAACTTTTTAGTAACCTAGGAGCTAGTGAGCAACTTGGCTCTTATATTTGGATTAGTTGCATTCCAAGGACACTTGGAACTTATTAAACACACACACACACACATACACCTAACTAACCTCTAATCACACCAAAAAAAAAAATTAGGGAGGTGCCCTACACCAGTAAATAGTTGACAAATTTGGGCCTTGCCATTATTTTTAAAGGATATTTCCTATTAAATTTTTTTATGAAATGAAAACCCATTATAGCTCTTAGTGTTATGATTTTGTTTACTATTTTAATGTTATTTATTAATAAAAAGTGTCACCTAAGGATAAAATAGTGAGTTTCACTAGAAGTTTAATAAATTTTTTTTAAAAAAATTATTTTTCTTGAATTAATATACATGTCACCAATCTGCATATAGTTCTTTTGAAGTTAGAAATAAAAATTTATTAAAAAATTAAATTTTGATCAAATAATGATGTTTGTACATGAGAGGTTTAAAAATTATCTTTATTACCAATTGAAAATTTTAAAAAAAACATATTCAATAAAAAATTAAAGAAAATTAGGCAAGATCCTACGACATAATAGTAAATTGTGAGCCTCTCATTTTGGAGGTCTTGGATTTGAGTCTACCTAGGCTTAATTAATAATAATAATTAATTACAACACGTAATCAATAATTAATCTTGGCTTCGGCCTCTTACCAATAAAAAAAATTACATAAAAATATTTTCATCAATCTTTGGTGTGTCAAGTAACTTCCTTTAAAAGGATTTTAAAAATCCATTCATTTGTTGAATTATAGTGTTTGTACATAAGTGTGGTATGGTCCTGAAATAAGCATTTTGAAAAAGTGTGTTTCAAGGATCCATAATAAAAGGTAATTTTGTCATATTGGTATTCAAATAAATTACATATTCAAAAAGTAGAATCCAAACGCTAAAATTTCTATTACCAAAGTTTTCTAATATTCAAACTCCAACTGCCTCAAATTTTTACATTATTTGAAAAGAAATTCTAAAAATAGCAAAAATACTTTCACTTTTTGTCCAAAAGTGATACCTAACTTCTTGCACTGACCCAACCTTCCTAGTTTCTTAACTCATCTTCTAGTATTTTGTCCCCTTGGGGTTACTTACGTGATTTCATCATCCCTAGGAGATTAATCCTCCCTTAGTAGAAAATAATACCTCATTTTAGGATCACTATGATCTTGGTATTGTTGGAAAGAAGGTGGATGAATTTTTTAGTATACTAGGGAGATTTTTGAAAAGAGAGATATTGTTGACATATTATTGAGTTGTTGGAAGTTACATATTGATTACTTATGTGTTGTATTCATGAGTTGGTTTGTAATTGATATCAACATATATGTGATTTGGTATGTGACATATAGAGTTTCAATATGTCACAAAAGTAGATTTGATCAATGAGGTTTGGGTATAGAGAGTTAAGTTATGTGTTCTTAGATTCATGTTTATGAATGTGTTTAGATGCTTTATTTGTGTTTTCTCATGTGCTAGTATGAAGATTTGGATGCTATATTTGTGTTTGCTCATGCTTGTAAAGACTGGTTAGAGGCTAGTGTGTCAGAAACAATTTACTGATAATTTAATTATATCTAATAAGAGAGATGGGATGAAGATAAGTGGGCTTAGATCATGGTTAAAGACATGTTCGAGATTCTATGTTTGTGATAGTAGATGCTAGAGACCATTCTATGGAGATCTCTAAAGTGTAATCTATGATATATTCACTAGAAGCTGACTCTTCTGATGTTATTTATTTTGAAAGTTGGAAAGTGTATTGTAGCATGTGGAACTTTAGTTTAATATCATATTAAGGTCATATATTACTCATTTTATATTGTGAAATCCCTCACAGGCTAACATAATTAGTTATTAGGACAAGGTATAAAGGAAATGTTGTTTGGACCTGAGTTGTAGTCTTTTGTGATGTTTGAGACTTTGTAATTTATATTGAGGATGCAAATTTGATCATATCGAAGAAGCATACAATATTGAGATTGGTTTAAGATCTTTAGAGGAACTATATTGGAAAAGAGGTTTTTGTATTGGTTAGTTCAATACTTGGGATATGTTATCGTAGAGATCTACTTTGTGTATAGTTCTAAAGCAATTTGGACAATGAGTTCAATTGTCTTCCTCGTGCTCCTAATAGGGATAGAATTTTAAGATAGGGATTCAAAGTTTCCTAATAGGGACTCATATGTATTGATTTTATGTAATTGGCTCTCAACAAGGTCATATCCTCTTACAAGGATCTTTTATATTAGTACATCATATTGTGAGTACCATCCCCACTAGGTTTTTTCCTTTGATCAAGGGTTTCCCTAGTTAAGAAATCACCATGTCATTGTGTATGTTCTATCTCTTGGCATTGTTCACTTTATTGGTTATTGAAGTTAGATTTGATAAGTTAAGTTGGATTAAGCAGTTTTGTCATGGAAGTGTTGAGGTAGGTCCCTAAGGCAAGGTGAATTTGATTCTTTGAGGATATGTTGGTGTTGCAATACATTGAACTTGAAAACTATCATTGCAATTCTATGTAAAAAAAATTAGCTGCTCTCAACTAGTCATTTTAACTTGTATACATTTGATTCCAATTATGAATAAAGATCATGAGAAAAAAATTCTTCCTCTCTCATATTATTGTATAGTGATAAGTACATATTAACGTGTTCATATAGACTTTACTAAAATTAATAAAGACACTTAAAAAGAATATCATTTTTATTGTCAACATGTCGAATTTATATAATCTACACCTCATTATCAACAAATTGATTAATACTCTAATCCATAACAAGTTAGAATAAGTATCTTAACTAATATAATAATCCATGATAAATTGTATTATATTGTAAAAATGTGACAGAAAGTTGACAATAATTTAACTCTCTAGAAGTATAACTCAATCCCATATTTAGTTAAATTATACTATTTTTAAACATATAATAACTCTATAACAAATTAGTATAACGTATCTACTCTTATTTACAATCTTCTACACAATTTTCAAACAATATTCCTTCAAATAATTCATAAACATTTCAGTTCATTTTCAAATGGGCACTTTATTGTTTTCCCAAAGGCTAAGGGAGGTATGAAGTTTAAGGCCAAGCAGCTAAACATCACAATCACTTGGAAAATGGTACAAATGAGGGTAAGCTATCCTTTATTCCTTATTCTTGAGAACTTTTAATTTAATAACAAGTTTATGGCACGCAAAAGAACCCTAGCTTATCCCATCTAATTTAGAGACGGCGAGGGAGCTGGTGCATATGTTTCATCCCAATCAGGGAATTGCTTGACTGTCTCGCAAATTTTAGGCAGGGATAATCCTGTCAAATGCACAATAGTTTCAGCCCAAATGGAATGAAATAAAATTGTAAATGAAACAAAGGCAGAGAAAGTTATAATTGTTTTGTGTTTGTGTATGTTACCTTCTCCTGCAGCCAGATTGAAGTATAGTTCCTTTATATTGGGGCAACTGTTTAGGCAACTCTCTGAGCATAACTTTGAAGTGAAGTGAGAATTGGTGGTGAGATCATCGGAGGACATGCCAACAGATATTCTTGATAAACCACAAGAATCCAAACATTCATCGCTCTCAATCCATTCTTTTGTCTTCTCTGTAGTAATACCAGAGGACTGCAACCCACATTATCACAAACCCAATAGACTAAATTGAATGTTTTTCATATCTTAAACAATCACAAATATGGTGTCGTTGCTTATTTCTTGCAGGAGATTTGGAATCCTTAAAAACCATTTTAATCAAAAGAATCACAAAATATGACCTAAGCGTGATTAAATTGTTTTTTTTTTTGTTGAGATTGTTCCTTAAAAACAAAAAAAATAAAGGACACCCTTATCATGTTAGAATTTATTTCCTTTCACTTCATAGTGGTTTATTTGAAAATTATATCAGACTAAGAAGCGGGGCTGATCTTTATACAACCACAGTGAGAGGTGTCAAAAAAGGATAAGAACAGTACAGAAAAAGGGTGCTGGAAAAAATACATTAGCAATGGCTGAACAAGAGCAAAGCAGATGCCGTAAAAGATAAAACCCAGAACAGTAACTAAGCACTAAAGCTAGAAGGCTTCAACAAGGAGGAGTTTGAAGAATAATTATTTCTGGGCGGACTACTAAGAAACAACTCAGGCGGACTACTAACAAACAACTCAGATGACGTCCTTAAGGTCCCCAATGAAACAAACTTAGTTTGGGCTACTGCCAGTGTAATCCCAGTACTATGGGATGGCTGGGGTGCTCAGGGGATGGTTGCAAGAGGAGGAGGATGGGGTAGGGAGGGGTGTTTTATAGTAACTTGAAATGCTAGTTAGGAAATGATGTTTCAGTAGAACATACCAAATTAAAATACTTGAACATAGAAAAATTGCACTATGAACTAGAACCATTGAACATTCAACATATTAACATATTAAATACTCAATAGTAACTTTCAAAAATCAAAAATCAAATAGAAATTCAATTACCCATCTGGACAGTTGCATGGCATGGTTGTAGAATGGTGGAGGTGGAGGTACTAGTGCAAACGTCTCGAGGACGGGTACTTTGAGGTTTGGGAGGGGGTGCTAGTCCCTGTATTTGCAATAACCAAAATGTAGATAGAAAAGAAATGTTCCGTTCGAGGTTTGGAAGGGGGTGCGAGTCCCTATATTTGCAATAACCAAAACGTAGATAGAAAAGAAATGGTATGCATGGCCAAAACCGACTATGAGCTTAAACATCACACACTAATGATTAACTCCTAAGCTAAAAGTGTTAAATACTAGAAATTGATTAAACAAGCTTATTCCCTAGTGTTGGATGTTTAAGCACTACCCCATATTAGAGGGTGACACCCTAATATAAAAGAGAGATCACCTAGATTTATAGCAAGAGTAAGACTGATTTGAGTGTTTCATTGTAGTAGTTTTAAATCTGGTTTCTCATAGGGCTTTTTTGGTGTAAGGCTCATATTTTAATTGGTCTATGTTTTGCTCATTTTTATCTGTCTTCTTATTGTTCAAAATTCTAGGGTCCTTTCAAAATTATCTTTTAATCCAAGACCCTGATTAAAAGTTTATTCCTCTTAAAAGGGAAAAAACAATGATTTTATTCATATTCCCCCATTTGTAGATTTGTGCAATCTAATATTTTATTATAATTAGATTTTAGAAATCTGTTAAAACTCATTTATCTTCTTTTTTTTTTTTTAAATTAAAATGATCTATAAATCTTTTTAAATCTAAAAATCTAGATACTAATTTATCTTCTCTTCAAAAATGCAAAATAAAGCTCTATAATTCTATTATAATTACAAAAAAAAAGTGTAAAAAAATAAATTCAATTTTATTTAAAATTATAAAATATAAAAAATATTTAGGTTTTAATTAAGAACAATCACAAAGATTTATAGTTCTCTTGAACTTAAAAAGCATAAATATTAACAATAAAAAAGATCTAGATAATTCTATTAGGATTATTTAAAATAAATGAAATATAGAATAGTTTTTTTTCAATCTTAACAAACAGATGAACATATACTTCATTTTGAAAAATTTTAATTAAATTTGAAATTTAGGAAAAAAAAAAACGACTGAGACCAAATTTTCTAATTATAATAAACGAGAATCCCTTTTTTTTTTTGAAGTTTAAAAAAATAGAGCAATTTTTCATATTTGTACCTAAACTATTCATCTACATGGTATCTAAATCTTAATTTCATCAAACGGGCTTTTGAGTGAAATTGTAACCTGACATTCATGTTGAACTGATTTGACGGAGTATTCATTCTCAAGCACACAGCGAACTCCTGAGGATGACACCGCAAAAGCACAGTATTGTTCCGGGAGCTTCTCACATTCGAAACCTTCACTTACACGACAGTAATGTGACTTTTCTACAATCTCTTCATTACATTAAATATAAAATATACATAATTAAATAACCTAATTTATATAATATTTTCGTTCATAATTGGTATGAATATTTCACAATCTATTAACGGGTAATGTGATCTGGATTGTTCTTACTAAATCTTCACTTACATTTAATCCATTAACACTTATTATCGACATGAATTTTTCATAATTTTATGAGTTAGAAAAAACGCATTGATAGAAAAACATACACAATTTGAAAACTTCACTTCCACAACATTCATGCTTTATAGTTAACATGAGTTTTTCATAGTCTATAACCTAAAAGCTTGAGATTTGAGAGTTTAAATTCCAATTAAACTTAGTTTACACAATATCCCCACTTATAATAACATCATTTTTTTCACAATCCATATATTACTACATTGATATAATCTAAAATGTTGAATGGAAAACACACAATTTAATCCTAAACTTTATATTCTATTTAACGTTCATTGTACTACAAATCATCATGTAAGCCAAAGACACTTACCTTGAACTATTAATATGAGATGCACGATTGAAAGAGCAAGAACAGCAATGACTGTAGTAGCCTTTGGAGGAGGACCCATTTGTGACAGGAGGAGAATTAATGTGGCTGCAACAGCTTCGTTACTTGATTTTACTATTCTGAAGTGTACTGGGCTTTGGTGGTAGCTATTTATTGGCTTTTCCATCCACATATCTCTCATCTTTCATACACCTGTTCGGCTGATAAAGTGTTTGGAATCCTGATCATATGCCGAAATATTTGAAATCAACGCGTGATTTCCAAGAGAAATATCCTCACCACATATTGCAATTACTTATTCTTGATACTTCATGCTCAAGATGGCTCTCCTCCTCCATTTCCGTTGTGATTGGAACCATATTCAATTAATTTTAGTTCATCTACTTTACAATTAAATAGAATGCTTGGATAACCTACGTTAGAAAGTTAAGTATTTATTTACATTTTTGTAAATCGGCTCCTTTTTTTATTGAGACTCTTGGGCGAATCAAAGCTGTCACTAAGAAGCATTTTTTTTTGTGGGTACCTTAAACAATTTTTGTATTTAGCATTTTATATTCTAAATTTATAATAAAAGTGTCATTGAAATTATAACAAAGATCTCTGGTTATTTGTTCGCAGGGTTTGTGCCTCACTAGAAGGTTGAACCCTTCATTAAAAAAAAAATTATAGTAAAGAAGTCATTCAATTTCAATGAAGATATAAAGATGTCTCTAAGCATATTTGTTCTTTCAACATTTTATTATTATGCATATAATTTTAAATCTTTTGAAATTTGAAAACAAAATATATATGAAAAGATATTTTAATTTAAGTTTAATAAATATAATAAATTTATAAATTATTATGTAAAAAGTTATCGACTTACATAATAATAAAAATATTTACTGTTCTAATTTACTAAATCTTTTTGTATGCAAATAGAAGAGATTACATCGAGACAAATTGTGATCTAGTTTATTTCATTAACCCAAAGAACTTGAAAGCATTCTCCTAAAGTCATTTTGTATAAATTATTTCATAATATGATGAGACCGCATTTTCTTTTAGTTAGCTTGTCAAATTTTTTGACACACTCTTTGTAGGGGTCCACATTTTGCATTCCTCTAAATTAAGGTGCATACAACAACACCATATGGTTTAATAGATATTGTGTTTTCTAGATTTTGTTTCAAATCTCCAAAAATATTCGTTATAATTTATACTCTATTTACATGATAAATAATTTCCACAAGTCCTTATCTCTATCATATTCAATCATTTTATTCATATTTATTTCATAACTCAATGTGTATGCTCTCTTCTTCTTTTTTCTTTCCTCCTTCAATGAGAACAATTCAACTAGTCTTTCTAAAATATGGCAATTATTCTTAATAGAAATCCAATCAATTTGCAAATACTCACTACTCATTCTAAAATTGTAGCTTGGATTTGTGAATTCAAAATATTATAGTCTTTCTATGTGATATTTCTAAACTTTATCTACATGAATAAGACACATTATGAAAAAACAATTCAACTAGTCTTTCTAAAATATGGCAATTATTCTTAATAGAAATCCAATCAATTTGCAAATACTCACTACTCATTCTAAAATTGTAGCTTGGATTTGTGAATTCAAAATATTATAGTCTTTCTATGTGATATTTCTAAACTTTATCTACATGAATAAGACACATTATGAAAATTATTTGATAAACTGACATAAGGAATATAAAGGTAGGTGGAGGGCATATGATTTATTTGTGAGCACAAAAGCCTCAATCAACAAAGATAAAATTCATTTTAGCTATATGAGAAAATATAGATGCATTTTGATGTATTTATTGAAATCTTTCTTATTTTGAATTTTAAAAAAAAAAAATTGGAAAACTTTTCTCATTTTCTTTTGCTTGCGACACTTCCTTTAACTTATTTGTAAATGGTTATTTGTTATTAGGTTAGTATGGAATATATTGACAAAGAAGATCTTTTGTGGTTACCATCCTCTACCTTTTTCTCCACATGCCTACATAGTGTCACATTTAATCTTAGGAGCTTCCATGACATGGAGAGGCAAAATGAGTATTTTTTAATATCATGTACTATAATGTATGCAATTATAATAGATCTTAACCACTCCATGCTATTGGGTGAGTCAAATACATGTCGATTTTAAATAAATATAATGCATTAAAAGCAATACTATATTTAATAGAACAACCTACATTCCTTCATTTCTTTGTTGCTCATGTTTTCAATATTAAATATTATATTTTCTTGTCATTAATATGACATATAACCCTATCCATATATTTTAACTATACAATTATATATACCACTTAGAAAAAAATTTATTTAGGTAATTTACTTAAAGCATTATAATAGAATTAAACTACAGCATTAATATCGATTATAGTAACTCTACATGAAATCTTAAACTAATTATTTAACTTCATTCTACTTCATAAAAATTATAAAAGTATAATAAATAGTTCCAACATAACCACTCTTACATAAAAATCTAATTTTCAAAAATATATGTATATCTAGTTTTCAAAAATATTTATTCTTAAATATCTATATATCTAATTGATAAATATGCTGAATCATTTAATAAGCAAAGACAAATTGAACCATTTTATTGATAAAATTATTGAATCATTTGTAAATGGCCAACTTTATTGGCATCACAAAGATTCCCGCAGGTACTAATTATAAAAGTTGGGAGAAATATAGAATAACGTAGAACGAGAGCAAGATAACTCAATGGAATAATGTAGATTGGGAGCGAAAAAGCCCAATCTTCCTTATTGTATAGCATTTTATCTAGTTAGAAATTAATTGGCAAGTAAAGAAACTCATAGTAATTCCATTCAAGTTTTCATGGATGAAAAGTTATGATGATGTTGGTGCTAAAGCTTCAAAGGAAACAGAAGGAGAAGGCCACGGTGCATTTGCTACTTGAGAAAGTGAAGACAACGGTGCGTTTGCTGCATCAGAAAGAGAAAGGGAAGCCCATGGTGCATCTGCTCCACGCTCTTGTTTGTTGATTGTGTCACAAAATTGTGGAAGGTATAATCCTATTAATAGTAGGTCAAAGACACAAAACATTTAGCTTGGATGAAATAAAAGAGTAAATGAAACAACACAAAGAATGTTATAATTGTTCAATGCGCTAAAAGCATGACTTACCTTCTCCTGCAGCCAGATTGAAGTATAGTTCCATTATATTGGGGCAACTGTTTAGGCAACTATCTGAGCATAACTTTGAGGTGAAATGACGATTGGTAGTGAGATCATCAGAGGACATGCCCACAGACATTCTTGATAAGCCACAATAATCCAGACACTCTTTGCTCTCAATCCATTCAATTATCTGGTCTGCCTTGATACCAGAGGACTGCAATGCACATCCACATTATCGAAAACTGTAAATCAATAGCTAACCAAGATTCTATTGATACAAACATTTTTCATAATTGTTACCGAAACAATTCTCTTTTCACGTCAACTAAATATCAATTTAATCAGATGGGCTTTTAAGTAAAATTGCAACCTGACAATCATATTGGGCTGATGTGGATTTGGAGATGTACTTATTCTCAAGAACACAGCGTTCTCCTGAGGATGACACTGCAAAAGCACAGAATTCCACTGGAAGCTTCTCACATTCGAAACCTTCAATTGCATAACATTAATGTTTATAATTAGTATTAGTATTAGTTTTCTACAATATACGATCCAAAACAACAATTGAAAACGTACACAATTTCATCTAAAAATTTAAGGATTAACAACTATTTCCATCACTGTGCAAATCATGTATGCCAATCAAACATCGGGCTTATTCAATAAAATAAAAGTGAGGGAGACACTAACCTTGAACCAGAATCATATTCATGACTGAAAGTGCAAAAACAATATTCACTGCAACTGCCTTTGGAGAACCCATTTCTCAAAGGCAGTAAACTAATGTTTCAATTTTTTTTGTTTGCTTGTTACTTGGGGTTGCTATTCAGTATTCTGTGTGTGTCTTGGGCTATGGTGGTACCTATTTATTGACATGGTACATGGAGACATTTCTGAGTGTTCATACAACTGTCCGACTAATAAAAATTTGGAATATTAATTACCTGCTTAAAAAAGCTAACGCAAAATTCTTGAAATCAGGACAGGTTTTCAAGACAAATATCCTCGGCACATATTGCAAATACTTATGGTTGAATCTACCGCTTCTCCTCCATTTCCGCTATGGTTTTAACAATATTCACTTAATTTTAGTATTTTATTTCTTGTAAGTTTACAATAGATTTTAATGCTTCCACACTAGGCATTCGAGAGTTCAGTATTTGTATTCATTTATTTGGAAATCGATATTATCTTGATAGGCAACCTTCACATAGTTAAAACATTGTAAGAGAGTAGTAATTTCTGTCTTAAAAAATTATATTATAAAAGTATATAATAGTGTCATTTTGATTATGAAATCTACATTTATATATTTTTAAAGTAGAAAAAGTTATAGATATTTTTTAAATATGTTCTTTTATTTTTTCATATTATTATGTTTATGTCATGAATTTGACTACTTCAGTTGATAAAAGTTTTACAAGATGAAAATATTATTTAAAATATATTTTAATGGGGTTAAGTATTTGTGTTCATTTATTTGTAAATCATAATGCTTTGCATTGGAACTCTTCACATAGTGTCAAAAAAAAAAAAAATAGCAATTTTTTTCCCAACCATAAATCATGAATGATGAATTTAATCATAAATCATAAATCATCAATGCTACACCTTGATCCAAACTCTAATAGCTAAGCCCATCTATTAAATACTTAAATCTTAAATTTCAAACACCTAACACTATCTAAATGGTAATCTTGAATGCTACACCTTAAATTCAAAAACCTAACACTAACCATAAATCCTATCCAACTTCAAACTAGAATCCTAAATGATAAATCATAATATTAAATATTAAACCCTAATCATAAATTCTCAACCATAATCCTTATGCTAAACACTAACTCTAGTTGATAAGCTCAATTTTAACTCTAATCCTATATACACACCATATTCTTGAATGATATACCCTAATGCAAATACTAAATGCTAAACTCTGATTATAAATAATGAGCCCTAGCCATAATATTTGTAATAAATGCCTAAACCTAATCCTAATCACAATAATAAAATTCCAAATTGTAATCCTAAAATCCAAATCTTTTTGTTACTATAATTGATGAATCTTAATTTTAAGTGTTAAACACTAATTATAATTATAATCATAATTCAACCTTATTGATAATACTTGCCTAACCCTCACCAAACCAAAAATCTATTCTTCACCCCTAAATTTTCATTAATATAATCCAAACTCTACCCCTAATCATAATAATAATTGTTTAATCCCTATTGTTGACATAATTCTTCTCTCTACACCAAAACTAACAACCCTAAACCTAACTAAATAAAAAATCAATTTTTTTATCAACCACATCCTTAATACAAGCATCAATTTGAACCCTAACACAACACCATTTTAAAATTGGACTCTATAATAAAGACACTAAGAAAATATTAAACCCTCATAAAGAAAGTGGAAATCTAACCCTAGCTCTAGATTAGTTTAAACTCACACCAAACAAAATTGAGCCTAGACACTAAATAAAATTAAATGTAGTGAACATTAAATGTTGTTGCTAACTCTAATTGATGAACTCTAACTATAAATGTTAAATTTCAATCCTATTGGAAACTCTCACTCCTAATTCTATCCCTAACCCTAAACCATAATCCTAATCATAAATTCTAAATGATCTATCCTAATCCTAACTATTGAGGGTCAAGCTTGCACAAGGACAATGACATAAATTCTTGTAAATTGTCCCTTGAAGAGACAATATAATACCAACTCCAAGGTTCTAGGAGGTTATTTTTTAACTAATAGCTCAATCGGAGACTAATGTTTCTATTTATGAGGAGGCCTTTGCTGGTTTTGTGAAATAAAATATGTAATTCTATGAAACTTGGGAAAATAATTAGATAAATATTAATTTTTTCTTGTAATTTGCTTTTTGAAGAATGCAATTTTAACATGCAACTAATATGAATTTTAATCTGACTTGGGGATTAAAAAGTAAATTGCAAAGAGATAAGGAAACAAAGGAATAAAAAATCTCGTAAAAATGAAATCATAAATAAACATAAGCCACACAATTGTAATTTGAGAGATGCAATCGATGGAACTTTGTAAGGTTGTACGATTTTTCATAATTCATCAAATTCTATAGCCACAAAAGTACATGCACACAAGACTTATTACTATGAAAATACTTGTAGAATTTTCCTTCTATAATTTGTCACTGCAAAGGCATTTTTTGACTAATTGTGACAAACTCTTAAACCTAAGATTGCACAAGCATTCAATAAGACAATTGTCTCCTCATTTATTTATGAACATAAATTTACAAAGAAAATGTGCATTCCAACAAGAATCACTTCACATAGAATGAGAACATCAATATAATAACTTTATTGCATAAATTATTGGCCTTGAATACATGTTACTTCATTGTATTTATAGTCAATTCTCTCCATCATGAGATTTTGTGAACAAGTAGTTTTCCATTGCAAACAGTATGCAAAAAAATATTAAAATTAAGATATTTATGTACAAAATGAGTCCTACCCAAGTGCTAAGTATGTTTCACTTCTATTTTCATTATTTAATAGTGCATGGACATTTACACAAATCACCTTTGTAAATAGAAGAAGAAGATAAGAGGGGAGACATCTCCAACTAAAAACTAGGGCTCTCGGGTCTTCTAAAAATATGATCTCGATCTTGTCCATGTGTAGCCACTAGTTAATTGCTAGCTAACTCAAAAAATACAAAATTGGAAAATGAAAGTACTAAATTTAGAATTTTTTAGTTAACTAGTCTCATAGTTGAAAACTTTTGTAAATTATCACACCTACAAAGTTGTGGACCTACAGAGTTTTCTATAGTCACATCAACTTCCAAGAGATCGAGCATATGTAATGTGTCATTTTTGGCATTTACTCTTTTTTGAAACTAATGAAACTCCTTGTGAACTTAATCAAAACTCTCCATTTTATCATCCAATTCCTTGAGTGTCACCTCAACCTTTAAAACTCTCTTTATGTCATCTTCAAAGGATATTTATTCAAAGAAAACTTGGAATTGTTGCACTACATTCTCTGTGGAGAAAAGCTTTGATCTAGGATGTTCATAAAATAATTCTAGACTTTCTTTATTATATCTTTTGTCTACTTCTATTATCTTTTCCTAGGCTCTTTTGCTAACATCTTGGATGTCTTACAACATGGAAATTATGACATTATTTCCTACTTGTATCTTTTCAATCCAATCATCAATTTATTGAGCTCTTCTTCTAGGGAAATAGCAAGAAACATTTTGTACCTTTGTCCTCTAATTCTTTGCAATGCATCTAGGTCTCTGGGTTATTGGTTTCTCATGCCCCCCAACTTTCTTTCATTCTCCTCAATGTCATGTAGAAATTGTATATTAGCTTCTATGTAATCTAATCCTTGAGCCTCAAAATTATGCCTCCATCTATAAGTGATGTTCGAAAATGAATCACTTTATAGTTGTGCCAGAGCTCATTTCTTGATAGAAGTCTTTAAGTTGATCTTCGAGTTAGCTAGCTCAATGAGACCTAATACTTCTTCTACATACTTCTGAAGCACTTGATTCCACTTACTTAGAACTTGAATGTCTTCGTCACCTTGTTTTAATATATGAAACACTTGGCATAAACCCAAGGTGGTCATCACTTTCTCGCTATCCTTGGTGGACTTCCCCAGCACAATCTCTTGTATCTGATAATATCAATGGGCTAGGTTCAAAGAGTCTACTTTTTCATGTAGAATGTCAATCTAAGCCATAAATTTTTCCTATCTATCCCTTGAGATAAAAACTATCTATTAAGGGGCTTTTGGTGGCATTGGATCTTAGAAATCTCTACCTATGAAAGTTGCATCTATACCCTTCTCACTACTGTAAGTTATCTTTTTAGATTGCACCTCTTGAGACAACCATTTTGGTATTTAACCTCTAAAGATTCTATTTTTTGGGGTGATGGAATGGTTACAAAGGTCATCCCGAGTGAACCCACAATAGTGGGTTACACTTTTTTGGAGGAAGAAATTCGTCAAAAAATGTGCAAGATGAATTTTTGGCCCTAAAAAATTTGATAGAAACTCCTCACATAGTTTTGATTGAAACTACTTTTGAAGGTAGTTTGGATTGAAACTAACTAAACAAATATTTTTGGCCTAAATAGTTTCTATAGAAACTATATTTTAGTTCCGATAGAAACTAAGTAGTTTCTATAGAAACTATATTTTCAGTTTCGTTAGAAACTAAATAGTTTCTATTGAAACTAATTAGACATGAAAAAATTGGCATAAATAGTTTCGATAGAAACTAACTGAAAATAGTTTCTATTGAAACTAGTAAACAACTTTCGATAGAAAGTTTCTATCGAAACTAGTAACGTAGATGTATTTTTCAATGTCTATAATATTTCCTATTGTTTTCATGGCTTCCAAGCTCTGTTTCTAGGTTTAGATGGAGCACTTAACATATGTCATTTTCTAGGGCACATGTACCCAAAACTAGCTTTCTAATGACTATGGATTTGTTATATTTTGAATGGTTTAAGTATATGTTTTTTTACGTCAATTGAATAGAGGTTCATTATAAAGAAAAAACCTATATATTGAATACTCATGGATAAATAGTAATTAAGAGAATAATTTTTTTTGAAAATTAACTACAGTTTAAAACAATGTCACTTTTTAAAAACTAGGTATTTTATAACATAGCAATTTTCATGGGAGAAAATTTAATTCAATCAAATCAATTCAAAAAAAATTTATATATATATATATATATATATAGAATCTAGACAGAAAACCCTAAAAGACTCTAATTTACTTCATCTTCAAATTCCTTACTATTAAATGGAAATTTGCATTTGAATGTGAAAGTTTTCTTGAAAATTCATAGTTAAGTGTCAGTTTAGGTAAAAAAGTGTAACCCATTATTGTGGGTCCACCCTACCCTTCCCTTTATCTATTATGGGCTTATGATTCCTCTCCACTAATCATTTCTTTTCAACCTCAATGATCTATATCTATTTAGATGTAGGGGAGGTTGTCAAACTATTAGCAGATTTTTTTCTCTCAAGTGGAACCCTATTCTTGTTTCCCTTATGGTATTCTTTGATTGATGTCTACCTCTCCTTCTATCTCTTGAGTTTTCTCCTCTAAAATAGGAGGAGACATGACCATAGTGTCTTTTTCTAGAGGACATAGTAGTGGCGACTCTAGCTTTCTTGGGTTGGTGGTACATTCATCTATAATTACTAGAATGGAGGTATGTTATCCAAGCCATCACCTTTTCACTCCTTACATTGTCTATCTCTTATTTATTCTTCCTCCAAATGTGTTCTTATGTATATGAAGTCAAAATGTGATAGATCAAACATATTTGATTAATTCCCAGTTATATTTTTTTACCATTCCTCTTTCTCTTAATTAGGCTATTCTTCTATTTGGATGGGTTTCTCCATTATGGTCAGAGGAGTTTGGGTTCAAATTCATCTTCATTTGTCCTCTCTGACTACCTTAGCTAAATGAGTTATCCTAAATAGGGGGATATTATTGACTAGATATTCTTCCTCCTCCTTTGGATCCTCTAAGATAATTTCATAAATCAAGGGTAAGGTGATGCTACTTGTCTTCTTCTTTATCCTTCATCTTTCTTCTTGGTCATCATTGTCAATTTTTTCTTCTTTGGAACTATTTATTTTGGGGTTACCTCTTCTTGTGTTTGGGGCTTAGATGTCTACTCTTCCCTTTCCATTGCCATATATTTCCTCTTCTTCGCATTTCTCTTCTCTTCCCTCTAAAAGTATACAACATTATTGTCATGTCTATATAGAGTCTCATTCCTTATGGGAGAATTTGATGTCCAAGTACATGTGATCAATTTGACTTATTTTCCCTTCTTTTATTTTATAGGTACTTTCAAGGATGGAACGCTTGGTAACAGATCCAATGGGAATGGCTTTGAAACCCAATTTTTTGTATGTTCTAAAACACATCAAGCAAGAAGCTAGATGTCATCATTTTCATCCCTATTCACCTCTGATATTAGAACTACGTGATCAAATATCTTATCCTTGTTATAGGTGAGATCTAGGACATCAGGAGTATCCTTATTCAAAAAAATTGTTTGATATATGTATCCCCAACAACTTCTCTACTAGAGAAATATCTATTATGGAATAGTCCCTAATACAAAAATCAAAATCATTGATGTATTTTATTTAGAAATATTTAGTGGATGCATTTGGAATAAATATCCATCCCATGACATGTCTAAACATCACTATCAAATCAAAATATGGGTGGGTGATAGGATACTCCACTAATGGGTACTTTTTCCATTCAACTTTGAATGAATTGATGTCTTTGTTTTCCTTAATCTTAGAGGACCCTATATAGATAGGCCATTTCCATGTCTTTTGATGCTTCTCCCTACACCTGCTAAATGCAATCCTTAACTATCTTCTGATCAAATAATATCAACCTATTTGAGGGATATCTAGGTAACTTCTTCAAGTTTGAAGTTAGACTATCTATAGATACAAATGTAGGTGAGAGTTTTGAGTTGTATGGAGTATGGCCCCTAGTTGGGCTATACGTATTTCCACTTCAACTAACAACCTCTTACATAATCACCCTCCACAAATACTATGAAAGTAAAAATGAATGTGTCATTGACAATCCAATCTTTAGTGTTTCCTATCCTTAGCTCCTTGTGTACCAAATGTGGTTGCATTATGTATGGTTATACATTCTAGTCCTAGGGATCACCCTTTACTTTAAGTCCTCGATATTTTTCCCTAGTGGTGAGTAAATAAACTACATAAGATATCATATTAAACCTTGGATCATTTTTTACCAAGATGAGTTGCTCATCGAAGGAGTCACTAAGGATAGTTCTCCAATATATTTTGTTGGATCTTGTCTAGATCTTCTCAATGAATTATACCATCTATCATCTATCATATATCCCCTTTTGGTATCCACTCTTCTAGGCTTTTGTGATGTGTTTGAGTAATTAGGTATGTCTTTTGGATTATATCATCTACTTGTTCCTTGTTCTCCTTGTTCCTTGTTCTCCTTGTACCATTTTTTCAATGCTCCCATTAAATATCCCATAGTATTCATCCAAGATGGGTAGGTGGAGCACTGTCTCTATGTTATACAACCTAATGTCTAGGACAATCTCCCTAGTAACACTCCTTACCACTCTCTCATCCAAAATATAGTGAGGGCAAGAGTCATTATCAGGTCAAATGGTTGCACCAATGTGGGGTGCTAAACATCATTTACTAACCAGTTTTGTGTCAATGTAGAGATCATCTTTAATCTCTTGTGTGGATTGTTGTAGATAACCAAAAATTCATTCCAATCAATATGGTGCAACTATATATATCTCATCTTGGAATGGAGGTCCTTAAGCCTCAACTTTTTTGGAACACCCTTAAATTGTCAAAAGTTACTAGCTTTGGGGAGATACTTTCTTTTTTTGTTGTTGATAATGAGAATGCCATTATAACCTACATAAAAAGGTACATTGTTAGTGTCTCCAACAAAAGTTCATGCAAAGAGCAACTCCCAAAATACCTACTATGAGACCTAAATACTAAACCTAAACAAAAGAAAGAGAGAATACTTGTATAGGTTAAGTAGATGCACACCTATGCATGTGTGCAAGTACATAAGTGTGCAAAATATGTAAATAAGAGAAAAAAAAATTAAAAAGATAGAGAATGGAATCATTGGGGACTGTGCACATGGACAAGTGCATGGGTATGAAACATGCATAGGTCAAACTTTAGACAAACAATGCTAAGGCTAACCCCTAAGGATGCATAAAGACATGTGGATAAATGAACACATGTGCACTTGAAGATATTCACAAGTTTAAAAGCCCACAATGACTTGGCAAATGCAAAAATAGAAGAGAAATGGACAACTTCGCACTTGAAGGCTTATGGATCTATGCAACTAGATGTTTGAAGGAAGAAAAATGACTAAGGAGGAGCCTCTTCCTTGAATATATAGGAAACTTAGAAAGGGATGACATCAAATAAGTTGCACAAATGTGCAAGTGTACAAGTATGTACATGAACAAGGTGTGTACATATAAGGCTTGGTGAAGAAAATAAAAGGTGGAGTTTTCACAATTGCACACATGCACAAGATGCTACATCTGAGGCACCAAAATTTAAAATTTGACTAAAAAATTATTAAATTAAAACCTTAGTATCATATTCTTGAGGCCTCTCTAATGAGACCTTAATCTAAAATCCAAGATGCCATGGTATGGAATGACCAAACAAAAAGAGAAAGAAAGGGATCCTCATTTTTGAATTTGAAAATGGGGCATGTGTTGTGCAGCCACAACAAATAGTCTTGACACAAGGAAGAAATGACAAAGATGTTTCTTTATCAGTAAGAAATTCTCAAAACTCAATCAAAAAATAAACCAAGATCAAATGTCATAGGAGTTTACAGAGTATCTCAACCAATAATTCTTGAACTTTATTTTTCATGTTCAATGTGTGCTTAATTCCTTTTAATTTCTTTTAGGCATAGACCACCACGAGTGAACAACAATATAAAAATAATCCTTGCTGGTCAACAAGAGCCTTGATAATCCCCATTAACCAATTGTTATCACCCTTGACCAAATGTAAGTATCCATTCAAAGGGCTCTTTAATGAGTCATTTTATTTGTTCCTTTTGATATTGTTGATTGGATTGACCACCTCATAGAGCTTGCATGTTTCTACTTGATTACTCTTTTGAAATGTTCTATTTTGTTGAGGCTACAATTAACCTATGTTGGCATCACATGATCTTTCCTTCCTTTCTATTTGTGTTGGAGTTTTTTTTTTAGTTTCTTTCTTTTGATATGTCAAGACATCGATTAGACTATGTTGTTTGATCTTGTGTGAATGTTTTTTTAATTGGTCATCTTTTCTAACTCTCATTTACTTGTTCTTCTCAACTAATGAATTCTAGAAAACTCACATCCCAAGTTTTGACTTCAAGAGGACCTTTGGGAAAACCATTTCTTATATTGGTCAATTCTGATAGCTTTTAGATATTGCACACCCAGGCTAACAACAACCTCCATAATCACTTTTCAATTTATGATTTTTTTAGAGTGATCATGTTAGGATCTGAGCTTGATAACTAGATCCTCACTTGAATATAACATCTACATTAATTTTTCTATACAAAAATTCATTTAATTAATCTTACAAAAAAATATCTCTTCTAGAAATTGATGTCAAATGGGACATATCACTTATCAAGAACAACCAAAAAACCCATGGACTCCCTAACTCGAGGACTCAAAACACACTCAAAACAAACCAACTTAAAGACTTCAAATTTTACTTTTTTGAGAAACCCTCAGGCTCAAAAATATTTTTTAAGGAATTGACCATTGAGTTGTAATGGGACAAAATCTCCTTCTTAAGTACATAAACTTGTGTTCATAATCCTCCAACAAATCTCCTTTTTCCTAAATTGACAAGCACCTACTAGCTATTTATACAAATTTCCAATTCTAGGTTCCTTCCTAAATCTGTGATACTTTGACTCCCATCACCATAACTCTAACCCAATCCTTCCTTTTATACTTGCATTACCACAAGTTGACATGTTACAAATAGAATCATCTAGAACCCAAATAAACATAAATTGCCTTAATCGACTTATAAAAATCAATAAATGCACATAAGATTAATAACAAAGACTCAAATAGGTCCTCACATATCCCATGATCAATTCACATCATGATCATTTACAAATCTATATTAAATGCAACAAGTTGACCAACCAAATATCTTACAACCTCATTCGGTGATCTAAACCACCGAATAATCCAAGAATCACTGAGTACCAAGCAAGTATTCATGTCAAGCTCTCACAAGAATCACCAATCATGGGTTCAAAAAACAAGATCATCAACCAAGTACCACAATATTTACCAAGATCCTTCAGTCACTAAGTCCCCTGGGAAACACTATACCCCAAGAGCTACCCCGTAATGACCAAGAAACATCCCTTCGTAATTGAGTTCTACAACTCCGAGTTCAAAACCACTCCAACTTATAGGATTTCCAACTACCCTAGGATTCTCCTACATCATTAGCTCCATTCCAACTCTTGCTCCTTGTTTGCACTTAGAACCATCAAATCGTAGGGTCCATACTCTATCTATTTTTCATGGTTTCATTTTTGCCTTTAGTTTTATCTTAGCTTGCACCTTGTCCTTGAAGGAGTTGGACTTAGGCCTCCATTCCAATTTGTTCTACATAGTGTTTCTTTGTTTCATAGGTGTGCCATTGGCAATATTTTTGAACAGAGGTTTGATGCTTTCTCATTGCTTCTCTTGGATTTCCCCTATTAATTTTGTGATTTTAAGAGCCTCTGACTAAAGTCAAATAATCATATACTTCAAGCCTTGACCATTGATAAAAACTCACCACTTTCTAGTGTTTATTAACTCCTTAGAGCCGGGTGGGAGTGATCCTCCATAGAAATAAGTGTTTTTGTAAGATGCCTTAGGATCATCCTTCAAGAGGAGTCCTCTTGGAGTTATTTTTTCTAGCTATAAGAACAAAAAATTTAATGGAAAATCCACTAACCAAGTCACTTTAATCATTGAATTTTTTTAATTCTTTGTAGCACTAGCATCTTTGACATTCTATTTCCACAAGAAAGAAATACTTGTTGTATGATTTGTACAATAACACTCTTTGTGATTTCATCATTTTGAGCCAAATTTCTTGGTGATGCTACTTTTACTAATACTCACGAGACAACATCCTGAAAACAAGGGAATTCAAACTCTAAATTAATTTATAGATGAAGGTGAAAGAATCTAGCAAGAAACAATATATTTGGGTCACCATCTTCTCCAAGATACTGTCAATTTTCCTTCATATCATCCATGAACTGCCTAAATGTCTCATCATTGAGTGAAAACTCCTGACAATCCTTTTATGGAGCTGCCATCAAATGTTTCTTCTAGTCCAAATGCTAATATTCTATATGATCCAAAATTAGATTGGTGGAAGAGAACTTTATTTTGTGCATTGTTTTCTATAACCATTATTTTCATCTTAGGCTCGTCACCAGTCTTGATTTGGTTATTTCTATCCACAAGTAGAAATCATAGGAAAACATGCCCCATGCCCCTAGTACTCTAGTTCATGACATCCTATAGAGACTATTAGGCAAGGAACACTCAATAAAGAAGTCATCATAAACAACACAAAGAGAAAAATAAGCCAACAAGTCTTAGTCATTTTTTCAGTTTAAGTGCATGTGTGAAAGTCACATGACCATCTTCTTAGGACTCAAGTCTACCAATCAGAAATATATCAACATCCTAGACTCTAGCCTAAAGTATTCGACAAGTTTTGAGAAACACTTGATGTCACTAGGAAATGTTGAAAAACACTATTTATAAAGTTTCCAGAGAAACAATAATTTACCAAAGGGATGTAGTAAGCTATATAGTTCATGCCCCCAGACCAAGACAAGGGTTAGTTCTAAGCTAAGCAAGGCAAAGTGATATGAGTTGAATGGTTTAGAGTTCAAAGTGACATTATGATAGACATAAGTGCCAGGGTCTAAAGTAGCTCCTATTTCTAGGTTTCACCACTTGGAATGATTTTCTTTTTCTTTTTCTTTTCTTTTCTTTTCTTTTTAGGTCATTTTATGATTTTTTTTTGTATTTTTGAGATGTTTGATTTTCTTGGGTTATACATCAAAGCGCATATTGCTAGGTTTTCACTAAGTTGGTCATTTTTTCATGAAATTTATTACCTTATAGGATTTTCTTACCACCATTTATGATTTTTTTGGATTTTTTCAGGCTCATAAATTATGTACATGCTTTGAGAATAGAGAACACTAAGCATAGAACATTTTCAAATGTAGTATGTTGATGGGCTTGGGGAGTTGTTCTCCCTCATGTGCAGAAAGATAAGAACCACTAGAGCTAAAATTAATGGTAAAAATGTAAGGACCTAACTAGTTAGGTTTGAACTTGCCCTTCTCTTCTCCATTTTTTTGATTCTTTGGATTATCTCTAAGAGCAAGGTCACCAACTTGAAACTCCCTAGGATGAACTTTCTTGTTGCAGTTAGTAGACATCAATTTTTGATATACTCTCATATGGTCAAAAGAATCATTGATGTGTTCATCTAGGAGTTCAAGTTTTTGAATTTGTATAGGTCTATAATCCTCATAAGTAATCAACCCTTAAAGGAGACTTGCAAGGAAGGAATCTCAACCTCTAATGGTACAATAGTCTTAGAATAATATACTTCAAAAAATGTTTAGCCCTAGTAGGTGTACATACGTTGGTCCTATAAGCCCATAGTGTATGATTAATCTAAGGTGTTGGAATCTCTTCTAGATTTATGTATAGTTCTATGCAAGATTTTGAGTAGTAGTTTATTAGAAGCTTCAACTTGACCATTCCCTTGGGGATAGTAAATAGAGGACCAATGTTGTTTAATCTTGAATTTCTTACAAAGCTACCTAAGGTCCTTATTTTTGAATTTTTCTCCATTATCAATGAATATAGAGGAAGGAACTCCATAGTGACAAATGATGTGATTTAGGTTGAAGAGAGATGCATGCTTTCCTATAGCAATGGAGAGAGGACAAACTTCACCCATTTAGTGAAATGCATAGTATCAATAATGATGAACTTGTGTCGACTGGAAGAATTGCGATAGTGGGCATTAACTCATTTCTAGGAGCACGAATTAATTTACTATCTAGAGTTGATACTTGTTGTAGGGCCTAGCATACCACATGACATTAGCTTGCATAGTAGGCCAATAGTAAGTAGCCCTATGTAATTTTTGATAAAGTGGAAGGCCATTAGTTTGAGACCCACAAATTTTATCATGGATTTAAGCCAATGCTCATTCAAACTCTTTTACGATAAACTATAGATAGAAATAACAATTACATGCAAATATAAACAATATTGTTAACAATTACATAAAACACCAAGATTTAACATGGTTCACCCAATTCTTGGGCCATGTCCACCAAATAGCAAGTCCAATATTTTTATGATCCAATGATTATAACCTGACTACGATTTGTAATCCCTTAGATGTCAATACTGACACAAGAAGGAATTACGACATCACACCTTATGAAAATGCCTAGCCCTAAGCCCTTTTATACAAGTATTTTTGTCACTTTAGGGTTAAAATTAGTTACAACATTTTGGCCCAAAAATGCTTCCTTCATCAGTCACCGAGGAATTATGGAGTATGTACAGTACTTCCCTCATTAGTTACCACAAACTAACAGAGTCATCAACAATAAACATTCAACAATAGTAATCCACTCTGCAACTTTTTTCCTATTTTCCTGCTTGAGAGATATTTTGAATTTTGGATGAGTGTGGATGCTCTCGACGGGTCAAGCCTAGCCTCAGATCCCTGTACGAATCTATTTCTCATCCTGACTATGACTAGGGTTACCTAGGGGAATGTCAATGTCATTCATCCTATTGGGGGAATGCCAGTGGAGTCAAGGGCTTTGTTAGTGGTCCAAGAGATTCAAGTATTCCTTTATAGGGCTTATTTGGTGGGCCAAGAGATTCAAATGAGTCATAACAAGGCTCTGGGTTTGAAGGAAGTGGTCCTTCATGAGAAGGAGGCTCTCATCCTAGTGGAAGCACCCATAGTGATTAGCAGTGATGAGGGAGAGGAAATTGTAGTTCCAGATAGCTTGGTTGATGGTGTGTCTGCCAATATGCAACTTTGCCTCATTGGTAGATTTATTTCCTTCTGCCAATAGATTGAGATAGTCTAGAAGTGGGTGAGTTAGAGATGGAAGTTGAAGGAAAGTGTTTTGGTCTTGGCCATGTCAGGAGGCCTATTTATTTTAAATTCAAGGTAGTGGGGTATATGAAAATGGTGATGGTAGGCTCCTAGTCATATAGAAAGCATAGCTTGGTGGTGGCTAAATGGTATCCGGTGTTGGATCTGATGAAAGAACTAAATAAGATGGCTTTGATTTGGGTCAGGTTACCAGGCCTTCCTCTTGAGTTCTAGGATGAAAGGATCTTGAAATTCATTGGCGATTCCTTTGGGCACTTTGTGGCAGCAAATTTGGTTACTTTTTAGAGATCCTAACTTTTCTTTGTGAGGTTTAGTGTTAATGTGGTTGTGGGTACTTCATTACCAGAGTCTATCAGTCTGAGCTCAAAATGGGGTAAGAAGACTCAACACATTTTTTATGAGAATGCAAGTGTGTTTTGTCAAAAATGCTCATCCTTTGGGAATTTGTTTTTCAACTATAAGAAGTCAAATAGAATGGCTGAGGAGAAAATTAATGGAGATATTGTAATAGGAGCCCCTCCTCCTAAGGACTCAAGGGCAATGGGAAAGCCTCTTGAGGGTGACAAGGAGGTGACTCTCTCTCCAAGGAGGGAACTTGAAGAAATGAATCCTCAGAAGGATAAGGAAATGGAGTGGACTCCCCCCTCTAAGAGGGTGTTGAGTGATAATGCTCAAGTCGGGAGAGGGAGGATAAGAATGGAGGAGCTAGAGGGGATGTCTGGCTTGGTCTAGGAGCTAGAATTACTCTACACACAAGAAGGGGAGACAAAGGGTTTGGAGGAAGGAGAAATTGATTCTTTCCCCTTTTTACAAGGAATTGAGGAGCTTCTTAGTACCACTTTGAGGAACTTGGTGATTGAGGAGGTCTTTCAAAGGAGCACGAGCATGGTTGTGGAGAAGGGAGAGGTGAAGGGCATGGTAGAAGGAGAGGTTGCTAGTGTACTTCACTGGAATGAGGAGGAATTTCAAAATAAGATGGTGGATCTGGCCCAGCTAGATGATAAAGAAGAGAAGTGGAAAAACAAAGAGAAGATAGACAAGGGCTTCAAGGAAACTTGAAGTGATCATGGAGTTGAAGTTGGATGTAGGAAAGTTAGGTAAACAAACTTAGAAAACCAAGCAGTTGGCTAGGGAGGTGGCAAGTGGAAGGCATGCCACTTTGGAGTCCTTAAAAAAAGGTAGGAAATGATTATTCTATCTTGGAATATAAGGGGGTTGAACATCCCTCATATATAGTTTTCCCTCAAACAACAACTGGAAAACTAGAAAATTGATATCATGCTCATCCACGAGGTTAAAATGTCTATGGTTAACTTGGTGCATATGGCAAGTTTTGTTTGGCCTAGGGAAAATTTTTGTTATAGTGAAGTAGAAGGTGCTTCAGGAGGGGTGCCAACCTTTTTGAACCCAAATGCTGGTAATGGTAGTCTTATCTGTAGCTCAAAGTTCTATCTTATTACTGAGCATATGATAGGTGATAGGAAATGGAATATTATTAATGTTTATGCCCCTAACACAAGAAATTGTAGACATAGCTTATGGGAGGAGCTGTCAATTTTTATTTCTCAAAACAAGAATACCTTTTGTATGGGAGATTTCAACTCACTCCTGTACCCTTTGGAGAAAATTGGAGGAATGATTGATTTTACTAATAGTATGAAGGATTTGGCTAACTTAATAAATAATAATGATCTTTTGGATATGAATATGCGTGGTGTGAAGTTTACATGGTCAAATAATAGAAAAGAGGTTGACCTAATCCAAGTCAGATTGGATAGACTTTTGGTCCTAGTAGGGTGGGAAGGATTAACTTCCTCCTCTCTTACGAGAATACCTAGGATGGTTTTGGATCATGCCCCAATCCTTTTTAATTGGAAAGAAAATTTCCTTGGGGGGCCCAAAACCTTTTCGATATGAAATTATTTGGCAATCCCATCCTAATTTTAGCTCTAGGGTGGCTGAGTGGTGGGGGATAAGAATAGAAGGGACATCAATGTATAGACTCTCTATTTAACTAGACAATGTTAGGAGAAATGTGGTGCCCTAGAAAAGAAAAGATATTACAAGGAAATTTTTAAGACCAAGGTGGAGGTGGAAGGGAAGTTAGTTGAACACTAGAAAGCTATGGGGGAAGGCATACCAATGGGTAACATGATCTAGGAAGGGGGGAATTACCAGAAAGTTTGGAAGGAAACTCTGATTAGAGAGTAGATTTACTAGAAACAGAGATCAAGGGAGTTGTGGCTTATAGTGGGGGATAGGAACACTACCTTTTTTCATAGATCTACTTCAATCCGTAGATGGATAAATACTATTGATAGCATTAAAGATAACACTAATGTGAAGTTGAAAAAACCTAAAGAGATAGGCAACTGGGTGATGGGTTACTTCAATAATTTCTTCAAGGAAGAATAGAGGGACTTCAAAGAGGAGGATTGACAGTGATTGATTGAGACTATGCCCTTGGTGATCTCAACTGAAGAGAATGAAGAGCTTGTGCAGATGGTGACTAAGGAAGAAGTCCATAGAGCTATTTTTTCCATGAAAGCTTATAAATCCCCAAGTCCTAATGGTTTTTCACTGGCATTCTTTTAGCACTTTTGGGAGATTATCAAGTTAGATCTCCTTCGTGTGGCCTGTGACTTCTTTAGGACTGGGAAGCTTCTCAAACAACTCAATAAAACTTTCATTGCTCTAATTCCCAAGGTGAAAGACCTAGAAGTTCCCTCTGACTTTAGACTAATCATCCTTTGTAACACCACCTACAATATTTTCTCTAAAATTTTGGTGAATAGGTTGATGTTGCTGCTACATAAGTTTATTGGGAAATCCCCAAATGGGTTTGTCCCAAGACAACAAATCCTTGATCCAGCAAGAACGATGCATGAAGTTTTGCACTCTATGGAGAAAAGTGGTAATCTTGGTATAGCCTTGAAACTAGATATCTCTAAAGCTTATGATAAGATCAATTGGACCTTTTATGTATAAAGTTATGAAAAGGATTGGCCTAAGTCAGAAGATTATAAGTGGAATGATAAAATCAATGGTGGAAATTGTTAACTATTATGTGATGGCTAATGGGTCATCTTCAGGAAACTTTGAGGGGAGAGAGGTCTTAGGCAAGGTGACCCTATCTCTCCCTACCTATTTATTATGGTGGCTGAAGTTCTAGGGAGAGCGTTCATGAGGAAGTGGGAGAGGGGGATAATCAAAGGGTTTAAACCTACATCCACTTTACCTCCTGAAGTGATCCAGCAATTTATGGATGACACCTTCCTTAGTGGGGAGTCCTCACTGGGTGAACCAAGAGCTTGGAAGTCGTTGTTGGAGATATATGCTATGAACATAGGATAGAAGATCAATTTTGACAAAAGTAAAATGTTCTTCTTTAATACCCCTCTATACCTTCAGCAAAGGATTGTTAATATTCTAGCTTGTATTGTTGCTGAGTTACTAGATACTTATTTGGGTCTTCCTTTAACTATGAAAGAGGTTAGTATTAATTTCTGGAATTTCATTTTGGAAAGAATGGAAAAAAAGTTGATTGGATGGAAAGGAAAAACTCTAAGTAGTGTAGGTAAACTACAACTTTTGATCTCCTCCCTCCAAGGATTACCAATGTACTTCCTATCCTTATTCAAAATTACTCAATTTATGGCTAATAAATTGGAGAAAATTAAACCTTACTTCCTTTCATCTTGGGGAAGAGAGAAGATAAGAGTAAACTTGGTCAGGTGGGATACTATCTGTAAACCTAAGTATAGGGGAGGATTGGGAGTGAGGAAGATGATTGATTTGAATAATGTGCTTCTCACAAAGATGGGGTGGAATCTAATGAAGGGATACTCTAATTGGTGTAATATAATGAGAGCTAAGTACCTTGGTAATCTTAATTTCTCTCATTGTACCTCGAGAAATGGTCATAATATGGGCTCTAAAATCTAGGGTAAAATCATTAGAAATAGAACTCTTTTGAAGGAGGGAGTAAGGTGTCTTTTGGGGAATGGTAACTAGATCAATTTCTAGGAGGATCCATGGCTTTTAGATAAACCTTTGTCAAAACCAAAGTTTGGGTCTCTTTGATATAACCTCCAAGACATGGAGGGTAGAATGGTTGTGAATTATATTGGCCTGGGAAGAAAATGGAAGAAGATGAGGTTGCAACAAAATAATTTGATAAGAAGGGCCCTGACCGATGAGTTGAATTCTTTGTTGGAAGAGTACAGTATCTCGAGAAGAGATAGGACTGATGAGTTCATTTGGAGGGCCACCTTGATTGGGGAATTCTCAGTTAAATCTACCTATAGGCTAATGTTTGATAAATTTTTGGAATCTAATGACTGAGGAAATGTTTGACAACATTTTCTAGTGGACCACTATCCATGGGAAAATTCTCACTATTGACAACTTGAGGAAGAGGGGGTTCCAAATACCTAACAGATGTTGTATGTGCAAGAGGGAGGAAGAGAACATCAACCACCTATTCTTACATTGCAGCTAAGGTATGGGGGAAAATTCTCCATAAATTAGAGGTGAATTAGGTTTTCAATGAGGATATGGGGCATTTGGTGAACTAGCAAGGCCCCTTCACCCACCCCCTACTTATCAAGTGTTGGAAGATTATTCCCCCACAGGTGTGTTGGGGTATTTGGAAGAAGCAAAATAATAGGGTGTTCAGAAATGAGGAAAGGGAGGTGAAGGTCATGGTTGATATGGTCTTCAAATTGATAGTTGATAACATTTGATGTAGCAATTGGAGAAAACAAGTGTTCCCCCCTTCTACCTTGGAGGTTAGAATTGTGAAGTTTTGACCATTGATGGATGGGATTATGGAGATTGACAACTCTAATCTTATAGCTAGAAAGAGAACTCCATGCAAACCCCCACCTGGTAACTAGTTCAAACTTAATTTTGATGGTGCTGCCAAAAAGGAGGGATCAGCAGGGAGAGTGATTGTTAGGGACTATAAGGGGAGGATGTTGTTTTATTATGCTGGTCCATTAGGGAAATTTTTAAATAATGCTACAGAAGTGATGGCTCTGTATTGGGGTATAAAGTTTATCTTGAGTGTGGGATGGCAGGATGTGCAAGTTGAAGGTAATTCTAAAGTCATTATTGAGACTATTAAAGGCAATATGTGGGAGGGATAGGCTATCAAAAGTATTATTGATGACATCAAATACCTATTAACCACCCTCAATAGGTTTGATTTGAATCACATTTTTTGGGAGGGAAATAGCACAGCTGATGGTATGGCAGTGATTGGCTTAAAGTTGGAAGGGCTAAGAGGTTGGAGGAATTTGAACAGACTACCAAATTTTTGAGGGAGTTAGTGAATAAAGAAATAAATAATGATGAATTCTAGCTAGTTACTTTGTATAATCTTGTTGAGCTAGTGGGGACAAAATGTACTTGATGCTTATGTGGTAAGGAGAAAAGGCTTGGGTACAAGCAATAATTATAACTCATAGCCCAAAAATTGGAAGTTTGAAATGGGGGATTTTTTATTCATTTTCCTTTATGGATCATCATACACTATGCAGCAAAAAGATATATTTTTATAGATTTATGGCATATTGGGAATGATGGAAATGGGTGGGGGAAAGATTGTGGTGACTGACTCATGATCTTTCTCACTAATTTGGCAAGTTCCATTATTATTTTTAATTGTAATTATCATCTCCATTTAAGGTTTTATCTTCATAAGAGTGAAGTATTTTTTAGGGACTAGGATTTGAATAGAGAGAGAGGAGAGAGAAAATTATAGAGATGAGAGGTGACCTGATGTGCATTGAACCGGTTATGATTGATGATAGTTTGAGGAAACCCTTGGTCTGGTACATACTAAAGGAGGGAAACTCATGGGAGAATCACAAAGTGACAATTAATGGTATCTCATTTCACATTTTTGAGGAGGTGATTGCTATGGCAATGGGAATGGCGATGAGGGGAAGAAAATGGTAGAAGGTGATTGGGTTGACTGATGAAACAAGTCTGCAACATTTCTTTGTGGAGGGTGGGGAACCAGTTTGACACAGAGGGGGTTTCATGAGGGAAAATTTGTCTGGCCTATGGAATGAGGTTTGTCTCATTTCAATGAATTATCTTACCTTGGAAGGAAGGTATGGAGTTTCCTACTACTACCATTTTCCTCTTCTTAATCATTTCTAACAATGTGATTTTCCTTCACTTCCCTTCTTCCTATTGTATGATCTTGAGGATACTATTGTTGATGTGAAAGATAAAATGAGAAGGGGGGTTAATTTTACTATTCTACACCAAGGTTTAATCTTTAGGTTGTACCAATGTCACATTGCCCTGGTCACCCCTAGGATTGTGAAAGTTGATATTCCTGTTCACCTAAACCCCCGGCCCCAAATGGCCCCCCTTAGGATTATGAGTCCTAGAGCCCATACCCCTTAGCCCTCTCCTAGTGGGTCCCCAATGAATCCCTCCCCCAAGAGGAAACAATGAAAAGGTAAGGATAAAATGCAGACAAAGTTGGAGGATGAGGGGAGAGGGGGAAGGAGGAGGTTAGAGAGGTTGGCCAAGTCTTAGACTAAGAGGAAGTTAAGGGAGGGAGCCTCACAAGAAGAGGAATCATATTTTAAGGATTCAGGCTGACACAAAAGAAGAATGAAGGAGAAAATTGTTAACTTTTGAGTGGGAGGTATGGAGGAGGTTGAAGAAGAAATTTCCAATTCCTCTAGGTCGAACTCAAGTAATGGCAAGGAGAATAAGGAGGTGTCACATGTCTCGATGACGGTTGTACCTAGGTGTGTGGACCTAAAAAAATATCAATTCCCCAAAATGGTGGACGAGATGCCTTCCCTCATTATGATCTTCTCCATGTTAAGGAAAGTTCTAAAAAGGCCACTAACCCCCTTGTTGTGTAGGATACTTAGGCTGGCAGGGATGGACATCTAGGTGATTTGGATAAGGCTGGTAATGAGTTGTAGGATAGAATCTAGGCACTGGAGGATAGAATGAGAAAGTTAACCAAGTTTACAGTTAAAGTCACTAATGCAGCAACTACCACTATGTTCCTATTGAAGGATGCCAAATGGGTCTTACCCAGGGAGGACTCCAAGCTGCTTTTTCACTTCCTAACAGAAGACTAGGTGAATGTCCTTCTAGGGAGTAAGGAGGTCAAGAAATCTAAAGGGCTCCCCCCTTCTTTTATTTTAGTATGTTTCTAATCCATTGATTTATAGACTTTTTTTGGTTTTAAGGCTGCTATACCTTTATTTTTGTTAAGTGACTTCAGCTTGTTAATAGGCATTTTGTTTAAAGCCTATAGTTACTTTTATAATTATCGTATAAACTTATGTTGCTTTTTAATAGGAATTTTTTTTAAAGCATGTAGTTACTGTAATAATTATAGTATAAACTTTTCTTTTTGTTTTAAAAAGCATTAAGGGTTAGTTATTGTCTGATGGTTATCCATTGGTAGTCATCCAGCTAGTTTGTAATGGGCTAGCCCCCTTGTTTTGGCTGCTTTTATTTCAAAAACTAACAGAATCATCCTTCTATAAGCACTTAAATGGCATTCCATCTAGACCCTTCCTATACAAGTCACCAGAGATAACAATATAGCAAGATCTATTGCAAACGAGTTGACACTTTTTATTTTTTGTTAGATTATTGAGAAAAGTTTAGTTGCATAAGAATAGATAGTGGCATAGTGAGAGGAGCAATGAACAACAACAATACAAATTACTAAGTTATCAGGGGACTCATGGGTAGGGTGATGTAGCACTTACACTAGGAATTCAAATTGAGACTCATGTTCCTACAATTATAGAATGTATGTCAAAGTAGTCATAGCATCAATGGCATTTTTTTCAGCTTGAGGTGAAGAAAAGAAACCAAAGTGAAATAGTTCATCAAGGAATCAATCAACTTCATGTAGGGAATCAAGTTTTCATCCTTAGTTTGGTAGTCATTGTTGATTTGATTCATAATAAGTTGCCAATCTCCAAAGATATGTAGTTAGGTAATTCCTCATTGAACAACCAAATTGATCTCATTTGTGAGAGCCTCATATTCTGTTATATTGTTTCTACAATGTAAAAATAGATTGTAGGACATAGGAATAGTGTAGCCATGAGGTTTTACAAGCAAGATGCAAGAACGAACACCATTTTGAGTATGAGATCCATTGAAGAACATCTTCCAAGTCCTTTTAGTAACATACATGATAGATGATCCAGAAATTCTATTTGCATATGAGCACTATCTTGAAGTGGGAAGTCAGCAAGTTGATCAGATTTTCCTTTTATGTCTTTATATTCAATGTACTAAATGCCAAATTTGGGAAGAATCATCATCCATTGAACAAGTCAGCTAGTGAGTGCAGCTTTACTTAAGAGGTTTTTAAGAGGGTCAATTCTAGCAACCAAGTGTGTAGTATGAGCCAACATATAGTATCGAATCTTTTGGAATGCAAACAATGGGAAAAGCTTTCTAAATGTTGTTGTAATTGATCTCATAAGCAAAATAGAGTTCTGCTAATATAATAAAAACCTTGCTCCATTACATTTTCATCATGTTGTGTTAATAATTCCCCTAGATGGGAATTAGTTGTAGTTGAGATATACAAAATTAAAGGTTTTCTAGGATAGGAGGCATAAGAATAGGACGCTTAGCCAAGTATTCTTTGATTTCATTAAGAATCTTATCATGTTCTTCATTCTAAACACATTAGACCCCTTATGAAATTTCTTTTTAAGGGTTGTGATCTATCATCCAAATGAGAAATAAACCTACTTATGGATTGAAGACATCCTTGAAGTCTTTATAATTAAATGATACTACAAGGAGGTGACATTTCCATATTTTATTGTACATTTTTTAGATCAACCTCAATGCCCTTAGTAGATCTGATGTAGCTTAGAATTTTACTAGAAGTGACACCAAAGGCGGATTTCTTAGGATTTAACCTAAGATAAAATTGTTTAATGTGGTCCAATATCAAGCTCAAGTCATCTAGGTGAATATTTCTTATACTTAGCCAAAGTGTCATCTCCATAGTCCTCCATGTATTTATGCATTGTGTCATGGAAAATGGTTTTCATAGCCCTCTAATATGTAGCACCAACATTTTAAAGCCAAAATGACATGATATTCTGGTAAAAGGCACCCCATGCACAAGTGAAAGAGGTATTCTCTTAGTTTTAGGATCTATTTTTATTTCATTATATCTTGAGAACCGATCCATTACAAAGTACATATCATAGGCCACAGTCAAGTCCATTATTGTCCCAATATTAGGGAGTGGAAAATCATCCTTAGGGAAATCTTTATTTAGGTCTTGAAAGTGAGTGCATACTCGAATTGATTTATCATTCCTTGAAATAGGTAAAATATTTGAGATCCATTCTACATAGTGTAGAGATTTTATGAATTTTGTACTCAATAGCTTTTCTAATTCAACTTTCACCAAGAGGGAAACATGCGGATGCATTTTTATCAATGTGTGCTTAACTACATTAACACCAAAAGATATAGTGAGATGATGCAAGAAATGTTCAGTGTTAAGACCTAAGATGTCTGCATAGGTCCAAGAAAAGTTGATCTTCTTCTCATGGAATAATTTAGTGAATTATTCCTTTTGTTCAACTGGAAAACATTGAGCTAGATGTATAAATTTTGGAAACTCTTATGTACCAAGATTAAGAGGTTGTATAGGTTCAATCAAAATGGATGATTTATATTGAAATTAGTTAGGAAGACTACCAAGTACCTCATCCTTGGGTGCCTCAAAGAGGTTTTCATCCTCATATACTTCTTTATTTTTATTAGTTTTTAGACTCTAGCACTACCACAAAGTGATTGTCACCATCCAAGAACCTCTTTTTCATTTTCTTTTACTTTTGTCACTAAGGTACTTGATATCTACTTATGTCATGTTGATAGTTAGTTCTTTGTTGTAAGAGACTATAGGTTCAATTGTATTAAGGTAGAAAGTAGTATCATAGCCATTTTTAAAGGATAGTAGATTAGGTTGTTAATTTTGTATAGACCAATCAATGAGATCAGTGTGCATAAGTGATAATGAGGTGGATGATTTTAAATTGTTAATGTGAAGGGAGTCCTCTCCAATGAAAAGAGAGTCCAAATCTATAAGGAAATCTTTAAATATACTCAAATTAGGGTAAGCCCTGGGTAAGTGCAAGAAGTTGGGTTTCACTTTTGGGCAAAAAGTGGAAGTTTTTTTCCTATTTTTGAAATTTTTTATCAATTGATGTCAAAATTTGAGGCATTTAGAGATCAAATATTAAAAAACTTTAGAAATAAAAATTTTAGTGTTCAGAATCTGGTTTTTGAATATGTAATTTATTTGTGTACCCATATGATATTTTTTTTTATGGTATGGATCTTTAAAAACCATTTTTTCAAAATGCTTGTTCCAGGACCATACCACACTTGTGTAGAGACACCATAATTTGACACAAGTAAATGAATTTTTGTAAATCCTTTTAGAGGGAGTTACCTAGTACACCTAAGATTGACGACAATATTTTTCTTTAATTTTTTTGAATAATTTTTTATTATTAATTATTAATTTTCTATAAAGGTAAATTTTAAAACCTCTCTTGTACGGACACCATGATTTGATCAAAATTTCACTTTTTTCAAAAATTCCTTTTTTTTTAACCTCAAAAGAATTGTATTTAGATTGATGAAATATAAATTAATTTAAGAAAAATTATAAAATAAAAAAAGTATTAAAGTTTTAGTGAACTTCATTATTTTACATTTAGGTACTACCTTTCATTAAAAAATAATGCAAAAATAGTAAATCAAATCATAGCACTATAAAATTTATATTTCTAAAATCAGGACAATGAGAGCTCTAATGGGTTTTTGTTTAATAAAAAAATTTGATCGGGAAGACCCTCTAAAAATTATGGCAAGGCATGAATTTGTTACTTTAATGCCTTAGCCAAATCTTGAGAGGTCAAGGCATAGGCTTGGTCTCACCAAGCTTATCTCGAAACAAAATCCAAGGAGGGAGAAAAAAATCTTGCCCAATATTGTAAGAAACAAACACCCGTTATTTGAAATTCAAAAAATGGGTACCCATTTTGAAAATGTCAAATCAGCATACAAAATCCCCCCAGAAAACAAAATTTTAAATTTTTAGAAATGAATACCTATATTTTAAAAGTAAAAAATGGGTACCCATTTTTTACTTTTCAAAAATGGGGACCCATTTCTAAAAAATACAATTTTTTTATGTTTTCAAAAATGGGTACCCAATTTTTTTTAAAATGGGTGCCCATCTTTTAAATTTAGGATCAGGTGCCTGAGCCTAAAAGGGATACCCATTTCTAAAGGAGCACGATCTCAATCCATAGACTTCCACAAAATTGAGACCCAACTCCTTACTTCTACCTCCTTAGGTGATTCTATGTGGTCCACTAAATTAAGTTGAGAGTCCAACAAACCAAACCATATGAATGACTTGTCAACTACACTAGTTTGGTTAGAATTGACATGTATAAAATCTACTGCTAACTCATCAGATGCAACTAAAATGGAATACCATTTGTATTCATTAGAGTTAGTGCTTTGATTACGTACTATAAGGTGAGAAATATTCCTTATGATTATGTCTCTATAAGGATCCACTACATCTGACTCATCAAATGCTAACTATATCTAGAAGTTGAAGCCTCCACACTATGATCATTGTTTAGTTCATCTTTACTCTAAAAAATGGAGGTAGAAGGACCAAAGTCCTCATCTTCAAGAGTAAGGGTAGAAATACGTTGAATTTTAGCTTCTAAGCCACTAGTAGTAGAAGGTTCTTGATCATAGATAGGTGGACTATCATCAATAGCATAAACCAAACTAGTAGTGTCCTTTCTTTCACATCCAATGGTGTAACTCATTGGTTTTGTAAGAGAATATTTACTATCAATTAAAGGACCATACCCTATCTATATCCCATTTTTCTAAGAAACACATAGCCTTTTCAATATATATTAGGAGAACTAGGAGTTGTAAGCATAACCTAATCACATGTCTCTTCTTCCCTATACATCTAATCTCTAATAACCTAAACTTCCTTTTCATCTTCTAGGGGAATTGAGGGCTGGACAAAAGTTCCATAGACACTCATAGCTAAGATGAAGGTTTCATGATTTTAGATATTTTCCCATAAGAATGAGGAGAAATTGGAAAATAGAAAATAGAGTCAAGAGTGTACCCCCCCATACCAATATTCAACATCTCAAGCTTCTTCTCATAGTCGGAAAGTATGGTTCTATTATCATTAGTAGTTCTTTTGTTTGGATCCAAGGATTCAGTAGTAGTAAGTGTGTTGATTGACATAGGATTGTCCCAAAGAATAGCAATATTTGTGCCATTCAAAGGGAACTTGATATATTGGTGATAAGTAGATGAGAGAACCTACATGCCATGTATCCAAGGTCTTCCTAGAAAAATGTTATATGCAAGCGAGATGTCAAGAACTTGTAACACTACATCATTCTCAATAGGACCAAATTAATGTTAGAGAAAATAGTTGATTTAATTTCATTAATTAAATTACATTTCCTCCCTTCTTAAGATTTTACTTTATGCACTTTTTTCATTCTCTATTTAATAATTATTTAGTAATTATTAAATAGTTTTTACTTTTTAGATTACCCTTTGTAACTTTTTAGGTTACCCTTACCTCCTCTTCTTTTTTTTCTTCTCTGAGACAGGATTTCTACATGTAGGTATTTGAGGGCTTTGTAGATTTGTTTTGTGTATTTTCTCAAATCCTTCATGGTATCAGAGCTAGATTTGTTGTAGCTTGTTTGATATTTGGAGAAAAAGGAGAATGAAGGTTTGAAAGATTAGATTTGGATTTTTCTTGAGTATTTCTTGAGAAAATAGGGTCTCACTGATTTTTGAAGCAATTTGAGGCCAAATGGACTTCACGGATGGATCCAAAAGACATCAAAACCCTCCTTTTCATATAAAGTTTGTCCATTTTGGATAACGTTGATTCGGGAGGCAAAAAGAAAAATTCCTAGAAGGTCGTACAACCTCCTACATGGACTCTGAGGAAATTTTTTTTAAAATTTAAAAAGGTTGGAGGCCATTTTTCAACCCATAGCCCCCTTTTCTGGAATTGATAGTGCTTTCCAGCACCACACAGGTGTCTTTTGGCACCCCTGAACCTTTTTCGACCTGCAAAGACTTTCAGCCTTCACTGCTCCTATTTTTGGCAATTGCTCTGGTGATGTGTTTGGATTCCTGGATTGACAAAAACACTTGGCAAATTTTTCTAGCCCACCGCTCTACCCAACACAACTATGGCTTAACTACTTGCTATTATTGTTGCTACACCAACACGGTCTACCGGCCTCTACCATCTCTACCTCCTCTTGTCTCTCCTCCACCCATGTTGTATCATCAACACTTGCCACGTGTCAACTACCACATCAACATGTGCCACATGTTAGGTGCCATGTTAGATTTTATGGGCCCACTACCATGTGGTAGTCTTTTTCATTGCAATGGCCAACAACCTATCAATTTTAAAATAGTAAAATACAAATGTCAACATGACATTAGCACTGCATCACCCCTCCTACTTACCCTTCAGGTCCTCTTTTCACATATTGTTAGGTTTCTTCATCATATCTATAGCATATAGAGGTCTTTTTTTTATTTAAAAGAAGTGCCAGAAAGTTGGTTCTAAGATAGAGACAATGACATAGAATTTTTTGAGTTCTGATGCAGTTTGGTTGCATATTTGGGTAGTCAAAGACAGGTGTTCTATTTTAACTTTGTAGGGCATATCTTGAGTATCCCATCTCTATTTTTAAAAAATATTATCTTTTTGGAATGTTGGTTTAGTAATCTTTCCAGAAATGCTGGTCTACCTTCCAAATTCTGCTCCAAGCCCTTTCTATTAATGTTTTTTCTTTATTCCACTATAGTGGATATCTTGGGTGTTTTAGGTCTGGGGGTCATTTTCGTGGCATGGGATTTCTTCTTTTGGGTTGTACTATCTATTGTAATAGCTCTTTGCCCTTTCTAATCATTATTGATATCATTTGTAAGCATATTTATGCAAGCACATTGAGATAAAATTTCGCTCCTTGCATTTTCAAGATCTTTCTTATCATTGTGACTTATTGTACTTGCACTACATTATAAAGTTCCATGGGCAGATAGTTGTTTTCCTTTTAGTGCCCTCTTCCTTTAACAAGTGAGTGTCCCTTCCATGACATTAGCCCTATGAGTGTCAATGACACACGCCTTTATAAGTGTATGTACTTCTTCCTCACTCTCAATGTTTTTGGTTCTTTCTGTTTTGTAGGAGTTATTGGCCCACTTTCTCAATTTTTTGTCACCTTAGCCTTGTTTGCATTGGGGAGGTTCTTATGTTGTTTCACATGCTTCCTTGGTTTAATTGATCAGCTCTTTAGGCTTTGGGGTTTCATGTTATCTATATCTTCAAGTTCAATTATTTTTCTTTGTTTTCCTCCTGATTTGATGCAGATTATAGTCTTCTCTACCTGGTTAGGTTCTATTTCAAAGGAGGTTTTATAGATCAGTAGTATCTTTTTGACAGAGTTTGTAGCTTCTACATGCTTCAATTGTTTTCTTCATGATTGTTCTTTGTTCCTATTTTCTAGAACAATTCCTCTAGTTGGAGGCTTTTGTAGTCCTTCACTAGGTTTTCAGCTATCTCTTTTTGGAGCAGAGTTTTTTCCACTAGATTTTCTCTATTTCTTCATTTCATAGATATTTGGTTGTGATTAGGTACCTCATTAGGCCTTGTTGCCAGGACCCAAGTTTTCTTTCAACATTGCATTGTACTTTCCTTGCTCTTTTTGCATTATTTGTAACAACATTGTTACTCATCTTAAGGGGGGGTGTTAGAGAAAAAGGTTAATTTAATTTCATTAATTAAATTAGCTTTTCTCCCTTCTTATAATTTTGTTTTATGCACTTTTTGCATTCTCTATTTAATAATTAATTAGTAATTATTATTTAAATAGATTTTACCTTTTAGGTTACCCTTTTGGGTTTCAATCTCCATATCCTAGAAATTATCGACAAGTCTTCAACTGCAACTTCTTTCACTATTCTTACTATCAAAAAATTTACTTAGTTTCTCCTCAACTCTTAGAAAAAATTGGTACACCTCCTCAATAATGGTCATTTAAAACATAATCAAATCCTTAATTCTTGGCCTTAACCCATTAAGATAATAGACAACATTCTACTTATTAGTTTCTACATGGTTGGTTCTAATGATAACTTTGTAGAACTCTTTAGTGTACTCTTGAATAGATCTTCCTTCTTGCTTCAACCCTTGCACTTTCTTGAGAAGATTCATCTCATAATCAATAGGAATGAATTGTCTCTTCAATTTAGCTATCATCCAGTCTCATTTGGTGATTTTTTCCTTTCCTCTTCTATTTCACTCCAACTAAAAATCCTACCACCAGATCTCCACACATTCCTTCAATTTCACCTTCACAAACTTGACCCTATCAAGATCCTCAATATCTTTATACTCAAAGTATGCCTCCAATTCATCGATCCAATTGATTAGCTCCTCTAGGGTAAGGTTTTCTTAAAATGTGGGCACCCCAAACTTAGGTCCTTTTTTAATCTTGAAAATGGATTTAAAAAGCCTCTCTTCTTCTACATTTAGAAATGCCTCTACTTTGGCATTTTCTTCTTCTTCTTCATCCTCATCCTCCCTTTCATCTCTTATGGAAAGATTTATTCCTCTGCATATTTGTTCTTCCAATTCTTGCATTTGTCTTTGTAGGGCTAAAAAACTCTTAGGTGCAACACTTATAGCTCTTCCACCATGCTCTCTTTGTGGAGGCATTTTTGCGCTTCAGCTAAAACCCTAGTGCAAACTACCTCACAATTGATGATTTGTCTACACACTCAGTCTAAACCATAGTCCTGGTGTAAGTGCCTTATAGTCGGTGATCTATTTACACACTCAAGAACTCCAATTAAGATACCACCTGATGAAGGGTGCTCCCCTTAATACCATAAACACATAATAGAAAGAAAGAAATAACAACAATTTGCGAGAAAAAAATATGGGCTTCTTATTATCTCTACAAATGCAGAAAAAGTTAGAATAACAATATGCTAACCCACATGGGCACCTTCACTATAGTAATCTACAAGACAAAGCTATGAGCTATTACCTAGAGCTATCCTGGACAATGTTTGGGAATTTCTTAAATAGGCAATTTTATGCCACTCGGGAAGGTTCTAGACACTCACACTTAATACCTATGGCCAATAGACCCGAACAATACATATACAGTTGGCCAAATACACCTTTGACATTTATTTTAGAAGTTTTGATTGGTCCAACTTTAGAAGGCCATAACTTTCAAACCATTGCTCTGATTATCCATTATAACCACTTTTTAGCATCCTTAGCTTCTAATCTATAGGCTCAAATATGCACAAGTGCCAATTCATTGAGTTTTGGGCCTCATCTGAGCATGTTTAGGGCTTCAATGGTGAGTGGGAAGGTTTTATACCAAAATTGTACACTAAAACTTTGCTATAAATCCATGAAGACAAATGATATGGCACTAACCCTCAAATCATAGACTGATATATCCAAGATGAACATCCACCTATGAAATTAGCACAATCTGAGCTCATATGATTGACTTACTAAGTAGTAAGCCTCCATGAACAACAACTCTACATTAAGACAAACCTTATTCAAACAATTGAAATGAAATATTTTTTGTTGACACAAGATTGCTCTTACACCCAAGATGTTCCAACGCCATTATGAATCTATATGTTGCAAGGTATATTTAGTGAAGCAATTATAGCATTAGTGGAAACCGCATTGATACCAACACTAATAAGCATATGGTTTTCCAATGTGAGGTCTCATCCATTTCTTTGGTGATTGCAAAAGGTTTTCCACTATTGTGATTGATCGTGAGTATTGAATGTATTCTTCCTTTTGTACATCAACTTTAGAAATGAATAATCTAAATGATGGTTGATTCCCTAATTCCAATCAATCTATCAGTGTTACTTTGAAACTCTTTATCTTGTAACCTTTAGTGGAGAAAATGCTTGAATTGTTCTTTATCCTTAGATGACAACCAACTATAACTCTTGAATTACCTAGATAATTATTTTATTGGCTTTTCTAAGTAACCCATTCCAATTTATAATATTTTTATGTGGATTAAATAAGAACACTTAAGTTTTGATTTAAACTAGTTCAACTAAAGATTAAAGACGATGGGAATGAGCTTTGCTAGGGTTTTTATGGTTTTCATCTGATCCCTTTCTACATTACTTTCAGTCATTTCATATTTAATGTGGGAATTTATTTTAGCATATAATGGTCTTGGCCCTCTCTAGTCTAGCAATTACTGCTAGTGATGGAGTTGCTACTACATGTGAAAATAGCCCCACCAAGCAAACTCTCACACAAATTTGTGCCCAAGTTATTTCATGAGGTAATTCCTCTCCTAACTTTCTTTTAAATATTTTTGCTTTTGAATTTTCTTGCCAATAGCTAGAAACACAAACCCCTATTGGGTATTTTGTGGATTGCACTCCATCTGAAAGCACACTATGTGAATGGGTATCTAAGGCTTGGTCCCCCTAGGGGATTCACCCTGAAGGGATTCAAAACCTCACCAAGGGTTTTTTCTTGTTTTTTTTTGGTAACCCCTCCCAAGCTAAGATAATTTCTAGTCATGGGTCGTGGGAAGTTCACTTGTCTCTGCTTGTTTTCCAAAGATGGTCTCAAGACTTTTGCGTCTTGGATGACCACAAACTTAGGGTTCTAATTTGGGTAGAGTTCCCTGGGTTTCTCATCTCTTGCTAGTTTTTTCTCATTGAAATTTCCCAAACTATGGGCAAATTCATTTGCGTGGAACTGGACAAATTTTTTAATGCCCTTCCTCAACAGAGGGTCTATGTTGAGGTTAACCTTTCTAGGGACCTTAAAGAGACCGTGGAAATTCAAAATGGTGCTACCACCTTTTCTCAAAAAGTGCTTCACTTGAATCTCTTGAATACTTATTTTTCCTATCAATCTACTAGTCACAAGATCAAGGATTGTCCTCTTCTTGAGCACAATTTTTCTTCAATGCAGGAACCCAAGCCGACTATGACTATTAAAAAGATGAGTGGACAATTGTTGTCAAGAAAGGAAAGGGTATTTCTAAGCCAAACCCTATTTCTCAAGGACCTAGCTGCCCCAGCTCCAATGTGGCTCCTCTTGTGCCCTCAACACCAGAGGCTCCTATGGTTGTACTATCGCCTGTTTCAAACCCTACATCATAGGGGATAGCTGAGCCAAAGATACGAGCTGCTTGGGTTTGAGCATTTCAAGAAACTTCTATGATTTCTTCTCCATCTCCCTATATCTCTTGTAGCCTTGAAGGTAATAAGTGAAGAGCCATCACTTTGGTGACTCTTCATTTGAATCCTTTGCTTTCTTTCATAACATTTTTTCCTCGCTTGAGGATAATATGCAAGCTAGTTTATGATGAATTTTCTCTCATGGAATGTGCAAGGGCTAACAGACCTCCCTAGAAAGTACTTTGTTCATGATACCAAGTGTAAGCTTGGCAATATTGATGTTTTGTGTTCGCAAGAAGTCAAAGTCTTTGGGTTCCTTCTCAACTTAGCTTGTCATGTGATATGGTTGCATGGTGTTAGTTTTTCTTCTCAGCATGAAGCTAGTTGAGGTGGTGTAGTCACTCTCCTCTACCCTTAGCTTTTCCCTTTACTTATTTCCCATGGTTTTGACCCCATGCAGAGAGTAGTTTGGATTTTGTTGTCTTTTCAAAATCATTCCTTTGGCATTGTCAATATCTATGCCCCTAATGATGTGATTGAACACTCACACTTGTGAAGGTGACTAGATGATTCTTTTCCACTTGCCACCTAGTTATTTTGCAGGGATTTTAATATGGTTGAGTTGGCTATTGATAAAGTGGGCCTTTTGCCTTTCCAATGGTCAAATAGTGAGCAAGAAGCCTAGTTCTACATGCAGAACAAGTTGGGTCTTTTTTATCTCAATGTTCATCACCGTCGGGCTGATGGTGTCTGGTACACATGGTCCAACTTTCAAGAGGGAGCTAACAGGGTCCTTAAAAGCTTGGACCCTGCTATGATTTCTTCTTAGTCCTTTTTTTCTTTTTCTTACATGAATCTACTACCTATCACTCCGCTCCCTGACGTGACTCTTTTGGATCATTTTCCAATCCACTTCTCCATTAGCTAGCATTTTGCCCCTCCTCATAATTGTAAAACTTAGTTTTACCTTAATACTTCCATTTTGTCCCATCCACCCACCACCGGTCATATTTTACAAACTTGGAACCTTGAACCTAGGCCCCACTCATCCTTTAGGTGGATTCAATGGTGGAATGATGCCCTCACCCTTATTGCAAGGTTTCTTCACATTTAGTGGAGGCAATTGGCCATGTACTACAAGAGATCCTATGAGGCCACTATCAAAGATCTTTGTACGACCACTGAAGCTCTTGCCATGAATCCATTTCATATGGATCTCTAGGTTTGGCTTGCCAACCTTCACCAACAGAAACAAGTTGCAGACAATTATACTACTTGAAGAGCTCAACTCAAAGCCCACCTTCACTGGCTACAAGTTGGTGATCAAGCTTCCAAGGAATTCTTTAATGCATTGAGGGCATGCCACTCTATGGTGGGAATCAAACACATTCAGGAGGGTTGGCATACCCTCTATGAGCTTCCTGATATTCTTCAAGCTTTTGTTTGCCACTATGAAAAAAAATTCACAGTGCAAGGTCCCTCGGTGGCTAGGGACCAAGCCTTGCAAGTTTGTTTGGCTATCATGCCTAAACGACTCACTCCAGAACAATATGTGTTCTGTGAGAAGAAGGTCACTCTAGATGACCTCAAGGAAGTTTTCTTCTCCATGGTGGATGATAAGGCCCCTGGTTGTGACAGCTTCCCTTGTGAATTTTACAAAGCATTTTGGGATGAGATTGGTTCAAACCTGTATAGGGTTTATATTGAGGCATACAATTCTCATTCTCTAGGTAATCTTATTAACAAAGGGAATATTGATTTCATACCTAAGGCAAGCGACCTTGAAGACATCTACAATTGGAGGCCTATCACATTGTTGAACGTCTCCTATTAGATAACTACCAAGGCTCTCTCGCTAAAAATTTGTCATCTTCTTCCTCAGATCATTCGCCCTGAACAAACGAGTTTTATCAAGTCCCATTATATCTTGGACAATATAATTGTTGTGTGGCAAGTGATGAAATGGGATCTTCATTCCAAGCCATAGGCCATCTTTCTCAAAATTGATTTTGCTAAAGCTTATGACAGGATTGAGTGGCCTTTCATTCTAGCCATGCTTTAGGCTCTTGGGTTTTACCCTACCTTTTTGCAGTTAGTCCAGATGCTCTCTGGAGATGCCTCTGCTTGCATCTCCATTAATGGCCATTAGTGTCAAGCATTTGGGCTTTTTCAATCAATTCGCCAAGGCTATCCACTAGCGCCCTCTTTATATATATTGGCAGTAGAAGATTTTGGGCATTTGCTCGCAAATGCGATCTCCCAAAGAAGAGTCTAGGGTATTTCCTTCCCAAATTCCCCTGATCAGCTTGTGAATGGTCATTTTGTAGATGACTCTTTCCTCACTCTCATTGAGGATGAGGAGAATATTGCCTCTACTTTGCAATGTCTTGACACATTTTGTCTTACTTTAGGGTTTGCCATTCAATGGCACAAAACCCTTTGTTACAAGTAGTCTTACCTTCCTCGTCTTGCTTTGCTTGAGAAATATCAATGAAAATGGGTTCAACATGGGAAAGTTTTTTATTTTTTGGATATCCCCTTTGCCTTCCAAGCCTCATCTGTTGAGCTCTGGAGTGTGGTTCTTGCTTGAATAGAGAAGAAGCCAGGGTATTAGATCACCAAACCTCTTTCCCTAGCAAGAAAATTTTAGATTTGTTCCAAAGTGTTGGTCACCACCCATGTTTATTATTCTTCCTATTGGGCTCCTTCAAAGGCTCACACCTCAAACTTGAGCACCTTTTAAATGACTTCCTCTAGGCGTTAGACACTTCTCACCAAGGCTTTCATAGAGTTGCTTGGGATTTCTGCTATCTTTCCAAGGAGACTAGTGGCCTAGGCTACTATCCACCCAAAAGCAAGGTACTACTTTATGTGCCAAATGGGTGATTCAAGCTCTTTCCGATAATGAAGCCTAGAAGATTTCATTAAGACATTGCATTTCTTTAGGATTTTTGGTTCATTGGCCAACCTGGATGGGGATTAGGTTTCAAACCCTTCTAGTTACCCCTAAACCTATTCAAATTCAAGGTACTTTTGTTGCCAAGAGTATTTGGAAAGCCTAGGAAGTAGTTAAGCCCTGGCTTCATTGGGTTGGCAATGGATTCAGAGATGGGCTCTCCTTGAACTAACATAATCTTTAGTGGTCACCTTTATTTGTTATTCAAGGTGTTCCCCTAGATAAGGTGCATGGGGCTAGTGCTCTACATTTTTTTAAATGTGGCATAAGGAACCCTACAGATCTTTTCTCTAGAGTTACTATGAGCTTGCAGTCGTGGGAAGATATGAGAGTGCAATTCTGGCTCACTCGTCCAGATCAACAGACTTTTGATGTTCTAGTTTTTGTGGTGCCTTCACATTTGTTACACAAAGTGGGCATTCAGTCTTCTTGCCCTTGGTGGAAATATTGGAAGTGGTATCCAGACACTCTGGTAACTAGCTATAAACCTAGGTTGGGTTATCGTTGGTTGGTTCCTCACCTATTCATGGTTGATGTGCTCAACCAACATTGGCATTTGCAATCCTCGCATTGCACCTGGAGTCATAGGTTCTCCATTGTGTGGCATGCCATTACTGAACCCAAAATTACGTATTTCGCCTGGTGTATTCTTTTCTAGGGCTTGCCTTTGGGTTCCTTGCTACGGCATCTGGGAGTTCCTGACCCCCGTTGCCCTTTCTGTGGTCAACCAGAGTCCTTCTTGCATATTTTTTGGTTGTGTAGATGGGCTCAGTGTTACTGGCGATGGATCGATGGTCTCTTTTGCTCCTTTTGCTGAAAACCTTTTTCTTGGCATATAGTTCTTCTGAGTGATAATACTTTGATACCCTTCAAATATGCCTAGATATGTCATGCTTTTAGATTGGAGATCTTATTTACCATTTGGAAATATCACAATGCAGTCATTTATGCTCACAGCACACTTAACATTAATGTGGCTATGTATGCTAAAGCATGTATTTATAACAATGTCATGTTGCAAATTCAAGTGCAGACAAATAAAGTGGCTTTGGAGGTGGCTCACTTACAGGAGCTTTTGGCTCATTGGGGAAATGCCCCCTATATGGTTGCTCATGTTTCGCCAGATTTGGCCTTTGGCGACTATACCCCTCCTCACAATCGTCATCGAGGACATAGCAATTCCACTCGCCACTCACACATGCCTTGCTCTCAACAGCATTTCTCTACCTGTGGTGGTGCTTTTGGTTGGTGTCGCTCGGCCTCACCTCCCTAAAGGTTTGGTTCAGGCTGGGCCCCAATGGCTCCTCTTGCTCCTCTTGCCACCGGTTGGCCCTCTGCTCACTCAAACCCCAAGTGGGTGTTTCCTCAGCTAGACTTAGCCATTTCTCCTCCCAGGCCTGAGGGAGAGAAAGATGAAGATAATGTTGTTGTTGCCGATGACGGTTGGGCTCCCCCTGAGCCATCTACTCACCCCACTTTTGGGCAGGGCTCTGATGATAAGGATCCTCCTTCCTCGGCTAACATTGTGCTGGCAGCATGAGGATTTCTTGTTTTTTGTTGTTTTCTAAAAAAATTTGATGAATAGCTGATTTTCGGTTAGTGGCCATATGAACTCGTAGGGTGACCCTGTTTGTTCTGGCCCCTTTTTTTGTGAATATGTAACTTTATTGTCTTTTTTAAATATAAGGAAGGGACTATTCATCAAAAAAAATTAAAGACTGAGTTATATTAGTTTGATCTTTCATTTCATTATTAAAAATCATTTTGTTCATAAATTTTAGATTGGAGCCTCTTCCATTAACAATTATTTTGTTCATAAGTCTTAGATCGAAACCTCTTCAACTAAAAATCAGACTCAAAAAATATTAATTTGACCTTCCCTTAGCTTTTAAATTAGTACAAACTGAAAACATTGTGATTTATTTAAATCTTGCCAGTTGCATCCCCACGTGGATAGCATTACAAACATTTAAGCAACATTTATTGTACTTAGAAACCCAAAAAAACATATTCGGTAGTCATTTTGCATTGAAATGTACGTTTATAGGTAAGATTCGATACTAACTATAGTACCAATTGGACATGGGACACTTCATTAAAAATAAGTAAAAAATCATGTCATTATAATTAGCGGCAATGCATGGGAATAGCTTCGTTAATCTCCAAACATTTATTTATTTAAAAATAAAAAATGGACATTCTATAATGCTTAAAGGTACTACCAAGTGCTCATGAATTGTGAGACCAAATAAGTTTTCCAATGATGAGTTGGAGCACTTGCATCCGCTACGTGGATGACTGGCAAACCTCTAAAGATCATGTCCTTTGTTTAGGAAAAATAAAACAACGTATTGAGCATCCAATTTGCATTGAAACAAATACTTATTTTGGGCTGCTAACCGTGTAAGTTGATAAACTTCACTCCAATTAGCCATGGCACACACCAGTAGTAGTACTGCAGTAGCCATGGAATACAGAGCCTAAACAGGAAAGTAAATAGATTCCTAACAATCCCATATAAGTTTTCATGGATGAAGAGCTATGATGAGGTTGGTGAGAAAGAGTTATGATGAGGTTGGTGATAAAGCTTCATGGGAAAGAGAAAGAGAAGGCCATGGTGCATCTGCTTCACGAGAACGAGAAAAAGGAGACTCTGGTGCATCTGCTAGAAGAGAGAGTGACGACAATGGTGTATCTGCTGCATGAGAAAGAGAAGCCCATAGTGCATCTGCTTCATACTCTTGTTTCTTGATTGTGTCACAAAAATTAGGAAGGTATATTCCTGTCAATAGTAGGTCAAAGACACAAAATATTTAGCTTAGATGAAATGAAATAGTATATGAAACAACAGAGAGAATGTTATGATTGTTCAATGTACTAAAAGTATGACTTACCTTCTCCTGCTGCCAGATTGAAGTATAGTTCCATGATATTGGGGCAACTGTTTAGGCAACTATCTGAGCACAACTTTGAAGTGAATTGACGATTGGTAGTCAGATCATCAGAGGACATTCCCACAGACGTTCTTGATAAACCACAATAATCCAGACACTCTTTGCTCTCAATCCATTCAATTATCTGGTCTGCCTTGACACTAGAGGACTACAATGCACATCCACATTAAAAAAAAAACTCAATACCAATATATCATATTGCATGTTTAAAGAACAGTCAATTGTTTCAAACATTAAATTCATTTCAGAGTTCTTTTAACACATGGATTTATGGATTCATTAAATCCATTTCAGAGTTCTTTTAACACATACGGATTTATGCATTCTGTCTGTCTTAATTGTTACTTTTGCTGTCCTCCATTGTAGTGTCATATTTGTCTTTCTCAGTTTTGATATGAACATTTCAACTTCTTAAGTGGTAGAAATCGAGATGTTATAAAACAAATTTCTGATTTCATAAACTCTCTAAACATGATACACTTAACAACCCTCTTTCAATTCATAATTCTAATAAATAAAGATTTTCCCAATTTTTTTCTTCTTGTTTATCTATGTGTTGTTTTATTGTTAGTTATCCCTTATGTTGCTGAAATTTTGGTGTCACTAGGTTAGAACAAAATAAACCATACTTATAACAAAGAAGCACAAAGGTATAAAAAAATTCTTAAATCCAAAAAAATATATAAGTGAATTGTGAATCAGTGGCTAACCAAATTTCTACTAATAAGAACATTTTTCATAATTATTACTGAAACAATCGTCCTTGCATGCTAACTAAATCTCAATTTAATCATATAGGCTTATAATTGAAATTGTAACCTGACAGTCATATTGGGGTGATGCGGATGTGGAGATGTATTTATTCTCAAGAACACAGCGTTCTCCTGAGGATGACACTGCAAAGGCACAGAAATCCACTGGGAGCTTCTCACATTCGAAACCTTCATTTACACAGCATCAATGTTTACAATTAATACTAGTCTTCTACAATATATAATCGAAGATATCAAATGAAAAACGTACACAATTATTTCATTCAAAGACTTAAGAATACAATCAACAATTAATTCTTCACTCTACCAATCAAACATCAGGCTTATTCAATAAAGTAAAAGTGAGGGATACACTAACCTTGAACCAGAATCATATTCATGACTGAAAGTGTAAAAACAATATTCACTGCAACTGCCTTGGGAGAACCCATTTCTCAAAGGGCAGTAAAGTAATGTTTGAATTTTTTTGTTTGCTTGTTACTTGGTGTTGCTATTCTGTGTATGTCTTGGGCTATAGTTGTACCTATTTATTGGCATGGTACATCCAGAGATTTCTGAGCGTTCATACAACTGTCCGGCTAATAAAAACTTGGAATATTTATCACCTGCTTTAAAAAGCTAAGGCAGATTCTTGAAATCAAGGACTGATTTTTAAAACAAATATTCCCGGCGTACATTGCAAATACTTATTATCGAATGGTCGAAGTTATAAATGGATCTACTACTCCTCCATTTTCGTTGTGGTTTCAACCATATTCACTTAATTTTAGTTCATGTGAATTAACAATAACTTGCAAGCCTTGGACAGAATACCGAATATATGTATTCAGTTATTTGTAAGTCATTATTCTTTGTGTTGGGACTCTTAAGATGTAACTATGTAACAATATTTTGATGTAATCAAGTAGTAATTCTTATCTTCAAGTATTCTATATTATGGATTTTAATCCTTTATATTACTAGCACTTGTACTAGAAGGTGCAATGTGTACGACAATAGTAGCATATATTGTACAGTTTCTTAAATGTGACAAAAGAATGGAAATTTTTTTTGTCCTTACCAAATGTCTTTGCAAGTGTAGGACAACTTACGTATTGGTACCCTGAATTTTCACATAAGCATATCCTTGTTTATTGTTTTCCAATTCAATGGTTGTATTGGAGACATGCTACTTCTATCCATACAAGTGCATAGAATCATAGACATAATCAATCTATCTATCTTGAGATAATCACCAAAATTATGTTCCACTCATTTCTTTCTTTAATTTCATTTTTCTTTGTTGGGATTGTTAATTGTAGGCACAAAACTAAATAACATCTGAAACATGGACATTTGGCTATGTTGTGAGATAAGTAGATGATACTATGTAAGAAACCCTAACTCACAACTCTATTATACTAATTCTAATCAAATATATATATATATAATAATACTCCACTCATAAAAATATTTTATAGAGTTTAACCAAACCTTCTTTCATAATACTTACAATAATTTATACTTCATTTCCTATACAAACAAACATACTTTAAACCCAAAGAATTAACTAATATATACTTAAATGTATCTAAAGCTCTTCTAGATAGTTTAATTAACATTTCTTCCTTCAATTTTAGTCTACAACATGTCTGCATTCTTGCCACCTTTTTACATTTTGAATTTTGAACGATGGCGGGCCCTAAGCCTCTAGATCCGCCACCATGCCCAGACCTGAAACTTGTGCTTGCAGTGTGCAGGGACTTGGTTGACTCGATAAATATCTGTGGGTCCATTGGTGTTGATGGTTTGTCTTGTGATGAAAATACCACTTTGGGGGTTGGAAGCTCTGCTAGTTGTCTGCTGGGGGGTGGCCTAAAATCGGAAGATGGTTCTCTGTCGGGGTGGAAGAATGTGCTTATGGGATCCTCGATGGTTAGTCTCAATTTAGAGAATCCCATGGTTACCCATGATCAAGAAGGTTCAGTGATTACCCTTCCTGATAGTATTATGGACAATGTGACTTTTGGCCTCAAACTTTGTGTTGTTGGCAGATTTGTTGCTTTTCGTCCAACTATTGAGATGGTACGAAAATGGGTGAATCAGAAGTGGAAGGTCAAAGGCAACATAAATGTTTCTGCTATGCCTAGTGGTCTATTCTATTTCAAATTTACCATGAAAGAGGATTTCAATGTTGTTCTCTCTAGTACTTGATATTTTGGGAAGCACTATCTGGCTCTTACCAGATGGCATCTGGGCTTTGATGCTAGCTTGGAGCTAAACAAACTTGCCCTAGTCTGGGTAAGATTACCAACATTCCCCCTCGAATTTTGTGATGAAAAGATCTTAAGGTGGGTTGGGAATTCTTTTGGTCATTTTTTCACAGCTCATAAAGTGACCATGCAAAAAACACAACTGGTTTACGCAAGATTCTATGTGAATGTAGCTCTGAATAGAATTCTACCTACTATTATAACATTGAGGACTAAATCGAGTGAGAGAGTTTAGCCCATAGAGAATGAGAATGTAGGCTTGTTCTACCAAAGATGTGGGCAATTTGGTCACCTTATAGTGGATTGCAAAGCTAAATTACAGAAAGATAAACAGAAGGAGGGCTCACCAGGGATTGTTATTGAAACCTTTGGGGAACCTTCAGAGGTATCTGAGAAGGCAATGAAGACCCCTTCTAAGGCTACTCCCAAGGTGCTTCCCACTCAAGAAAATTGTTTGGTTCCTAGGAAGAGGGTTGTTTTGGAGAACATGAATACCCTTTCAAAAGTGATTTAGAGAACCTACTGTGCTCACCTAAGGAGAGGCCTTCGGAGGAGGTGTTATTGGAAGAAGGGGAAATTGAGGTATCCCACTCTCTCCCAAGTTCCTCAACATTATAGAAAGGGGATAGCTAGCAGGAAACTCCTTCTAGGGAAATTGTGGTATCCCACTTTCTCTCGGGTTCCTCAACAACACTAAAAGGGGATTGCCAGCTAGTAACTTCTTCTAATGGTTGTGATAATAGGGAGATGATTTGTACCCCTTTGAGGATGGTTAAAGCTTCTCAAGTAGAGATAGCTACAAAAGTACTGGCAAGTATTGATAAGGTGGAAAAGGAGTTTAGCCCTTCTTCGCCACAGGATGAGGATAATGGAGAATGGGAAATGTAGAAGAAAAAGAGGAGGGGGGGAAGAAACTAGATATAGGGGCCTCAAGGATAGTTGGAAGACCATCAAGTAGAGTAACCAAGACAAAACAAACAGCTAGGGATGTGGCCAGTGGTAAGAAACATACACTAGAGACAGTTACTAAAGGTAAGAAATGAAATTCCTTTCCTAGAATTTGAGGGGGTTAAATAATCCTCAGAACCAATATGCTCTCAAACAAATTATTTCTTAGGAAAAAATTGACTGTGTTTTAATACAAGAGACAAAAATGTCTTGTGCTAGTTTTGATAAAATGGCTAGTTATATCTGGCCAGGGGTTGAGTATTTACATATATGGATGCTGATGGAGCCTCAGGGGGTATTGCCACTATGTGGAACTTGAACTCCATGAAGGGTTTTGAGGTCTAGAAGGAAAAAAATGCATTATTACTAATTTCCAATCTAATAGTCAATGTTGGAGGTTGATCAATATATATGCCTCTAATAGCAGAATTGGGAGGAAGGAAATGTATGATAAACTAGCAAGGATTACTGAAACTATGAAGGAAGAGAAATGGATGTGTATGGGTTCAATTTCAATATCCCCCTTTACCATTTGGAAAAGCTAGGTGGTAATAGAGAATTTTCAGAGAGCTTGCAAGACCTCAATGAATTCATGAGGAAGTTGGATTTGATGGATGTGGAGTTGTGAGGAAACCAATATACTTGGACTAATAATAGGAAAGGAGAGGATCTTATCTAGATTAAGCTAGACAAACTATTAGTGTCAAGGAACTGGAGCAGAATGGGTAACTCTTATCTTGAGAATCTAACTAGAACAGTTTCAGACCACTCCCCTATTTTATTCAATTGGGAGGATGGTTTTAAGGGGCGACATAAACCTTTCATATATGAAATAATGTGGGAGTCTCACCCAAAATTTAGAAAGAGAACCCAGGATTGGTGGAACATAAGGATAGATGGTACTACGATGTAAAAACTTACTCAAAAACTTGATAACATTAGAAGGAATGTTAGAGTCTAGGCTAAAAGTTCATTTGGTGACTTATTTAAAATTAAAGGTGAAGTGGAGGAAAAACTCAAAAAACTCCAAGTTGTCATTGCTGAAGGGAATAACTCAGAAGAAAATATTTAGGAAGAAGGGGAGTATAGAATGAAGTGGAAGGAGATACTCCAAAGGGAGGAAATCTTTTGGAAACAAAGATCTAGAATCCAATGGCTTAAGGAAGGGGATAAAAACACTACTTTTTTTCACAGGTCAGCATCCAACCACAAAAGAAGAAACACTATCTCAAGGCTAAATGATGAAGGGGGGAGGGTTTTCAAAGAGTAGGAGGAGATGGGTAAACATGTGGTAGAAAACTTTAGTAAAGCATTTATTAAGTACAACTTTGTTGGGAACCCAGTAATCAAAAGAAGTCTAATTAATTCAATTCCAAGGATTCTTGGTGAAGAGGAAAATAATCTAATCCTTGGTAATATCACTAAAGAGGATGTGAAAAGTGTTTTATTTTCTATGAAAGCCTTCAAGGTCCTAGGATCGGATGGATTCCCTCTAGCATTTTTCCAACATTTCTGGGAGGTGGTTAAATCAGAGTTGATCTGGGCCACTAGGGATTTTTTCATAATAGGTAAGCTTCTAAGGAGAATAAATAAGACCTTTATTGCCTTAGTTCCTAAAAATTCAAATCCTCTGACCTTGCTTGATTTTAGACCTATAAGTTTATGTAATACTATTTATAAGATCTTTTCCAAGGTACTAGTGAACAAAATAAAGCCTTTCTTGGAAAGAATTATTGGTAGTCCTTAGAAGGGATTTGTGCTAGGTGGATAGATATTAGATTGGCCATAACCACTCATGAGGTTATCCATTCTATGGAAAAGAACAAGCAACCAGGGATGGCATTTAAGTTGGACATATCCAAAGCTTATGATAAGGTCAACTGGGAATTTCTTCATGATGTGCTAGAAAGAATGCGATTATAAACTTGATCATGAAGATGGTTAGCTCAGTTCAGTATTCTATCCTACTGAATGGTTCCCCATGGGGTAACTTGACTATGGAGAAAGGTTTAAGACAGGGTGACCCACTTTCTCCTTATCTTTTTATTATGATAGCTAAAGTTTTAGGAAGATCTTTCTATAAATTATAATATGGGCTATGTTAAAGGTGTTAAACCAGCTACTAATGTTGAAACTGAGGTTATATAGCAGTTTTTGGATGAGACCTTCCTATTTGGGGAATCTTCACTTATGGAGGCAGAAGCTTGGAAGATGATTTTACATAATTATGAAGAAAGCTCAAGGCAGCATGTGAATTACCATAAGAGTAAGATTTATTTCTTTAATACTAAAGCCTCGCTTCAAAGAAGTATTAGGAAAATCTTGGATTGCCAATTCGCTTGCCTCCCGGACACTTATCTTGCTCTACCCCTTACTACTAAGGAAGTAACTAATGAATTATGGAATACGATAGTGGAGAGAATTCATAGGAAGCTTACAAGTTGGAAAGGGAAGATATTAAGTAATGCTGGAAAATTACAACTACCCACTGTTGCTTTTCAGGGAATCCCTATCTACTTCTTATCAATTTTTAAAATCAACCAAAACATGGCGGAGAAAATTGAGAGAATACAAAGGGATTTCTTGTGGTCAGGGACAGAGGAGAAAAATAAATTGAGTCTAGTCAACTGGGAGGTGGTGTGTAAACCAAAATTTAAGGGGGGGTTAGGGGTTAGAAGGTTGAGAGATCTCAATAAAGCTCTCCTCACAAAAATTAGTTGGATCTAGCTGAAGGAAACACTGGATGGGGAAATATCATGAAGGCTAAGTATTTATCTAATACCACCTTTAGGTGGAACCTATATAATAATGACCTCCCAGGAGGTTCAAAGATTTGGTAGAATATTGTTAGGAATAGAGGTTTACTAAGAGAAGGATTGAGGTGGATTTTGGGGAATGGCTTCAATATCATATTTTGGGAAGATAGGTGGATGGACGGGAAATCGTTAGCCTTGAGTAAATTTAGTAGACTAATGGAAATTCTTAAAGCAGATGTAGCGAGAAAAGTTGGGGACTATATTGATCAGGGGAGGAGGTGGAAGAAGCTTCATAAGGAGGACTACTCACATGAGGATATTGTTCTCCTAAAGGAACTGGAAGAATTGATAAAAGAATAGAGACTCCTCTTTCTACCTCAGGAGGATATTATGGCCTAGGACTTAACCCCAAATGGTAATTTCACTGTAAAATCAGCATATACTTTCATGTTTAGTAAGGATCCTTGCCCAATCATCTGGCGTAAGGTATGGATTACTAACCTTGTTCCTAAAATCAATTTCTTTTGGTGGATGGTTCAGCATGGAAAAATCTTAACATTACACAACTTGAAAAAAAGGGGATTCTATATAACAAACCATGGCTATCTTTGTAAAGAAAAGGAAGAAAGTATTTCACACCTCTTCCTAGAATGCCAGTTTGCTTTAGGGATCTGGACTAAGGTATGGGAAAGATTTGGTGTGGTTTGGGTTATGAAGGATAACTTGGGACAGTTTGTGGAGAGTTGAGATTGTCCCTTTTATCACCCAAGATTAGTTTTTTTATGGAATATTATTCCACCATATGTTTGCTGGCACATATGGAAAGAAAGAAATAACAAAAATTTTAGGGAGGAAAGTAAGATAGTGGAAGTGGTATTTGGAATAATGAATAAATTGTTAAAGGAGAATTTAAGAGTGGCTAAATGTAAAATGCCAAAGGAGGAGCCACGTCAACTTGAAGGCCTTGTGGTAGAAAATTGGGGATGTCATGAGAATTTCTTCCTTTTTGATAACTCAGCTATGAGAAGGAGACAACAGACAAGATGGAGACCCCCCACCATAACACAGTATAAACTAAGTTTTGATGGTGCTGCAAAAGAAGGAATTGGAGTAGCAAGAGGTGTGCTGCAAGACAAGAATGGTGATGTGTTGTTGGTATATGCGGGAAAGGTGGGGAATGGTATTAATAATGAGGCAGAGGCCATGACGTTATTATGGGGTCTTCAACTATCTAGGGAAAGAAAAATTATGGAGTTAACAATAGAAGGGGACTCCAAATTAGTGATTGGCTTGGTTAAGGGGGAGGCTAGATCAGGGTGGAAGATTCAAAATATCATTTTGGATATCAAGAAAGTCTTAAATGAAATGAAAATAGCCCACCTGTAGTACATCTACTAGGAGGGCAATCAAGTGGCAGACGTGGCAGTTGCCATGGGGTTTAATGCTATGGAAATCATGTGTTGGGAGAATTTAGTTGATCTCAGTGAAGATATAAGGTCATTGATATCCAATGAAAAAGGAAAGAAGAATTCAACATGATGTCTACAAATTTTAAAAGTAAGGCCAATTTTGGCAATATGGCAATTTTGGTCACTAAATTAAACTATTGCATTTTGGAAATAAAGAGTAGACATGATCATACAAATGGAAAATGGAGTGATTACAAATTAAGGGAAATGTCATTTCGTAATTATGGTAACCCATTGCGACTTTCAAATTACTTTCCAAAGGGAAGTACGAAAGATATTATTAATCAAGATGTCAGAATTCGTCGGGGTGAGAAAATTATGATTTTACACATTCACGAATCTGATAATAACTTTGTATGGGATTTTGCAACTCATCAAGCACGAGTCTGCACATTTTATTTACATCTTTTCAAAAGGCTTAAGGTAGGGAGCAATCATAGAAAGATTGAAGCTAAAAAGGTTCAGATGCATATTAATGAAGAAGGGGTGTTAGAAACTAGAGGAATTGATATGGGGGGGGGACCTGAATCGACTGGAACCAACAAAAATTGAGATTTTTAAGGACAAAATGGCTACCTGGTTCTTACTAAAGGAAGGGGATTTTTTACTCTACATGCAATTGATGGTTGGGTACGATGAGAATTGCACACTCCAGCTTGTGAATAGCTGGAGTGATAGGAAGGTTACCATCAATGGCATCACTTTCCAAGTCACTGAGGAATTTATCGCCATGGCGACTGGCCTCTCCATGAAGAGGAAAAAATGGAGAAAGGTTACCAAAATTACTGACAAGGCCAGCATGAATAGCTTCCTCGCGGAGGATGAGGAGCTAATTCATTACAGAGGAGGGTTCAAAAGAGACAAGTTATCGATCCCCTGGGATGATGTGTGCCTGGTCCTTATGAGCTATTTGATGCTAGAGGGAAAGTTTGGTGTATGCTATTACTACCATTTCCCTCTGTTGAACCATTTTAGAAATAGGGATTTCATTTCTATTCCTTTTTTTTTGTTGCATTCTCTTGAGGACATGGTTACTGATGTTAGGGGAAAAGGGAGTAAACGTTTAAATTTCACCATAATTCATCAAAGCTTAATCTTCTACCTTTATCAGTTTCACCTCACCTTGTGCCCCCCTAGAGAGGTGGTTGTGGAAAACTCATGCCATGGTCAGAACTCCCCCCCGAGCTCAAGTATAGGGACGAAAATTCATACACCCATGCCATCCCCTAGTAAGGAAAATAAGAAAAAGAAAAAACCTGATATAGTCATGGAACAAAAGGGAAACAAGAAGATAAAAATTAAAAAATTGGTGGACATTTTTGGAGAGGATTCGGAGGAGGAAACTGGGGGTAAAGATAGGAGAAGATCTGGTAGGCTTGCTCAGACCTAGGCTAGGAGCAAACAGAAGTCCATTAGATACCAGTTGAGGAGGTTGAGGAAGATAGTTCTAGAAATAATAGTGATAGAAGAGAGGAGGAAGATATCTCCAAATATAAGAAGGATGATGGTAATGAGGAGGTGGAGAAAATTTTTAACTCTAGGGACAATTCGATGGATGATACTCAAACCTAGTTGTCTGTTGGAAAAGCGGTGAAAACTGAGACCACCCATGTGTCTACCAGCTTCTCCCTCAAACCCATTACCTTTTGTGAGGAGAACAACAAGAGGGATAATTCCCCCATAACCATTTCATCCCCTATTAAGGATAATTCAAAGGTTTCCTCTAACCCACGGGTTTTGCAGGTTAAATTACAGGTGCAAAAAATGAAGGAGGATGCTGCAAAGGGTGAAGCGAGGCCTAAGGATGGGACTGAGGTGATGGAGGAGCGATACATGTACCTAGAAAAAAGGGTTAAAGCTTTGGAGGAGGGGTTCTTTACCTTCTCCAAATTTGGCCTTAAAGTTACCCATGTTGCTGCCACTACCCTTCAATTGCTAGCACAACAAAAGGAGGATGTGGGCTTGGATATGGAGGACCATAAGTTGCTCTTCAAGTTCCTTGTCGATGACTGGGCCCAGATCCTACTACACACAAAGGGGAAAGGGAAAAATGAAGACTAATGTTTTTAATGTTTTTATCAGTTACTAGGATCTTTGGATCCAAGACTATTAATGCCTTACTAGTAGTGTTGGTTTTGCTAGTTTTCAGTTGTAATTACAACTTGGGTTGGCCTGGTTGTCATTTTGGCTTTTGTGGAACTTTCATAGTTAGTTTATTTCCTTTATGGTGTTAGCTTAGCTGCTAGTCTATGGTTGTTTCTGCGGACTTTTGGAACCTTGTTTAGTTTGTCTTTTGTCTGCTGGGGTTTCTGGCTGGTAATGTGCTAGTTACTAGCTTTTTTATTGTATATGGGCCAACCCCCTTGTTTTTGGTCACTTTTAATTTCAAAAACATTATTAACAATTTAAGATTTAAAATCTAATTAACTAATCTAATCTAATTAATTAAATTCAAATAACATATAATGTGCAAAATAATTCTCTTGATATTTATCTTACTTGACTTAGTTTGTGACCAAATAAAAATTAATTATAAATAGATTTAAGATCATAAAACCAAACTAAACTAAACTAATAATAAGAAACTAACTTATGAATTTGATATTTTAGTGCATCACTGTGGAAGAGCCTAATAGAACAGAATGATTAATAATTTATACTTTATTTCATACACAAATAAACACAAGACACAAAAAAAAAAATTAATCTTAACAAATTTACTTTAAACCTTAAGAAATAACTAATATATACTTAAATGTATCTAAAGATCTATAGTTAAATAACATTATTAAAAATTGAAAATTGAAAATCTAATTAACTGATCCAATCTAATTAATTAAATTCAACTAACATATAATGTGCAAAATAATTCTCTTGATATTTAGCTAACTTGACTTAGTTCATGACCAAATACAAATCAATTACAAATAGATTTAAAGATTTTAAAGAAAAAATGTTCTTTACTCTCTAAAAACTAAACTAATAAGAAACTTCCTTTGAATTAATTTACCAAAAGTATGAATATGAGATTTTAATTCTTATAAGAAAGGGAATATATTTTCAAGGAAGTGTAATTTTTTTTGTTGACAAATCCACGTGACAATATGAATATCAGCTTAGTAAAAGTATAGAATGGTGTTACTTAAGATAGTCATTGTGATCATATAATCTACATTTGTATATTTTAAAAGTAGATAAAGTTATAAATATTTTTAAATATATTCTTTTATTTTTTATATTTTTATTTTTATTATGTTCATGTCATGAGCTTGACTACTTTTATATCAAAATGATAAAAGTTTTGAAAGATGAAAAAATAATTTTTAAATATATTTAGAAAATAAAGTATTTGTATTTATTTAATTGTAAATGATTATTCTAATTTGCATTGAGACTCTTCACATAGTAAAACTAGCAATTTTTGTTTCAAACATGACATTATAGATTATAGTCAATTTATATTATTAAAGTACAATGTTAGTAAAAGGTTGAACTATTTTGGTCAAGTAATTTAGATTTATATATCTTAAAATAAGATAAAGTTATTAAAATTTTCAAAAATAGATTATACCATTGTTTTATTTCAATTAATTGTTCCTTGTGTTATATTTTATTATTATTATGTTCATATCAAGAACTTGACCACTTTAAAGAAAAAAGATTTTAAAAGATGAAATTTATTTTTAACAATAACCTATCTATCTTATTTTCCCTTATTTGTAAATCACTAAGTATTAGTTATTTGTTTCAAATTTTATGAGTGCAATCATAGTAATGACTCAAAACTTGTGCATGTCAATGCAACAAATTCAAATGTGTGATATGGTTCTTAATACATTTTTGTTTAAAAAAATTCCATGATCTATCTTAAACCAAGGGTTGTAAAATCCTACAATATATAATTTAACATAAAATAAATTACTTATTTTTTAAAAGTGATTTTTTTTAGATTCAATATATAGAAATTTTAGCTGCTAGCTAATATATCAAAAACATATATTTTTAAAAAGTGATTTTTTTAGATTCAATACATAGAAATTTTAGCTGGTATCTAATACTTCAAAAACATATAGAATTTTTTTTAGTTTTCAAGAAGTCTCTTATCATATGTCGATTTTCAATTCAAGTCCATGAGATAATATGGTGAAAAATATTTAAGTCAAGAGCTATGTAGAACTAGCGTCCCACCTTAAAGCAAAAATAAATAAATATAATCATTTCCTTATTGGATAATGCATGGGCTTGTTAACATTCTCCATAAATCTACTTTTCTACTTTTTTGATCTGTAGATGAATAATTTTATTTTTATTTTTAAATTAGACTACTGAATTTTTATTGTTAGCATTTTTCATAATCATCCTCCAATGAATGGAACCTATTGGAACTATTGTTTTGATGTAAGACATGTTGCATCACATTACTCATCTTTAGTTTCACTTCGAAGAAAGTTTTTTGCAATACTCAAGCTATGATGGAAGATTTGGTCAAAATTTGAAACAAATAATATTAAAGTATGTAATTGTTTTCATCTTCAAATGCAAACTTATCTATTTTAAACTTTATAATATGTATTATTCCACACATAAGCTTGAGGATGTTATGTACTAATTAAGTTTTTATTTTATTTTTGGCTCTGTAGACATTCATAATTTAACAAAGGAACAGAAATTGAATGATAAGTTTCAAGATATCACATTTTTATCATTGTTCATTCTCTTTTTTCCCCATAAGATAGCTCTAAAAAGCTATTGATGATTTGTATTTTCTATTTATTTAGAATTTTATAGAGACTATTAAGACATTTAGTATAAAGAGTGATAAATTTTTAATGTTTATTAAAATATTTATATAAAAATTATTTTTTAAACATTGAAGTGTATTAGAAAATTACTAACATTATTAATTATGTAAATTTGTTAAATAAGATAAGAGAATCCTATAGACCCTCTACATTATAGAAATATGAGAGATATTTTTTTCAATGAAACTAACACTTGCTAAAAAGTATATAATTTTTATGAAGAAATGTTTTAAAAATGAAAAATTAAGGTGCCTACTACAAAAATAATCAAATACATATGATTTTTTATAGTCTACAAATATTCAAACCCTTTTATCCAAAAATTTAACTACGGATTAAAACACAACTAGTATTTTTCTATTTTGAGTTTGAGTAATGCAACATGCAATCCACATATCTTCTTAAGTCATTTTCATTCAGAAGCTAACCATGTGGGGTATTAAAAGAAAAAATATAAATCATGTCAAGTATTTAAAGAAAAAATAGAAACTATGTATGTACTTGAATTCATACACTTTATAGAGCACTAACATAGTAGGAACTATGGGAATTGAATTTCACCTATATGAAACTAAAGAGGGTAAAGAAATGCAATTTTAAAAAATTAATTTTGGAGAATGTACAAATGAAATATGTTGTGCATAACAATTTTATTTTTAGACTTGAAAACTCTAGTTCATTCAACATGTCAATACCTTGTACAAATTTGAACAATATAATAGAGCTTCACATTTGATTTTACACAAATTAATCTGAAACTACCAGAAAGGACATTGGAAAGGCATTGAAATTGGAAATTCATAAAGGTTTTGAGAATGAAATTTGACAATGATTTTAAAAGTTGATAAGGAAACTCGACAATGATCGTTGATTTTAACAGTAAGTTTCATTTAGAACTTTTTAGACAACTTTATAATTGAGAACCGAGTTGAATAATTTGTTTAGGATAGTGCAACTACTTATCCTTTAATTTTTATAGTAAGTTCCACATTAGAATTTAATGGATAACCCACCTAAATTAGTTTTTAACTCACCTAGAACTCAATTTACACAGGGAAAAAAATGCTTAGATGTCCGATTAAGACCTGCATAAACTTATGCAAATTCTAAAAATTAAAGTAGTGGAGTTTTCCTATACAACATGAATTTTTATCTGGCTTTGACATGACCTAAAAGATAAACATAATAAAATTACGAAAAACTCCATTAGACCTCTCCATACAACACTTTGAATTGTAATAAAAATTTAATTCTACTATAAGAAAACCCTAGCAATCAGTTTGAGCAAAAAGGAAAAATATAAAATAAATTGAACTAAATTGAATTGATAAAATTAAGATTTGATCATTTTGGCTAATGTTTTACTCATGGTCATAAATAAATTGCACCTTTGAAAAAAAGTATCGGCTAATGTTTTACTCATGGTCATAAATAAATTGCACCTTTGAAAAAAAGTATCATGTTAGAAAAACCTCACCCTCCTATGTTATCTTTCCTTTATACTATTAATAATGAGCTAAAAGTGAATGGACATAACTTTCTATACACTAAATTTATTACTACACATGGCTCCTAGATGTAGATGGAATGCGTGCAAAAGGCCATGTCAAATACTCTACACAAGACTCTCTACCACATGCTACCACTTCACCCATTCCCATGATTACTAATGTCAATTTTATGGAAATCTTTTTGAACAAAACATTAACAAGATTGTTAAGTATTTGAAGCCCAACAATCTCTTGGGTATTTCCCTCCAATTTATTGCGTCTCTTCAACTGATCATTAGTGATCTATAAATGTTGATAGCTTCTATTATAAATGCATTATTTTCTATCAATATAATTCCCTTGCTCTCAGTGTGGATGTAGCCACAATTTATGGTGAACAACGATGAATATTTGTGTTTATGTGTCTTTATATTTTGTATATTTCATTTTGACTTTTATTTTTTCTTTAGAATTGATATTAGAGCCCGCAATTGATTTCAGTGACCAAATTCTATAGTCAAGGAGGAATCAAGAGTGTATAAATTCTCAAGGAAGAATTTCATTCTATGAAAATTACAGATGCATTCATTATTAATTAAGCAATATCTCAGAGTGGTAATTAGAGGAAAGGTAAAAAAGTGAACCTTTATGATAGATGAGAATTGGAATACAATTGATGAAAATGTGATGGGAGAAATTTTTCTTTCACTATCTCAGAATGTCTTGTCCAATGTAAACAATGAAAAGAAAAGAAAAAGGTGATATGGGAGAAGATTCAAAGCATGTACAAAATGACATCTACTACAAACAATATTTTCATCATGAAGAAGCTTTACAAGTTGAAGATGAAGGATGAAATAGTGATATTGAATCACATAAATGAGTTAAATGCTGCTTTATGTTAGGTAAACTCCATTGGTATGTCTCAAGATGAAAAAAATAAGGTTTTCATATTTTTTTTCTCCCTACCAAACATTTGGGATGGTGTAGTAATGTTAATCAACACTTCCATTTTTGGCAAAAGCTAGCTAGTCAATGATAAACTAGCAGCTACTTTTTTTAGTGAAGACATGAGAAGAAACAATAAATATTTTTCATTTGGTGATGATAAAATGATGGTGAAGAGGAAGAACTCATAATAGAGACATAAGTAAAATTACAATTGTAGATCTCAATCAGCTAGAAGATTGCAGTCCCAAGATAGACAAAATGGTTCTTGGTTTTGTGGAAAGGTTGGTCACCTTAAGAAGGACTATAGAAAATATAAAAGGGCTCAAGAAAAGGTTTCAGATACTAGAGAAAATATCATTCATGATAAGGATGATGTTATTTTGGTTCTTACAATAAGTGACACAATCTTAGGTTTATAGGTAATTGATTTCAGGATTTGATTTCATGTGTATTCTTGTAGCGAAGCCTTGACAAATTTCAAAGAAGGTAAGTTTGTTGTGATGTGAAGCCTAATCAAACTCAAAGATTTATTTAGCATGGTTTCCCCCTAGATTTTTTCTATGAGGGTTTGGAGGCAGCACCCCCACAACAGGGTCAAGGGGCAGCGACTGCTATTTTCCTATTAGATGACTTATTCTAGCCCTAATTTTGTAAGTGAGAAAAGCCTGTATAAAATGGCCCAACGTTAGGTATTTCATTATGTATGATGATATTGTAGCTTCTTAAAGTAGTATTGAGTTGTAAGGGATTGTGGATTGTAATCACTGGATAATAATAATAGTGGATTTGTTTTAGGTGGATGTAGACCAGGGATTAGGAGAACCACATTAAATCTTATTGTCTTGTGTTGTCTTATGTATGATATATTATTTTCTGATATTGGTTATATTTTCATGTAACTATTATTTCTGTATGTGGTTAATCCTAACAAAGTTTGGGAATGTCTATTTGGGTGACAACAAAGCTTGGAAAATTGTAGTAAAGGGTGATATTCTATTATCAATAGAAGGAGGTATAAAATTATTGCTTAAGGATTTTATGCATGTTCTCAAATTAAAAATTAATTTGATTTCTATAATTTAGTTATATACCCAAGGCTTTCTTACACTTCTCATAGTCACATCGAAAATTACCAAGGGTTCCATGGTTATTGCCAAAGGAGATAAAGTTGGTAGCCATATTTTGTAGAAACTAATGATGAGGTGGTGGTTGTTATGACTATTCTAGATAACAATGCCACACTTTGACATCAAATATTAGGCCACACTATTAAAAATGGGCTAGAGGTTATGCTTAATTATGATAAACTTCTGGGTCTTAAATTAGTAGATTTAAAATTTTGTGAACATTGCCTTCATGGGAAATAAAAACATGTCTTTTATTGTAAGAATGGTCATGACAAGAACATAATACCATTGGAGTTAGTGCACTTGGTTGTCTTTGATCCCATAGAGGTAAGCTCTTATGGAGGAAAAAAAAAATTTATTTCATGATGATTGTACTAAAAAGGTTTGGGTTTATTTGATCTCCAAGAAATCTGAAGTTTTCTTAAAATTTAAAGTTTTTAAGGCTCTATGTAAAATATAGAGTGGGCACAAAATCAAATGTTTAAAAATTAATAATGGAGGTGAAATATATTTTTTTTATTTTGATAACTTTTTTGTAGGTCATGGTATTATTGATAACAATTATTCAAGTTTATATTGTGATTGATGTTACACAAATGTTATACTCTAACTGAGCACTGCCAATTGGAACCAAGTTCAGAAGACTCTAGTATACACCGAGCATAAGTTCAAAAGAAGAAAGTTTAGGGATTACTTTGTAAATTGAGTCATGTTGGTTACCAAAGGACTTTACTTTAAATTGAGTAAGGTCGATTACCAAGGAACTTAGCGGTAATCGAGTGATCTAGTTTTCAATTTTAGCCAACCTATAGAAAATTAGTTTTATTAATTAGTTGGCTCATGCAATTTGACTCAGTGGATGTTATTTCTTTATTTTAAAGGTTATTCAAGACAACTTGACATTGGATTTCATATATATGAAAGGTCAAGATGTGGATTTAAATATGAGAAAGTGGAGAAGAAGATAAGATGCGAATAAAGAAGGACATTTGATTTAGAGAAGAGTATCCAAGGATCTACAAAGAATATTTTGATCAGGGAGGATCCAAAGGATATGTCAAAATAGTGATTTGAATATTTAAATCATTTGCTTCATCAATTAGGTCAATCATTATTACTCTCTAGCAATTGTAGCAGCGAAGAAATCTCTTAACAGAGTTGACTTAGCAACAATTTTGTAAATCCACTAACCAGGAGATATTTCTAGATTGAAGTGTCTTAAGACCTCTAATAAGGCCACTCCTAACAAGTTGATTCAAATCCTTTAATAGGGTCATAGCTAATAGTGTATTATGTAACCTTTAATAGGGTTGGCTCCTAATAGGGCTCACTTTAGAAGAGTGAAAAGTTTTAAATAGTTGCATTGGTAGTTTTCCCAAATTGGGTTTCCATGTTAAATCTTTTTGTCTCATGTATTCATATTATTTACTTATTTTTTAATCCTTTTGCAACTAAGTTACTAAAGGTTAACGCACATCATTATCTTAAGATTTCTTTGTTAGCTGAGTTACAATCAATATCTAGTTCTAATCGAGGTGTGAGTTAAAAGGAAGCTTTTAAATTGACATCTAAGGAAATTGGAATTGTTTTAGTGGTAATTAATTCATCCCTCACCTCTCAGTAACTCCTTCTATATCCAACAATTGGTACCATAGCTCTTGGTGCTTATAGGAAAGGTTTCAAGGACCTAAGCTAAAGATCAAGATGTCTTACATAAGAGAGATTCCTAAGTTGAACAAAGATAACTTCAAAGCCTGACAAGATCTCATGAAGCTACATTTGAGAACCATTAGATGTATAGACCTAAAATTCCTAGAGAACTAGTATGTGTCTCCTCCTAATCCTTTGATTGTGGATCAGATGGTAGATAAAAAGAACCACAACACAATAATGATTGACATTCCTTTTGCTCTCAATTATGCTAAATTTGATGAAGTCAAATATTTTCCTATTGCTCATATAATGTGGAACAAGCTAACAAAGTTCTATCGAGGATATGACAATGTGAGGAGAGCCAAAGAAGAAATTTTAAGAGGTCAATTTGATTAGATGAAGATGAGAGAGGATGGAAACGTTGAAAAATATAGTGATAGAGTCAAAGAAAGTGTGAGTGCAATAAGAGATTCGGGAGGAAAAATTGAAGATGAAACAATAGTCAACAAGGTATTAAGAACTCTTCTTCCTATTTATGTGATTAGAGTTTCATCTATTCAAGAGATGAAATGTGATCCTAAAAGTGACAAAACTTTGGTTGCACTAGTGGGAAGATTAACACCTTTTGAGTTGGATAACTTTGATAACTATCTTTCTCGATCTCACAACATAGAATCAACATTTAAAGCCAAACTAACTCTTGGTAGAAAGGGAGGAGACTCAAAAGGAAACAATCTAATAGTGAAGAAGAAGAAGAATCTAATGATGATCTTAAAGCCTTTGAAGCCCTACTTGCAAGAAGGTTACCAAAAGACTAAAGGCAAAATTTGATTGATTTATTTCTCTTGTGAAGAACTTGGTCACATTGTTGCAAGGTGTCAAACAAGGAAAGTGAAGATGAAAAAAAGTACAGCAAGTTGAAAGGCATGAAAGATTTGAAAAGCTACAAATGATACAAGGACAAAGGTAAGAAATCTTGTTACATTGCTAAAGATTCTAACAATGATGACGATGTTGAAATTGTATATATTTCTATTAAAAAGATGAATTAGATGATGATGATAATGAAAAGATGGCACTCATTTCTCATGTTAGCAAGAATGACACATGGATAATAGATACTTGTGATTCTCATCGCATGACTAGTGATAAAACTAAGTTTGAATGCTTGGAGGACTATGATGGTGGAAGTGTTAAATTTGGAAACAATGAACCATGTTATGTGATGGGAAAAGGTTGCATTGCAATGACTGATAAAATTAAATGTGATAATACCTACTAGGTTGAAGGACTAGGACATAATATTCTAAGTGTGAAATAGCTTAATAAAATTGGATTCAAGGTAGAATTTAAGAATGGAAAGGCTAGGCTTGTGGATGGTAAAGAAAACCTAGTTGGAACTGGAAATCAAACAAAAGATAATTTGTTTTACCTCGACTTCACTAAAACTACATGTTTTCTAGCTCAGGAAGAGGAAGTTGAGTCATTGACTGTGGGAACTGAGTCTTAGATAGAGGAGATTGAATTAAAGCCAATGCAACCCAAGATAGAAATAGTTCTAATTGAGTCTTAGTTAGAAAAAGTTGAGTTACAGATAGAGGAGATATTGAAGACCTTTGGAATGGAAAATTCCAGAGTAGTTGGAATAGATAAATGTCTACTAGACATAAGCTATCTAAGAATTATGACTATAAAAAGGTAAATAAAACTACCTATAGATCTATGATTGGGAAACTTCAGTATATTTTTCATACAAGATCTAATATTGCATTAGTAGTTGGTATAGTTGCAAGATTCTTTGCAAATCCTAGAGAAAACCATATGATGACAATCAAAACAATTATAAGATATCTAAAAGGTTGTTAACGCTATGGTATATGGTACAAGAAAGGAGGAAACTTCAAGTTGAAATCATTTAGTGATGCTGATTGGGATGGAAGTATTGATGACAAGAAGAGCACTAGTGCAGGAGCAATATTTCTCGGAAAGAGACTAGTGTCATAAACAAGCAAAAAGAAGAATTGTATTTCTCAGTCTATAGTAGAAGAAGAATATGTTGGGATAAAAGTACAAAGTTGTGTCACCTTTCAAGTTGACTTATCAGAATGACTAAATTTGAGTGTTTCTATCTAAAAATCAATTTTGTTCAAACATATGATCTAGATAAATTCATTCAAGCTAACTTATATATGGTCTCACACTTTTCCAATTGGAAATGTATATTAAATGCATATGTTATACTACTTTGTATCCAATTACTAAAGAAATACAATTACTTCAGAAAAGTGGCATTTCAAAACTCTTATTATTTTTTATGGGCTTTTCTTAATAACATATAAACACCATTTTATAGAGCTCAGAGTCAAGAATATTCTCATATAGATTTTATAGTATTTTAATTAGATATAGTATATTATAATTTAAAAACTCTACAAGCACATATTTTAACACTCAAAAATTTGTTGGTTTTGAGAAAGAAAAAAATACTAAATCATATCACAAAATTTTTAAAATTATATGACATTCTAGAGGAGAGATTTCTCTTCTAGGATGTATAATTTTTATCCTAGTTAGAATAAATTTGTTGTGAAAAATGTGGTGGGAGATGAAAACTATTGATTTTAGGTGAGTTGAAATTTGAATCATTACAAAAGAGAAAATATAGCTCTAAAGACTACTTTTATTTTTTATTATTCTAGCTATATATATTTTCTATAACATAGTCTGAGATCAAAAGAAAGTAAGTTTATTTCCATATAGTTTTGTGGTGGCAACTAGACCCTTAATTTTCAGTGTTTTTCAACAGCTAAGGAATTTTCTATAAAATTAAAGAAAATATATCAATTCTTATTCCGAATAATTATTAAAAATTATAACCATAAACTTAATCCATTTCTACGCTTTTTATTATTTTACTTCATTTTCAAATTCAAAATGATAATACAAATTTGATGTCATTGAAGATGAATCGTTATACTTGTGTTAGCCTTTTCCTTTACAAAAGGGTAACATAGGTTTGTGCTTTTACCGATTGCTATTGCAGTTAATTGCTCCAACATAATGTATATCAAGCAAATTTTATCATAAATGAAGGAATAAATAAAGGATGTAGTGGTTATCTATTGTGATAAAACAAGTGAAATCAATATATCTAACAATCCGATGATGCACACCAAGACAAAACATGTTGCAATCAAGTATCATTTTCTAAGAGAATTAGTTCAAGATAAAGAGTTCATATTAGAATATCTTAGCACAAAGAAGGAGGATGCTAACATATTTACCAAATCATTACATAAGGATGCATTTTTGTATAGATAAGAGGAAAGCTAGGGGTCATTACCCTATCTGATGCTCACAAGAGTATAGATTAGTGATGCATCAACCAAACTACATTCAAGATGTATCAAGTTTATGCAAAGAAGTCATAGCTTATTGCATATGAATCAAGACATCAGGTACATTGCAAAAATCACCATGTCAAATATTTGGCATTTCCTGTCGAAGAGGGAGAGAATCATGTCATATATTCATTAAGGGAGAGATTGATCAAAGGAAGTAATTTGTAAGAGGGAAAACTTGATCTGATGGAGTCCAAAGATAAGCTGGCAAAGGGAGAATCTCATAGGGAGTTCTCATGGATGGATACAAAATTAGAATGAAACTAAGTATATTATAAAATCTTAAAAATCATCTTAATTGATCTAAGTTTTATTTTCTTAATGACATGTTGTTTTACTGTCAATGCCAAAGAGGGAGATTGTTGATAACAATTATTCAATTGTATATTGTCATTGATGTTACACAAATTTTATAATCTAACCATGCACTCTTAATTGGAATTGAGTTCAAAAGACTCTAGTGTATCCCAAGCATAAGTTGAGAAGAAGAAATTTTAGGGATTCATGTGTAAACTGAGTCAGGAAAGTTACCAAAGGAGTTTAGTGTAAACTGAGTAAGGTTGGTTACCAACGAACTCAGTAGTAACCGAGTGATCTAATTTTTAGTTTTATTTATTAGTTGGTTCATGCAAGCCAACTTAGTGGATGGTATTTTTTTATTTAAAATGAAGCCGATGTGACATTGGATTTCATATATATGAAAGGTTAAGATGTGGATTTAAATACAAGAAAGTGGAGAAGATGATGATGCAAATAAAGAAGGATATCTGATTTAGAGTAGAGTATCCAAGGAGTTGCAAAAAAATTTTGATTAGGGAGGATCTAGACGATAAGTTAGAATAGTGATCTAAATCTACAAATTAGTTATTTCATCAATTGAACCATTCTTGAGGAAGTTGCTTGTGTTCTTTCTATTTCTATTTTAGGAAAATAATTATGGGTAGAATCCTACAATATGATAGTGTATTTGACTAATCAATGTCCACCTCTATTGGATTTCCATAAGAGGAATAGTTGGGAAAAAGGATTTCCTATGCACACCTTCAAGTTTTTGGTTGTCAAACTTTTGTACATATTCCAAAATAGAAGAGGAAGAAGCTTGATCCTAAATCACAATAGTATATCTTAATGGGCTATGGTGAAGATTAGTTTGGATTTTGACTATGGGAAGATACGATCTTTGATGAGACAAATTTTATGGCTCTTCAATTGAAATCATAGGAAGTACCCACCAATGAATTTATTCCTTTGTCTTTATTCACCAAGAAAATTTCTTTAACAAACCCACATTCCCAGCCTATTCTTAATACTCCAACCTATGTCTTAGCCCAAATTTTGCTTTATCTTCATCCTATGTTTCTACTAGCATGGATTTTAATCATGATGATTGGAAGCATGAAGAATTATTTGAAGATCCCTCACATCTTCCTTCATAAACTAATCCAATGAGAGATGAAGTGCACTAGAACATAGTTCTTATGTTTAACATAGACACTTTTCCAAGTAACCTCAACAGACCTCCTACGTATTGAAAGGAGATTTCTGAAATGAAGAAGATTGATGAAATCTATCATGGAACAATCATCATTTTGTCACTGATGTCAAACCTGCTACTTGTTGGTGAGACAATTTTTTATTGTGTTCTGAGTCCTATCATTTGATTGATTGATAAAGAGGAGTTCAAAATAAATGATAACAAGAGAACCTAGAGAAAGGTTGAGTTATATGGTATATAAAAGGAGCACTAAGACCAAGCAAGACATTGATGATATAGTGTATTTTTTATCTACTTAAGGCTATAGTGATAGGATACTTGAGAAAATAATAGAAGAAGGCTAAGTAAATAAATGTGTCTACCAAGCCTAACCAAGCAAATAGTGGAAGTTGAGCAAGTCAGTGCAAGCTACGAAGAAAGTCAGTGTAGGCCAAACAGAAAGTTAGTTGAAGCTAAGCAAAGGAAGTTTAGTATGTGCTGAGAAAAGAAAAATCTAGTAGATTTTGAGTGAAGAAATTTTAGTACATGTCGAGCATCAAAAGATGATAGTAGCAACCAAGAAAAACTTAGTATATGCTGAGCAACCCAGTGTTTGTTGAGCATTAGAAGACAATCTTTGCTCAGAAATTACCTTGTTATTGTCGAGTGTCAGTAAAATGAATTTGATTGAACATTTGATGAATCTGAGCTGACAAAGTTGATTTTTTGAATTGTGTGAAGCATGTGGAAGATATCTATGATGAGGTGGTGGCATAGAATTCAAGATAAACCATTTTGAGACAAATTCAAAGAGGATTGTTAAGGAAGTTTCTAGAAGGGAATAAATTTTTTAAGATGGGAAGATTCAATAAATCTGGCCTAACCCTAAGATGGACCATTGTGTTTAAATGGAAAAAGATCTAAACTCTATATATAAGGAGATAATAGGTTAGAAACAACTTTTCAAGAGTGTGAACTAGAGATAGATAAGGAGTCTAGGGTGTTGCTTCATATGGTGGTCGAATGAAAGAATCTGTAATGGGCATACTAAGAAAGAAGGCTTAAGGAGATGAAGGCTTGAAGGGTGAAAAAGTTGTTAGAGATGAAAAGGATGAATTCCAAGTAGAATGGAGGACTAAATGTGAGATCTATAATTTGCAAGTGAGTTGTTTTATTATCAGATCAATTCTCATTGTCACTTTCTAAAAACTATATTAGTCTAGATAAATCCTTTGGACTAAGCTTGACCTAACAGTCATGAGTAAATCTTTTAATAGGATAAAATTCTAATGGAATATTCTAAAGCCTTCTAACAAGGTTTTCTCCTAGCAAGGTGATTGAAATCCTTTAATCATGTTCACATTTAATAGTCTACATTGTGACCTTTAATAGGGTTGGCTCCTCACAAGGCTCACTTTAGAAGAGTGAAAATTGGTAGCATGTTATTGGTGGTTTTTCCCAAATGGGGTTTCAACATAGAATCCTTGTGTCAAAATGTGTGATTTTATGGAATTTCATGCTTACATTTTTGCAAAGTTATTTTGACCTAGGAAAACAATAGGCACAAGTTTAAGATATTGAATGATCAATGCATGAATAAGTATAAGTTGAAGTAATGAAGAGTTGTATTTATACATTTGGACCTTGGATAACTAATTCACCCTCCCTTCTCAATTATTCTAAACATTCCAACTATAGGTATCACAAGATTATGGTCTATAATACAAGAAAACTGACAAGTTTTGACTAAGAGTGTATACAGATGTTGATTGGGCTGGAAACATTGATGGAAAATAAAGTTCAAGTGGAGGAACATTTTTCTTAGGAAAAATATTAGTTACTTCAACCAAAAAGAAACAAAATTGTATATCACAATCTACTGTTAAATCTGAATATGTGGTTCCTATAGTGAATTGCACAAATGTGGTATAGATTAAATAGTTACTCAAAGGAATGAAGGAAGAAATTAATAAACATGTGGTAATCTATTGTGACAATACAAGTTCTATAAACTTATCTAAGAATGCTATGATCCATACAAATACAAAGCACATTGCAACCAAATATCATTACTTGAGAGAGTTAGTTCAAGACAAAGAAGTGAGAATGGAATATGTGAATATAAAAGAATAGATAGTTAATATGTTCACAAAGGATTTACCTAAGGATGCACATGAATATCTTAGAGGTAAACTATGTGTGATACCCATATCAAAAGACACTTAAGAAGTAAGAGTAGTGTCGTACATCAACAAAGTTGAATTACATGTTTTACAACTTAATGCAGTGGATCTTACTCTAGGACCTACATGAAGTAAGAAATAAGTTGAAAGTAGAAGATTTATAGTCATATGCAAGGTGCCAGAGGGAGAACCAAAATTGACTATATGTGACATTGTTCTCAAAGAGGGATAATATATAGAGGCTTGTACTAGAAGAATATATTGAGATAGAGATATCAGATATATCAAGGAGATATAAGAGAGATCAGAGAAGGAAGGAGAAATATTTTCAAAGAGGGAAAAGACCATATGAGGGAGACATCAAAGGAAGGAAAACATATTGATATAAGGTGCCTAATCTTACACCTTTTCCTACTACAAAGGAACCTTTTGAAACCATCCAATTTTTATCATTAAAAGTAACTAGACAATCCTCATCACCAAGTTGCCCTACTAAAATTAAATTCCTCCTCAGCCTTGGAACATGTCTTACCTCATGTAGTAGCCAATGATTCTCATTCTACAACTTAATCTTAACTTTTCCCTTTCCAACAATTTGACAGGGTTCACTATCCCCCAAATAAACAAGCCCAAAATCCCTTGGACATAATCAATGAAATAACCTCTATGAGGAGTAGCATGAAATGAAGCACTAGAATCTAAAACCCATGAATCATTGACACTTTCTAAAGACAAAAGCAAAGCATCCTCTTCAGATTTGTTACTTACCATATTTGCCTCCTTGTTCCCTTCTGGTTTATCTCCTACATTGTCCTTTCAAGTCCAACAATCTTTCTTCTTATGCCCTCTTTTACCACAATGCTAGCAATCTCTCAGTCCTTTGGATTGAGACCTCTCTCCCTTTGACTTTTCTCTTGATTTCTCACAATTTCTAGAATTATTTCCTCTCTTAATCATTCTTCCTCTGCTTTGTGCATTCAAAGCACTTGCTGATGTAGATCCAACAGAGGAATTCTTATGAGTTTCTTCACTCAAAATAACATTGATCACATCATCATATTTTAGAGTATTAGATCTATCTAAATGGAATTACTTATAGCCATTACCAAGTCATTCCATTTTTTAAGCAAAGAACACAAAATCAAGAGAGCCCTAATTTCTTTATCAAAATTGATAACCATAGAAGGTAATTGATTAGTAATAGTATTAAACTCATTTAAATGATCCACAATAGATACACCTATCATTTTCATATTAAAGAAATGCTTCATGATGAATACCTTGTTTGAAGTGGAGGGCTATTCATACAGTTTTGCTAGGGTTTCCATCAACTCTTCCATCATCTTCACTTTTTTAATGTTAAATGTCACTGATGGTGCCAAGCATAATTTAATGCTTCCAAGTGCCTTTCTTTCTAAAATTTCCCATTCCTCATTTGTCATAGTTCCCTAGTTTTTAGTTTTCTGTTCTAACGGCTTCCATAAATCTTTCTGATAAAGATAGTCTTCCATTTAGATTTTCCATAGCTAAAAGTTCTACCCATTAAACTTGTCAACCCTCAACTTACCCTCATTTGCCATCACTCCCACTCGACCGGGAGACCTTCCTATAGAGGATCGCCACAAAAAACAATACAATGACACCCTGGCTCTGATACCACTTATTAGGATTAACCTCAGATAGAAATAACTATTACATGTGAATATAACCAATATCAAAAAATAGTAGATCGCATAAAAGAAAACACAAAACACCAAAATTTAATGTGGTTCACCTAATCCCTTGGTTATGTCCACCAACAACAAGTCCAATTTTATTATTATCCAATGACTACAATCTGCAATCCCTTATAGCTCAATACCACCACAAGAAGCTACAATATCACCATTACATTATGAAATCCCTAACCCTAAGCCCTTTTATATGAGTTGTTGTCACTTACGAAATTAGGGCTAGAATAAGTTGTCCAATAAGAAAAATAGCAGCCGATGCCTTTTACAATATAAGGGAATTTTTGGCTTTAGGGGCATTGCCCCTTAAAACCCCCATAGGGTTGTTTCCCCTCCACCCCACCCTATACTGTGATAAGTAGTGCACCTAGGGCACTGCCCCAGGGCCCTGTAGGGGTGCTACCCCCAAACCCCCATAGAAATAATATGGGGAGAAAACCACACTGAATAAACCTCCAAGTTTAATTAATCTCCACATCAAAAAATTATCCTTGGTGAAATATGGCTCGCAAAGCTACTACCAGTTCTTACATTGGGTGTTTTTGAATCCTTCTTTATGATTAATCAACCATATTTGTTTTGCAACTCACTCAGATTTTCCTTTACAAAAGCCTACCCTCCAAGATTTATAGAATTGAATTTGGGGTTCTCCAAACCTTTCTTTTTTAATAGATGTGGTTCTTTTCTATGGACCTGGTGACGATCCTTTTAAAGAAACTTCTGATTGGTGGAGTAGCTATGGGTTAATTACATTTTGTTGAGTTTGTTAGAATATTCTTGGTACTGAGAACATTTTCCTTATTCAATGAGTTAAATCCGTTTCGAGTTATATAAGTTTCAATATGATAATCCATATTCTCCTCCTCAATCAAGTTTTCCTCCTCAATAGGAAAATATCCAGTATTCTCTTGAACTTGCTTTGCAAACAAGTTGGAGTATGTATCCAAGGAATTTGTGATAGTTTGCAAATTCACACAGAAAATCTTCTCCAAAACTAGACTGTAGTCCAAATTGATTGAAATGCTTCTTATTAATTGTAACTGACTCACTTAAACCACATTGACACAATTTTGTAACCATGTTTCTTTTCATTGAAGGTGTCTTTTCAATGTCACATTTTTCCATGCCACCTAGCCCCTTCTAGAAAGAGAAATCTAAGATATAGCTCCATGTGAGACAAAGCTTGAGTCCTCTCTAACATCAAAAGTAGCTTAGGCATTACAAGAAACATTTTTATAAAAAAAAATTAGTCATTGCTATTGTGATGGCTCATTCTAAAAGCTATCCATCACTTGTACAATAGAATTATCACAACAGCTTTGCAACTACAACGACTAGTCCCGACAAATGGATGACACAATTGTGATGGTGCAGTAGAAGCTTCTGACATTGTAATTACGACAACATATTGTTGTAATTACAATGTCATGAAGATGAACTCTTGTCCCTTCTTCCAAGTTATGACATTTTTTTCGATCACTATTATGACAAATACCCTAACCATCACAATTTACAATAGCAAAAGAATGAAGCCCATCCAACAGGAACCAATTCATAGTTATGTTACTTGGGCAATGGGTAGATGTCACAATTGTGATGGCGTGTCATCATAATTTAGATCCAAATGTAGTAGTGTCCATAGGTATGATATGACAAAGAACCTCATCCCAGTAGCTTCCAATCTTGAACTTCACTGGGCACTTCTCATTCACTAGGACTTGGTGCTCATTGTTAATAAACATATTTTGCCTTTCAAAGAGAAATATAGATAATGACTTGATATGCCCGAATTGAGGAAATAAATGTACTAACAATTGGATGAGTTATCATTGATTAATAACTCTCCTCTAAATTGAGAGGTGTAGCTCCCTTATAAAAATATATCCAATGAATGTAAATAACAACACGTATCTTTAACTTGAAGATACAAAGGATTTATGGCATTCGTTCATCAACATGGAGTGAATGTGATTACAAGGTTTACAGTGAGATAATGAAAGAAAGATTAAAAAAACAGCCATAGGACCACCTATTGAGTCATTCATGTTACTAGAAGAGAATAAAGAGAATCAAGCATATCATTTTTCAAAAGACAACAACATACAATTGTCTTTGAAATAGGGTAGAAAAGACCATAAGATCTTGCTCTATTAGAAAATAAATATCTAGACCTAAAGATCTAACATACAAATGTTCCTTTCCATTTCTATAACATAACAAAATAAAAATAGTATTATTTCATCCTTGCCATTACAATTAGATGCAAAAAACAAAAGAAATCAACTTTCTACATTTCCCGTTATACTCAAAAAAATTCTTCTCCCTCCTCCTACAGCGAAAAACTCCAAAAATGAAAAAGAAGAATCTGTTACAATTGATTTTCCCCCATTAAATAATTTTCCAAAGAAGTTTGGAAACCACCACAAATTCGTACCGAAGTCATTTGGCACTCTCAGGTACATTGCCATAATAATTAATTCCATTAAAGTAATAATTATTTTGCACATTCTTTTTTTATTTTAAATTTAGCTTCTTTCCCAAGAATTCCTCTCCGTACAAGTTCTCCACTAAAGTTTCATGTTACAATAATAGTTAATTCTTTTAAATTACTTTTTCACTTTATCTTATCATATTAATTAACCAAATTTATATCTCTTCCTATTATAATAATAATTAATTGTTATAGAATTAATTATGTGAGAGATTTATTTAGATTAATTTGATATTTAATTATTTTGCATTTGAATATTTTAATATTTAATTGTTTAAAAGAATTAAATATTATATGATGCAAAATAATTTATAAATGATCTTTAAGAGCTTACCTTTTATATTTTCTCACATAATTGAATGGGAAGGAAATATTTAGGATTCCAAAACCCTAGGTAACTGTGGCTCTAAATAGGGGTTGTATTCTATGCCAAGATGCAAAAAAATCTAGAATATTTGTGACATTTCAATGCTTCATCCATTGGCTGTAGAGTTATTAATCAATGTGAACCTAAACCTGTACCTTTTCAATGAATATTACAATAAAATTCTTACCAATATCTCTAGTTTCCTGAACTGCTAAAACTTCTTCAACTAATGATCATTCATGTGGTTTCTCTAGTTTTGATGTTCCGAGAATAATACTAACCACTTTCTTCATGCCTAACAGCTTTCCACTCATTATTTAAACTTTGTACACTTTGCTTCTGTACAAGAGTACTTGCTTGTTCATATCCTCTATATCCTGCAAGTCTATAGACGACACATATCCATAGATTTTCTAATATTGAACAAATAGAAAATGTTGATTTCTTTGGCTATTATTAATAATTTCTACTAACCAAGCATGATGAATCTATCCATTTTGACATACAACTAGAATGGAAAGAATGATTGCAGATTGTGGTCAAAATCTCACTGATGTATTAGTTAAATCTCTCAAGGAAAACTGGGCATGTAATAGATTGGATGCCTACCTTGGGTGAGTTATGTCACTAATCAGAAATCACGTGGTTGAAAGTGAACCCCCACTAACACAAGAAGACTTCATAAAACTTGTAACATTTGAATATCTCTTATCTCACTGGTAGTAAATCAGATATGGGAGGATGGGTATCGCTAGAGTATTTTTAACATTGAACTGCTTAGATAATCTTATCAGTATCAATTTTCATGTTTGATGATTCTTAATGTTGATGAAACCATGAGCATTTCCCAATGATATCTTCTATTGATAATTTCCATCTATTCCTTTTGGCTATTGTTTCTCATGATGATGAGGATTATTGGCAACATTTTTTGCCTCCATCTTGATATTTTTGAGGTGGGAACAATATTCAGGTGAAGTTGAAAACTATGGTTCACTGGTACCTTGATAACGTTTGTACAAACCTGTGCACTCCAATAGCAAGATGTGCCTGCTCTTTGCATTGAGTTTGAGGACCACCTTCACCTTGTTACCCATTCATAATAGCATTCACTGATCCATGCCCAGATATATATTTAAGTGTTGTTGAACATGGGAATCACTACATTTATATCAAAACAATCTTTATGCATCTGCGCTACTCATCACATGTAAGAAGGCCATTAACAAGTGTTATCTCTAAAATATCCATAAAGTTTCTAGATTGCCAAGTCATCAATTTGGAAAATAGAGGTTATAAATGCCTCGTGGTTGTGAGGTTTAAGCCACCATGCATTATTTTAAACCATATACTTCAAATTGTGAGGCTTGATGAGATCATTCAAATGTCTGAATCGGGCTTCCTTGAGAGTTGGCACCCCCTAGTTTCCCTTGGATGCCTCAGTAATTTCTACTAAAAATTTACTACTAGTTTTCATCAAGTATTGATCTCAACATCTGAATTTGTAACCTGTTATGAAATCCTAGAATTAGTTATTTCAGCATGTTTCGGAATAAATTCATTTATTAGGCCTGAAACCTCATTCAACAATAAAATTGCTTTTTGTATTCATCCCCCAAAAATTCTAATTGGCTCAACGAAGCTCATTCTTAAGATTTTGATAATTGAGTACCAAAATCATTAATGTCAAAATACATTGAATAATACCATTTTTGAATGATCTCACAAACCTTCTTATATGCAATGTGATGGCTAGTGATTATAATCTCATTTTTAATTCTCTTTCAGTTGCATAGGTGATGAAGCATCAAACATATCCTCTGAATATCTATACAAGAAGTGATGCTAATCTTTGAGCCCCATGATTCCCTTGTCTATCTTGTTTTAAACAATACACCTCCTCATGCACTCTGTTGACAATCTCAGCCATCGTACTTCATCATTGAAGAATTCTCGTGGAAGGAGAGGGGCCAGACTCCACAAAACTATCTTTAAACAATTTTGCATCTGTTGTATTGCATTTAAAGTCTAGGTGCCTACCTTTGATTGAAATAAAATAGAAGGATCATAACCAACTGCAATCTGACTAACAATTAGCAAAGCATCTCAAGTCTTCAACCAATAGAAAAACACCTTTTACAAAATATTTTATTTGTGATTATAGTTTTGCACTGAATATTTGCCCACGTACCTTAGTCTTTGACAAAAGATGGATATAACCCCATTATATAGACATCATCATTTATTTTTCAAAGAACCCTAATTTCTTGAAGTGTAAGCGCAGAAATTTTTAGAGCCCGTGTAGTTTGAAAAATATATTTGCTCCATTAATGAAAGGAGCCATTGGGTGACTTTGGGGTATTATTATATTTCAATGCGTGACTCCAATAACTTCACACAATGAGGTTGGCTAAATACAAGATGTTGCCAATCAATGGCAGGGCCTTTATTTCTTGGAGTTTTTTAGAATACGGATTGACTCAAGGAAAGGGGGAAGAGTCAAAGATGCAAACTTTGAAGGGAAGAAACAAAAAAACAAAACAGGAAACAAAGGAACCAAAATTGTGGAATGGAGATGGTTATTTACAATGGAGAGAACAAAACCTATTTTTACAAGCTAGAAAAAGTATGAGCCTTTTTGAATCAATTTTTGCAAAGATGAATGCATATTTGGTTGAAGTAAAAGCAACATGGCCAAAGTAAAATTTATCTCATCTATGAAAGCTATACACATGGGGGGGGTGTGGGGAATAAATACAAAATTACAATCTCCTTCTACATTTTTCTAATCAACATCTTTCACAGGTAGATGAAATGCCAATAAAGTTTTCCATACCTTGGATTTCTTGAACTTTTGATTGCTTGTGTGATTTTTTACCATAAATTGCTGCATTGATTCCTCCAAAGGAAGATAGTGGAAAAGATTTATAGGAGGCTGAAAAATATGTGAATCTTTTTCTTTCCCTTGATTTTCCCCTAAGTCTTCTTCAAGAGCATTTTCTTGTTCATATATCACTTCACTAATTTATTTTTCTTCACACATATTTTCTTGTGTATGTCGATCCTTCTTACCTTCCTAAACAATGTCATTTGATGAAATAGCATTAACAGTCTGAAATATAAAAGAATCAAATTTTGAAGTTTGAAAATCTCCTAATAAGTATCCATTTGATCTTTCACCCTCCAAGCCTTGTTCACTAGAAGGAATGTCAAGGTCAATTGTTGAGTTAGTTGATTGTGAGGGTATTCAACATCATAATCAACGTGTAGATGGTAAGCTCCAACTATACTAAAAGGAGTGCTTTTAATCATAAGAGGGATTAAGAATATTCATCATTGAAAACTATTAGACTTTGATAAAAAAAGAGGTAGTGGGTGTTGATTTTACTGCTTTGAGAATGAGCCTTTTCTATTAAGGCTTTACCTTCAAATAATTCTACTATTCATAGTGACAAATTCTTGCCTATGCTATTTCTTTACACTTCATTCCACTTAGAATCATGTCATCATCTAAACTAATAGCCTCCCTTTGTGCATCTTGCAATATTTGCACTCTCTGGTGCTTTAACAAAAACTTGATTTAAGTTTGTAAAGCAACAATGAAAACACATAACGTATTACATTCATTTGGTTGGCTATTTTGGGGAATTTTACCAACACACCTATTGAACCTATCTACAAAATCCCTCATAGGTTCAATCTCCTTCTTTTTAATTTGAAAGAAATTAAATAATAACTTAGCTTGACATCAACTAAGGGTTTAAATCTTTGGATAAATTTTACCTTGAGATCACTCTAGCAAGTGATACAACCATTATGCAAATTCAAAGACCAATTAGCAGTGCTTCCAATGAGACTCCCTACAAATAGTCTGACAAATATGTTCTCTTCCTGCACACCAAGAATCCCATAGGTGACTATAGTTGTTTTAATGTGATCATTAGGGTCATGATTTGTGCCATCGAAAAACTTTGGGAGATATTCCATTAATCTTTTAGGTAAGGCTAAGTATTGAGATAAAGAAAATGATCCAATCTAAGCCCCCCATAGCTGGGCTACAACCAAAGCCATAATAGTAGACTTATTTTACCAAAATAAATTAGAGTCACCAAGCTCCATCCTCGGGGAGGTACCTTCAAATATCCATGGAAAGGAAAGCACTAGAACTTTGCTGTCAATCCCTTGTAGAGTCTCCAAAAATCTATTAGTAAATAGATTTTTCCCTTCAAAGAGAAATGTAGACAATGATTTGATATGCCCAAATTGAAGAAACAAAATGTACTAACAGTTGGATGAGTTATCATTAATAGATAACTCTCCTCTAAATTGAGAGGTACAACTCCCTCATGAAATGATGTTCAATGAATGTAAATAACAATATGTATCTTTAACCTGAAGACACAAAGGATTTCTGGCATTTGTCCATCAACATGGAGTGAATGCAATTACAAGGTTTACAATGAGATAATGAAATAAAGATAAATAGACAGCCATAAGACCACCTATTGAGTCTTTCATGTTACTAGAAGAGAATAGAGAGAATCAAACATATCATTTTGCAAAAGACATCAACATAGGATTGTATTTAAAACAAGATAGAAAAGACCATAGGATCTTGCTCTATTAGAAAAGAAATATCCAAACCTCAAGATCTAACATACAAATGTTCCTTTCCATTTCTAAAACATAACAAAATAACAATAGTATTATTTCATCCCTTCCATTACAACTAGATGTAAAAAAAAAAGAAATCAACTCCCTACATTCCTTGTTACATTCAGAAAATATTCTTCTCCCTCCTCCTACAACTACAAAACTCCAAAACCAAAAAAGAAGAACCCTTTACAATTGATTTTCCCCCATTAAATAAGTTTCCAAAGAAGTTTGGCAACCACCACAACTTCTTACTGAACTCATTTTACCTTCTTAGGTACATTACCATAATAATTAATTCCATTCAAGAATTAATTATTTTACATTCTTTTTTTTTTTTAAATTAGGTTCTTTCCCAAGAATTCCTCTTTGTACAAGTTTTCCACTAAAGTTTCATGTTAATAATAAAATTAATTCTTTTGAAGAATTAATTTCTTCAAATACATTTTTCACTTTATCTTACCCCCATAAATTAACCAAATTTATATATCTTCCTATTATAGTTATAATTAATCCTTATAGAATTAATTATGTGAGAGATTTATTTAGATCAATTTGATATTTAATTATTTTGCATTTTAATATTTTAATATTTAATTCTTTTAAAGAATTAAATATTAATATGATGCAAAATAATTTATAAATGATCTTAGCTTACCTTTTATATTTTCTCACATAATTGAATGGGAGGGAAATATTTAGGGTTTGAAAACCCTAGGTAACACTCATCCTACACCCAAGCAATATGGTATAGATGTAGTGCTTCTACCTCTTGAGATTCATCTTTGTGACCATCTTTTCTAACACCAAATTTTTAGTGCTTCCACCATCAATAATCACATCACAACACTTATCTTCACATTTGCACCTTGTGTGAAGCAAACTACTCATTTGATCAAGTTCATTTTCACCACTTGTCAAGACTCTTATGTTAACTAGAACTTCTCCAATTTTAGCATATTCAAAATGTGATTATTTTAAATATTCATCAATGTTCCCTACTCTCACCTAGCCTCCATTTCTTTTATCAGTACTTCCTTGATGGTGGGAACACTTAAATTCTCTATGCCCTTCTTGTTCGCAATGAAACATTTTCCACTGAAAACTCCTCTTCCTCTCTGATCTCTATTTTTCTGATCATGAAAATGATTGGATTTTTTCCCCTTTGGTTTTGACTACTAGTTCTAGCCTCATTCTTGTTTTTTTATTGTTAGTTTGTCCTCTATAAGATCATCTACTAGATCTTCCACCACAAACTCTACCACTATTTGTGTTCTCAAATGTTTTGTTCATATTTTCCTTAGCTCTTAGGGAAAACTAGTACACCTCCTCAATACTAGTCATTCAAACCAAACTCAACTCCTTCTGAATGCTTGATCTCAACCCATTAAGATAATAGGCAAGTTTCCCCTTATCAACTTTCATGGCTAGTTTTGATGAGAACTTGGTAGAACTATTCAATATACTCTTAAATATATCTTCCTCTTTACTTCAACCCTCACACTTTCTTCAATAAATCAAGATTATATTCTACAGGTATGAATTTTTTCTTATATTTAGCTATCATTCGGTCCCATTTTGTGATTTTTTCCTTCCCCTTCTATTTTTCTCCAACTAAGTCTCCTGCCACTAGATCTTTGCATGACCCTTTAGTTTGGCCTTTGAAAACTTGACCCTATCAAGATATTTAATATCTTCATACTCAAAGTATTCTTCCAACTCATTGATCCAATCGATCAACTCCTTTGTATTAAATTTTCTAAAAAATGTGGGGACCTCAAACTTAGGTCTTTTTCCAATCTTGGAGATGGCCCTAAAAATTCTTTCTTCTAGTGGGTTTAGGACTTCTTCTTCTTCAACATTTTCTTCTTCTTCTTCTTCTTCATCCTCACTTTTATCTCTTATACCTAGATATATTCCTTTATGCATGTGTTCTTCGACTTCTTGCTCTAAAAACCTCAACTATAACACCTACGACTCAATCTCTTGATGGAGGCATGTATGTGCTTTTTTTTTAAACCCTATTGCAAGCTAGCTCAAAATTGATGATCTATCCACATTCTTAACCCAAACCATGATCCTAATGCAAAGTGCCTCCCAGTCGGCAATCTACTTACACACTTAAAAAAACTCCTACTCTAATACTACTTGATGAAGGGTGCTCCCCTTAATACCACAAAAAAAAATAGAAATAGAGAACAAAAAAATTGAGAGAACAAAATTTGGGCTTTGTATTATTGCCACAAATATAGAACTATAAAATTACAATATGAAAACCTATATAGGTGTCTTCCTTACAATAGTCTGCAAGACACACCTATGACTATCACCCAGAACTTCCCTAGACAACCTATGGACCTTCCTTACATGTCAATTTTTAGCACCCAAGAAGGTTATAGACACTAAGCCTAACCCTTGAGGTCAACCAACCTCATATTATATCATTTCATTACACTTTATTACAAAGGATCGACTCAAGACAATTTACAAATTATATTTTTAGAAGGGTTCACTTTAAGAGACCATAACTAGAAAATTGCTAACCCAATGGCTACTATAACCCCATTCTAGGATCCTTTGATAGTGATCTAAAATAGTTGATTGTGGAAGTATCCATTAATTGAGTTTTTTCCTCATTTTGGAGCCATTTAGGCCATTATTGTTGGACCTAACTTTTGGGTAACCAAAATTCATACCAAAAATCTATAGTAACTGTTGGACTTCTTTAGAATAATTAAGAGGGGGGTGAATCAGTTATCCAAGGTCCAGATGTACAAATAAAAAATTTCAATGCTTAGTAGACCCATATCCATAAAATCTTATTATGTATGCATCTACTAGATCATGCAATACTTAAACTATGTAGCTTACTGTCCTAGGTTGAAAAACTTTACAAAAATGTAAATATGAAACATAATAGATTCAATAACACATTTGACACAAGGATTTTACATGGAAATGCAATTTGGGAAAAACCACTAGTAACATGCTACTAATTCTCACTCTTCTGAAGTGATGCCCTATGAAAGGTCAACCTTATTGAACGTTACAATACATGTTGTTAAATGTGACCTAGTTAAAGGATTTCAAACACTTTGTTAGGAGTGAGCCTTGTTAGAGGAATTTAGACCATTCCATTAGAATGTCACCCAGTTAAAAAATTTATAAATGGTTGTTAGGTCAACCTTAATCGAAAGGATTTACCCTAGAATGATATAATGATTAGAAAGTAACAATAGGGCTTGATCTTTGTTTCAATCCTCCACTCTACTTGACATTCACACACTTTAGCTCTAATAGCTTGTTCACCCTTCAAGTATTTATATTCTTAATCCTTCTTGCTTTGCATGCCAACTGTAGTCACCTATATTCGGCCACTGAATGTAGCAATACCCTAGACTCCTTGTCTTCCTTAGGTTCTCGCACATGACAACCTTTGCTTCTAACCAACTCTATCTATAAATAGAGAATTAAGATCTTTTGTTGCTTAACCATAATCGTCCATTTTAGGGTTGGGTAGGATTAGGTAGGATGCAATGAATCAACCCACTTTTCCATTTGGTTCCTCTAAAAACATCTTCCTCAATCTTCCTTGAATTCACCTCAAAATGGTTTACTTTGAATTCTATGCAACCATCTCATCATAGTATCTTCCACATGCTTTACACAATTCAAGAAAACAAAATAGTCAGCTGATATCTATTAAATCTTTGATTTAACATAAATACTAGCACTCGGCATCAATATGTTATCACTCGACTTCTATATTGTTCTTCCACTTGGCGAACACTAGGTTACTTAACGAACATTAAAGTTTATTGATGCTTGGCATCAGCTAAACTTTACTTTAGATAAACTGACAATCATTTGACACCACTTATTTTTTACTTGTCTTCCACTAATTTTTGTTTGGCTTGCACAGACTGCTCAGTAAGGCTTGGCAGACACTTTTCATACTTTATCTTCTTCTAGTCTTAAACTTTAAGTAGATAAACGTTGGGAGCTCTGGGTATATTGGAATTCCACTAGTTGTTAACTAGTTGAACTAAAACAAAACCTAAACTATGATATGTATTTAATACAAAGTTGAACACTTGAACTAGTTAAATGGAAATGAAACTTAAATAGTGTTATCTTTTGTAACTATAACACTTGGAAACTTAAAACTTGAACTCTTGAAACTTGAAAAGTTTAGACTTGATACTTGAAACATAGAAAAAGGAAAAACTTGTAAAACTCTTGAGTTGGATTTTAGACATATTTTCTTATGATTATGCTTTAAGGTAGTATGCCTTTGGTTGTCTTTAAGAGCATTATGTTGTTCTTGTTTAGTTGTTTTTAATAGAGTTACAAACTTGAACCTAATCAGTTTGAACAAGAAATATTAGAAGATGAAACTTTTTAACATGAAACTTGAAAACTCATAACATTTATGTGCTTGACTTTCGATTTATTTCTATACATTATAACTTTTATGTTTTCCATTGGATTTAGAGATTTTGATTTTTTGTTTGGAGTGTTTTAGGGGATATCTTTCAATAATTCTTAAAAAGATGAATGTTGGATCAATATGGTATTTGGTTTATTATTAAACTAGAATCATATTGGTCTAAGGAATTGAAAGTGTATACATAGTTAACTTATTTGTATTAGTTCTTAAATGATCTTTTTGTTTGGCATTGTAGATAGTACTCTTTGACTTTTATTTAACCTACTCATTGTAGCAGGCTTCTAAGAGTAAGCCTAAGTCTAGGGAGAGTGGATGTAATGCCTACCCCTACTTGAATTTTTTGTTGTAGTGTCAAATTCTTTTAGGTATGATTTCTAATTATGTTTATAATTATCAATACTTGGTTACTAGATTAGATTATATGTATTTCATGCTCAATTTATATATGTGATTAGTTACTCAGTTATTTTAGGGATTTATGATTATTTTGATAATGATAGATGTATGTCCATTCACTAATTTCAGTTATCTCATGATGATTAGTAGATGGATTAATTATATGCAGTTTCTATGATCACTTACCCCATAGTTGCATGTGTATGGTGTACTTGTCTATTTTACTTTATGATTGAAGTTCCCAATATGGCTAAGGGAGGGAGTCATAGTCACCTACTAGTTAGGATCTACGTGATGTACCACTTCCTACCATTCCATATTTAGTTTAGAATGTATGTGTTTCTACATTTGTGGATTTTATGCAGATTGCAGGTACCAAGTATCAACTTCCTTGAATTGTCAAAATGAGCGTACCCTATCACAGTATTTCAATGGTATAAGTGGGGACATAACTCTTGAGTTTGAATCCTATCCTTAAACCATTTGTCCTAAAAAGTAGGGCAAGAATCTGAGTTGTCTACCTTCTGAATTCATCAAGTGACATAAATTCGTGATTATAACCCTTGAGTTTGATCTAGTTTTCTGTACTTTATGATAAATTTTTGTATTTTGTTTTGTGGGTCTATCGTGATTTTCTATTTTAATTACATCAAATTAAAAGATAATTTAATGGAAATTTTATAAACAAAATTCAATATTTAATTAAATTTAATTAATTGAGAAATTAATTAAATAAATAAAATTGAATTTAAAGATTTTATTAAAGTTCTAATTTTGGCATAATTATATTAATTTAATTTTATTATTATTATTTAGGAGTTTTATTTTAATAATAAACTCTAAATAATATTATTAATTGAATTAATTAAATATATTATTAAAATGTCTTACAAATTAATAAAAGAGAGTAAGCAATTATTTAATAAATTTTATTTTAATTAAATTGCATAAAGTATATGCATGAAATTAAAATATAATAAATTAAATTAAAGGGAGAAAGCTAATTAATTTAATAAATATATTTTTGTTAAATATTTAAAATTGATGTAATGCCTACCCCTAATTTAGTTTTATCTTTCTTGTAGGCTTCTAGGAGTAAGCCTGAGTCTAGGGGAAGTGGATGTAATGCCTACCCCTACATGGCTTTTATGTTGTATTGCCGAATTATTTTAAGCTAGTTTTCTAATTATGTTTTATGATTATCGATTATTTAGTTATTTTAGTTATTTCAGGACTATTTCCATGATGATATACATGTTCATTTAGTGAGTTCTAGTTATTTCATGATGTTAGTTAGATGAATGATTTATATGCCATTTCTATGGTTACTTACCCCATGCTTGCATGTGTATGGTGTACTTGTCTATTTTACTTTATGGTTGACGTTCCTGATGTGGTTAAGGGAGGGAGTCTTAGTCACCTACTTGTCAAGATCTACACGATATACCACTTCCGTACATTGCTTGTGTCGTTTAGAATATATGTGTTTGTACATGCATGGATTTTATGCAAATTGTAGGTATTGATTATCAACTCCTTGAATTGCCAGGATAAGTGTACCCTATTGTAGTATTTCAATGGTATAAATGGGGAGGTAACTCTTGAGTCCAAATCCTAACCTAAGCCAATTGTCTTAGAAAATAGGACAAGTATCTAGGTTTGTTTCACCTTTCTAAATTCGTCAAGTGACGTGAATTCTTGATTTTGACCCTAGAGTTTGTTTTGGTATTATGTACCTTATGATGGATTTTTGTATTTGGTTTTCTAGGTCTGTTGCAATTCTCTTTTATAATTAAATCATATTAAAAGATAATTTAATGTAAATTTTATTAAAAATTTCAATATTTAATTAGATTTAATTAATTAAGATATTAATTAGATTTAATTAATTGAGAAATTAATTAAATAAAAGAATTAAATTTAAGATATTTTATTAAAGTTCTAATTGTGGCGTTTTATATTTATTTTATTTAATAATAATGTATTTAGAAGTTTTATTTTAATAATAAACTCTAAATAACATTATTAGTTAAATTAATAAATATTATATTAAAAATGTCTCACAAATTAATAAGAGAGAGTAATTTAATAAAGTTTATTTTAATTAAATTGCATAAAGCTTATGTATGAAATTAAAATATAATAAATTTATTAAAGAGAGAAAAAAAATTAATAAAGATATTCTAAATTGCTTAAAGTGTTTATGCATGAAAATTAAAATATAATAATAGATAAAGATCAACAAGTCTTCTTGGGTGATTGCACAATTGAAGACCTAAATTTAAGGGAGAACTCTTTATCAAAGATCTAGAGTTCATTTTTTAAGAGCTGCCCGAATTTCGAATTGAAGCTCTATCATATTTCGAATTGAAAACAGGTAACCCCTGTATTGTAATATAGTAGGTTTAGTGTTTTGTGTGTGCTTTAGTTAGTCTTCCCCTTTTCTGCTTTTCCTTTCCTTTGTTCTTTGTTTTTCTTTAAGTTTTTTTGTGTTGTCGTCTTTTATTTCCTTTTGTGAAACCAGAGATTTTGAGTCCCTCGCTTGGGTATTCTCTACCCAAGTCCCCAGTCAAAGCCAGTTGTTGCCCCACTTTTTAGTCCCGCAGTAATTTGGCAAAGTATATGTTTCGTTATATTTGGTCTTGTCAAGTCAATAAGTCTTTCCTCTTTAGGTGATGATTGTCTCCATCGGGTTTCCATATTTCCCCCTTCTCGCACATTGTATAGCCAGGTGGGTTTTCCTCATGGTCATAGTTCATTTGGGTAGTCTAGATCCTTACTTGAAGGAGATTCTCAAAGGATACTACCTTAGACAAATTTACTTGCAGATTATACAAACTGAATATGAAGAAAGATAAAGGGACGGAAATATCAGTTTTGCCTTCTCCTTTTGTGGACTTTTGCACCTTGAAGGTAAAATTCTGCAATGAGTTTAAATACGATTTGCAGATTTCGAAATAGAAAGGTGAGTGAAGTTATAGACAAGTCAGTTGATTATCATCATATTCTAGCATGGGAATCATTCACAAATTGCCAAAGTGTTCAGAAAAGGAATTCGCGGAAAACTCGGAACTGACTTCTCCTCATGCGGACTTTCATAGTCGGAAGGTGAAACTCTGCTAGAAATGTAAATGTAGTCTACAGGATGAATTCAGAAAGAAGAGTTATGTTTTGCTTAAGATCATCTAAAGTTCAGGATGTTTCAATGATATGAATGATTTAAAACCTATTGAGATGAGTAAAAGGAAAATTTGCAGAAAACTGAAAAATAGACAATTTTTCGAACAGGCATAGCTAAAGAAAGTAAAGGAAGTCAGTGGGCCCCACTTCCGTTGGTGAAGTACTTTTTCTATTCTCCAAAGGCTTAAAGAAAAATAGTTAAGATAGAAAAGACTAAATGGAGGCTTCGCAAAAAATTGGAAATTGCCTTCTCCTTTACGGAGTTTCTACCTTCAAAGGCAATTTTCCGCATTGTCCAGAAAATTAATCTTGCAGGCTTGGTTATGTAACAAATTAATCACAAGAAGCCTAAAGGATACAAGGGAAGTGAATACTCACATCTGAAAAGGAGTCTAAATGCATAATCGAGCTGAGTGGATTTCGCCCTAGGGAGTACTCCGTTTTGGTTTTTTCGAAACAGGGTTAAAACAGGAAAGTAAGTCATTAATAAAGGAAGTTACTGTTAAGCCAACAAAAAAGTGAAAAGACATGGAGGAACCCGTTATAACCATCAGTCTAACGGATTGATCATTTATTTCACTTGTGTGGTGCGGATCCTAAAAACCTAACGGGTAAATTGAGGTTTCTATATAAAGAATAGTATAACCGATTTTCAAATTACCATTTTCTTGCTTTGAATCGTTATGCTGTTGAATTGAACATTGCTAATATAGTACTTGAAAAGCTATTTCTTGCAATCATTTACATTCTCAAGTTTCATAGTCTACATCTGTTTGATTAAATGGCTCTTTTCTCTGGATTTGATGGTTTGGGTGGAGTCCGATCAACATGGCGGAACATCACAGATACTTCACTCCGCTTTTATGATATTCTAGATTTTCAGAGAAGGATAAGGACTGAACCAATTCATCCTATTACTGAGAAGCTCCGCGGGAGTGGACTGGTGGAGGCAGCTGGATTTCCTGTGGCAGTTCAAGCTCAGCAGTTGATTGTAGAATGTATCAATCATTACAATCCAGACACTAAGCAGATTTTGTTGCCTGATTAGACTGTATTAATTTTAGTTGATAGGCAAGCAGTGGTGAACTATTTATGAATCCAAGAATGTGAGGAGTTCTCCACACTGACAGTTGGAGGAGCCATATCAGAATTCTCTTTGAAAAAGATGGTATGGATGAAGGAAATCATGAAGTCTTGGTTCCAGAAACTGAAGGGAGTCAAGAGTAAGGTCCCTAAAACCCTTTTTGGCACTGATCTCAAGCCAGAGCTTCTGGATATTATGGTTCTTTTCCATCGACTCAAAGGTGAGGTAGATGCCTTTAATTTTGTAGAGCAATATTTTTTCTTGGTGCAAATTATTTGCTTGGATTCATAGTATATTGACTGGGCATTTGAGGTCAGTGAGCAATTATCTAGGGCTCTTAGTGCAGCCAAGTTTTATAATTCATTTTATATGTCTTCCTTCCTGATATATATGCTCCTTACAGTTATGGCTAGGCCTCCCTAGAATTGAGGATGCACCAGAAAATGTTAAAAGTTATGAATTTTATCCGTGCTTGCAGCTACAAAATAGCTTTGCAGATTTTATCAGAGTTAATGATGCATTCACTATGAGAATTTGCAAGGAACTGCAAGGGTGTCCGAAGCGGAGATTCAGCCCAAAAGCAATGGCAGTAATTAGTCAGTTTGGTTGCTTTTTTATACAATTCTCATCCTTCTCCTATTTGCATCTTGCAGCATTCGATGGGTTTCCCTTGAAGATGCCCAGATACCCGGATGACATGATTGTGTTGATGGAGATTGTGAGACAGGCTCTCTAGGTGAATGTGTTAAGTGCTGGACTGTGAAAGAAGGGATATGAATTCCCTATGAAGGTTGGAGCTTACAGTTGCGAATCTAAGTCAGATGCTAAGAACATGGTGAAAGCGTTTGAAGGAAGGTTCAAATTACAAGAGTATGAAGTTTTGAGACCCATGTTTGACCCGAATGGGTATGCTCGAGATGTGCTTTAGATTGGAGGCACGATCAAACATATCACCACCACAGAAGACTACTGGGCAAATTGTAAAGATGAGCTGGAGAGTAGAGATCGTGCCTTTGCTAGATTCACGGTGGATCAAGTAAAAACTTATGGTGTCAATTTGGATGTAGAAGGGCTAGAGGATGATGGCCAGAATATGTATAGAAATACATATTTAACAAGGTTGAGAAATACCCTAGTTAGTTCAGAGCCCTACACTAATATAGATGGAGATCTTGATGTTATGGTGGCTAGGATCGTCAAAAGAATAGGAAAATGGGTAGAGTGGACAACCAAGAAGGGCCAAAGTAAGGGAAAAGCTTCTCAACAATCTCCAGCTACTGCCACTCCCACTTCTTCTCATAGTGCCACACCTAATGTATCAATAGCAGCTACTCAAGGACCAACTATGCCTATAGGAGGAGGAGATCAACCACCTGAAAAGAACATTCCCATATCTTCGACATGTCAAGGTGGCTCTCTGCCAGTTATCGAGACCTAGTCTACTGCTGAAGAAAAAGAGACTGATAAGGAAAAAGATAGTGGTGCTCCTCCAATCTTCATTCCTCACATTTCCCCATCTCCATCTCCACATAATACACCTGTCCCTTCTCCTCATACTACACCACTTCCATCTCCTCATCATAGTCCTATTCTATCTGAGAAGACTCCCATTTTGTAGCCATCTGCTTCTCCAATTCAGGTAGTAGAGGTTGGAGATGGAGACTCTAGTAGCAGTGAATCCACTAAATTGGACAAGGCTAAAGGAGGAAAACAAGGGGAGGAAAAAGCTCCAAGCTCATCTAGACTTCTTTCTAGAGATTCAAAGAATCCTTTCTCTGTAGAAACAATGGTGAAGACTCCAGTGAAGAAGAAGATGTTCAGCATCGAATCTTTAGGAGCAGCTTCTAAGGTAATTGGAATAGAGTCCTGGCTTGAAGACTCACTGGAAAGAAAAAGGAAAAGAAAAGATGAACATGTTCCTATGAAGGACATTGTATCTGAGGCAGTTCATTCTGGTTCTGCCATGGTGAAGGTCAAGAAGCAGAAAACTTTGTCAATTCTGGGACAAGATCCAAAAACAAGACATCTAACCATGGAGATTGCCCAACCCAGTAAGGCAGCACGAATCAAAGACCTAACTCCTGGAGATTTCACTCTGCATTCTATTGATCTTGGAGAAGCCAGGCACGATACAAAGGTGGGCCTATGGAGATCGGGTAATGAGATCATATAAAATCAATTGGAGGATCTCAATTGTCAAAGATCAGAATGAAATCTGAGATAGAAGAGCTTAAGAGGTTCATCAGGTAGTTAGTTGTCCCATTGGCAACTATTAGTGGTGTACCTATTGCTGAAAATCCCACGGCAGATGAAGTACAAGCCTTCATCTCCCAGCTGTAAAAAGATCGACATTTTGATCAAATTAGGAAGGAATGGATTGACAAGCTCAATTCTGATGGAGTTATGTTGATTGATCAGATTGGAAATGTTATCATTCAACTAGAGACTAAGAAAGATAATCTCACATCTAATCAACATACTCTGGCCACAGAGAGAGGAAGATGTGAAGAGTGTGTTTCCCTTCTGAAGATGATTATTCAGATGAAGGAAAAAGAAGCAGTTGAAGCAAAGATTCTGAAGAAAGGTAATGAACCCCTGTTTGAATGGCTTCAAGGTATGCAATTCAAATCGGAGATGATTCAAGAAGAAGAAAAGGGGCTTAAGGAAATGGAAGATAAAGTAAAGAAGACTCAAGATAGAGCTTTTGAGTTGACGAAAGGATTGCATTTTGAACCGCAAACTAGTGGTCAAGGAAAGGCTTTGATTGGAATAGAAGTGATGAAAAATAACTTCTCTATATATTTGAGTAACCTGTCAAGCATCACTCCTGATAGTCAAAACAGAATAACAGATTTACAGACATTGAGCGGATGCATACATGTGGCAGCTAAAGAATTAAAAAGTCAGATGAATTCTATAAAGGAATTAGCTCGAGAGCATTCAAAATGGCTCTTAAGATTCACCAATGTACATGTGTCTAGCAATGATGAGCTAATTCATATTATAGTTGCTACCAGGGCATATAGAGCGAAAATGGAAAAGGGGAAGAGCTCAAAATAATGTCTCTTTTTCATTTTCTTTTGATTTTGTAAATGACAAATTAACTTCTTGTCATTTGTCTTCTGAGGAGATGAACCGATTGGTATTCCTATTGTAACGGTCATCTCTCATCTCTATATGTATAGGGCTAAATGATTAATGAAGGGTCGACAAATTTTTGGTGTGAATCTTGTTGCAGAGACAACTGAGTTTTGTGCCATTTCTTTACTATCCACTTTCTTCTTCTATATGTTATATTTCCATAAATGTTAAGTTGAAGTAATTAAGTGAACAGAGTTTCATTTTGTTATTCCATTTTAATAGAACTGGTAAATCAATCAGAGAGTTGAAACCAGTCGTGGGAAATATTTCTGTTAAGTGTTTCGTTTGTATGCATTTCATCCTGTTTCTTCTTAATTGTTTTGATATTCTGTTGTGCGTCAAAAGTCATAAGATTGTGAGGGTTCAAACACAACAAGTATCTGTTAGTTGTTTCATCTGCATAGTTAAGCTTGCATTGCATTTCATATTTGCATCTATCATGATTGCTTTGTTGAGAAATTCATAAGAGTGTGTAGATCACAGCACAGCATTTTTGCATCTAAAAACTGCCTGGGTGGAACTCAGTTTTCCTCTACTGTTCTTTGGTTAAGAACATACCCCACAGTAGAAATTAGAGATAAAACAAATTCATTGCATATCATTTCATAAGGGAGTTGTACCTTCCAATTCAGAGGAAATGTATCAATCTCATGATAGATTATCCAACTGTTGGCACCTAATTGTTCTTTCAGAATTAGGCATTTTGAGAGTTTATTTAAAAGGACAATCTGTTTACCAACAGATTTTTGGTGACTCTTCTGGGGAGATGAACAGTCGCTTGATCAGAAAAACCTATGTCATGAGGAAAAATGGTACTACCTCATGAAAACATAGTTCCAGTGCTCCAACCTAACCTTAGTTTTCAAGATGACCAAGAGGATATTATTTCATCCCTAAATACTTTTTTTTGGAGACACAGAAGAAATATTGAACACTATCATAACGCTAGCCAGGTATTAGAGGAAGAAGAAAGAAGAGCTAAAGACTTGGAACGAGCTATTCAAAGGAGAGAGATCTGGAGAGCAGAAAGATAACTCAGACAATAGGCTCAGAGATAAACTAAACCCAGCATCCTGGAAAGGTTCTTAAGAAGTACCAAGGAACAAGGTGGGCAAGACCCCATTTTTGATAAGCTTTCAGAACTTGGCTTTCCCATCCTAGAAGTTCCAAAGTGGAAAGGTGAACAGAAGAGTCAAAGTAGACCACCTTCCCCTATTTAGAATCAGAACACTAGTGCTTCTCAGTCTACCTGTAAGGTATTGGCCTTACACAAAATCACCGCTCCCTCTATTGTTAATTTTCCTCTATTCATTTCCAAAATGATCATGGCTGCTCCATGGGCCACAACGATAGGACCATTAGCATTAAATACTTATCACCCACTTCCATTAGGTTCAAGGAAGAATTTTCCTAAATTCTCGGGTGATGGGAAATTTACTACAGATGAACACATTAAAACCTTCTTTGCAGCTACCGATATATTAGGGGTGGGACATGAAGATGTTGCTGTGAGATTATTCGAAGAGAGCCTTACGGAGGATGCAGTAGACTGGTTCTACCATTTACCTAATAATTCCATAACTGACTAGGACTCGATGAGAACCAAATTTGAGGCAAGGTTCAAAACTGCGGAAGATGAACATGCCTTACTAACACAATTGACTTCGATTAAGAAGCAACCAGCTATAAGCATGAGGGATTTTGTGGCTAATTTTAATAAGATTAATAGTAGAATTCCCGCTGCTGATAGACCCATGGTTGGTAACCTGAAGACTTTCTTCATTGGTGCTATGCCTCTAGATATCAATTATGACCTAAGGAGAGCTCATCCCACAGATTTAGCAGATGCGTAAAGGAATGCCATAGAATTAGAGGATGATCTTATTTATACTGGAAAATGGAAGCGAGAAATTCAAACGAAAGGAAGCTCTAGCAATACTACTTCATTTGAGGAAATGATACAAAAATTATCAAATGAATTGACAGCCATGAAGAGACAATTGCCTGGGTTTAACCAGTCTTATCAGAGGAATTATCAGAATCCACCAGGAAGGAACAACGATGGAAAATTCCCATATTTTCAATGTGCACAACCTAGGTTACAAATTGAGGCCGCGGTCAAAAAGGGAAATATGTGTGTTTTTCATCTGACTACAGACCATGATAGTACTAGTTATCCAGAAACTATGCGCATGATGCAGTTGTTATCCACTGAGGAATTGAATAGTGCAAGTCCTAGTTCAGAGCCTAATCCATACTCAAATGGAAACTTTGGAAATTTATTTTTAGAATATGGATCGGATTCTGAATCTAAGGCTGAGTGTTACGCAACCATTGATGGGACTTCATACATAGTGCTGACTCGTGAGCAGAGGATGAAGAATCAGTCCTCTACTCACCCTCACAAAGATAATTCTAATCCTTCTTTGAGCAAGGCACATACTGATCAAGGGACATCCTCCGCTTTAATGGGTAAAGACAAGACATCTTTTGATTTTATTCAATTCTGTGAAGAATCAAAGGTTCAAATTTCTACTATCGATTATTTGAAATCTCATCCTGCTAAGTTAAAAAAGCTAGTAGATAGATGTAAAAATGATGTCCCAAATCTTAATCATAATGTGATAGTTGAGAAAGAAGAGGAGACCTTAACATCGGACCTATTCAATCAAGAAGATTCTACCATCTTAGCAACATTTTTGGGACAAAAACCTGAACCTTTTTATATCTCATTGTATATCAATGGGTGCAAGCTAAGTAACTGCATAATAGATTCAGGTGCCTCAGATAACGTTATGCCTCAGTCTGTAGCCAAAGCCTTAGGACTTAATCTCACTAAGGTACATGGTAGGTGTTACTCCATGGATGCCAAATAGATTCCCTTAGTTGGGAAAATTAAAGATGATCAAGTAGCCTTAGCTGCACATCCCGAGAAGAAGCTCTTGTTGACTATCCTAGTAGCCGACATCCCAGCTAGTTATGGACTATTATTGAGTAGAATTTTTTGTCGAGACTTAGGGTGTGAAATAAAGCTAGACTGGTCTCAAGCTCTGATACCCATTGGAAACAAGAAAATCAAATTGGAACCTGAAGAAAAGGCTAATTTCACAGTTTTAAAGTCAGATGATCCTAAAGCCCAGATTTTGTACCAAGAGCTTGAATTTGGTAATTACATTCTCTTTATTGAAAGAGACCTAGATGAACAAACAAATGAAGAGCAGATTGCTAAGGTTTCTGATGAAATTAAAGATGTGTTAGGCATTTGGATATTGGAATTTGATGGAAGATGTGCTTCTGTAGGATCTGGAGCAAGTGTGGTATTGATATCCCCAGAAGGAGAAATTGAACCTTTAGCTTTCAAATTAGAATTTGGGAATACAAATAACACTACAGAATATGAGGCCTTACTTCTGGGAATCATGTCAGCAAAGGACAGAGGAGTAAAGATTTTAAAAGCTCAAGGTGATGCAGAGCTTATTGTGAAACAGGTAAAAAGACAATACTCTGTTAAAAATCTAAAATTGAAAAATTATAGAAACAGAGTGTGGGACAAAATTGAAGGTCTGGAGGCTTTTTCTATTGAAGCAGTATTGAGAGAAATGAATGCTAAAGCTGATTCATTAGCGGTCTCAGCTTCTCTATTACTTCCTCATCTAGATTTCAAAGACAAAAAGTATCAGATTGAAATTGTGTATTGGTCTATTGTCCCAGATAACATAGAATCATGGCAAGTCTTCAGTGATGATAAAATTTTGCAGTTGTTCCTTGAGAATGACGAGCTCAGCTTTGAGCATGAAAATACGAAACATCATCAAAATGGTGAAGTTCAGTTGAAAGGTAATATCATTCCCCCATATTTTGTGGCTTTAGAAAAACTGCTCAATAGACATGATGCTTATATAAAACAAAAGAGAATAGAAAAAGGACCTACTACAGGTGAATACGAAGGAGTGAACATTGGAGAGGTTGATGATCCTAAAATGATTAATCTTGGAAAATTTTGTACTCCTGAAGAAAGAGAAGTTGCAAAGAAACTATTTGAAGAATACAGAGATGTCTTTGCATGGAGTTATGAAGACTTGAAGAGTTACAGAGATGGGAAAGTAAAACATCAAATCCCACTTAAGCCAGATGTAGTCCCATTTAGACAGAAACAAAGGAATTATAACCCCAAGGTTGCAGATGCCATTTTTCAGGAGGTAGATAAAATGTTGAAAGCAAGAATAATATATCCCATCCATCACTCCACTTGGATAGCTAATATAGTGCCTGTCAGGAAGAAGAATGGAGAGATAAGGATATGTGCTGATTTCCACAATTTGAACCAAGTGTCTCTAAAAGATAATTTTTCTCTTCCTAATATGGACTATTTACTGCAAATGGTAGCGGGCTCAGAAATGATATATATGCTTGATGGCTTTTCGGGTTATAACTAGGTTGAAGTGGAAGAGAAAGATCAACATAAAACAGCTTTTACTACTCCTTGGGGTACATTCGCATATCACAGGATGCCTTTTGGGTTGATCAATGCTGGAGAAACTTTCCAAAGATGTATGAGTAAAACCTTTGCAGATATGAAAGATCGGATCATAGTTATATATTTAGATGATCTCACTATGTTTTCAAAGAAAAGGAAAAATCATATGGAAGATCTAAGGAAGGTGTTACAGAGATGTAGAGAACATAGGATATCCCTTAATCCTAAGAAGTCAGTTTTCTGTGTGACAGAAGGAAAACTCCTTGGTCATATAGTTTCTCAAGAAGGTATTAAGATTGACCCTAAAAGAGTGAAAGCTATTCAGAGATTAAGCCTGCCCTCAAGTAAAACAGGGGTTAAATCTTTCTTTGGTCAGGTGAATTTTCTCAGAAGATTCGTCCCTGATTTTGCGGAAACCACTAAACACATAGTGGATATGATGAAAGGAAATTCAAACTTCAAATGGAATAAGGCAGGAAAACAAGCGTTCCAAGATATAAAAATTGCTATTGCTAGTGCCCCTGTATTGTGTCATCCAAGTTATAAAAGAGACTTTATTATTTATTGCTATGCTTCTGAACATACATTGTCAGCTATCCTTGTATAGGAAAATGAGGAAGGAATACAAGCTCCCATTGCTTTTATGAGCATTCCCCTAAAGAATCATGAACTCAAATATTCCCAGCTAAAAAAACATGCTTTTTCAGTGGTTAAAGCCCTTAAAAAATTTTGGTTCTATATCTTGCATTCATGTTCAATAGTTTTTGTCCCAGACACAGCAGTTAAGAGTGTATTGACTCAACAAGATATAGGTTGCAATGTCAGGGGAGCATGGATAGCAAAGATACAAGAATATGACATAGAGATTAAGCCTACTAAGTTGGTAAGAGGGAATGCTTTATGTAAAGCAATTGTAGAAAATAAAATTGCTGGTGAGTCAGAGGAACCAAGTGAAAAACAACTAGTGTTAGCTGTAAGTCTCTATGACCCATGGTTTGAAAACATCTCCTATTTCTTAACATATGGTGAATGTCCTGAAGGCCTCAATGCAAAACAAAGGAGAGACCTTAAACTGAAGGCAGCCAAATATGTAATCTGGGATGGTAGACTCTTCAAAAGAGCTATTGATGGCACCTTTCTTAGATGCGTGGATAAACAACAACAACAAAAGCTATTGAAGATCTTTCATGATGAGGCTTGTGGTGGACATTTTTCTTCTTCAGTCACAGCTTTTAAGATATTGAGATAATGTTACTATTGGCCCGGAATGTTTAAAGATGCATATGCTTGGGTTTTCAAGTGTGAAAAATGTAAAATGTTCTCTGGGTGTCCTCAGCTAGCAGCCCTACCGTTGAGGCCCGTTGTAATTGAAGGACCTTTTCAGCAATGGAGCCTTGATTTTATTGGTCCTATCAATCCAGCATCCAGTGTTGGTCACCAATACATAATAACTATGACTGACTACTTCACTAAGTGGGTGGAGGCCAAAGCTAAAAAGAACACCACTTCTGAAGTTGTATGTGAATTCATAAAGGAGAACATTTTAGTTAGGTTTGGGGTTCCTATCAAATTAGTAACGGATAATGCTTCCTATTTTTCTTCAATTGAAATTACGAATTTCTGTTTCAAGTATGGAATAAGTGTTGGTCATTCATTAGATTATTTTCCTCAAGGGAATGGCTAGGCTAAGTCTAGCAACAAAAACTTAGTAAATATCGTTAAGAAGCTAGTTTCAGATAATCAAAAGAACTGGAACAAGAAAATTTTTGAAGCACTTTGGGCGGATAGGGTGACACCCAAGAGAGCAATTGGTGTATCTCCTTTCGAATTGGTGTATGGAACTGAAGCAAATTTGCCTCTACCTCTAGAGCTAGCCACAAACAAACTCAGAATAGTGATTGAAGACGATATTTATAAAGATGGCCTGGAAAAGAGAATGATGTATTTAAGTAAACTTGAAGAGGAAAGAGAAGAAATTGTTGACCATATTACGCAACACCAGAGGTGAGTGAAAGAACTATTTGATAAAAGAACAAGACCACGGAAATTTATGGTGGGAGACAGTGTATTGCTCTGGGATAAGAGAAATGCTCCTAAAGGAATGCATAAAAAGTTTGACACTCTATGGAAAGGTCCTTTCACAAGTCATCAAGCATTTGAGAACAATTCCTTCAAATTGGCCTATGAAGATGGTGAAGTACTACCCCTAACCTACAATGGTCAGGATTTGAAGCTCTATCAAATTTTGAATTGAAAACAGATAACCCATGTATTGTAATATAGTAGGTTTAGTGTTTTGTGTGTGCTTTAGTTAGTCTTCCCCTTTTCTGCTTTTCCTTTCCTTTGTTCTTTGTTTTGCTTTAAGTTTTGTTTTGTTGCCGTCTTTTATTTCCTTTTGCGAAACCAGAGATTTTGAGTCCCTCGCTTGGGTATTCTCTACCCAAGTCCCCAGTCAAAGCCAGCTATTGCCCCACTTTTTAATCCCGTAGTAATTTGACGAAGTAGATGTTTCATTATATTTGGTCTTGTCAAGTCAATAAGTCTTTCCTCTTTAGGTGATGATTGTCTCCATCAGGTTTACATCTTTCCCTCTTCTCGCACATTGTATAGCCGGGTGGATTTTCCTCATGGTCATAGTTAATTTGGGTAGTCTAGATCCTTACTTGATGGAGATTCTCAAAGGATACTACCTCAGACAAATTTACTTGCAGATTATACGAATTGAATATGAAGAAAGATAAAGGGGCAGAAATTTTAGTTTTGCCTTCTCCTTTTGTGGACTTTCGCACCTTGAAGGTAAAATTCCGCAATGAGTTTAAATATAATTTGCAGATTACAAAATAGAAAGGTGAGTGAAGTTATAGACAAGTCAGTTGATTATCAGCATATTCTAGCACGGGAATCATTCAGAAATTGCCAATGTGTTCAGAAAAGGCATTGGCGGAAAACTCAGAACTGACTTCTCCTCTTGCAGACTTTCGTAGTCAGAAGGTGAAACTCCGCCAGAAATGTAAATGCAGTCTACAGGATGAATTCAGAAAGAAGAGTTATGTTTTGCTTAAGATCATCTAAAGTTCAGGATGTTTCAATGATATGAATGATTTAAAACCTATTGAGATGAGTAAAAGGAAAATTTGCGGAAAACTAAAAAATAGCTTCTCCTTTTACAAGCTTTCGCACCAAGAAGTCAATTTTCTGAACAGGCATAGCGAAGAAAGTAAAGGAAGTCAGTGGGCCCCACTTCCATTGGCAAAGTACTTTTTCTATTCTCTAAAGGCTTAAAGCGAAATAGTTAAGACAGAAAAGACTAAATGGAGGCTTCGCAGAAAATTGGAAATTGCCTTCTCCTTTGCGGAGTTTCTACCTTCAGAGGTGATTTTTCGCATTCTCAGGAAAATTAATCTTGTAGGCTTGGTTATGTAACAAACTAATCACAAGAAGCCTAAAGGATACAAAGGAAGTGAATACTCACATCTAAAAAGGAGTCTAAATGCAGAATCGAGCTGAGCGGATTTCGCCCTAGGGAGTACTCTATTTTGGTTTTTTCGAAACAGGGTTAAAACAGGAAAGTAAGTCAGTAATAAAGGAAGTTACTGTTAAGCCAACGGAAAAGTGAAAATACATGGAAGAACCCGTTATAACCATCAATCTAACGGATTGATCATTTATTTCACTTGTGTGGTGCGGATCCTGAAAACCTAATGGGTAAATTGAGGTTTCTATATAAAGAACAATATAACCGATTTTCAAATTACCATTTTCTTGCTTTGAATCATTATGTTGTTGAATTGAACATTGCTAATATAGTACTTGCAAAGCTATTTCTTGCAATCATTTACATTCTCAAGTTTCATAGTCTACATCTGTTTGATTAAATGGCTCTTTTCTCTGGATTTGATGGTTTGGGTGGAGTCCGATCAACATGGCAGAACATCACAGATACTCCACTCTACTTTTATGATATTCTAGATTTTTAGAGAAGGATAAGGACTGAACCAATTCATCCTATTACTGAGAAGCTCTGTGGGAGTGGACTGGTGGAGGCAGCTGGATTTCCTATTGCAGTTCAAGCTCAGGAGTTGATTGTAGAATGTATCAATCATTACAATCCAGACACTAAGCAGATTCTGTTGCCTGATCAGAGTGTATTAATTTTAGTTGATAGGCAAGCAGTGGTGAATTGTTTGCGAATCCCAGAATGTGAGGAGTTCTCCACACTGACAGTTGGAGGAGCCATATCAGAATTCTCTTTGAAAAAGATGGTATGGAGGAAAGAAATCATGAAGTCTTGGTTCCAAAAACCAAGGGGATTCAAGAGTAAGGTCCCTAAAACCCTTTTTGGCACTGATCTCAAGCCAGAGATTGTAGATATTATGGTTCTTTTGCATTGACTCAAAGGTGAGGCAGATGCCTTTAATTTTGTAGAGCAATATTTTTTCAGACATCGCTCATCATCACTCCTAATAGTCAAAATAGAATAACAGATTTACAGACATTGAGCGGATGTATACATGTGGTAGTTGAAGAATTAAAAAGTCAGATGAATTCTGTAAAGGAATTAGCTCAAGAGCATTCAAAATGGCTCTTAAGATTCACCAATGTACACGTGTCTAGAAATGATGAGCTAATTCCTATTATAGTTGATGCTAGGGCATATAGAGCGAAAATGGAAAAGGGGAAGAGGTCAAAATAATGTCTCTTTTTCATTTTCTTTTGATTTTGTAAATGACAATTTAACTTCTTGTCATTTTTCTTCTGAGGAGATGAACCAATTGGTATTCCTATTGTAACGGTCATCTCTCATCTCTATATGTATAGGGCTAAATGATTAATGAAGGGTCGGAAAATTTTTGGTGTGAATCTTGTTGCAGAGACAATTGATTTTTGTGCCATTTCTTTACTGTCCTCTTTCTTCTTCTATATGTTATATTTCCATAAATGTTAAGTTGAAGTAATTAAGTGAATAGAGTTTCATTTTGTTATTTCATTTTAATAGAACTAGTAAATCAATTAGAGAGTTGAAACTAGTCATGGGAAATATTTTCGTTAAGTGTTTCGTTTGTATGCATTCCATCCTGTTTCTTCTTAATCGTTGTGATATTCTGTTATGCGTCAGAAGCCATAAGATTGTGAGGGTTCAAACACAACAAGTATATGTTAGTTGTTTCATCTGCATAGTTAAGCTTGCATTGCATTTCATATTTGCATCTATCATGATTGCTTTGTTGAGAAATTCATAAGAGTTTGAAGATCACAGCGTAGCATTTTTGCATCTAATTTCCCCCTGAGATTTCACTTGCCTGGGTAGAACTCAGTTTTCCTCTACTATTTTCTGGTTAAGAACATACCCCACAGTAGGAATTAGAGATAAAACAAATTCATTGCATATCATTTCATAAGGGAGCTGTACCTTCCAATTTAGAGGAAATCTATCAATCTCATGATAGATTATCCAACTATTGGGATCTAATTGTTCTTTCAGAATTGGGTATTTGGAGAGTTTATTTAAAAGGACAATCTATTTACCAACAAATTTTTGGCGACTCTGCTGGGGAGACGAACAGTCGCTTGATCAGAAAAACCTATGTCATGAGGAAAAATGGTATTACCTCACGAAAAACATAGTTCCAGTGCTCCAACCTAACCTTGGTTTTCAAGACGACCAAGAGGATATTATTTCATCCCTGAATACTTTTGTTTGGAGACACAGAAGAAATATTGAACACTATCATAATGCTAGCCAGGTATTAGAGGAAGAAGAAAGAAGAGCTAAAGACTTGGAATGAGCTATTCAAAGGAGAGAGATCTGGAGAGCAGAAAGATAACTTAGACAATAGGCTCAGAGATAAACTAAATCCAGCATCCTGGAAAGGTTCTTAAGAAGTACCAGGGAACAAGGTGGGCAAGACCCCATTTTTGATAAGCTTACAAAACTTGGCTTTCCCATCCTAGAAGTTCTAAAGCGGAAAGGTGAATAGAAGAGTCGAAGTAGACCATCTTCCCCTGTTCGAAATCAAAACACTAGTGCTTCTTAGTCTACCTGTTAGGTATTGGCCTTACACGGAATCACCACTCCATCTATTGTTAATTTTCCTCTGTTCATTGCCAGAATGATCATGGCTGCTCCATGGGACGCAGTGATAGGACCATTAGCATTAAATGCTTATCACCCACTTCCATCGGGTTCAAGGAATAATTTTCCTAAATTCTCGGGTGACAGGAAAGTTACTATAGATGAACACATTAAAGCCTTCTTTGCAGCTACCCATATATTAGGGGTGGGACATGAAGATTAAATGATTAAATGATTTGTTTTGGTGATGTCATGTTGTGACATGGACTTGGTTTATGTGTACTTGATTTTGGATCAGTCATATTAGAATGATCATATTGGTAGAATTTGTGATTATGATCAGTAATATTTCAGTACCTGCCATTTGCTTGTTTAAGAACTGAAGTGTGGTTTATAGTCATTTGAGATCTTTTGCTTTTGTTGATCTTAGGGTAAGTTTTATGTATGTCATGTTGGGAAGTGGCTTGCAATGGAGGTCAAGGCCCTAAAGAGGCTAGTGGATAACCCATTGTAGGTTATTTTAATAAGTGATAATATTTCATTAAATTGGTTTAAAATGAATTAATAAGATATTGATACCATAGAAAGTCACTAGGGGGTCCAAAGTATAAAAAGACTAATGTGGTAACCTTAGAGCTGACTTGTTAGTATGCCTTATTTATACGAAAGGATATTGATGCCACATAGAGGCACTAGGGAGTCCAGAGTATTAAAAGACTATCGTAGTAACCTTAGATTTGTCTCATGTGATGACACTTTCCCACTTGCATAGTAGATTTCCTATATGTCTATTTTGCCTCTGGGATAGTTGATACTTTTGTCTTGGTACCCTTTGAGATAGTTTGCTTTCAGGTTATTCCTTGAACCTAGATGTTCGTTTTAGACTTTTGAGTTTGTTATCATGTTTGCGACTTGAGTTTATCTCCTCAACGTGGTGGGAGTGGGCCATTTAGGTTCCATAAGGTCAAGTGCTAGTGTTTTTTCTTATACCATTGATATCCAATAGTTCAATGTTGTGGCTAGAGTTCCCTATTATGTACTCCCTTTCATTTTGTTTCTTATGTACTATGATGGATGGTTATACTCTTAAGTGTATTGTATTTGATTTCATAGATCTTACGAGATGATGTAATCTATTTCATTTTGCATATTATTTCAGCCTTCCATACCCTGTGACCTGTACAGTGGATGATTGTGCATTTTGTTTATTGCCAAGTGGCATCTTGTAATTATTTTTAATAAGGATGTATTATATGTTAGATTTAATATTAATTAAACCTTAAATGCGATTCAATGCCATGAAACCCTAAGAGATGTAATTTGTTTATAATGGTTGTTATGTATGTGAGTTAATACTTCGGCTATTATTTTATCTCTTGTTATTATTTCTTCTACTATTGTATTTGATGTTATTTTTTGTTATATTTCAAAAAAAAAATTGGCAAACTCAGTTAAACTTTAGGTTAATTTCTTTTGGGTTCCCTAGCGAGGCATTATAGATTTTTTCTTAGCTTACACAGACTGCTTAGTAAGGCTTAGCAGACACTTTTCATACTTTATCTTCTTCTAGTCTTAACTTGAGTAATCTTTCATTTTAGATTTTAAGTAGATAAACAATACATCATAGTATCAATGTCTTACTTGGTCTTAGTGTAATAGCCCAAAATTGGCTCATTGCCATGATACCAATTCTGGTCTATTTCTGACCAATCCTAAAGTCCTATTCCATTAGGCAAGTTCTTATTCGGCTACTCGCTACTTGACTTAATTATCAGATGCAGAAAACCCTAATCTGCGTTCATCATGCTTATTATTTAATTCCTATAGTATTTACTCATATTAGTCACATTAAACCTATTGATTAATATTTAATTTAATTACTAAGTATTTATACTTTAATTAAATTAAATTATATCCTAAGGCTAATGTACTATGGAATTAAATTTATTTAATTTAATAATGTGCCTATTTTAATTAATTAAATGAAATTATTTAATTAAATGGAGAACTTACTTCTAATTAATTAAACAAAGTTACTTAATTAAATGGGAAGCCATTCCTAATTAATTAAATGAAGTTATTTAATTAAATAAGAAAAGTGTCTCTAATTAATTAAATAGAATTATTTAATTAAATAGAAAAGTTAATTATGAGAGCATATCTAATTTTATTAAATTAAATATCTCACCAAAATCTCTCTTCAATTCAAAAAAGAAAATTCCCAGTTCACTGCTGATCAAATTAGAAGTGACCTAGATCACTTGCTTTTACACTAAAGTCTATCTGAGTTAACTGATTCTTATACTCAGATCTGAGTTAGTTAACTTCCTTTAATTTTGGAATCTTCCTTTATGACTGAACTTCATCTTCAATCCTGACTGTTGATTGAAATCAATCTCGATCGTTGATGGATTCTAGGAAAGTCTATTTAAGAGACCTTGATCTCTTCATTTTGGGAGATTGAATGAGAATTTGCATCGAATTGCTGTTGGATTGTGCATTCATTTGAGCTCATTACTTTCATAAGATATTCATTTTCTAGTTTAATCTCATTTAGCATAATATGCATACATTTTAGCATAATCTTCTTTTACATGTTCTTAGCTTAAACGTGCATACTCCATCCTAGATTAATCTGCATTCTCATATAGATTAGTCGCATTTTCTTTTAAATCCTTCATTCGTAGAGGATCTGGTTGCTTAACACCTCAAATCTAAGGATATCTAACAAGCAATTCCCTTTAGATAGAAGGAAACAAGTCGCCTTGCCAGCTAATTTTTGGATGAACAATCCAATGTTCATTCTGGGATGAATCTGCAAATAAGGACCATGTTGAAGTGTGTGTGTGTTAGCATAGGCTGCATTTTCACATAGACACTTAGTACTTCATTTACATACCAAATAACTCAATCTTTCTCTAGGTGCTATTGTTATCTCCTATTCACAAATCCTCTTCATCAATCAACTAAATGATAGATTTTAGACCAAAAAGAAATTGTCTCACGAGAAGGTAGAAGGTTTGATATCATTGAAAAATAATGATTGTTCCATTATAGGTTCTTCACTTTAAAACAATCTTATATCAACAGTCTCCCTCTTTTGCATTGATGGCAAACCAATACCAACAACAATACCAAAAATAAAATAAATGTTTGAAATTTCTCCCATTATCAGTGTAGTATATGTTCTTCCTCTGAATGTGAGCTTTGTCAAGTTCCTTTACTATTTACTATATCTTCTCCCTCTTACTAGGTAGATGTATATTTCTTTTAGTCATTTCTCCCTCAATAGGCCATTTCTCCCTCTTTGACAACAATTCCAAGGACTTGCCATCTACATATGCAGATATAGTCAATTTCATAATCTACCTCTATCACCTTTCATTGTGACTATAAATCTTCTAATTTAGCTCCATCTTACTTTAGGCAACTCCTAAATTAATATCCACTACATCAAGTTGTAAGATACAACATTCAACTTCAGTTGATGCTAAGCACTACTTATGCTTCTTAAGTATCTTTGGATAGGGGTATCTCCCCTAGTTTATAATGAGCATCCTTAGGTAAAGCTTTTATGAAGATATCAATTATCTACTCTTTTGTATTCACATATTCCATCCTCACTTCTTTGTCTTGAACTAACTCTCTTAAGTAATGATACTTGATTACAACGTGCTTAGTCTTTGTGTGCATCATACGGTTCTTTGATATATTTATAGAACTTGTATTATCACAATAAAGTACCATAGGTTCAGTGATTTCTTCCTTCATACCTTTTAGTATTTGTTTGATCCATACAATGTTTGTATAATTTACTGTTACAGCCACATATTCAGCATTGGCAGATTGAGATATTCAATTTTGTTTCTTGTTAGTCGAGGTGACCAACCTCTTTCCTAAGAAAAATTCTCTTCCACTTATGCTATTTTTGTCATTAATGCTTCTAGCCCAGTCAGCATCTGTGTAGGCTCTCAACTCATTTTTTTCATTTTTCTTGTAATATAGACCATAGTCTTATGTTCCTTTTAGATATCTCATTATTCTCTTGACAGTCATCAAATGACTCTCCTTAGCATTAGTAGAGAATCTTGCAACAATCCCAATAGATAATGCAATGATAGGTGTGCTATGCACTACATATTGCAATTTGTCAATCATAGACCTGTACAATGTTTGATTCATATCAATTGAATCATCATTCTTTAATAACTTGTGTCTTGTCACCATAGGTGTGCTAACTAGTTTTGAATCTTCCAATCTAAAAAATTCAATATTTCCTTCACATACCTAGACTAAGTGATGTATATACCATATTTCATCTCATAGACTTGCAAACCAACAAAGAACTTGATCTCTCTAAACATAGACATCTCGAATTCTTTCTTCATTTCATTTGCATATGCCTTACATAAAATATCTTGACCTCCAAATATGATATCATAAATAAAAATTTCATCTAGTAAAATACCCTTACCTCTTTCTATCTTCAAGTAAAGATTGTGGTTATCATCAGTCTTCTCAAAACCAATTTTCACAAGATAATTGTGAAGCCTTTCATACCATGCTCTTGGGGCTTGCTTTAAACCATATAAAGTTTTATGTAGTCTACATATCATGTTCTCGTTGTTAGCATCTACAAATCCTTCTAATTGTTATATGTAAACCTCTTCTTCTAATATGTCATTCAGAAATGTTGACTTCACATCCATTTGATAAACTTTGAAACCTTTGTTTGCAAAGTAAGCAAGTAGAGTTCTTACTCCTTCCAATCTTGCAATAGGAGAAAATATTTCTTAATAGGTTGTTCCTTCTTCTTGTACATACCCCTTGTAAACTAATCTTTCCTTATTCCTTGTGACTTCACTATTTTCATCTAACTTGTTTTTGTATACCCACTTGGTTCCAATCACATTCTTGTCCTTTGGTCTTGCAACTAAAGTCTATGTCTTGCTCTTCTCAATGTTCTCAATCTTTTCTTTCATGGCTTTACTCTAGTCCTCATTTTATAAGCATCTTTCACTTTCTTAGGCTCATGCATGCTTAGCAAACATGTATAGCATATTTCTTGTCATTGGTATAGTATCTTTTTCTCCAATAATTTGTTCAATGGAGTGATGTCTTCTAATATACTTTGACAATCTTGGTTCTATTCTAATTTCCTCATTAGGTTTGTCAACTTCTGAATCACTATGTACTTCTCTATCTAGTAACTCAACATCTCTTTTATGTACACTTATCTCAGAATCAAAATGTGTCTCAGCTTTTGTCTGCAACTTGGCTCCTAACTGTAACTTGGTTCCTGAATGCATCTTGACATTCATTATATGTGAATCAATAGGCATTGAAACTTGATGTTGATTAGCAACTTGGTTTGCAACACCTTCATCAACATGCATACCTTTATAAAAGTATACAAAATATTTTTACTCCTCAGGTTCCTCATAGGTTTAGCTTCATGTACCTCTGTATATTCATCAAACTTCACACTTGCACTTTCCACAACTTTTTTAGTGTTAGTATTTAAACACTTATAATCTTTACTTCTTGTGGAATAGCCAAGGTATATACCATCTTCACTTTTTGCATCTAATTTACCATTCCTAGAATCCTTAAGAATGTAGCACTTTCTTCCAAATACCTTAAAATATTTTTCATGTGGGGTGAGTATCCATAACATAATTCAAAAGTTGTGGAATGGGTACCTTTCGTGACTTGCACATGGTTCAAGGTATAGGCAATTATACCTATAGCCTCTCTCTAGTATTTTGAAGAAACATTCTTCTCCATCATGAGTGTCCTAGCACAATCTATTTCAAATTGGTTCCTCCTTTAAATAATCCCATTTTGTGGAGGGGTCCTAGGTGCAGATGTTTATCTTTTGATTCCTCTATCATTATAGAACATCTCAAACCCATTTGATGTAAATTCTCCACCTCTATCAGATCTCAGACATTTCAAGTTTTTTCCTATCTCATTTTCAACTCTAGTTAAGTACCACTTAAACATTTGGAAAGCATCATATTTCTGTTTCAAAAACATAATTGTCATCATCCTTGAATAATCATCAAGAAATATAGGATAATGTACTTCTCACCCTTTTTTCTTTGCACATTAATTGGTCCACACAAGTCAATATGAACAATCTCCAGAATTTCTCTAGATGTGTGAGTCTTACTTTTAAAACTAGATTTTGTCATCTTGCCTAACTAACATTATTCGCAAATTATATTGTTAGGTTTTCTCAACTTAAGAAAACCTCTAACTCTTTTCATGTTATTGATAGTGACCAAGTTATCAAAGTTAACATGACATAACCTCGTGTGCCATAATCACACATCATAAAATTCTACAATAGGACAAGTAGCAGAATTCATATCAAGATAAATAGATTACCTCTAGTCTGATCAACTTTCCCAATTAGTTTCCCATCACTATCAAAGATCTTTTCTATATTGTTCTTAAACTCAACTTTGCAACTTGAACTATTTAGTTGTGGCACACTCAACAAATTATATTTAATTCCTTCAATATAATAAGCATTGTCACACATGATATTTTTTATGATTTTGATAGATCATTTTCCTTTTACCAGACAGGGTGCATCATTACCAAACCTTAAACTATTTTCATCATAATAATTTAGGGAAATGAACTTATTTTTATCTCAAGTCATGTGATGTGAACATCCACTATCAATGATCCATTTGTCATTCTTGTTCACATAAGACACTATTGTAGTTGGCTCATCCTCATCAAAATTGTCCTTCATTGCAACATACAACACTTCATCATCATCATCATCAGATCCATCATTGGTTTCCTCTTCTAGAATGTAGCAAGACTTCTTGCCTTTGTCTTTGTAATCTTTGTTTTCCTCATCTCTTTTACTTCTATATTTCTCTTCACTTCTATTGTTTTTCTTCTTTGGACATCTAGTAGCAATATGACCAACCACATTACGATTAAAACATGTGATACATAACATACCTTTGAATTTTCCTTTACCTTTGTGAAATCTCCTTGCTAGCAATGCTTCAAGTTGTTTTACATCCTCCTCATCTGTATCACTATCACTAGAAACATATTTGATCTTTTTCTTCTTCTCTTTAGGTACTTTAAATGATAGTTTAGCTTTCAAAGTAGATTCAACATTCTCAAATTTAAAGTTATCAAAATTTGAAAGTTCAAAGACAGTGAGCCTGCCTGCCAAATCTTCAAGAGTCATATTAGAACCTAGTATACATCTTAATTAATGTATGGCAGAAACTCTAAAAGTATAGATGGGTAGCACTATTGTCACTACTTTTCTCAATATAGTTTCATCATCAATTTTACCATTAGCTCCTCTTATAGCATTAACAGCATGTTTTATTCGGGAGCAATATTGAGAAATGTTCTCACCTTGCATCCTCATTGTTGATATCTTATTTAAAAGATCATTTCAAAAGAGTATTTTTAACAAGGAGATTGTTGAAGAAGACTATGTGTTTCAATCATTGTTTTGTCACTAATGTCAAACCTACTATTTGTTGGTAAGACAATTGCTTATATATTTCAAGTACTATAACTTAGTTGATTAATAAGGAGGAATTGATCAACAAGACGTAACAAAAGTACCTAGAGGAAAGGTTGAGTTATGATTATATAATGAAGTACAATGATTAGTTAAGACAGTGATAACATAATGTATTGATGATCTACTTGAGGTTACAAAATGGATGGCTATACTTAGAAAGTTTAGAAGAATAAGTTAAAGTTCATTTTCCAAGCTTGACCAAGTGGATAGTAGGTGTCGAGAAATGTTAGTTCAAGCCAAGAAAAAAATCAATTAGAGCCAAGTGAAAGAAAATTCTAGTGGTTGTCGACCAAGACAGTAGATGCTGAGTAAATTATAGTTGATGCTAAGCACCAACAAATCTAGTTGATGTCGAGTGATTTTACAGTTGATGCCAAGTGATGCAGTATGTGCTGAGTATCAAAAGATTGATAATGTCAAGCTACTACATTATGACAAAGATCAAATATTAGCCAAATAAAAGCCAACAAGTTTGTTTTCTTGGAACTTGTGAATCAAGAAGATAAGATTCATGATCTAGTGTCATAGAAGCTTATGTAAATCATTTTGGAGGCAAATTCAAATGGATTCTAAGAGAAGTTTCTAGAGAGGACAAGATATGGGGTAGATACATTGTATCCTACCTAGTCCATCCAAAACCCTAATTTAGACAAGGGATAATGAGCAAAAAAATGTTCTAATTTCCTATATATAGGAATGTCTGGTCATGAAGCAAAAGAGTTAGAGAGAATTTGGTGAAATAATTTCAGATGGAGAAGGAGAAAGGGGTTTTTCTTCATCAAGTGACCCAAGAGAAGAGTCTGCAATGGCATACTAAGAAAGAAGGCTTAAGAAGATGAATGCTTGAAGGGTAAACAAGCTGTCAAAGCTACAAAGAATGGAAGCCAAGAAAAATTGAGGACTAAAGAGAGATCTATAATTTGCAAGTAAAGTTGTAAGTTGTATCAAATCAAAGCTCTATTGTTACTTTCTAACAATTATATCAGTCTAGGGTAGATCCTTTGGATTAAGGTTGACTTAACAGTCATTGGGAAATACTTTAACATGGTGGCATTCCAAGTGAATGGCCTAAAATCCTCTAACAAGGCTCACTTTTAACAGGGTGATTGAAATCACTTAACCGAGTCACATTTAACAGTGTTCATTGTAACCTTTAACAAGATTGGCCTTTTACAAGGCATCACTTCAAAAGAGTGAAAAAGGAGTAGCATGTTACTAGTGGTTTTTTACCAAATTGGGTTTCCACATTAAATAATTATGTCAAATGTGTGGATGAATGTATTTTGTTTCATGCTTTATATTCCTACAAATTGATTTCATAGTAAGATATAAGTTTTGGTTGCTACACAATGAATGCACGCATGGGTAAGAATGCTTTATGGGTTCACTAAATTTTGAGAAAAGTTTTATTTGTACATCTAGACCTTGAATAATTGATGCACCTCCCCTCTCAATTATTCTAAAAGAATTCCAACAATTGGTATCAAAGCCATCTACTTAAGAGGATTAGTTTAAAGGTACTAGAAACACAAAGATGAAGATGTCAAAGAGAGAAGTATCCAAGCTCAACAGAGATAACTTTCATGCACAAAAATTTTGATGAAGCTAAACCTTGGAGGACTTGGAGATCATGCACAATCTTCCATTTCAATGGAGCATGTTGATCCAACACGCGCTCTAACTACTAGAGATATGAGGAAAAAGAAAGAACACAATCATGCAATGTTGGAGATTGCCTTTTCCCTAAGCTATGCCAAATTTGATGATATCAAAGGTCTTGACAATGCAAAGAAAATGTAGTATGCCCTAGCCACCATCTATGGAGGAAACAAAAATGTTCAAAGAGCCAAGTCAGAGAGTCTTAGAGGTAAGTTTGATGACATAAGAATGGAAGAAGGTGAGAATATTGCTCAATATGTTGCTAGGATAAAAGAAGTTGTTAGTGCAATAAAAGGTGCTAGTAGTAAAATAGATGATGATATTGTGCTAACTAAATTCTTGAGGACATTATTGTCTATTTATGCCATTAGAGTTTCTACAATACAAGAGTTAAGATGTATACTAGGAAATAATCTAACCCTTGAAGGTCTAGTAGGTAGACTCACTACTTTTGAGCTATCTAATTTTGACAACTACAAACCAGAGAGTATTGAATCAGCTTTCAAAGAAAAATTATTATTAAAGCCTTCTAAGGTGGCAAAGTAGAAAAGGAAGAAAAGAAAGATAAAATATGCAGCCAGTGACAGCAACATAGATGAGGAAGACATTGAACAATTGGAAGCATTACTAGCAAGAAGATTTCATAGAGGAAAAGGCAAGTTCAAAGGTAAGTTACCCATCATTTGTTTCAATTGCAATGAAGTTGGTTATATTACTACAAGGTGTACACAGAAGAAGAACTACAAAGAAGGAAACAAGCACAAAAATAGAAGAGAAGATGATGGAAGAGACTATAGAGACAAAGGAAAGAAGTCATGCTACATTACTAATGGACATGATTCTGATGAACATGATGATGAAGTAGTATATGTTGCAATGAAGAACGAATATGATGAAGATGAGGCAACTACAATTGTGACTTGTGTGAACAAGAATGATAAATGGATCATTGACAATGGATGCTCACATCACATGACTAGAGATAAAAGTAAGTTCGTTAGCTTAACTTGTTATGATGGAAATAGTACAAGGTTTGGTAATGATGCACCATGTTTAATAAAAGGAAAAGGGTCTATCAAACTCACAAACAAGATTTCATGTGACAATACTTACTATGTTGAAGGATTGAATTATAACTTGTTAATTATATGACAATTAAATAATTAGGGATGCAAAGTTGAGTTTGAAAGTAAAACTGCCAATATATATGACACAAATTGAAACTTGATTGGAAAAGGTGATCAAACTAGAAGTGATGTGTTCTATCTAGATATACATGATGCTACTTGTCTCATTGCAAAATTTGACAATGTATGGCTCTAGCACAAGAGATTATGTCATGTTAATTTTCATAACTTGGTTAGTATCAGTAACATGAAAAGAGTTATAGGTTTTCCTAAGTTGAAGAAACATGATAATATAGTATGCAAATAATGTCAACTAGGAAAAATGACAAAGTCACTCTTTAAAAGTAAAGCTTATACCTCTAAAGAAAAACTAGAAATTGTTCATATTGACTTGTGTGGACCTATTAAAGTGAAAAGCTATAGAGGAGATAAGTACATAATGCCATTTGTTGATGATTACTCTAGAATGATGACTATCGTGTTTCTAAAGCAAAAATATGATGCTTTTTAAATGTTTAAGTGGTACTTGGGAAGAGTTGTAAAAGAAACAAGAAAAAGTATGAAATGCTTCAGATTGGAAAGAGGAAGAGAATTCACTTCAAATGAGTTTGAGATTTTTTATAATGATAGAGGAATCAAAACATAGACATCTGCACCTCGAACCCCTCCATGAAATGGAATTTCTAAAAGAAGAAATAGGTCTATAATGGACTGTACCAAAACACTTATGATGGAGAAGAATATTTCTTTGAAACACTAGAGAGAAGCTTTAAGTACTGTTGTATATACCTTGAACCTGTGCAAGTCAATAAGGGTATTCATTCAACACCTTTTGAACTATGGTATGGATATCCACCTAATGTGAAATACTTTAAGGTATTTGGAAGCAAAATTTATATTCCTAAAGATGTTAGGAGCCAAAATTTTGATGCAAAAAGTGAAGAAGGTATGTTCCTTGGTTACTCCACGAGAAGTAAAGCTTACAAGTGTTTAAATACTAATACTAACAAAATTGTGGAAATTGTAAATGTGAATTTTGATGAATTTAGAGAAGTACATGAGGTTGAACCTAGAAAAGTACCAAAAGAATACAAATCATTTGTATATTTATATGAAGGAATGTCTGCTAAAGAAGATGCTACAAATCAAGTTGCAAACCAACAATAAGCCTCAACAACTTCCGAGTCACAACTTGTGAATGCCAAGTTGCATTTAGGAACTGAGTTGCATTTAGATGTTGAGTTACAAAATGAACAAAATGCACATTTGGATTCTGAGATCAATACTCATGAAAGAGATGCTAAAATTACTAACAGAGATGTATACAATGACAATGAAGCTAAGAGACAAAATGTGGTTACAAGAACTAAGCCAAGATTGTCTAAATATGTCAAAATACATGATCTTTTAGATCAAATCATTAGAGACAAAGATGCAAGGCCAATGACAAGAAATAGATTGAGAAGTGAATCATGTTTTTTAAGCATGAACGAACCTAAGATAGTAAAAGATGCACTGGAAGATGATGACTGGTACAAGGCTATGAAAGAAGAAATTCAATAGATGGAGAAGAACAAAATATGGTGTCCAATTCCTAGACCAAAAGACAAGAATGTGATTGGCACCAAATGGGTATTAAAAAAAAAGTTAGATGAGAATGGTGAAATGATAAAGAACAAAGAAAGATTAGTTTGCAAAGGATATGCAAAGGAAGAAGCAATTGACTATGGTAAGACATTTTCCCCTATTGCAAGAACGGAAGGAGTGAGAATTCTTCTTGCTTATGTTGCATACAAAGGTTTCAAAGTTTATCAGATGGATGTTAAATCTACATTTCTGAATAGCATACTAGAAGAAGAAGTTAACATAGAAAAACTAGAAGGATTTGTTGATAAAAATAACAAGAACATGGTATGTAGACTGCACAAAGCCTTATATGGATTGAAACAAGCACCAAGAGCATGGTATGAGAGACTTCATACTTATCTTCTGAAGATTGGATTTGAAAGGACAGATGATAATAGTAATTTGTACATGAAGATAGATAAGGACAAAGATATACTATTATCTAAAATATTTTTTGATGATATCATATTTGGAGGACAAGATACTTTGTGTAAGAACTTTGCAAATCAGATGAAGCAAGGATTTGAAATGTCAATTTTTGGAGAGATTAGATTCTTTGTGGGATTACAAGTATATCAGATGAAATATGGTATATATATCACTTAGTCAAAATATGTCAAAGAGATATTGAAGAAATTTAGATAGAGGATTCAAAACCAATAAGAACACCTATGGTGATAGTACTCAAGCTATCAAAGATGATGATTCAGCTAAGGTGAATCAAACATTATACAGATCCATGATTGGACAATTTCAATATGTAGTGGGTAGAAAACATGATATTACATTAGTTGTGGGAATAGTTGCAAGATTCTATGCAAATCCTAGAGAGAATCACTTGATGGCTATAAAGAAAATAATGGGATACTTGAAAGGAATAGAAGAGTTTGGTTTATACTATAAGAAGAATGAAAATTTTGAACTGAGAACCTCGACTAATGCTGATTGGGCTAGAAACATTAATGAAAAAAAAAAAGCACTAATTGAGGAGCATTCTTCTTAGGTAAAAGACTACTTACATGGACTAGCAAGAAGCAGAATATATTGTTGCTGCTATTAACTGTACAAACATTGTATGGATCAGAGAGCTACTTAAGGGAATGAAGGAAGAAATCACTGGTGACACTTTTTTGTGATAATACAAGTTCTATCAACATATCAAAGAATCCTATGATGTGTACAAAGAAAAAGCACATTACAATCAAGTATCATTATGTAAGGGAATTGGTTCAAGATAAAGAGGTGAAGATGGAATATGTTAACATAAAGGAGCAAAATGCTAATATTTTCATAGAAGCATTACCTAAGGATGCTTATGAGTATCTAAGACGTAAACTAGGGGTGAGCCTTATCAAAGGCTATGTAAGAGATAACAGGAGTGCCTTGCATCAAAAAAGATGACATTCATTCAATACAAATTGATGTAGTGGATCTCACTTTAGGAACTGCCTAAAGTAATCATAGAACTGGAACTAAAAATCAGTCACAAGCAAGGTGACAGAGGGAGAAATTGAACAACCTACAAGAGCCTATATCTACATATATTAAAGATGCCAAGTATCTAATATATGTCTTTGGCATTGTTGTTAGAGAGGGAGAAAGTAAATTAAATTGATCAAGTGCAAGAAGAACAATGGAGAAAGCACGTCATGAGAAAGGATCAGAATAGAGAGGGAGACATTGATTAGAGAATTAAAAGGATCATTATCAGAGGGAGATATTCTATTGATCAATTTAGTATGAAAGAGAGTCATACGAGAGAACTCAAAGGGAGTTATATTTTGTAACCTAATTAGAAGATGGAAGTTGCTAATAGAGGGAGAAATTTCAATACAAGTTTTCTTTTTTTATTGTCTTACTATTTTAACCTAATTAGTTTGATTGAACAAGATTTTCATCATTTAATTGACTTGGTTGATTAGTTTGGCTTGCCATCAATTCCAAAGAGGGAGATTGTTGATATCTAATTTAAAAGATCAATTGAAAAGAGTATTGTTAAGAAGGAGATTGTTGAAGAAGACTAAGTGTTACAATCATTGTTTTCTTACTGATGTCAAACCTGCTATTTTTTGGTAAGACAATTGCTTAAATGTTTCAAGTACTATCACTTAGTTGATTAATGATGAGAATTTGATCAACAAGATGTAACAAAAGTACCTAGAGGAAAGGTTGGGTTATGATTATGTAATGAAATACAAGGATCAATTAAGACAGTGATAACATAATGTATTGATCATCTACTTGAGGTTACAAAATTATCGACTACACTTAGAAAATTTAGAAGAATAAGTTAAACAAAGTTCATTTGCCAAGCTTAACTAAGTGGCTAGTAGGTGCTGAGAAAATTTAGTTCAAGTCAAGAAAAAATTTAGTTGGAGACGAGTGAAAGAAAATTCTAATGGATGTCGAGCGAGACTGTAAATGTCGAGTAAATTATAGTTGATGTAGAGCATCAGTAAAATCTAGTTGATACCAAGTGATGTAGTATGTGTTGAGCATCAAAAGAATGATAATGTTGAGTTGTTGCATTATGAAAAAGATCAAAGATTTTCCAAATAAAATCCAACAAGCCTTTTTCTTGGAACTTGTGGATCAGGAGGAAGATAAGATTGATGAGCTAGTGGCACAGAATCTTATGTAAATGATTTTGGAGGTGAATTCAAATAGATTCTAAGAGAAGTTTCTAGAGAGGAAAAGATATGGGCTAGATACATTTTATTCTACCTAATCCATCCAAAATCCTAATTTTGACGAGGGATAATGAGTGCAAACATGTTCTAATTTCCTATATATAGGAATGTCTGGTCATGAAGAAAAAGAGTTAGAGAGAATTTGGTGCGAGAATCTAAGAATGAGAAGGAGAAAGGGATTTTGCTTCATCAAGTGACCCAAGAGAAGAGTTTGCAATGGTGTACTAAGCAAGAAGGCTTAAGAAGATGAATGCTTGAAGGGTGAACAAGCTGTTAGAGCTACAAAGAATGGAAGCCAAGCAGAATTGAGGATTGAATAGAGATATGCAATCTACAAGTAAAGTTGTAAGTTTTATCAGATCAAAGCTCTACTATTACATTCTAATAATTGAATCAGTCTAGGGTAAATACTTTGCAGAAAGGTTGACTTAACAGTCATTGGAAAATCATTTAACAGGGTGGCATTCCAAGTGAATGGCCTAAAGTCCTCTAACAAGGCTCACTTTTAATAAAGTGATTGAAGTCCCTTAACCAAGTCACATTTAATAGTTTGCATTGTAATCTTTAACAAGGTTGGCCTTTAATAGGGCATTACTTCAAAAGAGTGAAAAAGGAGTAGGATGTTACTGGTGGTTTTCCCAAATTGGGTCAAATGTGTTGATGAATGTGTTGTGTTTCATGCTTTGTACATCTAACCTTGAATAACTAATTCATCCCCCTCCTCAGTTATTCTAAAAGAATTCCAACACTCATTTCATAGAACTTACCTCTAAGACTTTCAAATTTGGCTCTCAAAACATTTGTGTTTCCTCGATAAATAGTGTGACGACCATCCCACATCTTCTTTGTAGTATCACAACCTTGATGTCATCAAACTTAGAATAACTTAGGGTAGAGGCAATCTCCAACATTGCTTGATTATGTTCATTCTTCTTTTTCAGATCATTAGCATTTATAGTGCCAAAGAGGTCAACATGTTTAGTGGTGATGGTAGATTGTTCATGGTCTCCAACACTTCCTAGGTGTAGCTTCATTAGACTTTTCTGTGCAAGAAATTTCTCCTTGTTGAGCTTGGGTACCTCTCTTTTAAACATCTTGATCTTTTGCTTCTAGTACCTTCAAACTAGTCCTCTTAAGCACTACAGTACTCTGATACCAATTGTTGAAATTCTTAAGAATAACTGAGGGGGGGGGGAGGGGGGGTGAATCAATTATCCAAGTTCTAGATGTACAAATAAAACTTTTCAATTCTTAGTACACCCATATCCATAAACCTTATTATGCATGCATCCATTAGATCATTCAATACTTGAAATTTGTAGTTTACTATCCTAGGTCAAAATAAATTTGCAGAAATGTAAATATGAAACATAATAGATTCAATAACACATTTCACACAAGGATTTTATGTAGAAACCCAATTTGGGAAAGACCACTAGTAACATGCTACTAATTCTCACTCTTCTGAAGTGATGCCCTATGAAAGGCCAACCCTATTAAAGGTTACAATACACACTATTAAATGTGACCTAATTAAAGGATTTCACTCACCCTATTAGGAGTAAGCCTTGTTAGAATACTTTATACCATTCCATTAGAATGTCACCCGGTTAAATTATTTACAAATGAATGTTAGGTCAACCTTAATCCAAAGGATTTACTCTAGACTGATAAAATGATTAGAAAGTAACAATAAGGCTTGATTGGATAATAAATTACAACTCACTTGAAGATTAAAAATCTCTATTTTAGTCCTCCATTCTTCTTGGAATTCACACAATTCAACTCTAATATCTTGTTCACCCTTCAATAATTCATACTCTTAATCCTTCTTGTTTTGTATGCCAACCGCAGTCACTTCTATTCACCACTAGATAAAGCAATACCCTAGACTCCTTGTCTTCCTTAGGTTCTCATACATGACAACCTTTTCTTCTGATCATCTCTCTCTATAAATAGAGAATTAAGATCTTTTGTCACTTAACTACAATTGTCCATTTTAGGGTTAGGTAGGATTAGGTTGGATACAATGAATCTACCCACTTTTCTATTTGGTTCCTCTAAAAAAAAATTCCTCAATCTTCTTTGAATTCACCTCAAAATGGTTTACCTTGAATTCGATGCCATTGTCTCATCATAGTTATCTTCCACATGCTTCACACAATTCAAGAAAAAATAAAAGTTCGCTCAAATCCATCAAATCTTCAATTTACATAAATATTGGCACTCATCATTAATATGTTGTTACTCAGCTTCTATATTATTCTTCCACTTGGAAAAAATTAATGTTTATTGATGCTTGACAAATATACTAGCAATCACTTGGCTTGCACTATTTTTCATCTTTGCTCAACACCACTTGATTTTCACTTGTCTTCCACTAATTTCTGCTCGGCAAGCACAGACTGCTTGGCAAGACTTGGTAGACACTTTTCATACTTGATCTTCTTCCACTCTTAACTTGAGTAATCTTTCATTTTAGCATTTAAGTAGATAAATAATACGCTATAGTATCAATGTCTTGCTTGGTTTTAGTGCTTCTTTTACATACCAAATAACTCAACTTTTTTCTAAGTGCTATTGTTATCTCCTCTTCTCAAATCCTCTTCATCAATCAACTAAATGATATCTCTCAAACCAAAAAGCAATTGTCTCACCAATAGGTAGCAGGTTTGACATCATTGACAAAATAATGATTATTCCATTATATGGTTTTCACTCCAAAACAATCTTATATCAATAGTAACTACACTAATACATATGATTTGACAATGAAACTCATTTAGTAGGCATATATGTCAAAGATGAACCTCCACATATGAGATTAGAACAATCTAAGCACATAATGCCAACTTACTAAAACTAGAAAGAGTCTCATAAATAGAAACTCTATATAGGAATAGCACTTATTGAAAATAAAAAAATTGGAAAATTGGAAATAAAAATATTTTTGGGTGATGCAAGATTGCCATTACACCTAGGATGCTCCTATAGCAAGATTGTACTTATCTCTACAAATCACTAAAAATCTTATCTGCAATACGTCTAACTCTTCCCAAAGGCATCTTCAATTCCTTTGGATCCAATATGTAAATCCTCTAGAATTTTGGGTTAAATCCACACCATGTTACCCCATAAAAAAATTAATTAGGTTCTATAATGTGGTCCAATTTCACAAGGAACACAACCTCACTCAGATACCACTTTATGCACCTTAAGGCTAGAGAATCTGCACTATAGATGTCCAATCCTTGTAGAAATGGGTCACATAGTAAAAAAACTAAAGATACTACTTTTAAAAATAGTTTAATAATGAAAATATACATAATTACATCATATAGTCATCAAATATGTCAAGTTATAAGGCCTTCCCAATTGTAGACAATACAAAGAAAACTAAGCATAGATCTTCCTCATGACCCCTTAGGGTCCAAAAGGTAACTTTTATGATCCCTTCATCTTCCCTATGCCCTAGATAAATTATCACATTACATTTATACACAAACTTCAACGGGGCATCCCAAAATAATTATGTTTCTCAATAATGGGAAAATATGTTTCAATAACTAGAACAAATTTAAAGACAAGATTGGTGGTTGATCAAACAAGAACAAAGAGATGCTCAACCAAAAATATAGATCTTCCTATAATTCAAGAGTCATCGTGGAGAGCCTCAAAATATCATGCACTTGATTCATGAATCACACATCAAATTTATAGTCATGTCTCCATGTTTGAATGTAGAACATGCTACCCATGAAAAAAATATCAATAGCTCAACCAAAAAGAAACCAAATGATGCATGATAATAGAAAAGTGAAAATGATGCATGAATGTAGAAGAGTGATCCTCAATAGATCCACAATATATATTAAAATTGTAAGAGATGATATGCATGATTGATGAATCACATACTCAATCTGCTTACATGGATAACATGAACAAAAATGTACCAAAATGATGCAAGATTACCAAGAACCTAAGATTCTCCTACATTAACTTATTTTTCATCCTTGGCTGAGATTTTATTTTTCTGTGATAATAAAATTCTTAAAGTAACCATTTGGGTTGAATTTCATAGTTTGTCTTTACCTTGCTATCCTTTTCTACAAAATTTTGTGCAACCCCTTGGTAGGGTGGCATGCACATAGCTCGAGCATTTCTATTAGAATTTCCCTCAAAAGAGGTTTTGTGTAGAAATTGACCTTTCCCAGGACCTTAGGGTATTAATTGATATTCAAATTAGTTGACAGTTCTTTACCTAGAGATTTATGTGTTTGAATCTATGCCAATTTGACTAAGAGAAAAATATGAAAATGTATTTAGGTTGTCATTTATGGAAGCATATTAATGCAGAAGCATCTTGGGTGTAAGAGAAATCTTGCATCACCCAAAAATATTTCCTTTTTTGTTTCTTGAACATGGATTGTCTCAATGCAGATTTATTTATTTTGGAGGCTTCCTACTTAGTAAGTCAATCATACAAACTCAAAATTTCATAATTTCAAAGGCAGATGTTCATCTTGGATATATCAACCTATCGGTTTAGGCTCAATTCCCTATCATGAGTATTCATGGATTTAATGTAGAATTTATGTGTGTAATTTTGGTATAAAAACTTCATGCTCACTATTGAAGGCCTAAACATGTCTAGATGAGGCCCAAACACTAGATGGATGGGCATTTGAGCCAATGCAAGTCTATAGATTAGGAACTAAGGATTTTGAAAAGTGGTTGTAATAGCCAATCAAAGCAATGGTTTGAAATTTATGGCCTTCTGAAGTTGAGCAGACCAAAACTTGCCAAATAAAAGACAAAAATATAATTGGCCAACTCTATATGTATTATTAGGTTATGTTGGCCCTAGGTATTCAGTTTAAGTGTTTAGAACCTTCCCGGGTGGCATAAGATTCCCTATTTAAGAAATGCTCATACATTGTGCAAGATGGTTTTGGGTGATAGTTCATAGCTTTGTCTTGCAAATTATTGTAATGAAGCTGCCCATGTGGGTTAGCATATTGAAATTCAAAAAATTTTAATTCTGCATTTGCAACAATAATAAAAAGCCCATTTTTTTCTCACAAATTGTTGTTATTTCTTTTTTCTTGTTATGTGTTTATTGTATGTTGGTTAAATGTTTGTCTTCCTTTATATATTGGTGTGTACCTTGACTCTTTATTTTCCCTAAGGCTTATGGAAAACACAAAGTTAACAATAGAATGGATCATTGTAGTAATATATTCAAAGACCCTCAATTAAAAGGTACAACTCCCTTGTAAGTCCAAGCTATGCAATGAATTTTTTTATGTGGTTTATGGGAGGTATGCTCTTAACCTAAGAGTAGAAGAGGCAAAAACCAAGTTGTTTAAAACTTTAAACAACTCAGGAAAGCATAAGAACTCACTAAATGTACTCTACTTAAAACGATAATGCAGCATGTTGAGAAACATGTAGCAATAACTAATATAGCAGGAAGAGAGGACGAGACAATGAAATTGGCAATTCCTAGATTAGGAAACTTAGTTGATGCTTTGATAATACCTAGATCATCTATTCTTCAACCACTTCAATGATTAGTTTCCAAATTCCAAATGCAATGAATTGAATAAAGACATGGACCAATAGAGATAATAGAAGACATGTTTATGCTCAATAGAATAAAGCATGTCATTCAATAAATAAAGGGAATAAAACCAAGTTTATTCACACTCATTCAATTTTAAGCATCAACACATTCATTCAACCAATTCCTCTTAAATTAAAAATCTAATATGAACTTAGAGTCTCACATAGTAAATTTTGTCAATCTTATTAACGTCTTGAAAGATTACATATATAGGCCTTCTCAAAATGGTCAGTTACATTGGATGATTGCTTCGCAGAGAATCTTCAAATAGAAATACTATTAATCGAACAAGCTTCAATCATTTTCCTATTACAGAGATTAACAAAATGCCAAGAGTAGCTATAAAAAGAAAGAGGAGAGAGAAGAATGTTAGATGTCAAAGACAATATGTCCTCTTCGGGGTAACTAATTTAGCTTTATATTCTTTCACAATGTTCATTACATTGTTTAGCTCTTTGACATTTGGAATGATAATGTTGTCAACCCGGACCATCCAGTAGTCATACATGTCTGTTAACTCATCCATTTTTGCTAGTCTAGATTTATACTTCTTTGTTTCTTAAATAATGACCACATCTATTGCTATGAGCTCTTGGATTTTAGACACTTGGAAATTAAGAGGGTCAATGGCCCAATCGATAGATGTCAAAAAATTTGACCTCATTCTCTTAATATCCACAAGCTTACCATTGGTGGATACAAAAGACTCTGTGTAAAATATATTCAAGTTGTAAAAGCATTTGTCAATAACTTTTTTCACTAGGTCACATATATCTCCTAGCTTATTTGTGGACCTCACGGAGCTTTCTATGACAAATTCTAAAGATTATTTCCAATGAAACAATGGCTCAGTTCCTGTCTTGAGGATCTCATGAGTAATTGCCACATTAATCTTCATGTCAATTACCACTTGTAGAAGGGATAATTTCTCTATCAGTCCATCAGCTGCCTTCTATATAGTCTTCTTATGGTCTAGGGTTACTTCTTTGAGCTTGTGTGCATCCAACACCAAGTTTCCCAATTTTTCCACCAGTAGGTTACCTTGAATCTTCAATTGGTTTATTCATGCCCTTCCAACCTGCCTAAACTGCCAATCATGTTGCAACTTTATCAATAAGCTCTTGTTTCTATCTACATTTAGGTCAAATTGACCTATGGACATGCTTCCAAGGTAGACTCAATGCATTCTACTAGCTCCTTGTTTGAAGCCTTCAAAACTTCTTTCTCTACTCTAAGCTCTTCCAGCTTGTCCTCTATTTTCTCATTGGTACATTTCCAAATGTTTACCATGGAATTATGAATAGGGATACCAAGATCCAATATTCTAATTTTGAAATCATCTATTGAAACCTTGTGAAATCTCTCATATTTTTGTGGCTTAGCAATTTTGATCAACATGTGATCAATGGAGGAATCTATAGCCAACATTGCAATTATCTTTTGCTTCTTCATCTTTTTGGATGGTTAAGAAGAGGTAACTTGTGTAACAAATAAATTTGATGGAGTAGCAGCCTCGTATCTCCTCTTCTTTATGTCAATGGTCTCCTCAAACCATGACTTCATAGATAGTACATTGACAGCCAACTGCAAAGCAGTGGGGTCGAACAACTTCCTTAGCATTAAAGGAGTTGTATTGTCCTGGAAAGTAATGGGGAAAACAAATACCTTAGTTATTGAAAGGCCTAAGGTATCTCCTTTTTGGGATACATCTTGCTCCAACCATCCATAGGATTGGTGTCACCATCCAAATTCATGACTTGAAGGGGGAAGGAAGGCTTAGCCATTGATTTTTCTTGCTCCTTCCCCTTATCTTTTTCATCATTCTTTTCTCCAACATTTCTAGTGTCTAGAAGAGAGCCACTTCTACATGTAGGAGTAATTGGCATGTCCTTCTCTAGAGGCTAATATCCTCCCTGCCTAATGGAATAAGTAGGACCTATAGTACTTGAAGTAGTGGTTGTAGTGTTTGTTGCTATGGTGGATTGAGTGGCCCCAAATGAAACTCCTCCCATGGAACTAGTACTTCTTGTTCTTTTCTTCCTTGCTCGAGTCCATTCAACCCATTTATTAGTTCTTTTAATGATCCCTTGCATGAGGACCTCCATGGTATCAATAACTAGGCTAGCATATGGAGTGGACAGAATCAAGGTGTTCTTGATATTTTCATATGATGTGGGATGCATGAAGCCTTCATCATTTGTAAGGTTAGAAACATCAATAGAATTGTTATATACTTTAATTTCATCAATAGTTAGTCATGACCATAATCTCTCTCAAGCTTGGTACTCATTGATATACCCATACCAATAATCTTCAATGTCTAGGACATGCCTGTAGGCATATCCCAATTTCAAATGATCCTTAACAAAATCAACTGGATCATACTAAAGCCTGAGCACCTCATAATCTAGCAACTTGATCTTGCATTCAATACTTTTCACCAGATTTTGGGCATCTGATCTAGAGGCAAAAGAATACAAGCCAACCACTATAAGAAATGAAATTCTAGAAATCTTTTTTACATTAGAACAGAGAGTGTTTACTTCTAGGATCTATTGATACAACTTGACTAGTGCCACTTTGTCCTCTAGATAACTTGGTAATTACTTAGGGAATCTGTCATAAGCTCCTATCTATAAATACAAGAAAATTGAGAACTAGATGAATGAACATTCGAATTGACTTATTGTCAAAATTGCCTTAGGTGAGAATATCCTCTCTGGGCATCCTTGAAATTCATGGCATAGCCTCATTGTGAAGGCATCATTAACTACCACATACCCTCATAACTTCTTTGTAGCTATAGATGTTGGTAAAACTCATAGACTTTAGTATTCTCATTGTAATCCTAAATGCAAGGAAGGCTAGGCCACCTATGGTGAGTCACTAGATCATAAATCAAAAAAGAAGACATGTAGAACTTCTTGAAGCCTCTGGTTGAATTTAACAATGTGAAGAGTTCATGACAGATGATATGTGCCCAATCTATGTGTATATTTTCTGAAAAATTTTCTTATACTAGAAAGAAATGATGCTCAACAAACTCCAACATCTCTTCTTTTCCTTTTAGCCTGAGGAGAAGTGTGAGGATGTCTACAATTTCATGCTTCAGATTTGTGTCAAACAGAGTTTTTGGTATCTTTCTCTTCTTTGAGTGGGCACATTGGAACCAAGTCTTCTACATGTCCTCCCACTTGATATTCTTCTTTTCATTGAACATGGATGCAAAAGTCATGAAATCTATGCCACAATACTATTCCTTGACTGGGATGCCAAACACAAAATGCATCAATACCTTGTTAATAGAAAGGAGGATAGACTAGTCAGGAAACAAAATTTGCTTAGTTTCTAGGTCATGTCGTCCTATGCACTCTCAAACAAGCTCAGGTGCATGTACAACCATAGGAAATTGAGCTACCTCAACTAGTCCACTATCTTTGATTTATTGAATGATTGGGTGAAGAGGTTGAGAATTAATCCTTTTGTAAAGATTACCCAAATCATAGAATTTGAAGGATGTGTTTGACAATTCTTTTAGCTCACTCTCTAGGCCAATAAGTTTCTCGTTACCAGAAGCTTTGATTTCCATTTGCCAAATGATTACATAGCATAAAGATTTTGATATAGTCATTTTAATTATACTTGAATAAAGGAAATATTAGCAATCCTAGTGAAATAGGTAGATGAATTTGAACATTGGCACCACACAAATCAAATTAAGTTTGGACAACTTTCACAATAGATAGATTTGTATTTAATTATTTGAATATATTTCAACTTTTCATTATTTTCACATCAAATATAACATTTCTACAACACACAAATATTTAATAGTGCTTATAGACATGGGATAGAGAGAGATACGCTTAGCTTTCATGCAAATCACTTTCCTTTTATCCAAAAATACAACATGGGAAATAATCCTTTGGTAGTGTGTGCACTTCATTCTTCTTCTTTCCAGCAAAAGTTTTTAGTACCACTTGCTCTTTGTATCAGAGTCACCTTTTATTAGTTACATTTCTAGAACAATCTAATGGGAGTGTCTAAGGAATATTTGTATTTTAGGGCATCCTTACTTTACTCTTTTCACACTCTTTGGAAAAATGTCTTATTTGTTACCTTAAGGCAGGAAATACCCTTTACGATCGCATTTCTTCATTTGAGATCCAGCAAAGAGCCATGTACCTTTATTTCTTTGTGGAGGCTTTGACACTTAGTTTCTCATCACATCTTATGATTTCAAGTCATTATACAGTCCCTCGGACATTGGGGTAGACTTTTATCTTAAATTCATGTGGCATCAAAAGTAGAGACTAATGGCTTCATTTCCATCAATGTGTAGTAGATCAACCATAAAATCATAATACTTGATACACTTAGTATTATTTCTCTAAACCTTTGGTGACATTCACATTTTCTTCCATCCATAACCTCACAAGCCTCTAATTTTGGCAGCATCACATTTGAGAATTATCAGCAACTATTATGGCTCTATTACTTAGATTTGCACTTGATGTGTTTCACTTGAAGGAGAAGATTTGCTCAAGATCTTTGAAGCCATGGAAAATAAAATTTTAGGACCAGTTACTTGGTAATAAGGTGAATAAAAACTTAATTCTCATTCGGAATATGCCATAGTACAAAAAAATAAGTCATAGACCACCTAAATCCTGTGTGCACTAGATAAACAAGAAAGTCACAATGCAAGAAAGTAGATGGCTCAGGAAAAATGAGAAGTAAATTTCCTAAGGCACACTTAGACATACTTCATGTATAGCACATTCTTAATCTAACTAAATACGTCAATCAAAACAAAAAGGGGCAACTAAAACCTGGCAACATGGTATTAATGGGAGAACCCTTCATCAAGTGGTATAAGAGTTGGAGTTCTTGAGTGTATGGATAGATCGTTGACTATGAGGCAATTTTCACAAGGACTGTGGTTTGAGCTAAGTGTGTAGATTGCACTAGGGTTTTAGAAAAAGAAATAAAATGCCTCCACAAAGACAGCATGGTGGAAGAGTCGTAGGTGTTACAAATGAGGATTTTTGGAGCTCGCTAGAGACAGATGCAAGCACTGAAAAAAATGTGGAGAGGAATAAATTTTTCCATAAGAAATGAAATAAAGGATGAAGGTAAAGAAGAAGAAAATATTAAAAAGTAGAAGTATTTTTGAACCCAAAAGAAGAAATACTTTTTAAGGCCATCTCCAAGATTGGAAAACGACCTAAGTTTGAGGTTCTCAAATTTTTGAGAAATATTAACCCAGAGGATTTGATTGATTGGATCAATGAATTGGAGGATTACTCTTAGTATAAAGATATTGAGGATCCTAATAGGGTAAATTTTGCAAAGGAAAAATTGAAGGGACATGTGAAGATCTGGTGGCATGAAATTTAGTTGGAGAAAAATAGAAGAGGAAAGGAAAAAATCACCAAATGGGATCGAATGATAACTAAATTAAAGTGATAGTCCATTCTTGTGGATTATAAGCTTGATCTACTAAATAAAATTTTTCAAGGGTTGAAGTAGGTGGAAAGATATGTTCAAGATTATACTAAGGAGTTTTACCACATTCTCATAAAAACTGGCCATGTAGAAGCTGATAAGGAGAAAGTAGCTTGTTATCTTAATGAGTTAAGGCAAAGCATTTGTTGGAATTCTTTAGAATAACTAGGGGGCTGAATTAGTTGTCCAAGGTCCAAATGTACAATTAAAACCTTTCATAGCTTAGTGAACCCATATCCACAAAAAAATTTCATCATGCATGCATTCATTAGATTATGCAATCACTTAAAATTTTAGGTTACTGTCAAATCAACTTTGCAAAAATATAAAAATGAAAAATAAGAGATTTAATAACACATTTGATACAATGATTTAAAATGGAAACCTAATTTGGGAAAAACTACCAGTAACATGCTACTCATTCTCACTCTTCTAAAGTGATGGCTTGTAAAAGGCCAACCTTGTCAAATGTTACAATGCACACTAAATAATGTGACCTGGTTAAAGGATTTCAATCACCCTGTTATGAGTGAGCCTTGTTGGAGGACTCTAGATCATTCACTTGGAATGTCACCTAGTTAAAGGATTTACAAATGAGTGTTAGGTCAATCTTAATCCAAAGGATTTACCCTAGACTGATACAATGATTAGAAAGTAAAAATAAGGCTCGATCTAACAACAACTTACAACACACTTGCAAATTACAGTCTTTGTTTCTATCCTCCATTCTAATTGGCTTTCACACACTTCAGCTCTGATAACTTGTTCACCCTTCAAGCATCCATATCCTTAAGCCTTCTTACTTTGTTTTCCAATGCAATTTCTTCTCTTAGGTCACTAAATGAAGCAATACCCTAGACTCCTTTTCTTCCTTAGGTTCTCACTCATGATAATCTTTACTTCTGACCAGCCATCTATATAAATAGAGAATTAAGATCTTTTTTCGTTCATCCTCCATCATCCATTTTATGGTTAGGTTAGATTAGGTAGGATTCGATGAATCTACACATTATTTCATTTCATTCCCTTCTAGAAACTTCCCCTTCTATTCTCTTTGAATTTTTCACAAAATGGTTCACCAATGAATTCTGTGCCACCAGCTCATCAAGCTTATCTTCCCCATGGTTCATACAATCCAAGAAATCAAACTTGTCAGCTTAGATTCATCAAATGCTTGATCTTTCTCATAATGTTGACACTTAGCATTAACTGGCTTCTAATGCTTGGCATATACTACATTTCTCGGCATCCTCTATCAAGTCACTCAACTAAACTTTACTCAACTTACACTATATCACTTGGCCTACACTAAAATGGACTTTGCTTGGCTCCAATTAATTTTCTACTCGGCTTACACTAATTTTTCTTGACACCTATTATGCAGAATATTAAGCTTGACAAAAAAACTTCATTTAACTTGTTCTTCTAAACTTAATTAGTGTAAGGTCCATCTTTTGCAACCTTAAGTAGATTATTGATGCACTATAATATCACTATCTTTACTAATCCTTGTACTCCTTTGCCATATCATAACTCAACCTTTCCTCTAGGTTCTATTGTTACCTCATTTGATTAAGTACTCTTCAGCAACAAAACAAATGATAGTACTCAAATCATAGAAGCAATTTTCTTACCAGCAAGTAGTAGGTTTGACATTAGTGAGAAATAAATGATTGAAACACATTTATTGTACTTGTATCAATATGTTTTGAACAATCTCCCTCTTTGGCATTGATGGAAAACCAAACTAACCAAAATTAATTAGTATAACCAACAAAATATCAAAAAGAAAATAATTTCTTGTATTGAAATCTCTCCCTCTATCAGCAAATTTCATATTTTGAATAGGTTGAAAAATTTTGTTTTGATCAACAGACAATCAATCAACTCATCCTTACAACTCCCTCTTGGCCACTTCTTATTTTTTCTCTTTCATCTCCCTCAATAGTTAGGATTTCTCTTTCTCCCTTGGATGTCTCTAGATTTCTTTGTCTTTCTCCCTTAATGATTTCTCCCTCTGTTGGATTTCTCCCTTAGCTTGTCTTTCTCCCTCTTTGACAACAATGCCAAAGACTTCTCACCTTGATATGTAGATATGAACATTTTTAGTTTCACCCTCAGTCACCTAGCATGTGACTAATTTGTAATTCTAGCTCTTTGATTACTTTAGGAAGCTCCTAAAGTAAGATCCATTGCACCAATGTGTGACACATGCCAATCAATTTGTTTGATGCAGGGCACTCTATATGCTTTTTAGATAGCCTTTGATAGGGGTATCACCCCTTGTTTACCTCTTAGATACACATGATAATCCTTAGCTAATTCTATTGTGAAGATATTAGCTATTTGTGCTTTTGTGTTAACATATTCCATCTTAATCTCTTTATCTTGAACTAACTCTCTCAAGTAATGATACTTGAATGCAATATGCTTAGTCTTTGTATGAATTACAAGATTCTTTACTATATTTATAGCACTTGTATTATCACAATAAAGTATCACAGGTTCAATGATTTCTTCCTACATACCTTTGAGTAGTTGTTTGATACATACAATGTTTTTACAATTTACTACAACAACAACATATTCAGCTTTAGTAGTAGATTGAGAAATGTAGTTTTGTTTCTTGCTAGTCCATGTAACTAGCCTTTTGCCTAAGAAAAATGATCCTCAACTAGTGCTCTTTCTTTCATCAATATTTCCATCCCAATTAGCATCAATTTAAGCTCTCACCATAGTCTTATATTCCTTTTAGATATCTCATTATTCTTTTAACTGCCATCAAATGATTCTCCCTAGGATTAGCAGAATTCTTGCAACTATCCCAACTAATAATATAATATTAGGTCTATTTTGTACTACATATTGTAATTTGCTAATCATAGACCTGTATAATGTTTGATTCATCTCTATTGAATCATCATTCTTTGACAATTTGTGTCCTATCACCATAGGTGAGCTTACTGGCTTGGAATCCTCCAATCCAAAAGTTTTCAATATCTCCTTAACATACTTTGAGTGAGTGTTGTATATACCATATTTTATCTAATGTACTTGCAAACCCACAAAGAACTTGATCCCTCCAAACATAGACATCTCAAATTCTTTCTTCATTTCATTTGCAAAAGTTTTAAATAAAATATCATGACCTCCAAATATGATATCATCAAAAAAAAAATTCACATAGTAAAATACATTATCCTTTCTCTGTTTTCTAGTACAGATTGTTGTTATCATTAATCCTCTAAAATCCAATCTTCACAAGATAATTGTGAAGTCTTTCATACCATGCTCTTGGTGATTGCTTCAAACCATATAAAGCTTTGTGTAGTCTACATACAATGTTTTTGTTGTTAGCATCAACAAATCATTCTGGCTATTCTATATAAACCTCTAGTATCTCTTCTTCCAATATGCCATTCAGAAATCTAGATTTAACATCCATTTGATAAACTTTGAAACCTTTGTATGTAGAGTAAGCAAGTAGAATTCTTACTCCTTCCAATCTTGCAACAAGAGTGAATGTTTCTCAATAATCTATCCCTTCTTCTTGTGCATACTCCTTGCAAACTAATCTTTCCTTATTCCTTGTGACTTCACCATTTTCATCTAGCTTATTTTTGTACACCCACTTGGTGCCAATGACATTATTATCTTCTACCCTAGGCACTAGATTCTAAGTCTTATTTTTCTCGATCTTTTCAATCTCGTCTTTCATGGATTTACTCTAGTCCACATCTTCTAATGAATACATTACTATTTTAGGTTCATGAAAACTAACAAAAAGTGTATCATTTATTAACTTGGTTCTTGTCATTGGTTTTACATCTTTATCTCTAATAATTTGTGCAGTAGGGTGAAGTCTCTTGACATACTTTGACAATCTTGGCTCTACCCTATTTTCCTCATTTGGTTTATCAACTTCTAAATCACTATGTACTTCTCTATTTAGTAATTCAACATCTCTTTCATGTACACTAATCTTAGAATCAGAATGTGCCTCAACTTTATTTTGTAACTTGGCATCTGATTGTAGCTCAGTTCCTTAATGCAACTCGACATTTATAGTATGTGACTCAACAGCCACTAAAATTTTCTTTTGATTTACAACACCTTCATTAGTAGGCATACCTTCATAAAAGTATACAAGTGATTTATATTCCTCTGGTTCCTTCATAGGTTCAGCTTCATGTACTTTTGTATATTCATCAAATTTCACATTTGCATTTTCCAAAACTTTGTTAGTGTTAGTATTTAAACACTTATAAGCTTTACTTCTTATGGAATAGCCAAGAAATATACCTTCTTCACTTTTTACATCTAGTTTACCATTCCTAAAATCTTAGAGAATATAAAACTTTCTTCCAAATACCTTAAAATATTTTACATTGGATGAGAATCCATACCATAGTTCAAAAGGTGTTGAATGAGTACCTTTCTTGACTTGCACATGGTTCAAGGTATAGACAATTGTACTTACAACCTCTCTCTAGTATTTCAAAGCAACATTTTTCTCCATCATGAGTGTCCTAGCACAATCTATTATAGATTTGTTCCTCCTTTCAGCAATTCTATTTTGTGGAGGAGTCCTAGGAGCAGATGTGTGTCTTTTGATTCCTTTGTCATTACAAAACACCTCAAACTCATTTGATATAAATTCTTCTCCTCTGTCAGAACTCAAGCATTTCAGACTTTTACATGTTACCATTTTAGCTCTTGCTAAGTACCACTAAAACATTTGAAACACATCATCTTTCTATTTTAGAAACATAATTTTCATCATTCTAGAATAGTCATCAAAAAATAGCATAATGTACTTATCATCTTTGTAGCTTTGCACATCAATTGGTCCACACAAGTTAATACAAATAATCTCCAAAGTTCCTTTAGAGGTATAAGCCTCACTCTTAAAACTAGACTTTGTCATTTTTCCTAATAGAGATTGTTTGTAAAATATATTGGTAGGTTTCTTTAACTTAGGAAAACTTTTGACTCCTATCATTTTACTAATACTAATCATGTTATCAAAATTAACATGACACAACCTCTTATGCCATAACTATATATCATCAAATTCTACAACTACATAACTAACATCATCTATATGAAGATAGAATAGATTACCTCTAGTTTGATCAACTTTTTCCATTAGGTTCCCATTAGTATCATATATCTTAGCAATCTTTTTCTCAAACTCAACCTTACAACTGGATCTATTTAGTTGTGACACACTCTACAAGCTATAGTTAATTCCTTCAACACAATAAGCATTGTCATATAAAATCTTTTCTATGATTTTGATAGAACCTTTTCCTTTTATCAAATACGGTGCATCATTACCAAACCTTACACTATTTCCATCATAATAATTCAAGGTAATGAACTTACTTTTATCTCTAGTCATGAATTTTGAACAACCACTATCAATGATCCATCTATCATTTTTGTTCACACAAGACACTAGTATGGTTGCATCATCCTCATCAAATTCATCCTTCATTGCAACATACACCACTTCATCATTATCATCATCAAATCCATCTTTGGTTTTCTCTTTTGCAATGTAGCAAGACTTCTTGTCTTTGTCTTTGTAATCCTTGTTGTCTTCATCTCTTCTACTTTTGTGCTTGCCTCCACCTCTATAGTTCTTCTACGGACATGTAGCAGCAATATAACCAACCTCATTGCAATTGAAACACTTGATAAGTATCTTACCTTTAGATTATCATTTACCTCTATGAAATATCTATGCTAGTAGTGCTTCAAGTTTTTGTACATCCTCCTGATCTATGTCACTATCACTAGAAACATATTTTATTTTTTCTTCTTCTTCTCATTAAGTTCCTTCAATGACAGCTTAGCTTTAAAAGCATAATCAACATTTTTAGATGAAATTATCAAAATTATATAGCTCAAAAGTAGTGAGCCTACCTATTAGAACTTCAAGAGACAAATTAGAACTTGGTATACATCATAGTTCTTGTATTGCAGAAACTCTAATCGCGTAAACGAGAAGAAAAGTTCTCAAAACTTTGCTTAGTATATTCTCATCATCTATCTTACAAGTAGATCCTTTTATAGCATTAGAAACATCTTTTATCCTAGAGAAATATTGAGCAACATTCTCACCTACTTGCATCCTCGTACCATCAAACATAGTTCTAAGACTTTCAGATTTGGTTCTTAGAACATTTGTGTCTCCTCCATAAATGGTGTGAAGAGCATCCCACATTTTCTTTGCACTATCACAACCCTTTATTTCATTGAACATGAAATAACTTAGGGTAGAGGTGATCTCCAACATTTTCTAGTTGTGTTCTTTCTTCTTTTTCAGATCTTCAATAGTTAGGGATCCAATAGGACTGACATGCTTAGTGATGATGGTAGATTGTGTGTGATCTCCAAGACCTCCTAAGTGTAGCTTCATCAGAATTTTCCATGAAAAAAAGTTATCTCTATTAATCTTTAGTACCTTTCTTTTTAATATCTTGATGTTTTGCTTCTAGTACCTTCAAACTAGTCCTCTTAAGCAGATAGCTCTAATAACAATTGTTGGAATTCTTTAGAATAAATAAGAGCGTAGGTGAATTAGTTATTCAAGGTCTAGATATACAAATAAAACTTCTCACAGCTTAGTGAGCCCATATCCATAAAACATATTCATCATCCATGCATCCATTAGATCATACAATCACTTAAAATTGTAGGTTACTATCAAATCAACTTTAGAGAAATGTAAGCATGAAACATAATATATTCAATAACACATTTGACACAATGATTTTACATGGAAACCCAATTTGGAAAAAACCACCAGTAACATGCTACTCATTCTCACTCTTCTGATGTGATACCCTATGAAAGGCCAACCCTATTAAAGGTTACAATATAGATTGTTAAATGTGACTTAGTTAGAGGATTTAAATCACCTTTCTAGGAGTGAGTCTTGTTAGAGGACTTTAGACCATTCACTTGGAATGTCACCTAATTAAAGGATTTACAAATGATTGTTAGGTCAACCTCAATCCAAAGAATTTACCCTAGACTGGCACAATAATTAGAAAGCTACAATAAGGCCTGATCTGATAACAACTTATAATACACTTACAAATTATATGTCTCTATTTTAGTCCTCCATTCTACTTGGCTTTCACAAACTTCAACTTTGATAGCTTGTTCACCCTTCAAGTATCCATAACCTTAAGCTTTCTTGCTTTTCTTTCCAATAGCAGTCTCTTCTATTCAATCTTTGAATGAAGCAATACCCTAGTCTCCTTGCCTTCCTTAGGTTCTCGTACATAAAAACCTTTACTTCTGATCAACCATCTCTATAAATAGAAAATTAAGATCTTTTTCTGTTCAACCTCTATCATCTATTTTAAGCTTAGCTAGGATTAGGTAGGACTCGATGAATCTATCCATCTTTTCATTTTATTCCCTTCTAGAAACTTCTCCTTCAATCCTCTTTGAATTCACTACAAAATGGTTTACCATGAATTCTATACCACCAATCCATCATTGTTATCTTCCACACACTTCACAAAATTAAAGAAAATGAAATAGTCAACTCATACTTGTCAAATCCATGATTTAACATGAATACTAGCACTCGAGATCAATATGTTGTCACTTGGATTTTATACTATTCTTCCACTCATCATCAACTAGATCACTCAACAAACACTAAAGTTTACTAGTTCTCAACATCAACTAAACTTTACTCAGCTTACACTATATCACTTGGTATACACTAAACTTTTTCTTTTCTCAGTTCTTACTAATTTTCTACTCAGCTTGCACTAGCTTTTCTCAAAACCTACTATCTACTTGGTCAAGCTTGGAAGACTCACTTCTTCTTACTTGTACTTCTAGGACTTATTAGTGCATCCATCCTTTACAACCTTAAGTAGATAATTAGTGCACAACAACATCACTATCTTAACTGATCTTTTAACTCCTTTTCCATACCATAACTCAACCTTTCCTCTAGGTACTATTGTTATCTAATTTGATCAAAACCTCCTCATCAATCAAACAACTGATAGTACTCAAATCATCTAAGCAGTTATCTTACCAGCAAGTAGCAGGTTTGACATCAGTGACCAAAAAAATGATTAAAACAAATTCTCATACTTGTATCAATCTGTTTTCAACAAGGTACTGAATTTGTTTTACAGACTTGAATCTGGGTAAATATCTTAACAAAGTGGTCTTAGCAGATCTTCGTAAATCTCCTAACAAAGTCATTTTTTTTTGTAAGTGTCAAACCCTTTAACAAGGTGAAACCTAATAGTTTCTTAAGTCTTTAATAGGATAGACTCCTCATAGGGTAGATCATATATAATGGTCAAACATTGTAACCTTAACTAGTTAAATTTATTACTGCAATAGTGAAGATTTGTCAGTGTCAGCCCCACCCCAGTTTTAACTTCATCTTGGAGGGTTTCTGGGTAACAAATATGTATTATGTGTTATTACTTTCATGCATGTGATTGAAGTGATTTAAATGTTACAAAAATTTTACATTTATAGTTTTACATGCACAAGTTATTGATAGATGTGGATGAATATGTAAAAGGTATAAATCATTATAGAATCTAGTCCACCCCCCTCCTAGTATCTAGTTTACTCCTCCATAAATCAAAAATTGGTATCAAAGCTCTTTGGTTCTCTGAAAGAAGCTTAAAGGCTTGGAGATTAGATCTTGGAAGATCAAGGCTTTCAAACAGAAAAATTATATTGACAATCAGGTGATCAACATGCAACTCGCACTACAGAAACTTGAGAGGTCAAGACAAGATCTGAAGGATTCCCAAAAAAAAAGAAAGGAAATTTTCATCCAGATAAAGTAATACTCTTATGAAGAAGTTGATATTGAAGGACTATTTGAACCAATCAATCCTAATGACAAAGACCCTTCTAATCTACTTGAAAGGAACAAACTTCTCAATAAAGAAATAAGGGCACTAAAAAGAGAACATGAAATCCAATTAGTGAGACTATGTGAAGTGACTAAACAAAGAAAGAAAGATGAAGAAAAAAGGGTAATGGCTTCTAGACTTGAAGAAAGGATATCAAATGTGTAGAAGCTCACAAATACATAAATAGATCTGATGAATCAACTAATGACTTTGAATCAAAAACTGAATCACAAGGATGTGGAAATTGCAAATCTCAATTTACACAATGAGTCACTCAAAAATGAATTGAAGAATGAAAAGGAATCTATGGAGAAACTAAACAAACCAAAGTAAGAAATGAAATACTTTGAAGAACTTATGAATTCATCAAGTTGTTCTAATGGGTTAGGGTAGTTATGCACTAAGAAAGGAGAATCATCTAGGAATGGAGAAATGAGAAATGCAAAGCCAAAAGACAAACAAACATGCTATCACTATGGAAAAATTAATCATACCACAAATATCTATTGAAACAAACATGGTATGAAAAATTCTAAACCTAAGTTTATGGTTTACTATTTTTACTGCAAGAAAAAAGGACCTCAAATTCATGTGTGTAGGTCAAGACTGAGGAATACACCTACTACACCTATATTTGAAGGATACTACTACAACTATCAAAAATATGGGCATAGAGAATTTGAATGCAGATTAGAGACAAAACCCTACTGGCCAAATAAGAAGAAGAAGAATTATCCATCTAAGAATACATGTTCCAAATGTCACAAGTTTGAATATCAAAGCAAGAATTACAAGACTCAAGTAAATTTAGAAAATTAGACAAAGGACAAAGGCAAAGAAAAAGTGGATATTGATCAAGTGAGAAATGAAATGAACCAAAAGTTGACAAGGAAAACAAAAGATGGAAATAGTGGAACTAATGGAGCTGAGTTCACCCAATCCAATGGAGAAGGTGATCATGCCATGTCTAACTGAGAAAAATGGGTATGTGTGGAACTATATTCTTAAATGATATATCATACATTAGTTCCTTACATAAATGTGTGTCAACACTTCATATATGGATATATAACATGTAAGAGAATAAAGCTTGTGAAAGGTTGCTGAGTATCAGTAAAATTTTTGTATTGAACAAGTATTGCAACATAAACTGAGCACTCCAATAGAGACTAAAGTTTATGGAAGAGACCAAGTTGTTGTGCTAGTTGGCTTCCACTCAATGAAGTACACAACATAAATGGTGAACCTAATCAATCTAAAAATAAGGTATATAACAAATTTCAAATACATTATTTCATACCTTGCATCCAAGTTTTTGAAGAGCTCTGAGATATTAAGCATTTTCAAGAAGCTATAAGAGATTTAAAGGAGCAATTTGATCAAGAAGTTTGAATTAGTAAAAAGTGTGAACTAGTGTCGATTATATAGAGAAGGAAAATCATAAAACCCTAGTTATGATCATGCTAGCTTCATTGACTACTGGAAGTAGTCAAAAGGTTAGTAAAATTCAACTGGTGAAGAGTGATGCTTGTCATCCACCTAGATTTTGTGCTATACCAAAGATTGTTGTAAAAGGAGACTCAATGGGTGCATTTTCTTTTATACCACCTAAAGTCATTATGATTCATGATGTCAGAAGGTATATATGAAAAATTGGAGAAGTGGGAGGTTTTAAATTAGGGAAGCTTATGAGAAGTTGTGTAGTGAAGAAACTTTGAAGGACAAGTTTCAGATTGTTGAGAAGAAAGGGTTAATTTGAGCCCTAGAATTTTCAAGAAATTTCATAATCAAATGGATCAAAGTCATCTTGAGAATAATTCATGATATGAAGTGTTATTTATAGAATGGACTAGTGTAGATCATAAAGAAAATGATACATAGGGTTACAGGTTATCCAACCCTAGATAAGAAGAAAACCATGTGATACTTGAGCCAAAGAAAAAATGAAGCTAATGCAAGAATTGAGTGGAATGGATGTGGTTTTTCCATTACAAGCATTTCAGATCCACTCATAAAAATTTTAGTGAGATTCATTGTTCACAAATTCTATCAATCAAGAAAATTGAATAGTGTGTCGTGTATGGTTTTGGACCAAGCATAGTGTGATCTTAACGAGATGCAAATATTACAACTGGCACAAAACATATCATCCATAAGGAAGGAAAAGAATTCAAAATGTAAGTTTGATTTCCTAATTGTTTGTATATTCTTTTATATTTAGAAATATTTTCCTGATATAGGAAATGTTGTATGGGAACAAGATAAACCATGACAAGGCAAATCAATGTGTTTATTACTCAATTGGGAGACAATTTTGATAATGCAATGAATACATATTTTGATGAATTAAAGTTGAGAATGAAAAGGAGAATGATAATTCCAGAGGAATTAGCCACAAAATATTACAGTGACATTTTTCCTTGTTGATATGGACAACACATTTGTGCAAGCAGTAAAGCCAAGGAAGGCATGGCTACAAATCTTTGGATATAAGATAGAGAATGATGATGTTAGTGCAAACATTGATGCACTATTAAAAGAAGAAATAGATGCCAAGGCCAAACCATTTGGAAGATATGAAGAAGCTAAGGCAAGGATAAAAATGAACATCAAGATAGCTTCCGAAGAGAAGAAAAGAAAGAAGATGATTTAAGACCTCCAAGTTAAACTAGGCACATTAGGCAAGGGAAAAGAACCATTGGAATTAACACAAGGTCTTGGTGAAGATGAAGAACAAGAAAGTGGCAATCAAAATGAAGTAGAAGAAGTTGAAAAGGGTAAAGACCCAGTTGTTTTCATGTCACTAAGAAAGAAGGCTTGAAGAAAAAAGGAGGAGAAGGAAATGACACCTCCACCACCAAATAAGCCAAGGCCAAAGGGCAGTTGCTATTGTCAAACAGTCTGCAAAGCTAAAAGTAGCAGATTCTCCTGAACCAAGTGTACCTTGAACTAGAAGAAGGAGATTGTTCAAGGGAGCACCTATTAGGAAGATAAAGACTATTGAAGAGGTATGTGACAACTTAAGAAGATTTTTAGGTTTATCTAATTTCAGATATGTGAAATATGATACACTAGATAATGAAGATAAAAATAAAGTTGAAGAGGTTATGGTAGAAATGATTTCAAATGTAAAACTAGTCCCTAGTGAAATAGAGAAGAATATGCCCAAGGATCTATATAATAGATTAGAGGGGAGATGGTAGAAGGTTGAAGTAGCAAAAAATTAGGTAAGAACTAACAGACTAGTCAAAGTTATGCCTAATCTATCACAAGAGCAACATGACACATTTTTGAAACAAAATAGGAGAAAATTTGTTCCTAAATATAAAATGTTCTTACTAGTACAAAATAAAGATGAAGTTGTATGAAAAAAAAGTGAATTGCTATGGAAAAGCATTTTTTGGTTAACTACATAGAAGGTAGAGAATGTGAACATTGATGATGAGCATAGTAGTGCATAAAGCTTAGGTGTGTTGAGTCCACAAGGAAACATGTCTCCTATACATGCTAACATCCCTGACACTCCATAAGCCAATTAGTTAAGGTTTACAAATGATGAAGAAGATGGTGAAGATGAAAATGAAAAGAAAATTTCACCACCTCAAAATGAGAAAAACAAAGAATTAAATAAGGTTGAATCAAGTATGATTGTTTCTATCTTGAGAAATGATGCACAATCTATACTAAGTGGTGACACCCTCTCACCTACTCCCACAGTAGTTTTGAGTAGAAGCACCCTTCACTAAACAAGAAGAGAAAAGAAATAAAAGATATTTCACCAGATAGTGGAGTTAGTTTGGTTGAAAATGTTGAGATGCCACAATTTGATCTCGCAAATTTCACCTTGCAGCAAAAATTTTAGCTAAAAGAAATTTGAAGAAGAAAAAGAGATAAGAAGAGCTCATGAAAGACCTAAAGTAGTAGCATACATTACAAGATGTCAAGCATATTTTTCTTGAAGCTTTTGAGATACAAAAATTAGATGAAGAGACACCTATCACTGATCAATTGGTAAATATCATTGATCAAGTAAGTGCTAAGAATTTTGAATCCAATGACAAGATAATGGATTGGTCACCAAGAAGAGTTGAGACCAAGGTTATGGACAAAGTCTTCATAACTATAGCTAAGAAGAAGGTGCTATTGCAGGAAAAAGCATAGATAATAATGGATATTATACAAAGAGTACATAATTTGTACACAATTTTGATAGATTTGCCAAGGTTTATAGAAAAAATTCAGGCACATGTAGATAAGACCTAGGATAAGATGAAAGCATCCAATAGTGTTATCTCAAAGTCAGTAGGATCTAGCACTGATCACTACAATATCCTACTGAATTCTTAATGCATATTAGTCATTCTTAAGGCAACTAACAACACCATGAGATCCAAATTGATCTCAATTTAGGAAATGATGACAGCTCATCTAGAAGTCCTACAGAGAGAACTAAAGACAACCCAAGATCTTATTATAAAAGATCATATTTTATCAATGGTTGGGAGTTTAATTAATTTAGTTACAAAGCTAAAATTGCATAATTAAATTTTGGAGGTAGTAAGAACCACATGGAATCATGCATTGGCCATGATTTCAAGAGTTCACAAGGAATTCATTGAAACATATGGATTACTTCAACTCTTTCAACCCCAACAACAGTGACATAAAGTGTTCAAAAACAACGGGGAAATGTATACAGAGGAGATACATTTACATGGAAGAGGGAGTGTATTATAGAGGTACAATATAAAGGTTGTAATTAATTTATTCATTATTCATAAGTCATAAGATTTAGGGGGAGAGCTCATTTTATCAAATTATATTGATTTGACAATGTAATGTAAATATGACAAACTATTTTATTTCCACTAATGTCAAAGGGGGAGATTGTTGGTATCTCTAACCATTTTGTCTATTAGTGTCAGCCACTTAGTCATTTACAAAGTAGAGTCAGACGGTCATCATTGTGACCAGGCTACTTTACATAGGCCAAGACATGTACATAAGATAGTATATAATGAGAAAGTTGTATAGAAGTTGAGCAAGTGTATGGTCATAGAGTAATTGTCTATATGGACCGAGCTCATCAGGGACTAAGAAAATTATCAATGACCAAATAAATTCCAAGTATACAATCACTAAGTGATACAGTATGTGCCAAGTACAATATATGTCAAGCATTAGAAGTTAACAAAGGTTGAGCAGCAATAATGTTGAGCATCAGAAATATTAAAGACTAAGTAATGCAGAGTGTTCATAAAAGTCAAAAATGAAATATAATTTTAGGTAAAATGATTATTAGGTCAACTTGGAAAGTTTATTTATGTTTTGAAGAGGTTGTTAAAGAAAATTTACATGATGTGGATCACATATCCTTATGTGTATGTTTGATGATCAGGATGAAGAGGAAAAACCTAGAACCTTTTGGAAGACTCTTTATGAAAATATTTAAATAGAGACAATCTTAACCTAGATCCAACACATGACAAAGCAGAAGAGTATGTTTGTGAATATGAAGCACTATACTATTGTATATTGAGAAGATCAAAAGTCATTAAAGGTTTTTGTTATCATCTGATAGAGCAAGTGACCTATTCATAAGAAGTGAATGTGAAAGGGAAAGACAAGATTTATTAGATAAGAGGAAAGGATTTGTTAGTAAGGAGAAGACTCAAAATTAGCTTGTATAGAAAACCAAGAGTTAGGTACTAAATCAATTTTAACAAACTTGAATCAAGGTAAATATCTTAAAAGAGTGGTCTTAATAGATCTTTGTAAACTCTCCTAATAGAGTCCTTACTTTATTGTAAGTTTCAAATCTTCTAGCAAGGTGAAACCTAACAATTTCTTAAGTCTTTATCAAGACAAACTCCTCATAGGGTAGATCATATATTATAGTCAAACATTGTAACCTTAACTAGTTAACCTTATTACTATAGTAGTAAATATTTTTGAGTGTTATCCCCACCCCAATTTTACCTTCACATTGGAGAGTTATTGGGTAAAAAATATTGTGTTATGTGTTATTGCTTTCATGCATGTGATTTAACAGATTTACATGTTACAAAAAGTTTACATTTATAGTTTTGCATGCATCAGTTACTGATAGATGTGGATGAATCTATGAAAAGTATAATTTGTTATAGATTCTCATTCACACCCCCCCCCCCCCCCACCCTCTTAGTATCTATTTTACAACTCCATAAATCAACACCACCATCAATGATCACATCACAAAACTTATCTTCACATTTGCACCATTAGAAATAATAGTCGACCAAGATAACTAAGAGGGGGAGTAATCAATTATCCAATAATTAAAACACTTATCTTCTGTAAACAAACTTAACCATTCAAACAAAGTAAATAGCAACCATGCAAAGATGCACATAGACAATTACACTAGATATGTTGACTAGAGAAACCCTTTATTAGATGGAAAACCCCAGTGGGAATGATGCCCACAAGATAATGCACTAATCCAAATATTCCTTGTTAGACGATAGACCCTATGAGGAGTCCATTACAACATTTAGTACAATGAGTTGTTATTAGGAGACTTTGGGTCCCTTTTAGGAGATTCCAACCCTATTAGGAGTTGTAGTATAATGTATGCAAGAAGAGCCCACTGCCCAAACATGCACTTTAACTATAAGAAGAGGTCACTTCTCAAACAAATAATTTATAGGTATCTTCTTCTTTCCTTTGTACTTTCCTCTGTCTTGTTAACTAGACGAATCACTGTCAAACCTTGTGGTCCAAGTCATGAACCTTGGATTCAAATACCAAACCTTGAATCACTCAGTAAAACCTTAGGAATGAAGTTTCCTTCACTTCCACACTATTCTACTCAAATTTGCATCCTCTACTTCTTTCTAAACATTTCACAATTCACATTCATCCATATCCACTCATACTTCATGATAAAGGAAAATGTTCTTCCTTTATACCAAGTCCATGAAAAAATTTTGAGTAAGCTATTAGTCCTTCTCAATTAATTATTATAGGACTACACTAAGAAAATGTTACACTTAGCGATAACATAAATCTTCCACCTTGCAAATTGAATAACTTTTTGTACACCCAAAATTATGATGAGTGAGCTTAGCTATGTAATACTCAACATGTCTTATTCATGTCCTCAACCTCAATCCTCAAGATATTAACTTTGTTAGGAGATATAACAAGTTTACTAGAACATGCCTCTATAAAATCTATCTGAGAGAAAACATTACCAAAAATTACATAACTTCTTCTAGATTTATCCTTTATGCTTCTGACATTAACTGCATATACCAAACACTCCAAAGTATCTCTTATAACCTTGGGTGGTTATCGTGCTCAACTAGTCATCTATACCAACATAATATTTATGTTGTTCTTCTGTCAAATACCATAAAAGAGATCAAACTTGTTATGTTGACATCAATGAAAAGCTTATTCATGAATGTAACATATCATCAAACTAATATTTCAACAATCTTGTCAATCTTCAACAATCTCCCCCTTTGGCATTAATGGAAACATAAATGAAAAACATCTAGTTCCAAGAATACCAACAAAAGACAAATCATCTTCTCTTTATCAATAATTCTCCCATATTGATATACCTCCATGTACTTTATACCAAACTGTTATTTCAAATATTGTGCTTGTGTTGAATATACTGCCAAAATTTTCTTTCATAATATAATGTTTTTCATGCCACACTTCTCCCCTGTAAGGTTTTTCAAGCTAATCTCTCCCCATTGACATCAATGTCAATTTTTTTTGCAATCAACATCTCTGTATCAAACTCTACAATAAATTATACTTTTTTAGCTCGAGTGTCAAAAGACATTATTTAAATCAACATCAACAAGATTCCTAAATGACTCTATCCATCACAGATACTCCCCCATATAGGAAGCATCAACATCCAATCCAGAAAAACAATGGTGCACTATTATCTTGGACTAATGCACTATTGCATCTTCTTACTCTAATATAGGAAGGGGCATAACTCCAAGCATACCTCGCAAACATTCAAAAGTCTCTTTGGGAAGAGGCTTAGTGAATATATATACAATCTATTCTCTTGTGCTCACATACTCCAATCTGATTTCCTTTTCTACAATTTTTTCTCTCAACATATGATACTTAATAGAGATGTGTTTTTTCCTTGAATACAATACTGGATTCTTAGACATATTTACCGTGCTTGTGTTATCACAATGTATCACAATAGGTTCACTAAATTATATCCTTATATCCTTCAGCATATGCTTCATCCAAATAACTTAATTGCAATTATTTGCTACTGCAACATACTCTTCTATTGTTATACTTTGAAATGTACAATCATGCTTCTTACTTAACCAAGAAACCAATCTTGCTCCAAGAAAGAGAGCTCCTCCACTGGTGTTCTTTCCTTCATCCATACTACCTACCCAATTTGCATAAGTATAAGCACTTAGAGAAAAATCATTAGATCTATCATACCATAATCCAAATTTTGAAGTTCCTTTCAGATATTTAAATATCCTTTTCACTATTGCATAATGTGCTTCTCTAGGGACAGCCTAGAATCTTGCAACAATTCCAACTGCATTTTCTATATCCAGCCTTGTGTGAGTCAAATATTGTAAACTTCTAATCATAGATCTATACTTCTTCCACTCAATAGTAGGTGTCTCATCCTTTGTAGATAAGTTGTGTCTAGTTACCATAGGTGTTCCAATAGGTTTACATGTTTCCAAACCAAACCTTTTCAATAAATCCTTCTAGTACTTAGTCTGAGAAATAAAGATTGCTTCTTTATTTTGTACTATCTGAAATCCTACGAAATATTTCATCTCTCCTATTATACTCATTTCAAATTCTTTCTTCATATCTTTTGCAAACTTCTTACTTTCTTCATCATTTCCTCCTAATATAATGTCATCAACAAATATTACCAAGATCATCAAACCATCGTTAGTCTCTTTCCCATGCAGATTATTATCTACCATACTTATCATATTGTTAACTCTTAGACATTCTAGATGCATCATAGAGGCCTTTATATACAAGCACCTATAATGTACTATTGTATCAATTCATATCAATTAGATATGAATAAATATTATATCATCATTCTAATCATACTCTTTTAGTCTACTATTGTGTTTGTGCTTGAGTTCCTCGATCTTGGGTGATTTTTCCCTAAGGTAAATTCTTACATGGTATCAAAGTTGAGGGAGATTCTCTTCACATAGTCATTAGAGACCAATCTTCTTTCACCTCTTTGAGGACACCTCGAACCAAATCCAGAGCCAAAGTGGACCTCACCATTGTGTCTGAAATATTGATTTGGTGAAAATCAGTTGTAAATTCACCTATGTTGGGCCAAGTTGATTTTGAGGAAAAAAAATTGCAAACTGGCACCTAAAGGCCCGATTTGCAACTTGGGTATGGTCATTTATTCGACCTATGAATTTTATTTTCAAATCTAAGTTTTATTAGTCTCTGCAATTATCAAATTCTATATTTTTTGGAAAAAAAATTCACCCAGTAGGGCTTGCAGAGAAATTTTTTTATATAGGCACCAAGCAGCGACACCCTAGCCCTACAAGCCGAATATTCCATTGGCATCCTCATTTTTTGGCGACATCTCAATTTTTCAATGGGCACCAAATCCTACCAATGAGTGGCCAAACTAGTCATCTCCCAATTCATGGCAAGAACACAATAGAAGCTTCAACTTTGTGTTGAGCACTGCAGCATTTTTATTTTATATACATATAGGTCTGAAACCCCCACGAATGTGGGATAATTCAATGTGAACCCTATTGGCATTAAAATTAGTGGGCACTGCTAAAACATTTCTCACATTGTTGGCCAAATTATGGTACCCTCAGTGATTAGCTCTAATCTCACCTTTGACAATCTATTTTGTGAACCCAGTAGCTACAAAAGCATTTTTAGTGTTGACCATTTCACCCACCCGTCGGCATCTACAAATCTTTTGGTAGCCATTTTTTGACCTAGGAATATTTTTTGTCACTGCTACATCTACCTTCCTAAAATTCTGATAGCTATCATCAACCTACGTCTTTACCACATGGAGTAACTACCCCATCCCACATGGCAATCATTTTCTAGTGCACGTGAACCCCAACTCCACTTTAGCAGTCAACACTAGCTAGAGAACATGTGGCTCCCTCTGCCACCTCAACCCGATCTGCCAATTAATCTACCATGTAAGTAGGTAACAAGGATCAAGTATACTAAGACATGTCAACTACTTCCATAAAAACCATATGAAGTCGTACAATGCTACATTAGCATTCGTACACCCAGTCAGTAGTGACATCATCCAAGGGTAGAGTTTTCTCTAATGTCATCATTTTCATGTGCCTAAATTTGATGGTTGTATGATCGTCATTCCTAGGAACTTTTAAATTGTTGTAATAGTTGTTTGATCATCAAATTTCACCTCATCTTTTTATGATCATACCCCTCTCTAGATTTATTTTTGATTTGATAGTATGACTTTGGGAGGCCATATCTCAGTCGTCCAAGCTCCAAATCAAGTGCAATTTTTTTAACTTTTGTTAGAATTTCCTAAAATTTTCAATGGTGTAATTCTTTTCTAGTTTTGGTGCATGGATTTTTTTAAAATTGTGTCTTTTGGGAACTGCACCTATCCAATTCTACATTTTGCAACTTCAAAAGCTCTGTACGAGCTCATCTGGACTCAAAAAAAGGTTCCATTTTTTTTGAAGGTGCATTATTTTTTATCTAATTTCTAGATCTAAAATTATATTATAGAGTTGTGTGGACAAAAGTATCACTTTTAGAATTAGGTCCTTTTCTACATTGTAATGCTTTGATATATCTTCAGAGTTGTTGTATATCTAAGATACATTATAATTTTCCAATTTTGAACTCCATAAGGAGGTTGTAAAAAGGAAAAATTAGAAGTCCACTGAGGCCAAAATTGGCAAGTGGCTATTGTAAATGCACTACATATAAATTTCCAAAAGCATCTTTTTTTTTGCGGGGGGGGTGGTTTCTTGATTGAGTGAAAAGGGGGCATGTTTCTTAATATTGTGTTCCTCTTTTCCTGCTATTTTCTTTCATTTTTTACATGATGAGAAATTTCAAGTCTCCAAAATTAACAACACATAACTATGCTACATGGTCAATTAAAATGTGGTGTCATTTAATGCATAATAGAGTTTCTCAATATGTAGATGGTACCCTTCCTAAAGCAACAAGTCATCATGTATCAATGAGTCAAATCATTGCTTGGGAAATAGTAGATAGGAAAGCCCTAGGTGATATTTGTTTGGGGGTTAAAGACAAGATCATCTATTAGATCCAGAAGTCTCATACATTCAAGAAAGCTTGGGATACCCTCAAAAACCTATATGGTAAAGTGTTTGAGGAGGATATTTACAAAATTAAAGATGAGCTTGTCTCCTTAGATCCTAAGATATTTGATTCTATACAAGATTTTATCATAAAGGTGAATGAATTAAGAATAAAACTTGATGATTGTGGGAGTCTTATTAAAGATGATGAGTTAATCTATCTTATTCATAATAAGCTACAATCTAAATACTCCATATTTGTTTCTTCTTACAACACCACAAAGACTACATTAGGGGCTGCCTATCAGAAACTCTCTTTTGATCATTATGCTCAATTGTTGGATGAAGAAGAATAGAAGTTGAAATCAATGCAGATTCTCAATTCATCTAAGTCAAAAACATAGGTGGCAAATAATAAGGGTTCTCATAATTCATCTAGTCAATCTTCAAATGAAGGAAAGGAAAAGAAAAAAAGTGGAAAAATAACACACAAGAGGATATAGAAAAGATAACACTACCATTAAATCAACAAGGCAAACTTCTTCCTCAAATTCAACCAAGAAGGGGGACACTAATAAGGAGAAGAAAAACTATGCTTATTGCAAGAATTTGGGTCATCATGAACATGAGTGTTATCATAAAAATATTGATGAGTTAGAAAACATCATAAAGAAACACACTATTCCACTACCTATGCTTATAAGGAGAAAGGATCTTCATCTTCAGATTCAAAGGGAAAAGTGCAAGCACTTATGGAAAACTCAAGTTCTTCAGCAGAATAGATTCTTGACTTAGGTGCCTCATATCATATGGGTTCTTCAAAAGGAGACTTTTCTTCATTGAAGTAGTCCAAGGTACTACACATCTTTTTAGGAGATAATACCAAAATGGAAGTTGAAGGGAAAGGACAAGTGAAGATGGAAAATGGGGAATTCAAAGACATTATCTATGTTCCTAACCTAATCTCTAATCTCCTCTCAATTTACCAAATCACTCACCTTGGAAATGGAAATAAATTTGAGTTCCTTCCAAATTTAGTCTTGGTGTGCACTCTCAAAGATGATTCATTGGTTACAGTGGGGAAAGTTAATCATGACACAAGGTTGTAATCTTTCTCCCACTTTGTGCCAAAGTCTCCTTCACATGCCTTATTGACTCAATCTCATCCACAAATAAAATTATGACATAAGAGGTATCGACATCTTTCCTTTCACTATCTTTAGCAACTTTTCTCAAAAAACATGGTTCAAAGGTCTACCTACAATCAACTTTTCCAAAGGTGAATGTTCAACATGTTTAGTGGATATACATCTAGAGGAGAAGTCTACTAAAGAGAAGTCTTCAAGAGCACTAGTTTTTCTTCAATTGGTTCACATGGTACTAGCAAGTTCTTTTGCAGTGACATTAGTTAGCCAAGGTCACTACATACTTGTTGGATACAATTCTTCAATTATGTGTTGCCTTTAATGTCACACAAATATCATATCAGTCATCAGATAGTGTCTACCAAGCTCAAAAGGTCAGCTAGACAAAGGATAGTGTCTACCGAGCTCAGTAGTGTCTACCGAGCTTAGAAGGTTAGCTAGACAAAGGATAGTGTTTACCAAGCTTAGAAGGTCAGCTAGACAAGGGATAGTGTCTACCAAGATCAGAAGGTCTGCTAGTCAAAGGATAGAGTCTACTAAGCTCAGAAGGTCAGTAAAGAAAAGAAGTAGTTCTTACCAAGATCACTTTGTCATCAAAGGTAATTTGGAAGAAGCAGTTCTTATTGAGCTCACTCGGTCATCAAAGGTAATTTTGAAGAAGCAGTTCTTGCCGAGCTCACTCAGTCATCAAAGGTAATTTGGAAGAAGTAGTTCTTACCGAGATCACTCGGTCATCAAAGGTAATTTGGAAGAAGCAGTTCTTATCAAGCTCACTCAGTCATCAAAGGTAATTTGGAAGAAGCAGTTCTTACCAAGGGATTCAGTTCTTACCGAGTAAGCTTGGTAGCCAAAGGATTGTAAGGATATTGCAATGTTAACCGAGTCAAGAAGGTTAACTCAAGAAATTGTTGGAAGCAATATTTACCGAGCAAGGTCGGCCAGTAAAGGATTTCATTATTTAATGAAATAACATTTATTTGTTTAAAGTAATATTTGTAGCTGACTGATGTATGATTTATTGGTAAATGTAACATGTAAATAGGCTGACCTAACAATCTGAATGGTATAAGTAAGAGATCAAGTTCTGAATTCTAAGAAAAATAAATGAAAATGTGGAATTAATGAAATATGAGGACTGATTATTGTGGAAGTGAATTTGAAGGATGATCAGAGACCATTTAGGAGCAGCAAAGCCTTTTTTGATCAAGAAGGATCTAATGAAGCAAAATAGAGACCTGTAATTAGCAAATTTAGTTGCATCTTGTTCAGGTTAATTCATTGTTACTTTCTAACCATTGTAGCAATGATTCCAAATCTCTTAATAGAGTTGGTTTAACAACCATTTTGTAAAGCCTCTAACAAGGTGATAGTTCAGTTGAATTGTTCTAAAAATCTCTAGCAAGGCCAATCCTAATAGGGTGATTAAATCCTCTAAGAGGGTCACACCTAACAGTGTGTATTGTAACCTTTAACAGGGTTGGCTCCTAACAGGGATCACTTTAGAAGAGTGAAAAATTGGTGACTAGTTACTTGGTGGTTTTTCCCATATTGGGTTTCCACATTAAATCTAGTGTCTCTTGTGTTCACTTTGTTTACAAATACATGCATGAATTCTTGAAGATAAGTAATAATTTAACTTACCAAGTTACAGCATTTGTTTACCGAGTATCAGTAGTAACTAGATCTTTAAGACATCTAAGGGAGCTGTTGATTAATTTTTATTAGTAAATAATTCACCCACCCCCCGTCCCCCACCCCCAGTTACTCTATCTTTAATCCCAACAATACTCACTTTCATTGATGACTTTTCATGCTACACATGGATCTACTTTATTCATCATAAGAATGAAGTGTTGGACAATTTTCTAGCCTTCAAGAGTTATGTTGATAAGAAATCAAGGAAAGCCATCAAAGTTCTTAGGATGGGCAATGAAAGTAGATATGTGAACACAAGACTTAAAGACTTTTGCAAACTTGAGGGCTTTAATCTTAAGAATCCACTAGCATTTAGTCTGCATAAGATAGACTTGCAGCACTGAGGTTATGAACTCTTAAGTCTATGGCAAGTTTCATGATACAAGCCAAGTCTCTAGATCCTATACTTGAAATCAAAGCTATAAGTAATGTCAATCACATACTTAATAGGTTTTCTCATAATGCCTTAGATGGAAAGACACATTTTGAGGCATGGTGTGATAGAAAACTAGTTGTGAAACACTTCAGAGTCTTTGGTTGTCCAGCATAGGCATACATATCTTCGAGGGGATGCAAGGAACCACCACCTACACCTTGTACTTTCATTGGATATGAAGATAGTGTTAAGGAATATAGACTTATGGATCTTGAGACTCATGAAATTTTCATAGAGAGGAATGTTCACTTTGAGGAAAGTTCACCTAGCTTGTCCTCTACTCCTCTCTGCACTTCATACATTATGGAAACTAATAGTGACACCAGCGATAATGGTTTAATAGATTTAGATATGTGGGATCCTATTGATTGATGCAAGGAGAGGTCACAACATTAGCACATTCCACATGCATATATTGCCACAATGATAGGTCCAACATAGCAGGGTACACCTTGTCTTTGAGCTCTAGCATTAGAGGATGAAAACATAGCAGATATTTCTCAGGTTTTTTTGTGGAGTCACACATTACATATTTGGAAGACATCATTGATGATATACATCTTCTCTTTTCTGAATAAGATCCTTCTCCAATTTTTGTGAGGGCTCACTCTTACCCTCATCAATTCTCTACATGATCAGTCTTCACAGGTTGATGTGATTGTGGATTTTTATGTAAAAAAGTTGTAGGAGGTCTCTTTATCATTTGAGGAGACAGTTCTTTCTTTGGGACATTTTCTAAATCTATCCTTGCTAGATCTGCACTTGATCTTATTTGCAATATTGGAAGGGGTGACCATCAGCATCGACATAATGATAGTTGAGCAAGTTTTAGAGACACCATTCATCATCAAGATTCTTTTTACACATAGGTGAAGCATCTCATTTGTACCTCTACCATTGTTTCTTCCAAAGGGGAGGAACATTATTCAATAGCAGTGGATTAGCTTCTACATTTGAGCAACTATCACTGATTGACACTCTACGTTTGGTAGGGGACTACCTTATCTCCTTCTTCTTCTCTTTTATGGGGAAGGGGGACTTTTTCCTCTTATGGGGTTTTTTCCTTCTACTTCTCTTTTGTATATACTTGATGTATGTCGTAATTGGGGGGTCTTGATTACTCCATCCATCCATGCATCTAGTTTTTTCAACTCTCTTTTTGAGAGATGGTTTTTCCCATGAGGTTTTCTCTCTTTCTCTACTTTATGAGATATTGCATTTCATTATGTACATGGGTACCTAACATGGCCTAGTAATTGGGACCCATCTTGCATTTCATACTAGCTTTTGTAAGCTTAAGTGCATTCCTCTAAGTTGCACTTAAGGGGGGTGTTGGTGTAAATAGGTATTTAATTATTACACTTTAATTAAGCTTACTTAGGTCAATGCATTATTTTATTATTTTTTAGGTGATATGCTTAGGAGTTTTTGTACTCTTATGAGTTGTCATGTTGACAACACTAGAAAAAGCAACTCTAATTCAGCATGTGGCATCTACAACACTGGAGTTTGCATAATTAATTGGGTTCTCATGTAGACAATACAGTTATTCACACTCCTATTTTAGCACATGGTGTCTACAACATAATTTTTTCATGCTACACCTTTGTAGGATTATTCTCTAATCATCACACTTACTCCTATTTTTAATGGAGGATAACCAACACCTGATGGACATGTGCCTAGTTGTTTGATTTATCATATTGCTAACTCCTAGATAGTCTAGATGCATCATAGAGGCCTTTATATATAGGCACCTCTAGTGTACTATTGTATCAATTCATATCAATTACATATGAATTAATATTATATCGTCATTATGATCATACTCTTTTGGTCTACTATTGTGCTTCTGCTTGAGTTCCTTGATCTTGGATGATTTTTCCCTAAGGCAAATTCTTACGCTCTCCTCCATTATGCAAGTTATTGTTAGTCTCAAGAAATACCTCATCATTCCTTGGCTTAGTAACAACATCATCATCTACATTTTAATCAATTATTCTCTCTTGTACTCTAAACTTCTCATCAACTCTCACATTAGCACTTTCCATAATAGTCTTAGTTCCTAGATTGTAACATCTGTAAGCTTTTCTTTTCAATGAATAACCAAGAAACATACCTTCATCACTTCTAGCATCAAACGTACCAATTTCATCATCTCTCTTTGTGGAACACTTACTTCTAAATATTCTAAAATATTTAACTATACGTGAGTGACCAAACTGCAGTTCATAAGGTTTCTTGCTTGTGTCCTTCTTGACTTGAACTCTGTTCATAGTGTAGATTGATGTATTCATTGCTTCTCTCCAAAACATCTTAGATACATTGTTTTCTATTAACATAGCTCTAGCTGCTTTTGTTACAGACTTATTTCTTCTCTCTACAACACCATTTTGTTGAGGGGTTCTTAAAGTTGATAGCTATCTCTTAGTTCCATTTTCTTCACAAAACATGTTAAACTAATTCAAAGTAAATTATCCTCCTCTATCTGATCTTAAACATTTAATCTTCACACCAAATTCATTCTCAACTCTATTCTTGAATATCTTAAACTTGTCAAATGCCTCGGATTTCTCTTTAAAGAAATGCAACCCACATCATTCTAGAAAAATCATCAACAAGAATCATAAAATACCTTTCACCATGGAATCCTCTTGTCTTTGTAGGACCGTTGAGATTTGTGTGTAAAATCTCCATTTTTGCTATAGTGGTAAATTTATTAATGGGAAAATAAGTTCCGTTATGCTTTGCCAAAACAAATTCCTTGCAAATTGTGTTAGTAGGCTTTACAATCTTTGGCAAATATCTAATAGCAAATATTTTATTAGTCCTCACAATACTGTCAAATTTTATATGACAGAATCTCTTATGCCATAATCAACTTTCATCTACCTTTGATAACAAAAAAATTATTTTAGTAGGATTCAACTGAAATACATTACCTCTAAATATGGTTCCTATTCCAATTACCTTTCCATCTTTATCTCTGATCATGCATGTCTTTTCTGTGAACTGCAACTGATAACCGTTGTATACTAGTTTTCCAACACTTAAAATATTGTATTTTAAGCCATTAAAAAATATACATCCTCAATATTAGTTTTACCATCAAGAGTTATAGATCCAATACCTTTTGCCTAACATGCTACATTGTTTCCAACTTTAACAATTCCTCCATCTTGACTTTTGAAATCAACAAACTTGTTCATATCACCAGTCATATGATGTGAACAACCACTTTCAATTATCCAATTATATTTCTTTTCAGCCTATGATACCAAAGCTACCTTCTCTGGAATTTCCTCTTTAATTGCCACAAATCCAATTTCATCATCACTAGCACTTAATGCTTGATCATCAGAATCATTATCTTCATTTGCATTAAAACAATCTCTATCTTTTCTAGGCTTATGATTTCCCTTATACATTTTCTCATTTTTAGGACACTTAGATGCCTAATGACCAAATTCATTACAAGTCCAACATTTAAAGATTTTCTTACTTCCCTTTTCTCTTCTTACCAAAAGGGCTACTACTTCATCAATCTTTCTTTCCTCTTCAAATCTACTACTGTTAGCAAAATCTTCTCTAGCACTTGTACTCCTTGATAGGTTAGGTCAAATATTCAAGGCGCTAAAAGTTGTTTCTGCTTTGGTTAATTCTCTAGACTGTCTAATTTCATTCTCAACTGCTTCAAGTCTTCTAAGCAATATCTCCTTTGTGAAATCTTTGGTACAAGATATCAACAACTGTATCATCTAAACTGCTAGATTGAATGGTAGTGTTAAAGTCTTAAATATCTTCCATGTAACCTCATCATCTTCTTTGTTTCCTCCTTGAGCTTTGATACTTGAAGTAATTTCTAGTATCTTTCCTATATATGTTCTTACAAATTATCTTCCATCATCTTAGCATTTTGAAATGCACAAATCCAACTTTGTAGCCTCAACTTCTTAGAGTGTGCATCACCTTCAAAACTATTTTCCAAAGCTTTCAAAATCAAATGTGATGTAGGAAGTGATGTTACCTAATTGTACTCAATTTTAGGAATTGCGGTCAATAGTGCTTCTCTAGCTCTCATGTCACACATGAAAAGATCTCTTTCTAATTTAGTACAAGTTTCCAAATCCTTTTCTTGAATGATTGGTTTCACTGGTTTTTTCAAGATCCAATATCCTGGACCCATACACAACACATGTGTCTTCATCTTTTCTTTCTAGTTTTCAGAGTTTGTTCCATCAAAATTCATACTATCTTTCCTGAACATGTTTTCCATGGATCTCCCAAAGCTATTAAAAATTTTCTTCAAGGACCTGAATCTCTGATACCAATTTTTAGAAACAATAGTCCACCAAGATAATTGAGAGGGGGGAGGGGGGTTGGTGAATCGCTTATCCAATAATTTAAACACTTATCTTCTTTAAACAAACTTAACCATTAAACCAAGTAAAAAGCAACCATACAAAGGTGCACATAGATAATTATAGTAGATATGTTGACTAGGGAAAACCTTGATCAAAGGAAAAACCTCAGTGGAAAAGATGCCCACAAGATGATGTACTAATATAAATATTCATTTTTAGAGGATAGACCCTGTTAGGAGTTTGTTACACCATTTAGTACAATGAGTCCATATTAGGATATTTTGAATCCTTGTTAAGAGATTCCAACCCTATTAGGATTTTTGTCAACCCTATTAGGATTTATGACAACCCTATTAGGAGTTTTAGTATAATGTATGCAAGAAGAGCCCACTGCCCAACCATGCAATTTCAACTACAAGAAGAGCTCACTACTCAAACAAGTAATTTATTGGTATCTTCTTCTTTCCTCTATACTTTCCTCTATCACATAAACAAGACCAATCACTTTGAGACCTTGTGGACCAAGTCATGAACCTTTCATCCAAATACCTAACCTTGGATCACTTAGCAAAACCTCGGCAATGAAGTGTCCTTCACTTCCACACTATTCTACTCAACTTCTCATCCTTTGCTGCTTTCTCAGAATTTCACAATTTGCATTCATCCATATCAACTCATACTTCATGATAAAGGAAAATATCCTTCTTTTATACCAAGTCCATGAAACAATTCTTGAGTTGGCTATTAGTCCTTCTCAATTAATTTTTATAAGACCACACTAAGAACATGTTACACTTAATGATAACACAAATCTTTCACCTTGCAACTTGAATAACTTTTTATACACCCAACATTATGATTAATGAGCCTAGACACTTCATACTCAACATGTCTTCTTCATGTCCTCAACCTTGATCCTCAAGATATTAACTCTGCTAGGAGATATAACAAGTTTACCAGAACATGCCTCTGTAAACTCTATCTCAAAACAAACATTACCAAAACTTACATAAATTCTTTTAGACTTATCTTTTCTACTTCTGATGTTAACTACATATACTAGATACTCCAAATTATCTCTTATAACCTTGGGTGGTTATCATGCTCAACTAGCCATCCATACCAACTTAATCTTTTTGTTATTCCTCTATCAGATACCATAGAAGAAATCAAACATGCTATGTTGGAATCAATGAAAAACTTAGTCATGAATGTAACATATCATCAAACCAATCTTTCAACAATCATGTCAATCTTCCAACATGCACTCTATGATAAATAATCTCCTTCTATGATCGGTTTCATTCTCGCCACTCAGTAGGACTCTTTTGTTAACTAGGACTTCTCCTATTTCATCATCTTTAGAATGTGATGATCTAGCATCTTCATCAACATGCCCAACTTTTTCCTAGCCTTTAATTCTTTTACTATTCTTTCCTTTTCATTGGGAGCATCAAACACTCTATGCCCTTCTTCTCTATAGTGAAAATATTTTCCATATAAACCTCCTCTTCCAGATCCTTTCTCCATGCCTCTTCCTCTTTGATACCTATTGTTCTGGTCATGAAAATGATTGGAATTATTTCCCCTTTGATCCTAACTACTATTTTTGGCCTCATCATTTTAGCCTCCATTAGACCATCTGCTAGATCTTCCACCATGACCTCTTCCACTATTTTTGTTATCATATTTATTTGTGAGATTCTCCTTAGCTCTTAGGGAAAACTAGTATGCCTCCTCAATACTAGTCATTCAAAATCAGCTCAAATCTTCCTAAATTCTATTGAAAATATATTGATACAAGTATGCTAAATGTGTATGGATGCTTGAAGGGTGAACAAGCTATCAGAGATGAAGTGTGTGAAAGCCAAGCATAATGGAGGACTGAAATATAGATTTGTAATCTACAATTGTGTTGTAAGTTGTTATCAGATTGAAACTTACTATTACTTTCTAATCATTGTACCAATCTAGGGTAAATTCTTTGGATTAAGGTTGACCTAATAGTCATTTGTAAATCCTTTAAATGGGTGACATTTCAAGTGAATGATCTAAAGTCCTCTAACAATGCTCACTCATAATAGGGTGATTGAAATCATTTAACTAAGTCACATTTAATAGTGTGCAATGTAACCTTTAATAGAGTTGGCCTTGTTGAAGTTGATGAAAGATCAATCCCATAGCTCTCAAGAATCACCTACATGCAAACACCTATCATAGAAGAGAGAAGCAAAAATTTATGGAGGCTGAAATTCCCAAATCTATAGATGAGACAATCTTGATGAGCAAAAAGAAAGATTTCTATTATCAAAAGTGAATGAAGTTTACAATGAGAGGTCATCCTTATAAAGGAGATCAAAACTCTAAAAAGGTCTAACCTAGGTTGCAATAATAATTAATAAAAGAATTAATCATTACATGCCTAAATTTTAGCTTAAGTAACTAGAGTTAATTAGGAAATATCTAATTATTCTAACACTCCCCCTTAAGATAAACTTAGGAAGTGGATAAAAATCTAGAAACTACTACTAAAAGTAGAATTGAGTCCTAACAAACAAGGCCTGATGAGGTATCCAAGCACAACCAAATCTTTGAAAAGAGGAGAAATAGAGAAAACCACATAGGAAAAACTTTACTCACAAAAGAGATGGAAAACGTGTTGAAAGAAACTAGTGAAGGACTGAAGAAGACTCCAAACTAGGGAATGTTCCAGAAGATAGAAACACAAGATGATCATGAAGAACACCACTAGAGCATGTAGAAGCTACAAAACTTTATAAAAAGTAACTACTAATCTAAAGAACCTCCACTAAAATAGAACTTGACCAAGTAGAGAAGATTGTAATCTGCATCGAATCAAGAGGCACAAAAATGCAAATTAAACTCAAATATATAGAAGGCATGAAACACTAAAGCTTGAAAAGCTTATCGATCGAACATGGAAGTCTACAACCAAAGTAGGAATGAAAAGAAGAGTGTCTATAAGGTAAATAATCCATCTCATTGAAATGTATAGGTACCCAACCACTGCATCTGCCTAGTACATAGAAAAAAAACTAAATACATAACTCACTCCATCAAACCAAGTAAGTATGAGAAACAAAAAAAGAACCCCCCTAATGCAAACAAGGGTGAGGTGACAAGAAACTAGAAAAGTGGGCTAAAAGAACTGCAAATCAAGGGATCATGATCAAGATTCACAAAAGAGTATATGTGTGTGTACTGAGGTGATCAATCTCAGACATGTCATGAGGCTAATGTCTCAAAAGGGAAGCTGACTAGACAAAGGAAGATGGCAAAAAAATGCAACACATCAACCCCCCATGGCACTTTAATCATGAGTAGTGCATGTACAATAAGGCACAAGATATGGTGAAATTCAAGAATACAATAATTTGCACGACTTTCCTTAGATGACACTACTCGAATCAAAAGGCAAAAATAAGAAAAACAACTAAAACAAAAATACAAATGTAGTATGGCACTTTATCTAGTGCATTTGCAAGAGTGCATAAAAATGATGTCTAAATAGACTAAAAGTGACATAATACTAATACAATAGATAGTACAAGTCATGTTGAATCATCCAAAGCAAAGAAATTGATGCCCAGACCTAAAACAACCAAGATATCCACAAGAATGCAAAAGCAAAAAAGACTGAATAGAATGTGCTTAGAGAAGAATTTTAAAAAACAACAAGAATCATTGAAAAGAGCTCAAAAAAATCTTTCCAATGATATAAAGATTTCCCAAATTGGAGATCAAATGCTCAAAATATGTCTCTAGGAGTACAAAAAGGAACTCCTAACATTGATAGCAAGAAAGGCCATCAAAAAAGCATCAAAACTGAAAATTAACTAGATCACGATAATGGCTTTGGAAACATATTTTTGGCAATATCTTGTTTGCAAAAAAAAGAGTCTATATGCCCAAGATATGAGAAAAAAAATGAAGGTAGGTCCAAAAAGAGGCCGAAGAGGTGATAGGTAGTGATGATGCGAAGAGGTGATAGGTAGTGATGATGCAATGCTAATGTAGCACTGACATCAGCAAGTGATGAGTCCAAATTTGACAGTCAAATGGTCATTGAGGCAAAAAAATGCCATAAAAAGATCACTATCAATATAAGAAAATCTATCATTGGAAACATAGTCGAGCAAAGAGCCAGTGTCAGATAAAACTCTGATGGCCAATATACGAGCATGTGCATGTCTATGAAACATTTTGAATAGTTGAAAAACACCAATAACACATTGGTATTATGATACTACCAACATGTTGGTGAGTCATAAATGCCCACATGGCTAGTAGTTATCAATCTTGTGGTGGTGGATGGATTATAAGGTGCGGGTTTCCAAAAAATCTTGCCTAGCTATGACTTTGTTGGAAAGATCCTCCAAAAAAAAATATAACTCCATCACCTTTACATGGTATGAGGGCATCACTTTATAAGAGTGAGAATGAGTAAGATGTTACTAGTGCTTTTTTCCAAATTGGGTTTCCACGTTAAATCATTGTGTCAAATGTGTTATTGAATCTGTTATGTTTCATGTTTACATTTATGCAAAGTTGATTTGACAATAACCTACAAGTTTAAGTGATTACATAATTTAATGGATGCATACATGATGAAAATGTTTTAAAAATATGGGTTCACTAAGCTATGAAAAGTTTTAATTGTACATCTGGACCTTGAATAATTGATTCAACAACACCCCTCCCCCAGATATTCTAAAGAATTCCAACAATTGGTATCAAACCCATCTACTTAAGTGGGCTAGATTTAAGGTACTAGAAGAAAAAAGATCGAGATGTCAAAAAGAGAGGTACCAAAGCTTAATACAAATAACTTTCTTGCATAGAAAAGTTTGATGAAGCTACACCTAGGAGGTCTTGGAGATATGCACAATCTACCATTAATGTTGAGCATGTTAATCCTATTGGATTCTTAACTATTGAAGATCTAAAAAAGAAGAATGAACCAACTAGGAAATATTGGAGATTGCTTCTTCCCTAAGCTATACTAAGTTTGATGATATCAAGGGTTGTGATAGTGCAAAGAAAATGTGGGATGCTCTAAACACTATCCATGGAGGTGACAAGAATGTTCTAGAAACCAAAGTTGAAATTCTTAGAGCTAAGTACGATGATATGAGAATGCAAGAATGTGAGAATATTGATCAATATTGCTCTAGGATAAAAGATGTTGTTAATGCAATAAGAGGGGCTACTAGTAAAATAGATGATGATATTGTATTAAGAAAAGTTTTGAGAATAGTGTTGCCTATTTATGCTATTAGAGTTTCTACAATACAAGAACTAAGATATAAGCTAGGGAATGATTTGACTCTTGAAGGTCTGGTAGGTAGGCTCACTACTTTTGAGATACCTAATTTTGATAAGCACAAACTTGGCAATGTTGAATCTACTTTCAAATCTAAGATATCATTGAAGGAACCTAATGAGGAGAAGAAGAAAAAGGTAAACTATGTATCCAGTGACAGTGATACAGATGAGAAAGATGAAGATCAACTTGAAGCACTACTAGCAAGGAGATTTCACAGAGGTAAATGCAAGTTCAAAGGTAAGTTACCTATCATATGTTTCAATTGCAATGAGATTGGTCATATTACTACTAGATGTCTAGAGAAGAAAAATTATAGAGGTGGAAATAAGTACAAAAATAAAAGAGATGAAGATTGCAAAGATTAAAAATACAAAGGCAAGAAGTCTTACTACATTGTTGAAGAGGAAGCAAAAGATGGATCTAACAATCATGATGATGAAGTGGTGCATGTTGCAATGAAGAATGAATCAAATGAGGATGAGGTGTTGCAATGAAGGATGAATCTGATGAGGATGAGGCAACTACACTAGTGTCTTATGTGAACAAGAATGAAAGATGGATCATTGATAGTGGTTGTTCAGATCACATGACTGGAGATAAAAGTAAGTTCATTACCTTGAATTATTATGATAGAAATAGTGTTAATGTTTGGTAATGATGTACCTTGTCTAATATAAGGAAAAGGTTCTATCAAACTCATAGAAAATATTTTGTGTGATAATGCTTATATTATGTCGAAGGTCTTAACTATAATTTATTGAGTGTGTTAAAATTGAACAATTCAGGTTGTAAGGTTGAGTTTGAGAACAATATTGCTAAGATATATGATTTTTATGGAAAACTAATTGAAAAAGGTGATCAAACTAGAGGTGATATATTCTACCTTGATATAGAGGATGCTACTTGTTTAATTGTAGAATTTTATGATGTGTGGGTATGGTACAATAGGTTATGTCATGTTAATTTGATAATTTTGTTACTATCAATAACATGAAAGAGTTAGAGGTTTGCCTAAGTTGAAAAAACCTGACAATATAATTCGTAAACAATGTCAGTTAGGCAAAATGACGAAGTCAAGTTTTAAGAGTAAGACTTGTACCTCTAAAGGAATATTAGAGATTTTTCATATTGACTTGTGTGTACCAATTGAAGTGTAAAGCTACAAAGGAGATAAGTACATTATACTACTTCTTGATGATTATTCTAAAATGATGACAATTATGTTTCTGAAATAGAAATCTAATGCTTTCCAAATGTTTAAGTGGTACTTATCAAGAGTTGAGAAAGAAATAGGTAAAATTTTAAAATGTTTGAGATCTGATAGAGGAGGAGAATTTACACCAAATGAGTTTGAAGTGTTTTGTAATGATAGAGGAATCAAAATACATTCATCTACTCCTAGGAGCCCTCCACAAAATGGAATTATTGAAATAAGGAACAAATATGCAATGGACTGTGATCAAACACTCATGATAGAGAAAAATGTTGCTTTGAATACTAAAGAGAGGTTGTAAGTGCAACTATCTATACCTTAAACAATGTGCAAGTCAAGGAAGGTACTCATTCAACACCTTTTGAACAATGGTATGGATACTCACCCAATCTAAAATATTTTAAGGTATTTGGAAGCAATTTTTATATTCTCAAAGATTCCAGGACTGGTAAACTAGATAAAAAAAAGTGAAGAAGGTATATTTCCTATCTATTCCATAAGAAGTATAGCCTCTAAGTGTTTAAATACTAACACTAACAAAGTTCTGGAAAGTGAAAATGTGAAATTTGATGAATATAGAGACGTGCATGAGGCTAAACCTATGAAGGAACCAAAGGAATACAAATAAATTGTATACTTTTATGAAGGTATGTCTATTCATGAAGATCTTGTAAATCAAGTTGCAAATCAATGGAAAATTTTAGTGAAGGTTGAGTCACATATTATGAATGTCGAGTTGCATTTAGGAACCATGCTACAATTAGGTGTCAGGTTACAAAATAAAGTTGAGGCATATTCTAATTCCAAGATTAGTGTACATGAAAGAGATGTTGAATTACCTAATAGAGAATTACATGGTGATTTAGAATTTGATAGATCAAATGAGGAAAACATAGCAAAAACAAGATTGTCAAAGTATGTTGAGAGACATCACCCTATTGAATAAATTATTGGAAATAAAGATGCAAGACCAATGACAAGGAACAAGTTGATATGATTCAGAGCAAGCACAAAGGAAGCAAGGATCAACCCACCTCCTACACAACCTCCAAGACTTCACAAAGGATTAATCAAAGGATTTGATTCACTTCCCTTAGTGGATAATCCTCATAAAAAACCCTCAAATAGGTTTCTATGCCCACCTCCACAAGTGAGATACAAAACCAACTACACCCAACTTAGTGTAAATAAGAAACTCTTCCTCAATATGGGCAAAATAGAGATTTTTCTATTCTTGGCTTTTCTACCATCAACAAAGGCATGAAAAAACTTAGACTAAACCTAAAGAAGGCAAATCATCAATTGGATGCACCCCCGACAACCCACAATTCAAGATGCTCAATTTGACCTAGTAGCCTATTAGGTCTCCTAAAACAGTTTTCAACCAATAACTTCAAAACGTACCAAAGGACTTGGTAAACCAAATATAGATTCAAATACCCTTTTTCAAGTTCTGACAAACTCCAAATTTTCAAGGTCTCACTCCACTCCAACATGCCTCTACCTGTACCAAGTATACGGGCCTAATTAGCTACTTTAGGAATGGTTTTCAAGGAAAATGATAAAGGATGGGTTCATGAAATCAAACCTCCACCACCAGGATATTATCCTAACTCAAATAAGGGTATCTTGTTCTTATGCCAAGTCCTCAAACTCCTTTCTTCTCTTAATTCATTCAAATTGCATCAAAACAAGGTTAAATACATAAGGATATTTGACCTAGGGCTTGCTCTTAAAGATCAGTGTTGTAACCTCCTATTCCCAAAATTGAAAAATATGATAAAACATACCCCTAGCTTTCTCCATGCCAAAATAGAAGGAATTCCACCAGTGGAGATTCAAGTTAGGGTCATTTTTATGAACAAACCCTGGTTTTAAGGGTTTCTCAGACCAGCAGCCAAACAAAATTGATAACTTGTGCAATATGATCAATAGAACCTTCAAACTAGATGCAAAACCTTGTGAATAAACTAGGTCAATTGATCAATGCAAAAATTTTACCCTTCCACCATGAGATACCGTAACGTATGAAAAAAAACTAGGAAAAATGTATAGGAACAACAGATTTAATTGATTAAAGAGCAAGATACAATAATTGTCTTCATACTACTCCTTCCTTAAAATTTCAAATCCTTTATAGGCCATTTGAAATAGTTTAAACCACCTTATGGTAATTTTACCTATTGGGAGTTATTTGTTTGAAAATTTGTCAACAAAATTGCAAAAGTTGCTAAGCAACTTTTTGCAATTTTTGCTCTGACAACATTTCCTTGCAAAGTGAATTCTACCAACTCCAATAGGTTCTTCTAATGCTCTAAACACAAAGACTACACTAGAAAATATGAAATTAAGAAAAATCCACTTCATCAGACCAAATGATGCCCAAGCTTATCATTGCACCATGGGGTCTTGTATCCATTACAAAAGTTGATGGTCTTAGGGAGATCATTTCATCAATCCCTAGACCTTATTACATTAAGAAAATAAAAAAATTTGATTAGGTGCTCTAGACCATTCTCCTCTGCATAAAAGAAACTCCAGTCTCTAGAGTGTTGCAAAGTGGAAGATCAATGTCATAAGCCTTAAGAGCTTTCTCAGTCATCCAAGTTGCATCTACTATTGTTTGCCCCTTTCACTGTACTAGGTACTCATAGTATGTCTTCCTCCTTGTTTTCTTATAGATCATTTTATCCAAAATAGCTTCCACCATGGATTTAGGCATAGGTGGGATGGTTTTCTTCAACTCCTCCTTAGAATCTACAAGTGTACCTACATCCACATTATTTGAAATAGCACCTTTGAAAGCATACAGGTCAAAAACATTAAAAAAAGGAGACAAAATATCAAGGGGCAAATTACTTTGGTAAGCATTGTTGCCACACTTCTTCACTATCTTGAATGGACCAATATTTTTCATTTTCATTTTTGTATGCATCTTCTTTGGAAGCCTTTCCTTACTAAGATGAACCATTACCATATCCCCCACTTTGAACTGAAGTTCTTTTCTCCTTTTATCTGCCTATTGCTTGTACTTGATGGAAGTATCTTACCATCTGTCTTGCACCTGCTAATGGACTTCTTTCATGACCTCTACAAAATCCTCGACTTATGCACTTCTCTTTTCCATGTCCTTAAAATCTTTGAGTTTCAAGGTACCCCTAGGGTGAGTGCCATAAACAACTTGAAAAGGGGTTAGACTAGTACTTCGATTAATGGAATCATTAAAGGCAAACTCTACCTAGGGTAAAACACAATCCCATGAGACTCCATGTTTCTTGGAAAGACACCTCAAAATTTTTCCTAAGGACCTATTGACTATCTCAGTTTGTCAATCAGATTGAGGATGACAGGAAAATGAAAAACATAAATTGGTTCCTAACTTTCTCTACAAGGTTCTCCAAAAATGCCCCAAAAACTCAGGATCCCTATCAGATATAATGGACAAGGGAAAACCATGAAGCCTAACAACCTCTTTGAAGAACAAACTTACTACATGGGAGGCATCATGATTAGTCTTGCAAGCCATGAAATGAGCCATTTTGGAACACTTGTCCACAACTACAAAAATGCTATCATAACCTGATTTAGTCCTTGGAAGTCCAACAAAAAAATTGATATTCACTAAATCCAAAAGCTTGTGAGGTATTGGAAGTGGTGTATAAAGTCCTGCATTTGATGTGCCTCCCTTTGCTTATTGACAAATCAGACATTCTTCAACAAATATCCTAACATCAATCTACATTTTTGGCCCAAAAAAAAATCTCCTAACCTGCTCTAGAGTTTTATCAACTCCAAAATGCCCTGCTAAACTGCCACAATGTTTTTCCTTTATAATATTCATCCTAATAGATCCCTTGGGAAGACAAAGCTGACCCCCTTAAAATAAAAGTCTTTCTTGTAGAATGTACTCACCAAATTCAGTATGATACCTTTCTCCCATGGATTTGTAGACTTGGTATGCCTCCTTGAAATCATCATCTTGCTCATACATGTCCTTCATTGCATGGATGCCAATGCTCTCCAATTGAACTTCTTGAATTGTCAAATTTCTCCTGGTAAGTGCATCAACAACCTTGTTAGTTTCTTCTTTTTATGTTTAATAGTGAAGGTATAAGCTTGTAGAAATTCTATCAATTTCATATGCCTATGGTTTAACTTTTCTTGCCTATTCAAGAAGCTTAAGGCATGATTATCAGTATATACAAAAAAATCTTTAAGCAATAAGTAATGCCTCCATTTCCTAAGGGATTGCACCATAGCATAGATTTCAAGGTCATATGTTGAATATTTTTGCTTGGCCTCATTAAGATTTTCACTAAAAAAGGCCGCAAGCCTACCCTCCTAGCTTAGAACACCTCCAACTGCCTTGTTGCTAGCATTGTACAAAACTATAAAAAACTTGTAAAAGTCAAGGAGCACCAAAACAAGTTGGTCTATAATATTCCTTTTCAAGCATTCAAATGAATCATTAGCCTCCTTGGTCCAAGAAAACACACATTTCCTTCCTCCTTTTATGGTATTTATCATAGGAGCACACACACCACTGAAATTTCTTATAAATTTTCTATAAAAACTATACATACCATGAAAACTCTTTACCTCTTATGGAGTGGTGGGTGGTGGCCAATTAAGGATGGCTTCAACCTTGGAAGGATCCATTTTTAACTCTCCTCCTAATATCACAAACCCCAAGAAGATCAACTCTATCTACAAAAATGAACATTTCTCCAAGTTTATCATTAATTTCTCTTCATGAAACCTATTTAAAACCAAATCTAAGTGCCTTAAATATTCATCCCTATCCTTGCTAAATATTAAGATATCATGTAAGTACACAACAAAAAATTTATTCAAGAAAGGTTTTATGACTTCATTCATTAGTCTCATAAAGGTGCTAGGTGCATTAGACAGGCCAAAAGGCATCACAAGCCACTCATATAAGCCTTCTGAGGTTTTAAATGTTGTTTTCCACTGATCTCCACCCTTTATTCTAATTTGATGATATCCACTCTTGAGGTCCACCTTTGAATAAATACTTGCCTTCCCCAAACAGTCCAAGAGGTCTTCTATCCTTGGCATAGGAAACCTATATCTAATAGTTATCCTATTGATTTCTCTAGAATCTGTACACAATCTCCAAGTACCATCCTTTTTAGGGGCTAGGACTGCAGGGACTTCACGTGGGCTTATACTTTTCCTAATGAACCTCATAGCCAACTTGCTATTTCTTCATTCTTCTCTAGGCTCATCTTGTAGGTAGCTTTTTTTGGAAGTGTAGCCCCTAGGATGAAGTTTATGCAATGACCGATGTCTCTTTTAAGTGGCAATGTCTCTGGTTGGCTACCTACAACTATCCCTTTATACTTTTCCAACAAGTCTCTTACCTCCTTGGGTCTAATATTGAAAACCTTGGGTCTGTCTTGTAACTTCTTGATGGGATGTTTTTGAGGCCTAACTACCAATGCATAGCAAGGTGTGTTCTTCTCTTTAGTGATCCTCATAAACTCTTTCTCACCTACCAACATCACGCTATTTGTAGCAGGATTCTCATCATCTAGAAAAGGTGGCATAGTGAATTCAACCCCATCCTTGGTTATAGTGTAGACATTATTCTTAAGATCATGTTTGGATAAAACATCATATTGCCATGGCCTCCCAAGAAGCAAATGGCATGCATCCATATCTACCACATCACATAAAACTCTGTCATTATATTCCCCTCTCTTGAACTCCACCCACACTTGCTCATTTATGAGTGTTTGTTTTTCTTTTTTCAACCATGACACCTTATAGGGGTAAGGGTGAGGTCTTGTAGTCAATTTCAACTTATCTACCATCTCCTTAGAGGCAACATTATCAGAGGAACCAGAATCCACTATAACTTTGCAGACTTTGTTATTAACCTTGCATAAAGTTTTAAATAGTGACTTTCTTTGAGGTGGTTCTACAGTTGCAGGGGCTCTTATCATTGTTATTTGCATCATTAAGGACTCACCATGCTCTAGAAGTGTAGGCATAGAAGTGGAAAATTGGTAAGAAGTAACACTCTAACTGTCCTCCTCTAGGGTCAATTGGATTTTCCTATCCCTTTACTTGTTCTTTTCAGGGCATCTAAAGGACTGATGTCTTACTTGATTACAAGTGAAGCACTTACCTATGAACGCATTAGGCCCCCTTCCACTAGACCTTCCTCTACCATTGGATCACCTACCCCTAAATGTTCCTCTATTTGTAGACTCACCTTCAGCATTTGAATCACTAGACTCTTCTTGACTTTTATTTAAGGATCCCCTTCCATGGAATGTACCTCTACCCATATTGTTATTTCCTCTACCCCTATTGCTTTTATCCCCTTTTCGTTTATGTTTTTCCTCAATTTTCAAAGCCATATTAAAACACTAATGTACTAAAGCAAGAGTAATCAATGTCAATTCATCTTGAATGCTATATTTTAAACCATTTACATACCTTGCAACTTTTTGCTTCTCAGTCTCATACACTTTGGCTCTAAGGGTCAAATTGTGGAATTCTTGTGTGTAGGAGCTGACATCTAAGTCCCTTTGCCTAAGATTCTACAACCTTTTGTGTACCAACACCTCATGGTCTTTAGGTATGAACTGCTTTCTAATTTCTGCCTTCATTTTCTTCCAAGTGTCAATCTACTCCTTGTTCTCATCCAACCTTTCATTTTGCATAAAATTCCACCAACTCAAGGTAGGGCCTTTGAGTTTGGCCTTGGAAATCCTAACTTTATGATTTTCAAGGGTCTTGTCACATTCAAAATGATTGCCTAAGGCCTCAATCAAATCCATACATTCATCAAGGTCCAACTTACCATGAAAAGTGGGTAAGTCCCCTTCTCCCTTCTTTCCAACTCTCTCCAATGCTACAAGGAACGGTCTCTAATCTGTAGGAATTTTCTCTTGTTCTTCATTCCCTTCTATCTCCTCAGGTTTTGATTCATCATCACTCCCTTTCCTAATTTTATTCTTGAGTCTATCCAACTCCCTCTTCATAGACCTATTCTCTTCCTAGACTACTCTACTTTTAGCCATCTACTCCTTGACTAGCTTGAATAATTCCAAATTGGTGATCCTCAAGGGGATCTCCCTTTTAGGTTCTTCTCCTCCATTAGACATGGTGTCACAACAAGATCAAAGTGGCTCTGATACCACTTAATGCAGAGCAAGCACAAAGGAAGCAAGGATCAACCCAACTCTTGCACAACCTCCAAGTCTTCACAAAGGATTAATCAAAGGATTTGATTCACTTCCCTTAGTGGATACTCCTCATAAAAAACCCTCAAATAATTTTCTAGGCCCACCTGCAGAAGTAAGACACAAAACCAACTACACTCAACTTAGTGCAAACAAGACACTCTTCCTCAAAATGGGAAAAATAGAGATTTTGTTGTTCTTGGATTTTCTACCATAAACAAAGGCATGAAAAAACTTAGACTAAACCTAAACAAGGAAAATCATCCATTGGATGCATCCCCAACAACCCATAATTCAAGATGCTTGATATGACCTATTAGCCTATTAGGTCTCCTAAAACAGTTTTCAACCAATAACTTCAAAACTTACCAAAGAACCTAGTGAACAAAATAAAGATTCAAATGCTAAAAAACTCCAAAGTTTGAAGGTTTCACTCCACTCCAGCATGCCTCAAAAAGTACCAAGTACACAAGCCCAATTAGCTACTTTAGGCATGGTTTTCAATGAAAATGATAAAGGATGGGTTCATGAAGTCAAACCTCCACCACCAGGTTATTCTCCTTACTCAAATAAGGGTATCCTGGTCTTAAGCCAAGTCCTCAAACTCCTTTCTTCTCCTAATTCATTCAAATTGCATCAAAATAAGGTCAAATACGTAAGGATATTTGACCTAGGGCTTGCTCTTAAAAATTAGTGTTGCAACCTCCTATTCCCAAACTTGCAAAATATGATAAAACACACCCCTAACTTGCTTCATGCCAAAACGGAAGGAATTCCACTAGTGGAGATTCAAGTTAGGGTCATTTTTATGACCAAACCCTGGTTTTAAAGGTTTCTTAGACCAGCAACCAAACAAAATTGATAACTTGTGCAATATGATAGATAGAACCTTCAAACCAGACCCAAAACCTCATGAATAAACTAGGCCAATTGATCAATGCAAAAATTTTACCGTTCCACCATTAGATACTATACTTTACAGAAAAAACTAGGAAAAATGCATAGGAATAGCAAATTTTATTGATTAAAGAGCAAGATACAATAAGTTTCTTCATACTACTCCTTCCTTTGAATGTTTAGAGCCTTTATAGGCCATTTGAAATAGTTTAAACTACCTTATGGAAATTGTAGCCATTGGGAGTTATTTGTTTGAAAAGTTGTCAACAAAATTGCAAAAATTGCTAAGCAACTTTTTTCAATTTTTGCAATTTTTTCTCTATGACAACATTTTCTTGCGAAGTGAATTCGACCAACTCCTATAGGTTCTTCTAATGCTCTAAACACCTAGACTACCCTAGAAAAGTGGAAATTAAGCAAAATCCACTTCATTGGATCAAATGATGCCCAGGCTCATAATTGCACCATGGGGTCTTGTAACCATTACAAAAGTGGATGGTCTTAGGGAGATCATTTGATCAATCCCTAGACCCTTATTACATTAAGAAAATAAAACATTTTGATTAGGTGCTCAGCACCATGATAAATGATACATTTTTTCTCAACATGCATGAACCTAAAATAGTGAAAGATTCCTTAGAAGATGTGAATTGGAGTAAAGCCATAAAAGAAGATATTGAACATATTGAGAAAAATAAGACTTGGACTCTAGTTCCTAGACCAGAAGATAAAAATGTGATTGGAACCAAGTGGGTGTATAAAAACAAATTAGATGAAAATGATGAAGTTAAAAGGAATAAGGCAAGATTAGTTTGCAAGGGGTATGCACAAGAAAAAAAGATAGATTATGGAGAGACATTCACTCATGTTGCAAAATTGGAAGGAGTAAGAATTATGCTTGCTTACTTACTCTGCATGCAAAGGTTTCAAAGTTTATCAAATAGATGTGGCATATTGGAAGAAGAGGTTTATATAGAATAGCCAGAAGGATTTGTTGATGCTAACAACCAAAATAGTGTATGTAGACTACACAAAGCTTTATATGGTTTGAAGCAAGCACCAAGAGCATGGTATGAAAGGCTTCACAATTATCTTGTGAAGATTGGAATTGAGAGGACTGATGATAATAGCAATATATACTTTAAGACAGAGAAAGGAAAATGTATTTTATTATCTAAATTTTTTTTGGATGATATCATATTTGGAGGTTAGGATACTTTGTGTAAAGAATTTTCAAATGAAATGAAGAAAGAATCTGAGATGTCTATGTTTGGAGAGATCAATTTATTTGTGGGTTTGCAAGTACATTAGATGAATTATGGTATGTACATCACTCATTCAAAATATGTAAAGGAGATACTAAAAACTTTTGAATTGGAAGATTCCAAGCTAGCAGGCATACCTATGGTGATAGGACACAAATTGTCAAAGAATAATGATTCAGCTGAGGTGAATCAAACACTGTACAGGTCTATGATTGAAAATTTTCAATATGTAGTACAAAGAAAACCTGGTATTGCATTATCTATTGGGATAGTTACAAGATTATCTATTAATCCTAGGTAGAATTATTTGATGGTTGTTAAGAGAATAATGAGATATCTAAAAGGAAGAAAAGACTCTGGTCTATACTATAAGAAAAATAAAAAATTTGAATTGAGAGCCTACACTAATGTTGATTAGGCTAGAAATATTGATGACAGAAAGAGCACTAGTGGAAGAGCATTTTTTAGGAAAAGGGCTGGTTACATGGACTAGCAAGAAACAAAACTACATATCTCAATATATTGTTGAAGTTGAATATGTTGTTACTGCATTAAAGTGTACAAATATTGTATGGATCAAATAGCTACTCAAAGGTATGAAGGAGGAAATCATTGAACCTATGATAATGTAAGTGCTGCAAATATATCTAAGAATATTGTGATGCATACAAAGACTAAACACATTGTAATCAAGTATCATTACTTGAGAGAGTTCAAGATAAAGAGGTGAAGATGGAATATGTAAATACAAAAGAGAAAATAGTTGATATCTTCGAAAAAGCATTAACTAAGGATGTTCATGAGTATTTAAGAGGTAAACTAGGGGTGATACCCCTATCCAAGGCTATTTAATAATCATGATAAGTGCCTTACATCAAATGAGATGATTGACATATGTTACACTTTGATGCAGTGGATCTTACTTTAGGGTCTGCCTACAGTAATCAAAGAGTTGGAGCTACAAATCAGTCAAAAGCTAGGTGATAGAGGGAGAAACTAAAACCATTCATATCTACATATTAACTTGTCATCTTTTTCAAAGAGGTAAATAGAGTATATAGGGAGAAAGATAAAGAAAGGGACAAATCCGAAGGAGATAGAAAAAACATGGAATATCTACGCAAAGGGAGCTAGTGTACTTTCGAATACTATAGAGAAAGAAATGATTACATCTACCTAGTAAGAGGGAGATAGTGCTAAGGGAGATATAAGAAGTTGAATAAAGAGAAAGTGATCAAGAGGGAATCATAAGGATGAGTTGATAGTATGTTGATCAGAACAAAATTTTGTAAGCTTTATAGAAGATGAAAGCTACTGATAGAGGGGGAGATTTCAATACAAGGAATTATTTTCTTTTTGGTATCATTGTTGGTTTTACTGATTGTACTAGTTTTTCATCAATGCCAAAGAGGAAGATTGTTGAAAATAGACTAATATAAGTATTAGAATGTGTTTCAATCCTTATTTTTTCACTAATGTCAAACCCGCTACTTTCTGGTAAGAAAAATACTTAGATGATTTGATTACTATCATTTGTTTGATTGATGAGAAGGTTTTGATCAAATTAGATAACAATAGAACCTAGAGGAAAATTTGAGTTATGCTATCGAAAAGGAGCACAAAGATTAGCTAAGACAGTGATGTTACAGTGCATTGATTATCTACTTAAGGTTGCAATGGATAGATACTCTAACAAAGCCTAGAAGGACAAGTAAGAAGAATTAAGTTTGCCAAGCTTGGCTGAGTGGATAGTAAATTAAGTTTGCCAAGCTTGATCTATTGGATAATAGGTGATAATAAAAGTTAGTGCAAGCTAAGTAGAAAATCAATTAGAGAAGTTATGTGTATGCTAAGTGATACAATGTAAGCTAAGTAAAGTTTAGTTGATACTAAGCACCAATAAACTTTAGTGTTTGCCAAGTGATCTAGTTGATGATGAGTAGAAAAATACTATGGAAGTCGAGTGGTAGCATATTGATGTTGAGTGCTAGTATTCATGTTAAATCATGGATTTGATGAATCTAAGTTGATTTTTTCTGTTTTCTTGAATTTTTTGAAGTATGTGGAAGATAACTATGATGAGTTGGTGACACAAAATTCATGGTAAACCATTTTAAGGTGAATTCAGAGAGGATTGGAGAAGTTTCTAGAAGGGAAAAAATTAAAAGATGGGTAGAATCATTGAATCATACCTAGTCCTACCTAACCCTAAAATGGACAATAGAGGTTGAACTATAAAAAATCTTAATTTTCTGTTTATAGAGATGGTTGGTCAGAAGAAAAGGTTGTCATGTGTGAGAACCTAAGGAAGACAAGGAGTCTAGGGCATTGCTTCATTTAAAGACCAAATAGAACAAACTACTATTAGCAAGCAAAGTAAGAAGGCATAAGGGCATGGATGCTTGAAGGGTGAACAAGCTATCAAAGCTTAAGTGTGTGAGAGCCAAGAAAAATGGAGGACTAAAACAGAGATCTATAATCTGCAAGTGTGTTGTAAGTTATTATCAAATCAAGCCTTAGTGTTACTTTATAATCATTGTACCAGTATAGGGTAAATCCTTCAAATTAAGGTTGACATAACAATCATTTGTAAATCTTTTAACTGGGTGAAATTCCAAGTGAATGATCTAAATTTCTCTAACAAAACTCACTCCTAATAAGGTGATTGAAATCCTCTAACCAGGTCACATTTAACAATGTGTATTGTAACCTTTAACAAGGTTGGCCTTTCACAAGTAATCACTTTAGAAGAATGAGAATAAATTGCATGTTACTGATGGTTTTTCCCAAATTAGGTTTCCCTGTAAAATTATTATGTCAAATGTGTTATTGAATCTCTTATGCTTCATGCTTACATTTTTGCAAAGTTGATTTGATAGTAACCTATGACTCCAAGTGATTGTATGATCTAATGGATGCACTCATGATGAATATATTTTATGGATATGGGTTCACTAAGCTATGAAAAGTTTTATTTATACATCTAGACCTTAGATAACTAATTCACCCCCTACCTCTCTCAATTATTCTAAAGAATTCCAACATACTTGGCTTTTTGTTTTCTCTGCAAGCTGATTTTGAGTCTTCTCCTTACTAACTAATCTTTTCCTCTTATCTAATAACTCTTTTCTTTCCCTTTCACATTCACTACTTATGAATAGGTCACTTTCTCTATTAGATGATAATAGAAACCTTGAATTACCTTTGATCTTCTAAATCCATCATAGTATAATACTTTATGTTTGCACATATACTTTTCTCCTTCATTGTGTGTTGAATCTAGGTTAAGATCATCGTTATTTAAAGATTTCCATAAAGAGTCTTCCAAAAGGTTATAGGTTTTGCCTCTTCATCTTGATTGTTGAACATACACATAGGGATATGTGACCCATGCCTAATAATCATTTTACCTAAAACTCTATTCCATTTTTGACTTTTATGCAAACTCTGCATTGCTTGGTCTTTACTTTTTTTGATGCTCAGCATTATTTTTGCTTGTTATTTGTTAAATTCTAATGCTTGACATATATTGTGCTTAGCACATACTATATCACTTCTTAATTTTATACTTAGAATTTACTTGATCACTGATAACTTGTTTGGTCTCTGATGAGCTTAGTACATATCAAAAATTACTCTATGACCATACACTTACTTGGCTTCTATAGAACTTTCTTGGTATATACTATCTTATGTACATACCTCGGCCTATGTATAGTAGCTCGACCATAGTGATTACAGTCTGACTCTTCCTTATAAATGAATAAGTGGTTAACACTAATAGACAACAGTAGTTAGAGATACCAATAGGTTGAAGTACTAACAACCTAGTGTCAAAAAATATGGTCACAAAGTTGAAGCTTAAGATGTAGAAACACCAATGTCCATATCATATTGCATGGGTGCAAGATGAACACAAGGTCATGGTCAGTGAGCAATGCTTAGTGAAGTTCAAGATTGGAAGCTACCATGATGAGGTGATGTGTGATATTATACCTATGGACATATGTCATATGTTGTTGGGTAGGCCATGGTAGTTTGATAGGCATGTTGTAGATGATGGGTGTGCAAATACCTACACTCTAACAAAGGATGGAATGAAACATAAGCTAAATCCATTGAAGGATACATAAGAAAAGGTATGTAGACTTACTAGATTTTGTTTTGTTGATGGAAAAAAGTTCTTACAAGGTATGAGGCATGAGCATATGTATTTTGTGATAATTACAAAGGATGACAAAGAAGAAGTAGAAGAAGTGCCTACAGAAGTTGTAGATTTGCTAGAAAATTTTTTGGATATTATATCTAATAATGTGGATGATGGGTTACCACTAGTAAGGAAGATCTATAATAAGATGGATTTGATTCTAGGAGCTAGTTTACCAAATAAGACAATGCATAGAATGACACTAGTAGAACATGAGGAGATGAAAAAATAAGTCCATGATGTTAGGATTAACCTCAGATAGAATTAATAGTTACATGCAAATATATCCAATATTAGAAAATAGTAGATCGCATAAAAGAGAACACAAGGCACAAAGATTTAATGTGGTTAACCCAATCCTTCGGCTACGTCCACCAACAAGTCCAATATTATTATTATCTAGTGATTAAAACCTAATTACAATATGTAATCCCTTATAGCTCAATACCACCACAAGAACCAATTTTTGCATCACACATTATGAAAATCCCTAACTCTAAGCATTTTTATACAAGATTTTTCCACTTACAAAATTAGGGCTAGAATAAGTCATCCAAAAGAAAAAAATAGTAGCTGATGTCTTTTACAATATAAGGGATTTTTTTGCTTCAGGGTCACTGCCCCTAGAAAATCCCCATGGGGGTGTTGCCCCTCGACCCCACCCTGTACTGTGATAGGGAGTGCACTTGGGGCATTGTCCCAAGGCCCTGCAGGTGTGCTACCCCTTGATCTAATCTTACAGTGTTGCCCCCAAACCCCCATAGAAATAATATGGGGAGAAAACCACACCGAACAAAACCTCCAAGTCTGATTAGGCTCCATAACACAACAACCTCCCACTTGGAGACTGATCAAACTCCACAATAATAACCTCCCACATGGAGATTGATCATAGCACTACTAAACCTATAGCTCCCACTAGAATATCAAATCTCCCTAGACTCTATTGTTCTTTTATGTTGTTTGGTCAAGAATACCAATTGAAGCTAAAGAGGAATTCAGTTTCTCCCTTGTCACTACTTTTGTAAACATATCCACTAGATTGTCATTAGTATGTATTTTGTCCAACTTTAATTGTCCATCATCCAAAATTGACCGAATGAAGTGGTACTACAACTAAATGTGTTTTGTCTTTGAATGCAGAAACAAATTGTTTGCAAGATAAATGGCACTCTGACTATCTATAAATAGATAATTATCCTTCTAAGGGTGTCTCAATTCTTACAAGAAGAAACAAAGCCATATAATCTCCTTACCTACCTCTGTAGCAGCAACATACTCTACCTCTATAGTGGATAAAGCATTAACCTTCTATAATCGAGAAACCCATCTCACTGCTACCACACCAACAATAAATACATAACATGTAGTACTCTGTCTGGTATTAATATCCCCTACCAAATCAGAGTCAACATATCCCTGCAAATAAGTAGTATATCCCCCAAAGTGTAAACACTTATTGGATGTTCTTCTTAAATGTCTAAGAATCTATATGACTACATTACAATGCTCAATTCCTGGATGACTCATATACATGTTAACAACTCCCACTGCATGTGCAATATCTATCCTAATACATACCCTGTCAAATTTTAGATACTATTACCGAGGTGCTTGCTTCAAGCTATATAAAATTCTATTCAATCGGTACACTAAGTTCTCCTTAACTTTGACCTCAAATCCATATGGCTATGCCATATACATATGGCTATGCCACACACACACACATATATATAACCATAAAGTAAGATTTTTTTAACATAAAGCTGCTCCAAATGCAAATCTTTAGTAGCCACAATACTTGAAACAGTGTGAATAAAAGTCATTTTAATAACATGAGAGAATATCTCATCAAAATCAATGTCCTTTTTTTATGCAAATACTTTTACCACTAACTTGTCTTTAAATCATTTCTTACCACCATCCTCTTTTTTCAGCCTGTAAACCCACTTATTCTATAAAGCACTTTTACCTGCAGGAAATTTGCATAAATCTTGTGTCTTATTTTTTAGCAAAGAGTGTATTTCTTCTTTCATTGTAGACTCCTACTGAATCTTTCTATCCACCTACACAACTTCATCATAACATTCAGGTTCACCAGCATCAATAAGTAAAATAGAATAAAAAGAAGGAGAAAATCTTTCTGGAGGTCTACTTAGCCTTATTGACCATCTAACATTCACTGGGGTGTGTGATATTTGTTTTTGTGGTTGGTGCACATCATGAGGAACTGCTGGAACATCAGCTTTCAAAGGATCATCATGTGCTACATAATCATTTTCTTTCTTCTCATGTTGTTGAAACAAATCTTTGTACAACAATTTCTCATTGAATATGACATCCCTGCTTCTTACAATTTTATTATATTCAAAATCCTAGAGCTTATAATCAAATTCATTAATGTCATATCCAACAAATACACATTTCTTTGACTTGGCTTCTAGCTTGGTTTTATTTTCAAAATCAATATGAGAAAATGCTTCACAACCGAAGCTTTTATGAAAAGAATAACTCACCTTCTCATCAGTCCATGCTTCCTCTAGAATATCAATCCCCAAAGGAGTAGAGGGACCTCTATTGATAAAATATACAGTAGTATTAATAGCCTATGCCCACATGTTTAAGGTCAGCCTTGCATGTAACCTCATGCTTCTTGCATGCTCCATTATAATCATGTTCATGCATTTAGCCACTCCATTTTCCCATGGAGTCCTTGGAATAGTTTTCTATCTATGAATATCATTAGAAGAGCAATAATCTTCAAATTCATGACTACAATTCTCACCACCATTATCAGATCTGAGACATTTTAATTTCTTACCAATTTCATTTTCAACCAATCAGTTCCATTTCTTAAAAGTTTGAAATGCATTAGATTTATGTCTAAGGAAATAAACCCATACTTTTCTAGTTGCATCATCAATGAATGTAACATAATAATGAGAGCCACCAAAGGAATATACCTAAGCTAGTTCCCATACATCTATATGCATAAGCTCTAATCTTTCACTTTTCTTTTCCTTCCTATTCTTCACAAAACTTGCTCACTTTTATTTTCCATACACACAACTTTCATAGAAATCCACATTAACACATTTTGGACCTGGTAAAACTTTCTTTGAATGAAGTTCTTTCATATGTTTCTCACTCATGTGCCCAAGTCTATTGTGTCATAGCATTGTATCAAAATCTATAGTAGCTATTTGTTCTCCTTGCTCAACTGCAGCAATTGTTCTTGGACATTCATTTTTCTTTGAAACAATCAAAGTAGAAGGAACAATATGAGTTGTATAAAGATATAAGGTGCATACTTTCACACATTTTTCTAATACAAGGGAACCTTTTGAAACCTTCCAATTTTTAGCATTAAAAATAACTGCACAACCCTCATCATCGAGTTGCCCTACTAAAATTAAATTCCTACTCAGCCTTAGAACATGTCTTCCTCATGTAGTAGCCAATGATTCCCATTCTGCAACTTAATCATAACTTTTCCCTTTCCAAAAATCTGGTAGGGTTCATTATTTCACAAATAAACAAGCCCAAAATCCCCTTGGACATAATCAATAAAATAACCTCTATGAGGTGTAGCATGAAATGAAGCACCAAAATCTAAAACTCATGAATCATCAATATTTTTGAAAGAAAGAAGTAAAGAATCCTCTTCAGATTTGTTAGTTACCATATTTTCCTCCTTGTTCCCTTCTAGATTATCTCCTCCATTGTTCTTTCAAGTCTAGCAATCTTTTTTCTTATGCCCTGATTTCCCACAGTACCAACAATCTCTCGGTCCTCTAGATTGAGACCTCTTCCCTTTTGACTTTCCTCTTGATTTCCCACAATTTCTAGAATTATTTTCTCTCTAAGTCATCTTGCCTCTACTTTGTGCATTCAAAGCACTTTCTAATGTAGATCCACCTATTGTTTTCGTACAAGTTTCCTCACTCAAAATAACACTAATCACATCATCATATTTTAGATTATTAGGTCAAGAAATTGAATTACTTACAGTCATTACCAATTCATTCTAACTTTTAGGCAAAAAACACAAAATCAAGAGAGCCCTAATTTCTTCATCAAAATTGATACCCATAGAAGATAACTAACTAGTAATAGTATTAAACTCATTTAAGTGATCTACAAAAAATCCACCTTCTGTTATTTTCATAATAAATAAATACTTCATGATAAATACCTTGCTTGAAGCAGAGGACTTTCCATATAGTTTTGCTAGGGTTTGCATCAACTCTTTGTCGTCTTCACTTTTGTAATATTAAATATCACTGATGGTTCCAAGCATAATTGAATTCTTCCAAGTGCCTTTCCATCTAAAAGAACCCAGCCATCATTTGTCATAGATCCCTGATTCTTGGCTTTTCCTTCCAACAACTGCCATAAATTCTTCTGATAAAGATAGTCCTCCATTTGCATTTTCCATAAGTAAAATTTCTACCCATTAAACTTGTCAACCCTCAGCTTACCCTCATCTATCATTGCTCCCACTCAACCATGAGACCTTCCTACAGAAGATCGCTAAAAGAAATGATGACTTTTTGGCTAAAAAAATGACAAAATCTAGCTCTAATACCACTTATTAGGATTAACCTCAGACAAAAATAATAATTAAATGAAAATATAACCAATACCAAAAAATAGTAAATTGCATAAAATAGAACACAAGATACCAAGATTTAACATAGTTCACCCAATCCATGGGCTACATCCACCAACAACAAGTCCAATATTATTATTATCTAGTGATTACAACCTGATTACAATCCATAATCCCTTATAGCTCAATATTTTCGCAAGAACCAATTTTTGTATCACACATTATGAAACTCCCTAACCCTAAGCCTTTTTATACAAACTTTTGCCGCATAAAAAATTAGGGCTAGAATAAGTCATCCAATAGGAAAAATAGTAGTCGATGCCTTTTACAATATAAGGGGCAAAAATATAAGGGACATGACCCCTTGACCCCTTAGGGGCACTGCTCCTTGACCCCATCTTGGGGGTACTACCCCCAAACCCCTGTAGAAATAATATGGGGAGAAAACCATACTAAATAAACCTTTGAGTTTGATTAGTCTCCACATCACAACACATGATTTGTTTCAGAAGGGATTTATTTGGGATAGTCTAGGTCCATGTGTTGTACTAGAAATATTAGAACCAAATAAAAATGGAGAATGGAGGATTTGCATAGATTTCCATGCTATCAACAAGATCACCATAAAGTAGATATTTACATTACCAAGGATGGATGATATTTTGAACTATTTGAATGGAGTTTTGTAGTTCACAAAGATAAATCTAAAGTAGATTGTGATACTAGTGGTACAACAATAGGAGTTGTTTAGAGCCAAAAAGGAAGATCTGTTGCTTATTTCAATGAGAAGTTGAATTATGTCAAAAGAAAATATGATGTTTATGATTAGGAATTTTATGATATAGTTCAAGAAATGAAGATGTAGAGATGTTATATTCTTCCTAAGGATTTTGTTCTGTGTATGGATCATCAAGCTTCGTAATAGTTGAATAGTCAAGGAAAATTAAACTAGAGGCATTTTGAAGTGGGTTGAGATTTTGTAGAGTTATACATTTTTTTTGAAACATTGGAGTGGGGAAGTCTAACCGAGTTGTAGGTGCTCTTAGTAGAGGATAAATTTTTCTAAAAAAGATGGAGATTGAGGTGGCTGGGTTAAAGGAACTCAGTAATTTGTATCCACAAGATCCTAATTTTGGCAAAGCTTTGATTTCATAATCCAAGATGGTATGGTGTTCAAAGGAAGTTAGTTTTTCATTCCTAGAAATTATATGTGAGTGTATCTCATCCAAGATAAGCATAGTGGAGGATTGGCTAGAAATTTTGGGAGAGATAAGACCATTGGTCTAGTTGCTAAGACTTATTACTAGCTATATTTATAGCAAGATGTGAAAAAGTTTGTACAAATTTGTAGAATATGTCAGATGGTGAAAGGAGTGAAGTAGAATACGAAGTTGTATTAGCCATTATTTGTACTAGAGAAGCCATGGGAGGATGTCAGCATGGATTTCATTCTTGCATTACCAAGGACTCAACAAGGGCATGATTCTATTTTTGTATTGGTTGATAGGTTTTAAAAGATGGTGGATTTCATTCCCAATAAGAAGACTAGTGATGTTGTTCATGTGGCAGAGATGTTTTTTAGAGAAGTGGTGAAACTACATGTTTTGCCAAAGACTATAGTTTCAGATTGATACCAAATTTCTTAGGTATTTTTGGCATACATTGTGGAATAAATTAAAGATAGATTTGAAGTTCATTTTATAACATCATCCACGGATAAATGGACAAATAGAGGTGGTGAATAGGAGTTTGGGAAATTTTTTGAGATGCTTAGTTATCGATAAGCCAAAAGGATGGGATCTAATTTTACCACAAGAGCAATTCTATCAATAGGAGCACTAGTAAGTCACCATTCCATATTGTATATGGGAGTAGTCCCAGAAATGCTTCTAAGTTGAGGAAATTAAATAAAGGAGAAATAAGTAGTACTGAAGCAGAAGAATTTGCTTAACATTTGAAGAATATCCATGAGGAGGTGAGGAAGCACATTAGCAAGATGAATGCATAGTGCAAGGATAAGGAATATGTGAAAAGGAGGTATACAAAATTTCATATTGGAGATTAAGTCATGGTTCATTTGAGAAAGGAGAATTTTTCAGTGGGTGCATCTAATAAGCTGAAAATGAAGAAGTTTGGACCATACAAGATAGTGAAAAGGCATAATTTTGGAAATGCCTATGATGTGGATTTTCCTACTAAATTGAATATTTGACCATTATTTATTATTTTATATTTGATAGAATATTATGAAGGAGGTTATGGAGATGAAGTTACAGAAGTGCAATGGAGTATTCTAGCAACTAGTATTGTTGCAAAGGAGATTGAGGAGATACTAGATAGTCATGTTGGAAAAGGTATAAGGAATAGAACTTATGAAGAATACTTTGTCAAATGGAAAGGGAGGCTTGTAGAAAATTCATCATGGCTAGTAAGAGAGGAGCTTAACCATCTTGGCTATCCTATGAACACCTGAGACATGACGGGGTCAAAACCCAAATTACTTTGGTTGTCAGATGCAAGAGCATCCTAGGTGTAAGAGAAATCTTGCATTACCCAAAAATATTTCCTTTTGTTTCTTAAATAAGGGTTTTCTTAGTGTATATTTATTTTTTCTTGAGGCTTTCTACTTAGTAAGTTAGTCATATGAGCTCAGAATGTCCTAATTTTAGAGGTGGATGTTCATCTTAGATATATCATCTAACCAATTGAGGCTTAGTTCCATATCATGAGTATTCATGTATTTATTGATGATTTTTTGTTTGCAATTTTGGTATTAAAAATTTAGGCTCTCTATTGAAGGCTTAGACATACCCAGGTGAGGCCCAAAAACTTGACGGATAAGCACTTGCACCAATTCAAGCATGTAGATTAGGAGTTGAGGATTCTAAAAAGTGGTTATAATAGCCAATCAGAGCAATGATTCAAAAATTATGGCCTTCCAAATTTGGCAGAAAAAAAACTTCCAAAATAAATGTCAAAAATATATTTTACCAACCCTATATGTATTTTTAGGGTTTGTTGGCCTTGGGTATTAAGATTGAGTGTCTAGAACCTTCTCGAGTGGCATAAAATTGCATATTTAAGAAATGTTTGTACATTATCTAGGATAGCTCTAGGTGATAGTTCATAGCTTTGTCTTGTAGCTATAATGAAGATGCCCATGTGAGCTAGCAATTTGTAATCGTAAATTTTGTAATTCCACATTTTTGGTAATAATAAGAAGCCCATATTTTATTCTTGCAAATTGTTTTTATTTCTTTTTTTATGTTATGTGTTTATGGTATTAAGGTGAGCACCCTTCATCACATATTAGTTGTATAAAGTTAGCATATTATCAAGATACAATTTTGGATGAAGGACTTATAAATTGTTTAAGTATCACATAATTTAATTGCCAACACATTAATAGTTTTGGATTCTGAAGTTGATCGACTATGAATCAACATGTGCACATTGGAGTGAAAAATAACAAGTTATAAGGATATTGCATGCGAGTGCATGACTCATTATGAATAGTACGGATAGAGATAACTAGGAGGGGTGAATCAATTATTTAGCATTCAAATTTGAGTCTTTTTTGATGAATTTTTTCTTTCAAGTGATAAGGAAATCTCCTAGAACATTTGATTATGAATGGAAATCCAATTAGTGCACAATGGAATTGATTACACACTATTATAGAAAATATTTTGAAGAGAGAATCATAGAAGAATTTCAAGGATGATGAAGAGTTTCTAAGCTGATAAGAAATAGAGATTTAGAATCCCACCTTCCATATTAGAAAAAATACAAGGATGAGAATTTTTTATGGTAGAGATAGATGTAACTTGTATGGAAGTAGTTGAACCAAGAGTAAAATTTTTTGACCCTATGGGTTATGAAATGATAGAGGAATTGATTGAATATTATGTGAAGATCATTCTTGAATCTGAAAAGGATGAAGAGTGTACTACATGGGACACCTATGAAGAAAAAGTGAGGGAAGTGGACAGTCAGTTATATAGCAAGGATATTAAGAGGAAAGTTGACAAGAAAATAAGTGAAATGTTGAAGAAAATTTGTATAAAAAAGGAGGAATTTAGAGAAGCTATGGGCATAGCTAGAGTGATGAAAGAAAATGGACAATCTAATATTTTTATCAGCAATTGAAATTGGATATGTTGAGTGAATTATTGTTGCAGTTTCAACTATGTGGTCACCTATTGCACCAAATGAAGCAGTTGTACCAATTCAACCACAACTTGTTCCATGATCACCAATTCAACCAATAGAAGAAGAAGATGTTAGTATCATGACATTTTAGACATCTACACCTCTGAGTGCAAGAAGATCAATGAGGTTATTTGAGGTAAAATAAGAGGTAGTAGAACCTCCAAAGCATAAGAGAGTGAAGGAACTTTCTACAATTTTGGGAAAGAGGCAAAAGACTATAGTGACATATGTGGGCAAGAAGAAAAAGAAAGAGACTAAAAAAAAGAAAGAGGATGCGGGAAAAGAGAAACTTGGTGATACGGTTGAGGAAGAAGGAAGTAGAAAAAATAAAATTTCATTGAAGCCATGGATTGAATATCTTAATAATTTTATACTAAATGAGAAAAAACTCAAGAAGTTAAAGCAATTCTATGATAGATATACCTTGTATGAGAAGAGAGACTTATATGTAATGGTGATTCAGTATATGATAAAGTTTAAGAAACCACTTCTTAAAATTCATGGTGAGATACCTAGATAGAAATATGATAGATTGAATAAGGAGAAATTAAGGTCAAACAAATAAGAAGGGGCATTGAGAGAGGAATTAGTAAGAAAAATCTAAAATGTGAAAAATGAGGCACAAACAAAAATAGCCAGATATTTGTTGAATCCTCATACGCAACATAAAATGAGAATAATAAGAATTTTCAAAGGACAAAGAGAAGAAGTTCTTAAGGAAATTGAAAAAAATTTATTGACCTACTTCTTAATGAACCAATGAGAAGAGCCTATATTCATGAGGCAAAAAATGAAGAGGCAAAATCTCCATCTACAGTAGAACCACCAAGGTCATCTGAGACTTTACAAATGACTTCAAAAGACAGAATAATGTCTAATATACCAAAAACTAGAAAAGAAGGATAAAGTATGTAGCTAAGGGGAGAAGTTCCTATTCATATTATAACTACAACAAAGGAAAAGGATGACATTATAATAAAAAATGAAAAGGTAACTACAATGGAGACCCTTCAAATTACAATTGGTATAGAAACAATGAACATTGATAAAACCAAAATCACATTAGATGAATTAAAAGACCCTTTCAAGGTTAATGGACCCATTGTTGACAATTTGGTTGGGTACACAAGTTTTGAGGATGAAGAGAAGGAAGAAAAATGTAAGAAAGAAACAGATAAAAAGAAAGAAGAAGGAAAAGAAATGAATAATGAGAAGGGTGATCTGACAGGCTTAGTAGATGAACCTAATAAAATGGATAAGAATTTGCAAATCTACTGCAAAATAATTTTTGTCACAAAAGTTTGCACCCTTTCTTGAATTTTTACCTAAAGGAAACCTTGTGAAACATGGAAACAATCTCCAAGTTGTGGGACTTTAATAATGAGATTGACTCTCCAGAGAAGGTTGGCTTCCTCACTATCAAGATGCACCTAAATACTTCTTTGAAAGAAAATGGAGAAGGAAATGCATGAAATCAAACTACCTAATCTAATCTAGAAGGGTGATACACCAAATAGTATGTTCAGTCTTATCTCTATCTAGAACTACACAGTTTGTCAATATAATCACAAAATACATAGATTCAATATTTTCTTTAACTCAAAAATCACATGTAGATCAAAAAAAAATGGAATGTTATAAGGAAGTAACTTCACTCTATATCATTCCATGGAAAAATAGATATAGCATACAACTTAAATAACAAAAACAATACATTAATAGAAGTCAAGAATGTTTTGCACATGTATTAATTGAAGAAAGAGGTACAATAGAGAAATATATTCACTAAGAGGTAAAGGAAATCACAGTAGCAAAGTAAAAAATACAACTTTTATAGAATTAGAGAGGGATCAACCCTTGAAAGAGTTACAAAATTTGCCTTTATATCTAAGGCATAACTAAGAATATTTCAACTAAAACCCTAAAACTCAACCATTTTCATCAAGTTTTAGAGAACAATAGCTACTAATTTGAGGAAAATTCAATCAGATGCATGTCCACATGTAGCAAATCTAATCTTTATGTACAAACTCAGGCCCTAAGGAGATAGAAACAATACCATAACTACTCTAACCTGTAAATGGATAGCCATGCTGGTGGTGGAATGAAATTTGTATTTATCAGGCATTGAGAACACCAAAAGATGGTTATAGGTGATCAAAGGATTTGTTCAACATCCATGAGCCACTTTGATAGTTTTCACAACAGTGTCAGGTCAACTATGTCATCGAGTCAATTGAACTCAATCGTCAACCTTGCCTCGTGGCCTTATATTTTTGAAGTGTTTTGCTAGATCATCTTGTTCTTTCTAACTAGCATGTCAAGCCTGCAATAATGCACTTCCACTTTGTCACTACTTTGCAACTGTATTTCTTCATTGATTACATGGCTTTGAGAAACTATGACCTCTTCATTCTATGCTTTATCATTTCTTCATAGTGGTTTATAACTTTAGTTCACTAACCATTGTGACCTAATGATGACCATCAAACTGACTTCTCAAATATTCAAAAAAGTATATCAATTAACATTTCTTTTACCTACAATGTTGTGATGCCTTTATTCTAAGTTCATCACAACTTCATGATTGCTAGAAAAAATCTTGTCTGAACTATATGACGTTGTGATCACTATCCTGACTGCTTGTCACACTCTTGCAGCTTAAAAATTTATTTTCTTTGTTCAACTACACACCGTCACAACCTTATCTCTTCATTTTCCATGTTGACCTAGGAGGCTATAAAAACTTCTTTCAACTGTTGATCACCATGTCGTAGTTGCTTACTGCTTCCTTTCACTAACCACTACAAAATGGTGATAACCATTTCACTGCTCTTATCACTACCTTGCAACCTGAAACATTAACTCATATTTTAACCCAATGAAAGTATAATCAAAGAATTTTTCCACTTCTCTACTTAAACTAGAGGTTAGCATTAACTCCATCTGATGTTGTGATTACCTAGACCTTAACTATCTTGATTACTCTTTCACACATTTGCAACTTAACTTTTACTTCAATTAAAACCCTTGCAATGATGTGATGGTCATTTCTTTTAACTTCTAGATGGTCTTCACAATTTCAAAACTCAAAATTGTTGCTACTGGCTTAACCATGCAACGTTGTGATGATTATAAACTTGACTATTTTTTCCCTTTATCACTGCTTCACAACCTTAAATATACTCAATATGTTTTTACCTATGATGTTGTGATAACCATTTAAATTTAACAATTTCCCTTCATTTCAACCTTGCAATTTGAATCTTTAACTCATAATCAAACCTTGAGAATGTGTTATCAAAGCATTTCTCCTCTTTGCTGCTTGAAAATCTAACTCAATACTTAACCTTGTGAAGCCACAACAACATGCTTTTTCTTCTTTTCTACCTAAACCTTAGGTTACTCTTAACCTTGCAATGATCCAATAACCATTTGACTTAAGTATCATTGTCTTTAACACCTTCATAACTTAAAAAAGTAGATTTTATCTAACCACCTACAATCATGTGATGGTTCAGAATTTGACTGCATGGCTCTTAGGACATGTTTCATCTTATTATTTTCTCACTTTGGCTAAACCTCATGCAACTTTAGAAAGTGGGGATACAACAAGAGTTTATATGCATCTAATCAATGGCTCAGAAGATGTATTATTTTATAGTGTTGAGAAAGGGGCCCATAGGGATAGGCATCAACTCGTTGCTTCCTTGCTTTAGCTAATTTTTGTGCATCTTTAGAAAGTAACAGTATGATAGACATTGATCTACCAAGATCTAATGGTTGTGTCACAGGCCTTTGAGACATTTCTTCCTTTGATCCATTCAGATCTCCTAAAATTTTGACACTTGTCCAATCCTATGTCACCACCACTAGGTCCTCCTAAAAATGGACTTAGGGAAATCTAAAGGTAGACACAAGATTGATTTAAATGGATAGGGTGTGGGGTCAACACTTAAAGTGAATGACCCTAACAAGGGAACCCAACTTAAGTGACACATGGGTAATCTGACCCATCAAAAATGTAACATAAAATTATATCATTGAAGGTGCTAACTAGGGTTTTATTTAGGTTTTAGCCACATGCATGACATAATGTGCAAACTTGATGCCATGAATAGATATCTCTAATCAGACTCAATGATGGTGACAAGGGAATAAATGGGGGGGCTAAAATGGCTAATATTTTTGGTGACTTAGAGGGGATACCTGCCTACTAATCATAGGATCACTGGCCTTATCAATCCATTGGGCTATAGAGTCACAAAAAATAGACCTATTCTAGAACAAAAATTGTAACCTCTGCAACTATAAAACCTCAAAACCTTGATATTTCATAGAGATATAGCTTGTGCTCACACATTTCTTGAAAACTAAGAAACTACTCTATTATGTACATAAACCCTTAACCTTTGCTAGAAGCAAGTCTTGAGCTAAATTTTGTTGACTAGAATTGGTAGAATATCACCATCAAGCCTGGATAACTAAAAAGTGTTGGCCTCTTTACCATTGGTGATAACATATGGGCCACTCCACATAGCATCAAACTTTGAGTTTAGCTCAATCTGCATCCCATTTGAGAACAAGGTCTCCCTCCTTGAAAACCCTAGTTTTAGCCTTCCTATCAAAACTCCTTTTGACCTATTGTTGATGTGTCTCAAGTGTCTACATAGCTTGTTGTCTTTTTTCTTCTAGTTCAATCAATTTTTCTATCTTGAATTTCATGAAGTTATCTTCAATTAGCTCTAATTGATGAGTTAATTCAAGAGAGGGAAACTCTAGTGAAATAGGAAGCCTTGCTTCCCTTCCATATACTAGCATGAAGCATGAGTTCCAAATTTCTCTCTTAGGCCTAATCCTATCAGGCCAAAGAGATTTTCTTAACTTTTAATGCCAACACCTTTGATTGTCTTAAATTTTCCTTTTGATAATCTTGATTAGGTTCTTGTTAGAGGAATCAGCCAAACCATTTCCCTAGGAATAATAATTTGAGGAAGTGCGCAAATAGATACCATGGTCAACTACCCAAGAGAAAATATGAATCCCAACAAAGGACTTGGAATTATCTTATATAATTTTTGAAGGGACACCAAACCTAGTAGCAATTCCATCAAGGGATTCTACTACTAAAGTCTTAATGGCATCCTTCAAAGCTACTAGTTCTATCCACCTTGTAAAGTAGTTTGTTGCAGCTAGGATCTTCTTGTGACCAGAGCCAAAAGGTGGATTGATTAGAACAACGAATCCAGCCCTCACTAGGAAAATGCTTGATCAACATGAATAGGATAAAGGGGGAGAGCTACTAACCTTTGTTTACCTAAAAATAAAGCACACTTCTCACATTTCCTCACATGTTTACGATAGTCATTAAATAGATTTGGCCAATAATAACTAGCTATCATTATCTTTATGGTTGTTTTTCTTGTTGAGAAGTGGCCACCATTAGGGCCATCATGAAACTCTTTGATCATTATATATTATTGATCAAGGTTAATGCATCTTAATAGGACTCCATTGAGATCTCTCATAAAAAGAATCACATCCACTAGGACAAAAGAAATAGATTGTAATCTAAACTATTTTTTTTTAGCTCTATCTAATCCTTTTGGATATCCTCCTCCAAATAAGGAGGTTTCCATATCATGTATCCAACTATTTAGACTTTCATCCTTTGTTGGTTGTTCATCCTCTAATACTAGTGCAACCTCTTTAGTCATTTCATGGGATGAAATCATATTCTCAAACAATCCTTTACCCCTCAAGAGATTTATGGGTTTAATGTCAACATCATATTTCATGACCTTCATGATCCATCCAGCTCTTTTCTCACTAATATATTTGTTCAAGAGGAACTCCTTCACACTTGCATGTGGAACTAGGAGCTAGACCTTGTTATGTGATAATAGATGTCTGAATTTCTTTAAAGTTCTTATGATAGCAAGAACTTATTTTTCCACATAACTATATTTGTCCTCATAATTCTTTAGCCCTTCACTAACAAAGGCTATAGGTTGCTCTTCATCTACATTATTTGATTGTGTCAAGATAGTTATGCTTGACTTGCCCCCAAGGGTATAGAGAATAAAATATTTATCAAAGTTTAGATTGATTAGGGTAGGAGTTGATGTTATTATTGCTTTGATTTCTTCAAAACTGGCTCTCCCTTCTTTTGTCCAAGTGAAACCCATATTCTTCTTTAGCATAGTTGTAAGGGGCTTGACCATGGTTTTAAGGTTAGAAATAAACCTTCTTACAAAGTTAATTCTACCAAGGAAACTTTGTAGCCACTTCTTATTACTAGGAAGTGGAAAAGCAAGGATTTATTTTATTCCTTTTGGATCAATGGTTAAGCCATCCCTAAACACAATATGTCCTAGTAGCTTTCCTTGATTGGTGGAAAACACACGCTTGGATTTAAGGACACACCATATTCTCTATACTTGATGAACACCTACCTCAAATGACCAAAGTGGTCTACCACATTCTTTGAATAGACTATTATGTCATCAAGGTAGACCTACACAAATTTCTCAAGCATACTCTTGAAAGCCATCTCCATTTAATTTTGGAAGATAGCACCTACATTAGTTAATCCAAAAGGCATATTGCTATAGGCATAAATGTCCCACTTAGTAGTGAAGGTTATCTTGTATCTATCAGACTCCTAGACTAACACCCGGTTATAACCCAAAAACCTATCTAGAAATGAAAATATTTCATAGTCACTGACCTTGGATAAGATTTTTTCCATGGAGGGGAGAGGATGGTGATCTTTGAGAGATGCTCCATTTAGGTCTCTAAAATATAAACATAATTTGATTTCTCCACTCTTCTTTCTAATAGGAAAAAGGTTGGCTACCCAAGAGGAATGCTTAATAGGAAAAATAATAGTAGCCTCAATCAGCTTGGATAGCTTCTTTCTCATCATAGGTTCAATCTTAGGGTTGATTGGCCTTTTATTTTGCCTGACAAGCTTTGCATCACTATTTAAATCTATGGTATGTTGAAACAAAATTGTGTCAAAACCCTTTAAATCATCATATTTACAAGCAAATACATCATTGAATTTTTGACATAAATGAACAAAATTTGAACTCATTTAGCTTTAGAGCATACCTTTCCCAAATTGAGAACCTTTCCATCAGTAATGGCACCTAGTATGTGATCATATTTATTTCTAGCTAGATTCATACCCCTACTCCTTGCTTGATCATCAATATTGAAAACACCTTCTAAAGTGATTAGACCCTTAGGTAACTTGTTGGAGCTGAGGTTCATGATTTGATCACCATATTGGCTTTTTAGCTTGGACTGATTCCTATCATAGAATTTTGCTTCACTTTGTAAAAAATTTGTCAATTTGCACATCATATTCAAACACTTGCCAATTGGCATGGTTATCTAGAACTACAAGTCTTACAATCAATTTGATGTGTTTTTCTCTTTTGTCCTCAACATGCTCTGGCACATCATAATAAGCACCTTTTGCTACAAGTCTATCAACATATTTGTTATCTCTTATAGAAACACTTTGGATATTGAATTCTTGGAAGCCCTTGAGTAGATCCCAAGCTTTTTTCTTGTATAATTTGAGTAGATTATTCTTTGTGATTTTTTGGCTCCTTACTTGGTTAACAACTAGCTCACTATCTCCAAAGACCTTTAAAGATTTGATCCCCCTCTCTTGTGCAAGTTGGAGGCCTTGAATCAATATTTCATATTCTATTATGTTGTTAGTACAACTGAATTAGAGTCTATAAGAGAAGTAAAATTTCTCCAAACTAGGGGAGACAAGCATCACACTATCTCCTAAGCCATTGTTGTTTCTCTAGCCATCAAGAACATGCTCCATAATCCATCAATATTCTCTTCTATTTTTATAAGATTAGGAATAGGAGCACCCTTCTTCAATATGAAATATGTACCAAGGCATGTCTTTTCATATTCTGTACTAGATCAAATTGAAAAGCAGTGCCCCATTCATCCAAAAGATAATCAGAAACCTTTGTTAGGGGAGTGGCAAGTTCATGTGGCATGCCCTTATCATCTATCTTATGGATTGAACAATGCATTCTTATAGGGCTAGGTGTGTAGGTCTCTATGTGATTAAGGACCAAAGGTTCTTCCCTTATGGAAGCTTTCATCCCATATCTTGTCCTAGAGAACATATAGGACCAATCAGATGCAATATAACCACCTACCTATATAGTGAAGTCTCTAGAAAGATAGGTTGAAAAATGTGGATCAAACTACGCTACTAATATGTCTTGAGTAATAGTACAACCATGGCATGCATGCAATGCCATTTCCACATTTTTAGGATTCCTATTGTTTTAACAGAGCTACCATCTAACTAAAGTACATCTATAACCATTGGTTCATATTTAATACCAAGGAGTTTAGCTATACATTTAGGCATCACAAAACTACTAGCTCCAGAATCTATAAAGTAGTTATGAATTATTTTGTCCCCTATAATCAAAGAGACATAAAAAGGAGGAGGCTTGTTTTTCTTACTTGTGTCTCTTACTTTTGTTGGTTGTGCCAAACTTTCTTGCATCATCAAGGTGGCCAACTAAGTTGACACCTCAATACTCTTTAACTCTTGTTTTAGTAGCTCCAACTGTGGCATTATAGTGAGAACATCCCATAGAGGAATATTAACACTAGTACTTTTCATCTGATCTATTATGTTGAGAGGAGTGCCAATTTATTTGACTGGAACCTTGAGGACTAATGATTGAATTTGAGGAGCCTGAGGTTCAATAGATATCTTGTTTCTTATGTTTTACTTTTGTTGGGGAGTAGCATTTGATTGTGCATTTATAATTGGAGTATGAGGAGCAACACCTAAATTTGAAGCCTAGTTTGAAGGAGGAGGTGTAGCATTCTCAATGGTTATTCTTTTTCCTCTAGTATTATGAGCTATAGCATCATAGTTATCATTGTTAGTGACAATGTTCCTCTAGTTGATGGTTCATAAAGGAACAATCACCTTGTTGTTGTAGGTGAGAAACATCACTAGGTTGAATGGCACTATATTGTTGTCTTGTTGCTTGATCATGTATGGTTAGTGTTTGGGATGGTTCTACCCTATAGCATTTACAATGCTCATATAAATAATTGAAAGAAGGACAAACATATTTCTCTTGAGAAAAATTTTTTTGAGGGACTAATGTCCTTACTAAATTTGTGCTTGTATTTACAACCGGGGTATTACCCATCGGCCAATTTTGCATCCATGGGGCTTGACCTAATCTAGTGGTCTAATTTATGTGAGGTTTTGGTAATGAGGTTGGAGATGCCTATTGTTTTGAGCTTGTTGTCTTTCTAAGGCCACAGCCTTGTTTCTCATCTTTTGCACCACTAAGAAGTTGTCTTCCAACCTCTATTCTATATTGGAACCCTAATCTTGCAACTTCATGTCTATATTGGAACCCTAATCTTGCAACTTCTTTTCTAGATTGGAACCCTAATCTTGCAACTTCTTGTCTCTATTTTGCATCAAGGCCTGCATCATGTTCTTCAACTCTCATAACTCGTTGGAGGATATAGAGGCTATTGGGGTTATGGAAAGAGGTTGGCTTGTGGATGTGGTATGAATAGGGGCTATTGTAGGCTAATGATTAGGACCATGAGGATAGAAATGCATTAGAGGCCTTGGAGCTAACTTCCCTCCTTGAATCAAGGTATTTTTTTCTCTTATGGAAATTTCATATGCAGCTGGTAAGGTATCCCCTCCCATGGTTTGTAAAGTAGTAGCAATATCACTATTGAAAGCTCTTAGGTAATACAAACAAGAATTTTTAGGGGAAGGTTTTACTACACTAGGTATTCCATCCCATGTCTTATGGAATCTATAATTAAAATATATTATATATTCATTGGGTGCTCTCTTAATCATAGTTAGCTTCTTTAAAAGTGATAAGTGATCACTTTTATCTTCAAAATGTTTGCATAATCTTTCTCCTAACTTATTCCAGTTATTGATAGAATTATGTGGCAATCCTCTATACCATTGTAAAGCTTTTCCTTTTAATAATGAGGCTAAAATTCTAATAGCAACATCATCCTCTGTAATACCATGTATATTGTAGATGTTTGAAACTTCCTGAATATGGTCTATTGGGGAAATGAAAGTTACACTGGTAAAATCTGGTAGACTTTTAAGAGTAGATACTAGGATATCATATCTTTGGGATAAGATGAGAGGACTCCCTCCATTGAAGGTAGCAAAAACCTGATTCCTAGGGAGAGCCATGTGGAATAATGATCTATTCAAATGAAAACATGGTACTCTAGGTTGTGGTCTATCAACTAGAGGAGTACAAAGAGATCTAGTAGGTGTATGTGCTACTTCTAAATTCCTAATTGGTGATAGAGAGAGTCTATTTCACTTTTATTTGGACTGAAAATTGAAACTTTGATTTTGAGTACAATTCTAAAATTTGAGCCTTATAAGCACTTTTAATGCATGTGTACCTAGCCATCATTTTGAGGCCTTTGTGGTGTTTCATTTTTCTAACACCTTACATTCAGTGTATCCATGTGTCCCATGATGATAAATAGTCATTTTGAGTCATTCTACGAAGTTTCATTTTGAGCATTGTTCATATTTGCTTTTTTACATAAAGTGTCAAATAGCGACATCAAGCCTATTTTGCATTTGAATATCTTGCACCCAATTATGTTTCATGACTTTCTTCTTCATGAGTGTTTAGTGTGGATACCAAAGAACCTATGTTTCATATTTTAAGTTTTTTTGATATGTTTTGACTAGGTTTTGAATCCCTCAAAGTTGGTTGTTTATTATTTTCATGCTGATGCAAATTGTTCAAAATTTTGGGAGGCCCTATTTGACCAATTATAATTTTGACCCAGTTGACCAAAATGAGAAAATTATTTTTTCATTTCATTCTAAGGGTTATTCACATGCTATGTTCCATATTTGAGCCTATGACGAATCTATTTGACTAGTTTTCAAACATGATTCCAAATGCCACTTGTAAAGTTTTACTGGTGTCTAAAGTGTAGATTGATCGGTACCCCTGTTCAGGGTGTCATAACTCTGATTATGTGATAGATGATACCAAATGTATTGTACCACTATGTTCTACTCTAAAAATACTTCAAGTGTTTCAGTTTTCAAGTCTTGATGAATCCGTTTGCTCACTTTCCCAGGTCCATTCTAATTCTGAAAATCACTTTCTTCCCAATGTTCCTAGTCCTACAATTCTGAGTACCTAACTTTGACCACTTTCTTAATATTCCTAGTTATTCATCATGATTTCTAATCACAAATTTATACTCTCCTCGTGATAGTGAACTAATGCCCCAATTTCCATACCTTCAAGTGTTAGTTTGACCTATTTTTGAAGCTAAAACTGAACACACGTCATTGTTTTCTGACATGTTTATTTGCACGTAGTTTTAAGAAGTCAACTTTGATGGTCAATGTATTTTGACCCAAATTTTGTAATGAGCCAAAATTTGATAGGGTACAAGAATGTGAACCATAGAATAGGCATGTCAAATTTCAAGGTCTGGTTGTCTATTTAAGATAGTTTTTAAAGCCAACTCATAGGCCTTCTTGTCAGAGAATCACAGTTTGAAAAAAAGATAAAATGAGTTTTAAATGATGGTTTAGCGGTTGAATTTGATTTTAATTAGTATGATAGGTCTTAGTCCACCTCACAATAAGTGTATCATATTCATGCTCTGGGCCATGCTTAGGAATAATATATTCAAACTAAGGACTATTTTTCCCACTATGAGGTGCATTTAATCTTGTTAACCCAGGGACATATACTTGAAATGGTTGGCACAGTATGTGCACTAGGTCTCGTAATGAGTCACTAAGCTTATGCTACAAGAAAGTAAAATGCAAGGAAAAAGAACTTACACTATTGCTGCAAGAAACTAACACACTTAACTCTATGAATATTAGAAATACAATGAAAGGCTTAACAAATATTCCAACTTAGTCCATCCACTATAACTGTTCTCACATATTTTGCAGAAACATTCACGAACTGCGATGCTATAGGAAGGAACTTACAACTTCTACTTACAATACTAAGAATGCTTGGAAATAAATCTATACTAACCTAATCTAATCCACCTTCCAAGCAGGCCCCCTTGGTCAGCTTCAACTAAACTACTAACACAAGATAAAAGCCAAAAACTTATTTCATTACATTTCAGAAATTAATTACATAACACAGAGAACTGTAAAAACACAACTCACTGTAAAAGTTAACAATTTGTTCTCATAAACTCTTTCTTCTAACTAAACTAACACACTTGGTCTAATTCATATATATAGGAGATGAAACTTATTCCCATAATAGAAAAGTAAATAACCCATAACAAAAAAGTAAATAACCTAGCCATAAATCCGTAGGAGAGAAACAAGGAAAATAACAACTCAAGGTGGGAAGAAGAGATAACAGCTTAAGGTGGGAATAATAAATTCTAAAAATTCACTTGCCATAGGAATAAATGTAGAGAATGCAGTAAGTCTTGATAGCTCCTCCATAATTTTTGTCATGTCCTTTGGAACCATTATGACTTTCCTCCACCATGGCTACACCTCATTGTTCTTTTCTCCTTGAATGTTATTGGCGCTCATCTTTGAATTCTTCCAATCATCTTTTAGCTTCATTGCTAACAAGTTAGTTATAATATAGAGACATGTTTGCAAATAAGCATTTTCAAATTAAATTCAAATATAAGAACACACATTTTGATAATTATATGAAATATTGTATAATATATAATACTAGCAAAAGATGGCATAGTATCTACCCATAGGTTTATCATAGGTTTCAGTAAACATAGGTCCACAAATGTTTTGACAAAAATAAAATAGAGTATCAACAAAGTGTTTTAAAACTATCATGAAATAAAGGAAATATTTGGCTTCATCATTTGCCCCCTGCTAAACTAATGCTTGTCCTCAAGTATTCAACTTTCTTGTTAATGACCTAAACTCTCCAATCTCAGTACTTCCTTTCCTGCTGCTCTTGAAGGCATAGTAAAATCCTCTTGTCCTTTCCTTCACTTCCCTTCTGTGATCTTCCTATAGCTTTTTGAGTCTATCAACATTAATGGCATATAAAGGCCATAGGAGCATTAGAGGCTACATGGTTAGGGGACACCACAATTCTAGTCTAGCCTGCTTCCCTAATTCTAGATACTTTGGAACCCTGTAAGTTTTGCCTCCAAGTTGATGGGATTATGTGGTTCTGGCTTTTTAAGTGACTTGGGAAATTTAACCCATCTACTTCTAACACTAGTCATAGCTCTCTGGAAGGAAAAATAGGGTAAGTTCTCATAATCAGCATAGGCTTTAGTTCGTGCATCAAAGATTCTATCCCTTACTTCCATATTCTTCTTTCCATAAGTTAATGTGAACCAATCCCTAAGAACTTTGTCTGGCTTGCTACTCTAGGTTCTTAAAGGCAAGGGCTCTATCCTTTCCTCATCCCTATAATTATTTAGTTTCCTATCATAGTTTGCATCATTAGACATCCAGGACATGAGGGCTCTTAAATGTATATCCCTTATATAGAGAAAGGTATTCCATTGAGTCTCTGAAGGGATGACAAAATTATGAACATATAATTCACAAAGAAAATTCTACTTCCAGGGTGGCAGAGTCTGGTATAATCCATAAAATTCTTGTGCTGATTTGAACTCTGCATTAATATCCTTAAGAGTTAACATTAGTTGAAAGAAAAGAAATTTTTCTTTTAAATAGAGAGCATAAACTCTTGGCGATGATTTACAAGCAAGTGATTGATCAGCCAACTTGAGGGCATGATCCATCTGTTGCTTTTGACTTGCTAATTCTTCCTTTAAATCTATGATTTATTCACCTTGAGATGCTATGACTTTATTCATCTTTTTCCTCTCTTCTTCCCATAAGGCCTCAACATGATGTCTAAACAACCAAAAAAGGAGTTTCTACAGTGTAATAGAACCACTATCTTCTTCATGATTTATTTTCCTCTTCCTCTATTACTTCCATACATGTTCTACAAAACTCATAAGGGCAATGTTTGGATAGTCTTTCCCAGGAATGATTTCATCTTTACTACCTAAAATATCTGATTGACCTGTTGAGGTATCATTTGTATTTTCTTTGATTTCATCCCTACATTCCTCATTAGGATTTTTGAGAATGCTTGTAATTTTAGGATGGGGAGGAGAGTGATCAGAGACAATTTTCATAGGGGATTCCTTAGTAGATGTTTTGGACAAAATAGAATCTTTAGAAACTTTCCCTCTCATCCTAGATCTTCTCCTTATGAGGGTTTCTTCTTGTATCACAACCTTCTATCTACCTTTCCCTTTGGGTGTCTCTATTGTAGGAGTAGTTGTTGTAGGACTTTTCTTAGTTCTCTTTTGTCTCACAACTGTAGGGTTTGGCTCTTCCTTTTCTTGAACAGAGATTTCTTCTTGCAATTTTTGTTTCCTCTTTGCTCTGCTAGAAGTAGGTTTCTGGGTTTCTTGAATAGGTAAAGGTACAGTCTCTTGAACAAGAATATTTTCTTGCACATTTTCTTGGGTATTTTCAGCTTCAGCCTCTTGGGTATTTTGTTCAGTAGGCTGATTGGTGGGGACTACGTTTTCCTCACTAGGCTATTCATTAGGGGAAGCTTGGGGTTGCAGAGTTTTGTCTTGTAAAAATTCATCCCATGTCATGGGAGACACATCCCTAAGAAACATTTCTATCAATAATTTAATTAGGGCATGATGGGTAATGGAATTATCTTTTCCTTTTTGAGTTTCTTTTGCACTAATACCAAGCATATTGTACAAGAAATTTGGAATGTTTACTGAAATATTATGCCTTGTACAACTGAGTAATTTGAAATGATGTGCATGAAAGTATGAGAATCACCCTTCACATGTAAGGTACCTGATAATATGCATGGCTAATTCATTGTATGGAGGAAGCAGTGACATTCTCTTGCAACCTTGCTTTGTAATGTCCATTTGAGGATCAATCAATCTAGTAAATTGAGCTCTTGTTGACCTCGCAGCATGTGTGCTAGGATAATGTTCTCCAATTGTAGGCAACCCAGTTAATTCAGCAATGTGTTCCTCTGTTGCAATCATCGTTAAACCCCAAACAAAAGCTTCACCTTCATCAAACGCCCTTGTGAATTTTGCAGTTGCCTCCTCATCAAATGTAGTCAAACTCAGGAAATACCCTAACCATCTGCATGTATTAAACCTTTTTATGGCCTCTACATCTGAGGGAAACATAGTATTTTCCACTGGTTCTCTCCTCTACAATTGTCCACCCATTTTCTTAACACTTTCTCTATCTGCTCTGTTTTCCCCCTTTTGAATTCAAGTTTCTTTGTTCTTTCACATAATTAACTCACATTTCTTTGTTTTAACAGGTAATTAATGTCATAACAATTTTTTATGCACACTAATATGGCTTTAATGAAGGTAAATCATGAATATGTGTGAGAATCGTCCGAAAATGGGGTTGAGATCACATAAAATTTGAACACAAGTCACATCACAACCTGACAATAAAATTATTCAAAAATAAGGGGTACGACACCTCACTTGTGTACTTATGGCAATTAAATTCCATCAATGAAGGAAATATGAAGATTTGAAAAAATCTTTATGAATAAATAGAAATGTCATTGGATATTAGTGACCTTCCCTTCCCACTACTAAATATGGACAAGTGTCCACACTTGTCAAACCTAGTATAGGTAAGCGACTGGCATAACACTGCTGTCATATAAAGAATGCAGTATTAAATATAATTAACAAAATCTAGAATAATAATTTGAAAATGTTATACCTATGAACTGATCATTACACTTACCCAAAAAGGTGGCAAAAGTTGCATCAGCAGTGATAGCATCCATCAGCAAGTTGTGCTATTTATTGAAACATTGGAAAATGATGACATGGAAAGCGGGTGGATGGAAGGTAAAGAAATGAGATGAAGTGGATGGGTGGAAGGTAAAGAGATGAGCTGGAATGAGAAAGTGAATGAGAAAGTGAACTTTATGTGGTCATAAAGTTTTTATTATGAACATGCACAAAGAAACTAATGTTAAGGAGTGGTAGCAAGAAGGTTGACACCTTTGGCTGGAGGAAGAGTTACCCAATGTGTATTTGAATCCAGCCGCTAAAACTATTGCAGGAAATCCTCTTTTGTTTGGGGTCATTTATATAATTTGAGTCTGTGACCATTGAATAATAATTTGAAAGGCACTAGATCAATGGTAGTTAATTGAATAGCTCCATTATCAACGACCTGACTAATTTCATATTGTCCCAGCCATCTTGTCTGCAGCTTTCCTGGCATATCTTTAAATCTAGAATCATATAGTAGTGCCCAGTCACCAACTTGAAATTATTTACTAATAATATGGGAGTAATGGCATTGTTTCCTTTGTTTCTATATAAGTTCAGTGTGTTCCAAAGAAGCTTTGTGCAAATCATCCAGAGAGTTAAGATGTAGAAGACATTCTCTTTGTGCTACAAGAAGTTCAATTTCTAGCTCCATTGCAATTCTCAAATTTTTATGTTCAAATTCAATGGAGAGCATTGCTACCTTTCTATACAGGAGCTCAAATGGTGTGAATCTTGTAGTAGTCTTCCATATTGTTCTATAAGCCCAAATAGCTTCTTGTAATCTATTGGTCAAATCCCTACAATGTAGATGAACTATTTTTGTTAGGATCTTCTCCAGTTCACAATTTCTGACCTCTGCTTGTCCATTAGCTTGAGGGTGATAAGGACTAAATTTTCGGTGCCTAATGTTATACTATTTCATCAACTCTAAGATCAACTTAGAGGTAAATTGTGCACCTTGGTCAATGACTAGCTCTTTGGGTATACCATAGCAAGTAAAAATTTCTTCATACAAAAATTCAGCAACTTTTTCATCACGAGCATGCTTCATGGCCTTAACTTCAACCCATTTTGTTAGGTAATCAGTGCACACAAGAATATAAGATTTCCCATTAGATGGAGGATCAATTGGACCAATGAAGTCCATGCCCCATTTCTCAAATGGTGTTAACGCCATCTGAGGGTTAAGAGGCATTTCATCTGTTCTTGTTGGTCGGCCCATCCTTTGACACTTGTCACACTTTCGTGTATAGTTGGTTGTATCTTTGTGAAGTGTAGGCCAATAATAACAAGTTGTCAAGATTTTCAAAGCTATTCTTTTTGCAGCAAAGTGTCCTCCACATGGTTCATTATGACAAGCATGTGGAATGTCATATGTCTCATCCTCTCTCACACATCTTCTCATAACTTGATCAAGTCCAGTGTAAAACAAGAGATTATCTATCCAGGAGAAACGGAAACTTTTCTCTACAAGCAGCTTCTTTTCCTTCTAAGAAAAATGTTTTGGTATTTTATTAACTGCAATGCAATTAGCAATGTCTTCATACCATGGAGTTTGAATATAAATATGAAATAAATGCTCATCCATAAATGCATCATCTACCAAAGTAGTGTTAGTATCATCATGATGGTTTCTTGATAAATAATCAACTACAACATTGGCTTTTCCTAGCTTATCAACAATAGTTATATCAAATTCTTGCAACAACAATAACCATCTTGCCAATCTACCGGTTATAGCACATTTATTCATGAGATATTTAATTGTTGCATGATCAGTATGAACAAATATGGAATAGCCAGTTATGTAATTCCAAAATTTGTTCAGGGCATAAACTACTACTAGCATTTCTTTTTCTATCACTGTGTAGTTTAATTCTGGTCTATGAAGGCTCTTGCTAATATAATAGATTGCATTTTCAAGATTTTGGGGTTGTTATGCTAGGACTACACCTATGGCATAATCAGAGGCATTCGTATAAATGTGAAAAGGTAAATTCTAATCAGGGCCTTATAAAATGGGGGTTGTAGTCAAAAGTTTCTTAAGCTAAAGGAAGGCTTCATCACATTTGGATGTCCAACTAAATTCAGATTCTTTTGTGAGTAACTTATACAAGGGACTAGCTATTTTGCTGAAATCTTTTATGAAACGTCTGTAATATCTAACATGACCTAAAAAATATCTTACATCTTTTGATTTTATAAGTATGGGAAATGTTTGAATTACCTTTATCTTAGCTAGATCCACTTGTATTCCTATAGCTGATATGAAATGACCAAGTACCACACCTTCCTACATGAGCATGAAACACTTTTCACTATTAAGTGCCAAATAATGTTCTTGACACCTTACCAAAACTTTTTCAACATTCACCATTGCTTCCTCAAAAGTGACTCCAAACGTTGTGAAATCATCCATATATATTTCCATACAATCATGTGATATATTAGCAAAGATGCTAATAACTGCTCATTGAAATGTTGCAGGAGCATTACATAGACCAAATGGTAAAATAGAGTATGAAAAAGTACCCCACGGGCATATAAATTTGGTTTTGTCTTAATCTTCAGGATCAATATTGATTTGGTTATAACTACTATACCCATCTAGAAAAGAGAAATACTTCTTTCTAGCTAGAGTGTCTAGAACTTGGCCTATAAATGGTAAAGGAAAGTGATCCTTTTTGGTGGACTTGTTCAATTCTTTGTAATCTACACAAATTCTCCATTTTCCTCCCTTTTTAGGCACTATGACCTGGGGTGACACCCATCTACTATCAAATATAGGATAAATAAAGCCATTGTCAAACAATTTTTGCAATTCAATTTTAACTATCTCTCTAAGGCTTAGATTTATCCTTCTCTGGGGTTGATGGAGTGGTAGATAGCCTTCATTGATTTATATCCTATGGGTGCATAGTGTAGGACTCAATCCTTTCATATCACTATAGTCCCATGCAAAGCCCTTTTAATTGTTCCATCTGTGTGGGTGTTAATTTGAGATTAGCATGGAGATTATGACCTTTAGTCAGTTCAATAGTAGTGGTGGAATCTATCATAGTAGCTTCAGAGATTGGACATGCTTCTAATTCACATGGTAAGAGCAGATGAAGAATGTCAGGTTCTTCGAGCAAAGTAAAATTCTTATCACATTCTTCATATGTGATTAATTCCAACACAGAACTTTCAGATACATCTTTTTCTACCACACAATTGTTAGTAAGGATATTCTAAAGTACTGAAATCTTCCTCTTGTAGTTCTAGAAAATATTGTCTATGCAACATCATGAGTTGTACTATAGAATTTTAACTCTTCTTCTTCATCCCCTAACTATGGCCAAATAGATGTGCTCAAATCTGGTAATAGTTGGGGTGGAGGATATAAATCAAATTTCTTTGTTGCTTGGCCATTTGATATAGTCATATTCCCTGATCTACAACTTATATTTGCATTAGCTATGGTGAACCATGATCGACCTAGGATGACAGGGCAACCAGATAGATTAACTTTGGGGGATAAAATCATGAAGTCTGCAAGATATTCTAAGGAATCTAAGGTTACAACTACACTTTCTATCATCCCATCAAGGGTGATAGTAGAACTATCTGCAAGTTGCAAGATTGTTGGTGTAGCCCTTAGTCCTTCTATTTTCAACTTCTTCATAGTATCATTGGTCATGACATTTATAGCAGGGCCAAGATCTATTAAAGCATTTTTAACAAACTTTCCATTTATACTAACATTCACTACTAGACTTCCTGGATCAGAATATTTTGGTGTGATCAATTTTCCTAACATGATGCTAGCCAATTGTCCCACAACATGGACTGTGGTGGGGTCCTTTTTCTTCCTTCTAGAATTCTTCAGGCAAGCATCTCTAATGGCTTTTTCATAAACTAGAACATCCTTAATGGCTTGAAATAGGGATATTTGGACATGTATGTTTTTCAACTGATCAACAATATCAAAAGGGTGTTCCTCTACTTGTATAGGTTTGCTTTGTATAAAATTTTCTGGAAAAGGAGGTTCCATTGTTGGTTGAGCTTGGGTTGACATGGTAAAATTGGTTGGGTCAACTGTTTTAGCAACTAAGGGTTCCAATGTTGCAGAAGGGTCTAGTATTTCAGTTATAAGAGGTAGTTTAGGCACTGGTAAAGTTGTACTAGATCTCAGATGTATATCTGCAACACCCATAGTGTAAGCAGGATACTATTGAGCATCAGCACTATACATGGGCTACTATGGTTGTTGGCTATTTCGGTTTCATTAAGGTTGTGCAAGTAAATGTGTCTTCTTTTGAGGTCTAGGATTTACAGGTGGTGGCATTAGAGTAGGTTGTTGAAATAGAGATGGTAATTGTGGAGTACCAATATTTTGGTTAGGCCATTGTTGAGATTCCTTCCATTGGTTCATAGGCTGTCAATTCCCTTGGGGTGGTTTCCATTGGTTCTACTAGTTCTGCCAGTAGTTGTATTGGTTCTTCCATTGGTTACTTTATTGGTTAGGCTAGGGTGGTTGGGAATTATGAGGCCATTGAAATTGTTGTGGGTTGTTTTTCCCAGCATTGTTCCAATTAGGTTGATATTGTGGAGGACCTTGGGGATTATGGTTTTGCCATTGATTACCATATAAATTTGAATTTTGCAAAGGGTCCTGAGGCATACCTTGACGTTGGGCCCATGGTCGGCTTTGAGAAACAAAGAATACTTTCTCATCATCTCCATCTATCTTGATGTACTCAGTTCAAAGATGCTAGTTCTCCATGCTTCTGACCAGTTTACATTAGCAATCCTTCTTTTGCTTTCAGCAATGAGGGTAGTATTCGGCTAGTTGTAGCTCAGCTTCTGCATATTTCTTCTTTGTAGTCATTGTGTCAAGATGTGTAGTGACATCATTGATGATGTCTTGTTTGAAATCTAACAATAGGTTAATTAGATATCTCGAGCTTTGAAATACCTTGACTAATTCTTTTAGTGACTATGGAATGAGGTCCTTGACCTTTCTTCATGGTTGACCTTGAATAGTTCTGATAGATCTTCTTGAGGTCTTCCTAGGAAGCTTGATATACATCATCACCAGCCATCAAGTCTAGTGCTTCTAGATAGTTATCATTCACACCTCTTAGAAACGTGAAACATAGTCTTCCAATGTTTCTTCCTCCTTCTGAGATATCCTAAAGACATCATCTCCTCTTGAACCAGATGCTTTGAAATACTTTTTGTACTTATCCAGAAATAGAGTTTGCATTTCATCCCAACTTCTTGTTGCATTGGCTCCTAAGCCCATGAAACATTATAGAGCAGACTCTTTCAATGTTGCTAGAAACAATTTGAGCTTATGGGCATTGGTTTTGTAGTGAAAACTATGATAAAGTATGTCAAACTCAAAAAAGAAAGTATCAGGGTCTTCAGTTGCAAGGCCATAAAACTTTGGAAGGACAGTTGTAGGTATATTCTTGAGATTATCAGTATTTACAAGGCTTGGGAGAGGAAATGGAAAATTAGGTTGTGTCATTACTAGAGGTATTAGATTATGAGGTTGTTGTTGAAAAGGGACATTGGGTACTAGATGATTAACAACTGGTGGATTCAGAGCAGTGTTATCAAGAAAACTGGCCAAAACTTTAGTAAAAGATTGAAGACCACTTGTATCTGTTAGTTCAGCTCTTGATGATGATGTTGTGGGAAAAACATAGCTTGCGTCTTCAAAAGGTAACTCGACTTCTTCTTCTTCAATTTCTTCGTTCAAATTAACAAACTCCTGTGGAAGAAATTTGCCATATTCATCTCGTTGTCTTCCTCTTTGATACATGTAATTAAACTTTTCACACTAGTGAAAGAAGCTTCAAAACTAGAAATTTCTAAAAAAAACTTTATCTAAGAACTATGACTCAAAAATGCTCCTAGCTTGACACCCATCTCTAGCAATGGCGCCAAAAATGGTCCATCTCACAATAGGTGTATCATAGTCATGCTATGGGCCGTGCTTAGGAATAATATATTCAAACTAAGGACTATTTTTCCCACTATGAGGTGCATTTAATCTTGTCAACCCAGGGATGTATACTTGAAATGGTCGGCATAGTATGTGCACTAGGTCTCTTAATGAGTCACTAAACTTATGTTGTAGGAAAGTAAAATGCAAGGAAAAAGAACTTACACTATTGCTACAAGAAACTAACACACTTAACTCTATGAATATTGGAAATACAATGAAAGGCTAACAAATATTCCAACTCAATTCATCCACTATAACTATTCTCACATATGTTGCAAGAACATTCATGAAGTGTGATGCTACAGGAAGGAACTTACAACTTCTCCTTACAATACTAAGAATTCTTGGAAATAAATCTATACTAACCTAATCTAATCCACCTTCCAAGTGGACCCCCTTGGTCAGCTTCAACTAAACTACTAACACAAGATAGAAGCCAAAAACTTATTTCATTACATTTCAAAAATTCATTACATAACACAAAGAACTGTAAAAACACAACTCACTATAAAAGTTAACAATCTGTTCGCATAAACTCTTTCTTCTAACTAAACTAACACACTTGGTCTAATCCCTACATATAGGAGATCAACACTTATTCCCATAATAGAAAATTAAATAACCTAGCTATAAATTTGCAAGAGAGAAACAAGGAAAATAACAACTCAAGGCGGGAAGAAGAGATAATGGCTTAAGGCAGGAATAATAAAGTCTAAACTTTTTCTTTCCATAGGAATAATTGCAGAGAATGCAATAAGTCTTGATAGCTCCTCCATAATCAATGTCATGCCCTTTGGAACCATTATGACTTTCCTCCACCATGGCTACACCTTAGCATTCTTTTCTCCTTGAATGCTATTAGCGCTCATCTTTGAACTCTTCCAATCATCTTTCAGCTTCATTGCTAATAGGTTAGTTATAATACAAAGACATGTTTGAAAACAAACATTTTCAAATTAATTTCAAATATAAGAATGCACATTTTGATAATTATATGAAATACTGCATAATATATATAATACTAGCAAAAGATGGCATAGTATCTACCCATAGGTTTATCATAGGTTTTGGTAAACATAGGTCCACAAATGTTTTGACAAAAATAAAATAGAGTATCAACAAAGTGTTTTAAAACTATCATGAAATAAAGGCAATATTTGGCCTCATCAAGTCCAATGGGCCAGTTTGAGATATTAGGTGCTTTCGTTTGAAAAAAAAAATTACTTGGACCCACTTTGGGGTCTGGTCGAATTTGTCAAGTTGACAAGGTATTTTGTGTTCAATGTGTTCTAAAGACAAGATTATAATGGGGCTAATCATCAAAAGGTCTAAATGTGTACCTCCTTTTTATTCAAATTAAAAGGGGTGAGTGGGATTGTATTATCATGATCTTCACTTGTTGAACAATGTATGTTCTAGGAAATAAAGGCAATATCTGGCCTCATCAAGTCTAGTGGGCCAGTTTGAGATATTAGGTGCTTTAGTTTGAAAAAAAAAATTACTAGGACCCACTTTGGGGTCCGGTCGAATTTGTCAAGTTGACAAGATATTTTGTGTTCAATGTGTTCTAAAGACAAGATTATAATGGGGCTAATCATCAAAAGGTCTAAATGTGTACCTCCTTTTTATTCAAATTAAAAGCGGTGAGTGGGATTGTATTATCATGATTTTCACTTGTTGAACAATGTATGTTCTAGGAATTACTTCAATGAATGATGTGATTAAATCAAAGGATGATTTTCAAGGATATAAGTGACATAAAAAAGGGTGTTCCTATCTAACAACAAGAGGATTCATTTCCAATGTTTGGTTAATGGGAGGGGAGGGTTTCAAGGAGTTTCACTTACCTCTTTTATAATATAGGGTGCCTAAAGAGAATTTTTTCTTTTAGTTACAAGCAGCGAGGAACATGGTTATGTATTTGAATATATATCTCTATATGGTGATTCACGATAGATGGAGTTTATAGAAAATAAAAAATGACTCCATCCTATATGTGAATTTATTAGTTTGAATGAAGAAAGGATCATCATCACACACAAAAAGGGGAAATCCTCATCGATGGAAACTTATCAGATATTATACAGAAATATGGTGAAGGAATAATCAATGATGAGGAACATATCATGGTGAATATATTTATAAAAGAGTGATGATTGAGAATGAAAAAGCCACATGAACATGAAGTTTTCAACTCATAGTTGGCAATGAGGTATTATTCATGCAAGTCATGCCATTGAAAGCCTGAATTTGGCAAGACATGATATATGTTTTGGCTTGGGTCATATCCACTTAAAACCAAATTCATCATTCTAAAAAGTGATGCCAAACGGGTGTAAAGGTTTGGATCATCCATAGAACACCACTCCACTAGCATGCCAATGGTTTCAAAATAGAAAAGGATTTAGTAGTGTGATGTGTCTTAGGTGACCTACTCTACCATTGGCAATATTGGAGATTAGAGTGGTAAGAGGAGCTATGTTGTGCTTCTCACAAGAGCCCAAGCCAATGAATGTTGACTGGCTTGTGCTAAATGGAGATATCTTTGCACTTTTCCTCCTTCTCAAAGTGATGAAAACAAACGTTTCTGCTATGTCATGTATCAAACCAGATTTGGGGTTGATGAAATGTGACATTATGGTTGTTAATGATGAAATAATACATGTTCATTAATGGCTTTTTAGGGAGAGGAAGCTACATTTTCATTCCTCTATAAACGTTTTCGATCCTCCCTCTTGCATGAACAATGCAAAATACTTTAGTTATTGCTACTGTCTGGCCCTCTTACAAATCACATCGAATCCACCCATAAGTTTGGTCAAACAAATGGAAAATGTTTTATCCCACTTTTTCGGTGTGCCTCAAGTTTGTGGTATTTTTATATTAGAGTGTTATATTGACTAATGTCTAAAAGTTCCTTTCTTATGACATAGAGAAAAGTTGTATGGTGGGCCCAAGTGTTAAATAACGATGCAAAAGCCTAATTTACATGATCCATAAGCATGACAATGATGCTAACATGGCAAATCATAATGACCAACCAAGACATGCCAAGTGGCAGCACATGGACCAATAAGCAAGTGACAAGTAGCAGATGCTTCAAGGCTTGGTGCATTTCCCAAGGTGATGATGTGGTAGTTTCTAGATAAGAGGCACAAGATTATGACATATGGTAGAATTGATGGTCATCACTTGCCCACATTTCAAAGATGCTCAATAGTTTATGAAAGCAAGCGAGTGACAAGATGTCATGTGTCATCGATGGTGATGTGGCAGAAAATAGATGTGAATGGCCAGATTATGACATGTAGCAAGATGAATAGCTAGCGCATTCCCACAATGTGAAGATGCAAGGAAGTTAGGGAAAGTAGGAAAGCAATGAGGTGCCATGTGATAGTGAGCCTTGGTGGCAATGACAGATTAGTTCTGACCAATCAGGCGACGCCACGTGGTAGTGACGTGGCAGGGTACCCTGCAGGATGATGACATAGCAGTAGACATACATAGAGGTCCAATCAAAGGGTGCTACACGGTGCCCAAGTGACAATGACAGATCAGAGATAGACCAATCCCACACTACCACATGTCATAGGTGGTCAAACATGTTTGACCCAGATGAAAAGTTAGAGGGAAAATCGAAAGTGCATAAAAATTAATTTGGTAATTGTTCTCCTACAAATTACATGTAGGGTTATTTTAAACCATTTGAGGTTATAATATAAAGTTTTGACATTAGGCAAGGGTTAAATTTTTGCAATATTGTAGTCTTCAGAATCATGCATGAACTTAAACTTCAAATGGATCTTCTAGTCATCTCTGATAAGAAAACATATGACTATCTATATCATCGGAAAGGTCTTGGAATGAACTTTCCATATTTGTCACTTATTTTGACACAAGAAGTAGTATGTGTGAGATATTTGGGGTCTTGTCTCAAGTACCCATTTTTCAACTATATTCTAGTAGGGCAGTTCAGACTTGGTTTTTGGTAAAATGGTGAACTGAGTGTGTGCCCAAGTTAGTAGGGATGTTGTTGGTGATGTTTTTTCACCTCCAAATAAATTTAGTGAAGGATTTATTAGCCTTTCAAATGCACATCCAATGTTTTATCAAAATGAAGGTTTCCCATCAGTTGGAGGAGATATTTTGAGTTTGTTGAAGCTTAATGATGAGATTCCTTTCAAATTTCAGTTGTAGAGAGAAGAGAGAAGCTTTGCATCAGCAAGTATAAGAGTTTCAAGTGGACAAATAGTAGCATCTAGTCTAATCTGGGAATTCTTCCTATTTATTTATTTTCTTCTTCTCTCATTTTCTAGGGTTAGTTCCCAAGTTTTCTAAGCATGTTCTCAGCTAGGTTTCCACCACTCTTCAGCATTCTCTCTTGTATGAATAGCAATAATAAAGCTATTATAGATAGTTTTGGTCTATTCGGTAGTTTTATGAGTTATTTACATACATCTTGAATGTATAGTTTCAAAGAAATGAATACAAGGAATAGAAAACATCTTACTTTCATTTTGATTCTCATCTCTTATTGATGTTGTTTGCAATGTTTTTTGGTTTAGGAACAAAGAACTTAAACTCTTTTACAGCTCCTTAAGGTTGTATGTCTAAATATGTTTTGTTGTTGGAACAAATAGTTAAGTAAATGCTTGATATATTTGACAGGGTTGTTGGTTACATGAGAAGGATATTTCATGAGTATGAGGTCTTTATGAATATTGATGTCTAATTCACAAAGTGATAGGATAAATTTAATATCTTGATATATGGAATATGTCATTGGCATCATGGATGTGTGTGTGCGTGTGTGTGATTTATGGAACTGCCCAATAGATAAGGCATTGATCAGATGTAGGATCAACATGTTCTTCTTGTTGCATATTTGGGTTTTGTTGATATCAAAATTAAATCAATTATCCATTTCCCTTTTTATTTAAGAGTTTAAAGGATGTCCTCACTAATCTTTTGGATTTCATAAGTTTTGCAATTTTCTACTACATATCTTTATCATTGTATAAGTATAGGAGAAATAAGGGTTGTATTTGCTTTATAAAATTTAGATTGTATGTTTTTAAAATTGGTACCATATAAAAAAATTTGAGGCAAACCCACCTAGGTCTTGTAGAGCCTGAAAGAGAAGAAGAAGAAGGAGTATAGCCTTATAGTTTGCCCCACTGTCTGAATAGGTATGTTGTAGATGGGAATTAGCTACCCTTAGATGTATTTATTCCTATCATTGGGTTATTAAAAATTGTTAATTTAGGAGCCAACATCTTCCTTCTAGGGTCTGAAAATGAAAGCTCACAAAATTGAAAAATACCTCTAGAAGATGCCCTTGTTTGAACCCTAGGCATGAATTATAGCAATTGTGGTCTAGAAACCAAGATGTAGAGATGAAGTCACCAAGTGCTTGAATGAGAGCCTCTTGAAGGCTTGGAATGCTAAGAGTAGCATTATTTCCACAGCATAAGTTTGAAATTCTTTTCTTGACAACAATGAACCAGTAAACTTTACAAGTCCTTCAATATCTATCCCACCAAGCATACCAAAAATTATTGTCACAAAAGTTTGCACCCTTGCATGAAGTTTGACCTAAAGGCAACCTTGTGAAACATGGAAATAATTTTCAAGTTGTGGGACTTGAACAATGAGATTGAGTCTCTAGAGAAGGCCAATTTCCTTACTATCAGGATGCATTTAACTACTTCTTTGAAAGAAAAGGGAGAAGGAAATGCATGAAATCAAACTACCTAGTCTAATCTAGAGTGGTGATACACCAAATGGTACGTTCAGTCTTAATTTTGCCTAGAATTGCACTGTTCATCAATATAATCCCAAAATACACAGATCCAATATTTTCTTTAACTCAAAAATCACATGGAGATTAGAAACCAATGGAATGTTATAAGGTAGGAACTTCACTCTATATCATTCCATGGAAAAATATATACATCATAAAACTTGAAGAATGAAAGCAATACATTAACAGAAAGAAAGAAGGTTTTGCACATGTATTAATGGAAGAAATAGGTACAATAGAGAAAGATATTTACTCAAAGGTAAAGGAAATTATAGTAGAAGAATAAACATTACAACTTCTATAGAAATCAGAGATGGACCAACCCTTGAAAGAGTTACAAAATTTTCCTTTAAGCTTAGGCATAACTAAGAAGATTTCAACTGAAACCCTAAAACTCAACCACTATCATCAAGTTGCAGAGAAGAATAACTACTGATCTAAGGGATATTTAATCAAATTCACATCCATATGTAGGAAATCTGATCTTATGTGAAAACTTGATCCCTAAAGAGACAAAAATGGTGGCCATAACTACTCTAACCGGTAGATGGATAGCCATGGTGGTGAAGGAATAAAATTTTCATTTATAAAGAGTCAAGAACACCAAAATGTGGTTGCAGGTGATCAAAGGATTTGTTCACCATCCATGAGATACTTTGATAGTGTTCACAATAATGTTAGGTCAACTGTATTACCAAGTCAATTGAACTCAACCGTCAACCTCACCACATGGCCTTATATCTTTGAAGCGTTCCACCAGATCATCTTATTGTTTCTAAATGCCATGTCAAGCCTATGATGATGCACTTCCTCTTTCTCACTACTTCACAACTATATTTCTTCATTGACTACATGGCTTTGTGAAACTGCAACCTCTTTATTCTATGTTTTATCGCTACTTTGCGGTGGTTTAGAAATTCAATTCACTAACCACTGCAACCCAATGATGACCATCAAACTAACTCTTCACATATTCATTGTAGTCTATCACTTAACATCTCTTTTACCTATGATGTTGCAATGCCTTTATTCTAACCTCATTGTGACTTCACAACTGCCAAACAAAATCTTGTCTAAACCGTACAATGTTGCGATCACTATCCTAACTTCTTGTCACACCCTCGCAACTTAAAAGTTTATCTTCTTTGTTCACATTTTCACCCTTGAAACTTTATGTCTTCATTGATCATGTTGACCTGTGAGGCTACCAAAATTTCTTTTAATTATTGATCACCCTGTCACAGCCGCTTACTGCTTCCTTTCACTAACCATTGTGAAATGGTGATAACCAATTTACTGCTCTCATCATTGCATCACAACTTGAAACATTAACTCATCTTTTAACCCTATGAAAGTGTGAACAAATCATTTTACCACTTTTCTACTTAAACTAGAGGTTAGCATTAACTCCATGTGATGTTGTGATTGCTTAGACCTTAACTGTCTTGATTACTCTTTCAAACACTCACAACTTAACTTTCACTTAAATTTAAACCCCTACAATGATGGGATGGTCATTTCTTTTAACTACTAGATGCTCTTTGTAATTTCACAACTCAAAATTTTTGCTCCTAACTTAACCGTGTGATGTTGCAATGACTGTCAACTTGACTATTTTGGCCCTTCATCATTGCTTCATAATTTGAAATGTATTCAATAATTTTTTACCCATGACGTTGTGTTAAATATTCTAATTTAACTATTTCCCTTCATCACAACCTCACAACTTGAATCTTTAACTCATAATCAAACCTTACAAACATGTTATCAAAGCATTTCACCACTTTGTTGCTTCAAAATCTAACTCAACACTTAACCCTATAAAGCTGCAACAAAATGCTTCTGCTGCTTCACCATCTTAACTCTGGGTTACTCTTAACCATTTGTGATAATGTGCTAACCATTTTACTTAACTGTCATTATCTTTCAAACCTTCACAACTTGAAAAATTGGGGTTTGTCTGACAACTTGTGATCACGTGATGGTTCAAAATTTGACTACATGGCTCTTAGGACATGTGTCATCTCGTCACTTTCTCACTTTAGATAAACCTCATGCAACTTACGAAAGCGAGGATATGACAAACATTGATCTACATCTAATCAATGGCTCAGAAGATATATCATTTTATAGTGTTGAGAAAGGGGCCTACGGGGACAAGTTTCAAATTGTTGCTTGCTCTATTTAGCTAATTTTTGTGCATCTTCAAAAAGTGAGAATACGACAGATGTTAATCTACCAAGATATGACAATCATGATCGCCTAGAATTTTGACACCTATCCAATACCATGTGACCACCATTGGTTCCTACTTAAAATGGACTTAGGAAGATATAAAGGTGGACATGAGATTGATTTAAATGACTAGAGCATGGGGTCAACACTTAAAGTGAGTTAACCTAACAAGGGGACCCAACTTAAGTGATGCATGGCTAATCCAACCCTTCAAAAAGGTAATACAAAATTATATCATTGAAGGGGATAACTAGGATTTTAGTTAGGTTCTAGCCACATGCCTAGCACACTGTGCGAATTTGACACCATGAATAGATATCTCTGATTGGATTTCAATGATGGTGACAAGGGAATAAAGGAAGGGGGGATAAAATGGCTAACAATAATTACACAAGAGACCTCATTTCACACTCCAGTTAAAGCACATAGAGAGAGAAGAAATATCTATCAGTCAGCAAGTAGAGGAACCTGATTAGCAAAAAGATGTCATTGATAATCGACCCCTACAACAAATAGAAATAGTTGATGTTTGATGTAGGAACATCCTAAGTGTAAGAACAATCTTGCATCACCCAAAAATATATTTTATTTTTTCTTGAATAAAGGTTGTCTTAGTGTAGAGTTGTTGTTTTTGGAGGCTTGCTACTTATTAATTTAGTCCTATGAGCTCAAAATGTCCTAATTTTAGAGTTGGATATTCATCTTGGATATATCATCCTACCAGTTAAGGTTCAATATCATATTATGAGTATTTTTGGATTTATTACATATTTTTGGTGTTCAATTTTGGTGTAAAAACTTTAGGCTCACTGTTAAAGACCTTAGAGGCCTTGGATGGACTTTGAATGGTGGTCAACTGGAGCTTGCACAAGTTGGGCCATGTACCTCATAAGCTATGGATTTTGAAAAGTGGTTATAATAGCCAATCAGAGCAATAATTCAAAATTTATGGCCCTTCAAAGTTGGGCTGACCAAAATTTCTAAAATAATTGTCAAAGGTGTATCATATTGACTCTATATGTAATGCTAGAGTTAGTTGGTCTCAAGTGTTAGGGCTTGATGTCTAGAAACTTTCTAGGCAGTGTAAAAATTCCTATTTAAGGAATGTTTGTACATTGTCTAGGATAGCACTAGGTGATATTTTGCAGCCCTGTGCTGAAAATTATTGTAAGGACAGTGCCCATGTGGGTTTGCATATTGTATTTCAAAATTCTATAATTTTGCATTTGCAACGATAATAAGAAGCCCATATTTTGTTCTCGCAAATTATTGTTATTTATTTGTTTATCATATGTGCTTTTAGTATTAAGGAGAGTACCCTTCATCAAGTGGTATAAGACTAGTAATTCCTTAGTGTGTAAACAGATCACTAACTATGAGGCAATCGCACCAAGACCGTGGTTTGGGCTGATTGTGTAGATAGATCACCAATTGTGAGGCAGTTTACACTAGGGTTTCAACAGAAGCACAAAAATGCCTCCATGAAGAGAGTATGGTGGAAGAGTCATAGTTGTTACACCTGAGGATTTTAGAGCCCTCCAAAGATAGATGCAAGCATTGAAAGAAAAAATGTGCAGAGGAATAAATGTTGTTGTAAGAGATGAAAGAGAAGATGAGGATGAAGAAGAAGAAAATGCTGAAGTAGAGGTTGTTTTGAACCCAAAAGAAGAAATACTTTTCAATGTCATCTCCAAGATTGGAAAAAGACCTAAGTTTGAGGTTACCACATTTTTGGGAAATCTTAACCCAAAGGAGTTGATCAGTTGTATCAATGAATTGGAGGAATACTTTGAGTATGAAAATATTGAGGATCCTGATAGGGTCAAGTTTGTGAAGGCAAAATTGAAGGGACATGTGAAGATCTGGTGGCAAGAAATTTAGTTGGAGAAAAATAGAAGAGGAAAGGATAGGTAAGAGTAGGTTTTCATGGAAAATGTTTTTTCTATGGGGGAGAAGGGCATAGATAATTTAAATGTTCTTAGCGCTAAGGAAGGACAAATTAGAGAAAAGAAGGCTAGGCCAGAGTTGCACATGTTGATGAAGATGACAAATCATCCCATTCTTAAAATTGTGAAAGAGAAGTCCTAGTTAATAGGAGAGTCTTGCTAAGTGGAGAGAATGAACCTAATCAAAGGAGGAGTTTATTTTTCACCAGGTAAAAATGTGAAGATAAGTGTTGTGATGTGATCATTGATGGTGGAATTATTGCCAATCAGGTGCCATAAAAGATGGTCACAAAGTTAAATCTCAAGAGGCAAAAATACCCACGTCCATGCCATATTGCCTAGATGCAAGATGACCACAAGGTCATGGTCAATGAGCAGTGCTGACTGAAGTTCAAGATTGGAAGTTACTAGGATAAGGTGCTTTGTGATATCATATGTATGGACATATGTCATATGTTGTTGGGTGGGTCATGGCAGTTTGACAGGCATTTTGTACATGATGAGTGAGCAAATACCTACACTTTGACAAAGGATGGAGTGAAACACAAGTTGAAGCCATTGAAGGAGAAAGAAGAAAATGTCTGTAGTGCTACTAGAATATGTTTTTCTTATGGGAAGGAGTTGTCAAAGGTATGAGACATGAGCACATGTGTTTTGTTGTAATCTCAAAAGATGGTAAAGAAGAAGTAAGGGACATACCTATAGAAGCTACAGATTTGCAAGGACAGTTTCTTGATATTGTATTAGATAATGTGCTTGATGAATTTCCCTCTCTGAAGAAGATCAATTACCAGATGGATTTGATTCTAAGAGCCAATTTTCCAAACAAGGTAGTGCACATAATGACAGCAGCAAAAAGTGAAGATTTAAATATACAAGTTCATGAGTTATTATAGAAGGGGTTGATTTGAAAGAGTTTGAGTCTATGTCTTGTACCAAAAGTATTAGCACCAAATAAGAATGGACAATGGAGGATGTGCACATATTCATAAGAAATCAACAAGATCACAATCAAGTACAAATTTTCATTGCCAAGGATGGATGATATTAGATTATTTGAGTGGAGTTATGTATTTCAAAAAGATAGATCTAAAGAGTGGGTACAATTAGATTCACTTCAAGGAAGGATATGAATGGAGGACTTCCTTCAAGACAAGAAAAGGATTGTACAAGTGGTTAGTCATTCCATTTGGGCTAACCAATGCACCAGACACTTTCATGAGGTTCATGAATGAGGTATTGAAGAAGTTTCTAGGTAATTTTTTATTATTTACTTAGATGATATTTTGATCTTTAGCAAGACACTTGAGGAGCATTTGATGCTTATTCATAATGTGTTTGATAAGTTTAGGGAAGAAAAGCTACTGATAAATCTAAATAAGTGTAGTTTTGTGAAGGAGTTGGTGTACTTGGGATTTGTAGTTTTAGTAGAAGGTATGAAAATGGACCCTAAGAAAGTGAAGGCTATCCTTTAGTGGCCTACTAAAAGGAGTACAATAGAGGTAAAATATTTCCATGGACTAGCTTGTTATAGAAAATTTATAAGAGTTTTTTGTAGTATTTATGGGCCTTTGACTGAAATAATGAGAGGGGATAGGAAAGAATTTAAATAGACTATAGAAGCAGATAAGAGTTTAAATTTATTGAAATTGAAAGTTACAAAGTAATTTTTTTTAAATAGCACTTCCAAATTTTAACAAGGTGTTTTAAGAAGATAGTGATGCTAATGGTACTATAATAGGAGTTGTTTTGAGCCAAGAAGGTAGACCTTATACTGACTTTAGTGAGAAATTGAACGATGCCAAAAGAAAATATTACGTTTATGATCAAGAATTTTATGCTATAATTTAGGCATTGAAGATTGGAGAGGCTATCTTCTTCCTACGGAGTTTGTTTTTTACACTAATCATCAAGCTTTGTAGAATTTGAATAGTCAAGAAAAATTGAACCATAGGCATTTGAAGCAAGTTGAGTTTTTGCAAAGTTATGCATTTTTTTTGAAACATGGGAATGGGAAGTCTAACAGAGTTGTAGATTCTCTTAGTAGAAGGCATCTTTTGCTGACAAAAATGTAGATTGAGTTTGTTGGATTCAAGGAACTCAAGAATTTATATCTAGAGGATCCTAATTTTAGCAAAGCTTAGAAATCTTGTACAAAACATATTATACTTGATAGGACAAAGTGGTCATGATCCAAGATGGTATGATATTTAAAGGAAGTCAGTTGTGCATTCCTAAAATTTCAATGCGGGAGAATCTCATCAAGGAGAAGCATAGTGGAGGATCAATTGGACATTTTAAGAGAGATAAAACCATTGATTTGGTTACTAAGAATTATTAATCGCCATAGTTATAGCAAGATGTGAACAAGTTTGTGCATATTTATAGAGTATGTTAGATGGCAAAAAGCATGAAGCAAAATACCGGGTTGGATTAGCCATTACCTATACCAAAGAAGTTGTGGGAGGATATTATCATGGATTTCACTCTTGGTTTACCAAAGATGCAACATGGGCATGATTTCATATTTGTGGTGGTTGACAAATTTTCAAAAATGGCACATTTCATTCCCTATAAGAAGGCTAGTGATGTTGTTCATGTGGCAGAGTTATTTTTTTAGAGAAGTGGTAAGACTACATGGTTTGCCAAAGAGTATAGTTTCAAATATAGATACCAATTTTGTTGGGTTTTTTTGGTGTACAATGTGAAATAAATTGAAGATAGATTTGAATTTTATTTCATCACATTATCCACAAACTAATGGAAAAATCAAATTTATGAATTAGAGTTTGGAGAATTCGCTCAAGTGCTTGGTTGGAGATAAACCAAGGGGTTGGGATCTAATTTTACCATAGGAAGAATTTGCATACAATAATTATGTCAACAAGAGTAAGTTAGTAAATCACCATTCTAGATTGTATATGGGAGTAGTCCCAAAAATATTTTTGAATTAAGACAATTAGATAAATGAGAAATAAGTAGTGTTAAAGTAGAAGAATTTGTTGAACGTTTGATTAATATCCATGAGGAGGTGAGGAAGCACATTATTAAGATGAATACAAACTATAAAGCTAAGGTAGATGTGAAAAGGAGGTATAAGGAATTTCAGATTGGAGATGAAGTCATGGCTAATTTGAGAAAGGAGTGTTTTCTAGTAGGTACATATAATAAGCTGAAAAAGAAGAAGTTTGGACTATGCAAGATAGTGAAGAGGCATGATTCTAGAAATTACTATGAAGTAGAGTTACCTACTAAATTGAATATTTCACCAATATTTAACATTTTAGATTTAACAGATTACTATGAAGGAGGTGATGAAGATGAAGTTGTAGAAGCACAGTAGAGTATTTCAGCAGCTAGTTCGGATACAAAGTAGATTGGGGAGATATAGGACAACCATGTTGGAAAAATTACAAGAAACAAAACTTAGAAAGGGTACCTAGTCAAATGGAAAGGGAGGCTAGGAGAAGACTCATCATGGATAGCAAGGGAGAAGGTTAAACACCTTGGTTTTCATCTAAACACCTAAGATGTGATGGGGTCACTTCTCAAATTACCCAGGTCTTTGATGCAAGAGCATCCTGGGTGTAAGAAAAATCTTGCATCAATCAAAAATATTTCTTTGTTGTTTCTTGAACAAGGGTTGTCTCAATGCACATTTTTTGTCTCTAGAGGCTTGTTACTTAGTAAATCAATCATACAAGCTCAGAATTACCTAATTTCATAGGTGGATGTTCATCTTGGATATATGAGCCTATGAGTTGAGGCTCAATGCCATATCATGAGTATTCATGGATTTTTTATGGATTTTTGGTGTTTAATTTTGGTATAAAAACTTTAGGTTGACCATTGAAGACCCTAGATGCCCCGGATGGGCTCCAAAATGGGATTGACTAGAGCTTGGCAATTTCGGCCTTGTAGATCAGAAGCTATGGATTTCAAAAAGTGGTTACAATAGCCAATCAGAGTAACGGTTCAATAGTTATGGTCTTCCAAAGTTGAGTCGGACAAAATTTCCAAAATAAATGTCAAAGGTGTATCAAGCAAACTCTATATGAAATTTTAGAGTTAGTCGGTCCCAAGGGTTGAGGTTTGATGTCTAGAACTTCCTAGGTAGTGTAAAAAAGTCTATTTAAGGAATGCCCATACATTGTCTAGGATAGCTCTGGGTGATAGTTCACAGCTTTTTGTTGCAAATTATTGTAAGGAAGCACCCATGTGAGTTTTCATATTATATTTCCAAATTATATAATTTCGCATTTGTGGTGATAATAAGAAGTTCATATTTTGTTCTCACAAATTGTTATTTCTTCTTTTTTTGAGATGTGTTTGTGGTATTAAGGAGAGTACCCTGCATCAATGTTAGTCAAATATTAAAAGAACAAATGACTAGACCTATGAGAAGAAAAAGAAGACAATAAGCTAAATATGAAAAATCACCACTGGAATCATTATTGCTACCATGATGAGCACTACACCACTGACATCAACAGTTGACCCTAAAATAGAAATGCTTAGTTAGTTATTAGTAATAGCTACTAGCAAAATTATTGAGAAAAGAAAAGGAATAAGTGAAACTAAAGAGATTCTAGAGAAAATGACAAGGGAGATGGAAAGATGAATATTCAAAGTAGAGAAGATAACCCACAAAAGAAGGCAGGAAAAGTTTTGGAAGAATTTGATAGTCATTCCAAAACTTTAGTTGAAGTAGCTACCATCAAAGCACAAGCCAAGCATGATGCAAACATGTCTAGAAATGTATGACAAAATGTTAAAGATGACTTAGCTAATCTAGATACATGAATTAAATTGAAGAATTTTATGAGAAAAAATCCACATATCCAGAAGAACACTTGCTTCCAAGAACCTGTCATAAATAAGAAAAAGACAAGAGAAGGCAAGGGTTTGGCTCTTAAAATATGCAAGAATATATTATCAAACTAAAAAAATGAATGAAATATACAATTGATCAATCCTTATAGAAGGAGATCATAAAACCTAAAAGGGAAACCCTAAGAGGTAAATGACATTTAATAATTAATATTTAATTATCAAATGGGAATGAATGTGCATAAAGGGAAATCTTAAGTAGAGAGTAAATGTAACTTAATAAATTAAATTAAATTAATCATTTTTCTCTAACACAACACCCCCCCACCCCCACTCCATATGAGAAATAATGTAGAAAAAGAAAGGAAACTACAATACTGAAAGCATAAAATAGGTCTCAACAAGATGGCCTGATGAGGTACCCAGCACAACCAAATCTTTGAAAATGTAGAAAGAGGGAAAACCACATGGAAAAACCCACACTCAAAAAAGAGGTAGAAGAATGATAAAAATAAAAGAAGGAAGGACTCATCACTGAGATTGCCAAGGACAATTTCCTTCACCCCAAGAGTAGAATGCAATTGAAGATATCATGGGGATGTAAAAGGCTTAGTGAATATTTTTGCAACCTACGTAGCAATGGGAGTATATTCCAAGTGAAGAGAGTCATCCTGAATCAAATGCATGATGAAGTGCATATGAAGCTCAATGTGCTTGGTCTGCTAATGCTCAACTAGGTTGTAGGAAATATGTATAGCACTCTAATTGTCACACCATAGAAAGGTGGAACTATCAGGGGAAATCCAAACTCTATCATCAACTGTCAAAGCCATAAAACCTCCTAACTAGCTAGTATACCTACCTTGTATTATGCCTCTGTAGATGATAATGTGATAGGACCAAAACCAAGATCATGTGATAGTGTGTTGCTCCTTGCAAGATCATGTGATAGGACCAAAACCAAGACAAAAAATAAAACTAAAAGTAGACTGTCAATCATCAATATCACAGCCCAATATAAGTCTGTATAACCAACAATGTGAGGATCCCCTAATGTATAGTGAATGTCATAACTTGTAGTACCCCGAATGTACCTCAAAATAAATTTTGTATCTTTCCAATGACTCTCATGAGGATCATGTGAGAATCAAGAGATAAGTCCAATTGCAAAGGAAATATCAGGACATGTGTGTGTCAGGTACAATAAACTACCCACAAGTTGTCTATATAAAGTGGAATCTATTGTAGATGGAATCCATTATAGGTATAGAGCAACTGGTAGATAAAACAACACTTGGCTGAAAAGGTGTGGGAGCATGCTTGCAACCAAGCATGTTAAATCTCTAAAACATTTATCAAGAGCATACTTCTACTAGAGTATAGTTATCCCATCCAAAAATTGAACAACCTATAGGCCCAAAAAATAATGTATAAGTCCAAGGTCTATCATCTCAAACTGCTCTCACAAAGCTCATTGAAAACTGTGAGTCATAGAGGGTGGGCTACTTGTAATAATGAAATCATCAACATATAGAAAAAGTATCAATAGATCAGCCCCATGATGTTCAATGTACACTATAGGATCGAAATGACTTCATGTGAGGTGTGATGCAAGAAAGAAGGAATCCATCTTCTCATACCAATTCGAAGGATTTTTTTGAGATTGTATAAGGACCTCCAATGTTTGCAAACCATAGAAGATTCTTGCATAAAACCCTAAGGTTTCTCCATATAGATCTCCTCATGAAGGTCTCCGTGCAAAAAGGCACTCTTCACATCCATCTAAAAAAAGATCCATCCCTGAGAAGCTACAAGAGAGTGTACAAGGAAAATAAAAATCATCTTGGAAACAAGAGAAAAGGTCTTGGAGTAATCAATACCCTCCACCTTGAAAATCCCTTCTCACCAAGATGTTTTGTATACCTATCAATGAAACCATATGCAACATACTTGGTACAGTACACCCACCTGCACCAAACCAACTTTCTTTCTTTTGGAAGAGGACAAAGATCCCAAGTTTGGTTCTTCATTAAAGAAGAGTGCTCCTCATCCATAGCCCTGTCCCAATTTGAGTGTCTTTTTTCCTATGAAAAAAAGCTATGGATCATCTGAAATGGCATGAATCAAAAGCCTAGTGTTAGATGTTTGAGCATGAATGCAATGAGAATCGAAAGGATCTCCTGCCATATGTCCTGTTGTATCAACAGTATAATGAGCCCAGTTGGGTACTTGCAGAACATCAAGAGGAGGTGGGGAAGTTGGATCATCATCAAAATCTTCTTTAAAGGATAAAGAATCATGTAGAGAAGAGGTGGGGTAATAGAGGATGAGGGAGAAGCTAGTGATGGAGGCTCAATCGAAGGATAATGCTCATCAAATTGGACATCTCACCAAAATAAGACCTCTCAAGAATTAGTATCAAACAACCTATACACCTTCACATCCTCACAATAGCCAACAAATATAAGTGGTCAGATCTTCCTCTCCATGGCTTCTCGTTATGCATCTAAAATAAATGCCCAAGCCTCACTACCAAAAATACAGAATGAAGAAACATCGGGCTTGACATGAGTCCAAGCCTCCCCAGGAGTCAAATATCACAATGACTTTTGAGGCATTTGATTCTAAACATAGTTTTCACAATTAATAGCCTCATCCCAAAAGGAAGGACTCATATCTCGAGATGGTATCATACAATTAACCATCTCCCATAATGTTTTATTCTTTCTCTCGACAACCCCATTCTTCTGAGGGGTATGGTGAACTATAAACTAATATTGCAAACTATGCTAGGTACAAAAATCTTTGAAACATTGATTCACACATTCCCTACCATTGTCAGTGTGTATATGCCTAACAGAAAGAGCAGACTGCTTCTCCACAACTGTCTTAAATATTTTAAATGAATCAAAGACATCAGACTTGCACATCAAAAAGCACACCCATGTGCATCTAGAGAAGTCATTTATGAAGGTAAGTACATAAAAATATGGAGTGAGGAATGACATAAGATCATTGTGTATCAACTCCAATTGTGCCTTGGAAAATGTGGATCAACCAACTAGAAAAGGATCTCTGTGATGTTTTCCAAGTGCACAACCTTGAAAACCACCATCAATGCGAGAGATCTGAGGTAGCCTAGTCATTAGCTCCTGTGTACTCATGTGTTGTAGATATATGTAGTTGACATGGCCAAAACACTCATGCCAAAGTTTTCTCATTATGTTTTAATGAGCAATAAGAGAAACACATGCAGAATTGAAGCTCTCAAAGTCATCAAAATGATATAACTAAGTTTGTAAATCAACACTCCTAATAACAACAACCAAATTAGGAAAGTGGAGGTCTCAAATAACCACATCATGTGGTGAGAACTTAATTGTCTTACCAGAAGCAAAATGACAAATTTGATAGACAAACAAGAGGTTTGTAGAAATGGTTGGAACCAATAGAAAATCATGTAGGGAACCACCCTCTAATGAGATAGTGTCACAACATGAAACTGTAAGTTGTGATGAGTCACCAACTACAATCTATGTAATAACACTATAAGCAAGTGAGGTAACCAAACCAGGTGAGTGTGTCATATGGTGGGAAGCACCTAAATCAATAATCCAAGTAGTAGAAGACAAAACTCATTAGAAAGAGCATGCCCTTTCCCAAAAGGAGGAGGTGGTGGATTTAAAGAAGCAATACTATGTTGTTACATGGCCTCCCTAAGGCCTCGAGACATTTTCAACACCTAGAAACTGGATGTCCTTCCTTGGCACAAAAACTACAATGATCACCTCTAAACTTCTTAGTCTTGGAGGAAGACTCCCTAGAATAAGAAGGTTTACACTTTGTAGTGGATTTCTATGAATCTAATCTAGGAGAAGGCTTGGAGGAACTCTCACTACCATTTGAATCTATTTTGGGCTTTGATTTCTGCTTTGGCTTCCCTATAGATGTCTAAGAAAACAATGTTTGGTTCTTTGATCCTATTAGAGAGTCCAACTATGTAAGGTTGGCCTACTCTCTAGTCAACAAACCATAGAATACGTCAAATATGGGCATTATAAATTTGAGATCCAAAGCATCCATAGTGGAATGGAAGGTAGAAGAGAAAATCTGAAAGTTTCCTCAAAGCTTTGACAAAATCAAATAAATGTACTTCTTATCAATCTTTACTTTTCCACCATTGTGTAACAAAGTTCTTTGTTGTTTAAATTTCATCAAAAAATCCTCAATTTAGGAAAAAACATTAGGTACAAGTAATGTAAGCTTTTCCTTAATCTAAAGCACCCTAAACTCATTCATTGTACCAAATAAGCCCTCTAGCTTAGTCCACATATCTCGAGGAGTAGTGCACCCATCAAGATGAAACTACAAATTGTCAGATACCTACAAAGAAACCAGCTCCATGGCCTCATCCATCTTGTTCCTATGTTGCATGACCTCAAAGTCCCTTTGTAAAATTGGATGCACATCATCTAAACAAGACCACAATCCTTTTGAACATAGAAGTTGTGTCATCGGGGTTTTCCATGTGTGATAGTTTTGTGGGGTCAGAAGTGCTAGAAAAGAAGAGGCCTCATCCATTTGTATAGAAGGTATTTGTTTTGATATAGTTCTGGTTTACTAAAGTAAATGACAGAAATAAGAATATAAAACACCCCCCATAATGCAAAAAAAAGAACCCCAATAGCTAGTAGGAAAGCTTCTACAATAAGAAGAAAAAAATATTCAAATGTGAATCATGTGTACCTTTTTTTTTAAATGATGAAAATAATAGAGAAACTAGAAAGAGCTCGAAAAGACCTTTCTGAAACTTCTTCTAGATCAGAAAAGAGAGCAAAAATGAGCAAGGCATGCCCTCCGAAATGTAAAATTAATCATCTAACTTTGACTACAAAAATAGGTACCTTACTAGAAAAATTCACCAGTAAGACCTATACCATTGTGCCCATCTTAGAATCAGCTTTCTGACAATATCTTGTCTGCCCCAAAACAATATTGTATGCTTAAGTTTGACCCAAAAACTTGACAAGTGTTGTAAAGGCAAAAATAAAGCCTTAAAAAAACCTCCATGGGGTTAAAAAAAATAAGCCCATGGCCCTGTATATGGATGTAGGCAAGACAATAGGGGGTTGGAGGGTCATAGGTGGCATGACGGTGGTCCTACATGGGCGACAATGGTGGTCAAGAAGTGGGAAGGTGGCACAATTGGTGGTGGAGCCAGTGGCAGTAGAATCAGTGACACAATGGAGACTAGGCCATGTAGGGGCCGTTGGGCAAAGTCCAAGTGGCCACTGGGCGATGCTTGTTGGCCACTTGATGGTGCGGCATTTTTAATGTTGTGCACATTTTTTTTAAATATTTTTTTATTTTTATTTTTTATTTTTTAAAGCATTAGTTTGTGTGCCTAGGGTCGTACGGTACTAGTATGTAAAAACATTTTGCCTTCTCTGTCAACTGTGGCCAAAATCAAAGTGTTTTATACGAAAATAAGGGTTTTGACATGCTTTGAATCCAACTATAGGTCTGTTTCAACTCAAAGTGCCCTGAAATTCAAAGACCCTCTATTTTGACAAAAAAAATACTAGATCTATTTTGTCAAACCCTCGTTCCTTTTTTCCTCCAAATAAGAGCAAGCTATAGTAGATCTATCTCTAATACCATGAAGGATTTGATGAGAAATACTCCACAAATCAAGTAGAACACCTGTATGCAAGAACATGTCAAAGAGAAGACAAAGATAAGAGAAGGCAAGGATTTGGCTCTAAAAATTTGCAACAATATATTATCAGACTAAAAGAATGAATGAAATATACAATTGATCAATCCTTATAGAAGGAGACTGTAAAACCTAAAAGGGAAACCCTAAAAGGTAAATGACATTTAATAATTAATGTTTAATTATTAAATCAGAATGCATGTGCAGAAAGGTAAATATTAAGTAGGGAGTAAAGGTAACTTAATTAATTTAATTAATTTAATCCTTTACTCTAACATAAAAATTATGGAGATGTATACATGAAGATAAGAAACTTTATGAGAAATGTGTGCTAGCACATGAATATATGAACACATTTACATCATAGATTAAAGGGAAATAGGAGGAAGTGAAAAATGTGATTAATGAGCTTAAGAATGCAAATGCTCAAGTGATTCACTTGGAGTAGAGGATCATCAAAATTCATGATGAAAGAAAAATGCTAGATGTCAGTAAAGAATAAAGATTGTAGAGGTCCTCTTTGTTGAGAGAGAATCTATCATTGAATACTGACCCAATTCAAAGATAGCTTGAAGATTTCTTGAAGGAAAAAACATCATATGAGAACTTCATCAATCTAGACTTCGAAGCAACAGAGTTGGCATGCTATGGATTTTGTGTGTGCTCCTAAGAGTGTTAGATTTAGTGAAAGGAGCATGGAATGAAGGTCTAACCATCTTAAAGAGAAGTTTTTCTAATTGAATTTCATTGTTACATAATTCATTAGCATGAAGACAAGAAGGTAGAATGAAAAATTTTACATGTACATAGTTTTTGACTCATCTTTGTCATTGATGTTAAAGGGAGAGTGATTGTGTATAAAATATATAAATGTTATATGTATGAGGAGGTATAAGGTAGAACATAGTCTAAGGGGGAGTAATAAGTATGTAAAGATGGTATAAAATAGAAAATGATCCACATTTTAGAATTATGTATGGCCATCTGAAGAACTTCATAAATTTTGAAATTTTGAGTTTTTGGGACTTAGACAATTTTCCCATTTGTTGCCATCAATACCAAAGGGGGAGATTGTTGACAATTTGGCTAAGAGGGAAATATGAAAAATTATTTAGGTTGTCATTTATTGAAACATATTACTTGTATAAAATTAACATATTATGGAGATACATTTTTGGTTGAAAGACTTTTAAAAATTGTCTAAATGTCACATAATTTAACTGTCAACACAGACACAGTTTTGGCTTACAAAGTTGATAGATTGACAATTGACATGTGTTCACTTGAGTGAAAAAATAACAAGGTATAAGGATCATGCATGTGAGTATGTGAGTCACCATTAGCAGTACGAATAGAGATATGAAGGATTTAGTGATTATAGGTTTGCACAGGCAGAACGGGACAAAGATAAGGAAAGGGGCATTTTAAGTTAAGGAATTTATTTGTTTAACAAAATAATTACTTAACCAATTAGGGATGATATTCTTGATGTTAACCCTAAGTGAGGAAAGTTTTTTTTGCATTTTGGGACACATGTGAAGATATAAAGGCTGACATAATAGAATAACTTGGTATAAAGAAAAGATCTTTGGATGCGAAGTTTAGTGATTTTTTTGTGATTGTAATGTTATTTTTTTATGATACAAATTCAATGTTGAGAGTAGTAAGAGGCAATATGTGCGAAGATTTTACAGTGAGCTAGGAAGGTAAAATTAGATATTGATGATATCAACATTGGAAAGAGGTTTTTGTATCTATACATTTTGTGTACAGAATATTATTATATTGCATGTTTGGGCAGTGGGCTCATCTTGCACTCATTTTGTAATTTTAATAACAACTCTTAACAAGGTTGAGGCTTCTACAAAGGCCTAGTCCTCTAACAAGGATCAAGACACTATATGGATGTAATAAACTCCTAATAGGGTCAATATCTTTCACAAGATTCTTTTTATTAGTGGATCATTTTGTGGGTACCATCCCCATCAGTGTTTTCCCTTGGAGCCTAGGGTTTCCCTAGTTAACAAATAATGCATTATGTTATTGTTATGTTTACTTTTTATTTTATTCACATGTACATGTTTTAAGATTGTTAATGATATCCATAGTTGGGCAAAATTTGTGAAATATTGATTCACCCCCCCCCCGGTATTTCTTATTTCTAAAAAAATCTACTAAATACTTTCTTTCATTGTCATTCTACATACCATGAGATTAAATATTTCCCCTTCGTCATTCATAAGCCCAGGGCTCATCCTAAGGAGCCAAATATTTCATGAGAACTAGAAGTTTCCAAAGAATATGTCTCTTAGACTATTCTGGATAGCAAGGGAAAACAACCTATTATTTCTTATTTGAAGTAGACTTCTATAGTTTCTCCAACTCCATCTAAAGTTATCATGGTTGTTTCACACCCTACTTCCTTAAGGAAAAATTCACCTACTTTAGAAGTTATGATCATTACTTATGGTCCCTCTGTAGAGTCCACGGTTTTGCATCCAACCAAGGTTCCTCAGCTAACACCCCAAGATATTGTGGGCACCTTGCAGCATCACTCTTCCATCCATCCTAGGCATGATGAGATTGATGATGTTACATGTTTTTCTAGGTGATCGCTATCCACCTTTCAGTTTGGAGTCAACATTTATGCCTAATAGTTTCTCCTCACTTGAGGAAAAAGAAACCATGAATGATGGTTTTGATAAATTTTCTTTGGTATGTGAGGGTTCTTACTAACCTCCCTTCAAAAAAATTTATTAGAGATGTTCACCATCAATTTCCTCATACAGATGTTCTTTACTTGCAAGAAAATAAGATAGCCATTTTTCTTCTTAAAATAGATTATCATTTAATTTGGTCGAGAGACTTATTTCTCTCTTCTTCACATGAAGCTAGTAGAGGAGGGGTTGTAACCTGGTTGGTGCCATGTTGGAAAAGTGCACTTTTGGATCATGGTGAGGACCCCATGCATAGGCTTGTGGGGATTCCTTTTAATATTAATAATCACCATTTTATTATTATTATTCTATATGCTCCTAGTGATGTCATGGAAGAATCATAACCTTTTGAGGTGGATAAATGATTCATTTTCATATGTTACTTGATTTTTGTTTGGAAATTTTAATATAGTTGAAGTGGCTTCTTAATAAGGATGGCATTTCACCATTCTATTGGATAGTTGGTAAACATGAGGCCTGGTTTTGCATGGGCAATAAACTATGGATTTATTATCCAAATATTAACTAATGCCTTCCATGTGCGATATGACATACCTAGAGTAATTTCATAGATAGATTTGACTAAGTATTCAAATGCCTAGATCATGCCATGATCTCTTCTCAATCTTATTTTTATTTTGGGATAGAGTAACAATTATTGGCTTTACCTTTGTTGGACATTACTTTTTCAAATGATTACCCTTAAAATTTTCCATTGAATGAAGTCTACAAGTGACATGTTTCTCCTAGTCTACCTTTGTATTTAACACATCATTCTTGAACCATCCACCAACCTAGGCCCACATAAGAAATGTTTTGAACCTTCAACTAAGGCCCACTTAATCAACATGTTGAATTGTATGGTGGAATGTTTCCATCACTTGCACCACTCACTTTCTCCACTTTTATGGTAGACAGTTGGCTTTTTTTCATCATTCATATGCCAAAGCCACAAAGGATTTGTGTGTGACGGTTGAGAACTTGGAAGCTCATCCTTTTTTCACTAAATTGTAGTTTAAGGTGGCACAAATTCATCATGCAAAGAAGATAGTTGACACTTATTTTACTAGAGGAACACAACTTAAGGTGTATTTGTATTGGTTGAAGGTGGAAGATCATGCTAGTAAAGAAATATTTACTTCTCTACACCAAAGACATTCCACCTCATGCATAAAAAGGCATACATAAGGGAATTCAATTATAACTAAACTTTTAGATATTTTGCAAGATTTTGTTTCTAATTACAAACAATTTTTCACTACCTAAGCTTCCACACTAGGCTCTAAAAAGGCTTTAGAGGATTGTTTAGTTTGTGTCCCTAGTTGTCTCTCTCACTCTCAAAGAACCTTCTATGAGCTATTCAAGACCTTAGGGGGGTATTTTATCAATAGAAGATGATAAATCCCCAAGCTATAATATTTTCCCTTGTGAATGTACAAATCCATTTGAGGCTGTGTAGCATTAGACCTTCAGAACATATATGTAGAAGTATTCCATTTGGGATTATTAAGCCCAAAAATACCTAGAGATCCATACATAAAGTTAACAATCCTGACGATATTTGTAATTGGTGCCTATTCACCCTACTCAATGTCTCCTCTAAAATAATTATAAAGGCTCTAGTTTTAAAAAATCTTCCATATGCTTCCCCACATTGTTCGCCTAGAATAAACTAGATTTATTTAATCCAAATTAATACTTTATAATAAAAAAATTTATTTGGGAAGTCATAGAATGGGTCTGTCACTTTGGTTATTCTATTTTTTGGCCTTTAATTGATATTGCAAAAGCCTATGACTAAATGAGTGACCTTTTATTCTTGTTATGATGTCTACATTAGGCTTTTGTCCTCGCTTTGTGGCTTCTAGATCGTGGTCTTCTCCAAAATTAAGGCAAATTGGCCTATTGGATAGTTAAGCCACTTTCTTTGCCCAATAAATTCCATTTTTGTTAAGAGATTCTTGTAGAAACACATGCACAATATGCATCATGATGGTCTTCTTCCAAAGTAGCCTATGCTAACTTAGAGCATCTACTGAGGGATTCCTTGTAGGCCGCAAGATGCTTGAACACAATTCAGGCTCATCCATCAGGATTAAGATGTGTTTGAATTACTTGTTCACATCTCGAGCTTTTGCCTAAGATTATGATAACAAATCATTCCCCATGGTGGAAGGAATGGAGATGGTACCCAAACATAGCTTTCCAGTGTTACTAAGGCAAGGCTCACTTGCCATTTGTCGATGGTGGGAGTTTTGAATCAATGATGGCATTTTTAATACTCTCATTCTACATGGAGATTGTGTTTTATTATCATCCGGTCTAGTATTGCAAAGCCCCAAATTTCACATTTTAGCTGGTCCATTATGTTTCAGGGGTTTCCTTTGGTTTCTCCTCTCCACTTTTTGGGTATTCTAGATCCTAATTGTCTTTTTTGTTGTCAACCTAAATCTTTCCTTCATCTCTTTTGGTTTTTTCGAAGAGCTCAAAATTAATGGGTTTGGATTCACAATTTCTTTTCCCCTCTTCATCCCACTATGTTTTCCTAGAATATGGTCCTCCTAGACGATAATCCTCAATTCTCATTTCCATTCAACTTCAACACACTTCTAAAATACTTTTTTTATTTATAATTTAGAAAGAAATTTTAAAAAATGGTTTTTTTTAATACAGTAATTGGTACTAATGTATCTTTGTTTGCTAAAGCCTATATTTTAAATAATGTTATGCTACAAATTTAAGTGTAGACAAATAAAATTTCCCTTGAGGTTTCCTATTTATAGGAGCTCCTTCAATACTGGGAAATGCTCCTTGCACTATTGCTCAAGACCCTCCAAATGCTTTAGCTTCTGGCACTCATTCCATTTCTTGCAGTTAGTGTCATGGCAGAAGAGGCTCTAGCAAGTGGTATAATTCTCAATCTCATCCTTTGCCTCACCAGTCTTTCCATCACCATCATTCACCAAAAGATTTTGTTATGCCTTTACGTCCGCGAGATTATCCCCCAAGTTGGGTGGTGATGGTTGCATCCACTTAGCTCACACCTGCTACCATGATTGGTTGACTAGCAGTAACAACTCGGGATGACCCTCCTCTTCTAAAGATTTCCCTCTTCTCACATTAGAGTGAACTCTCCTCAAAGAGAAGACAATTACGAAGAGGAAAAATATCGATGAATGGATGCTTCAACGCCCTAAACCAATGAAGAAAACTAGTTGCGGAGGAAAGAAAGATGAACTAAACTTTTGCCTCCTCCAACCACTGCTCTTGTGGCTTAAGTGTCTTCTATATGACTCATCATGGAGCTTGCCCCACATTTAATATTGGAAAGATAAGAAATATTAATTATTTTACTCCCATCTTTTCTCATGTAAAAATTGATACTTTTTAGTAATATAATTTTATTCACATATTTCCAAAAAAAAAAACTCATGCTTATATAAACTTTCCTAAAACTAATATAATAGTTAATAATATAATTCAATCTATTTGTAATTGCACCTTTTAAAAATCTTTAAAAATCAATATCATAATTGAATCATGAAATCCATTCTAACCAAGCAAGAAAGAAAGTTAGGTATTGAAGGTAAACCAATCATAATTTAGAGAGGTGACATAAAGAAAGCAAAGATGGGTCGGCCATGTTGAGTGTTGAGATGAGAATTCCGCCTCATTTTTTAACTCATAGGAAAGTTAAGGCACTTTTAAAGGATCTGACAATATTAGCCGATGTGACATTGATATATATACTCCGAAAGAAAGTGTTTTACTTTGGTAGATAGCTTTGTAAAAAGAAAGTCACGAACCTAATTAATAAGCTTCCCACTCAGAAGCTTCAACGAAGGTTCGCAGATTGTAAGGTTTAACGTCTAGTCATACCACGACTCATAGCCACCCAATAAAGAAATAAAATAAATGTAAAATCTCAATGGGTTCGTAGGATCAAAGATATTTGTGTGTTGTTTGATGTCTATTCTCCTACTTATGAAGTACAATTTACTAAATCAATAATTTTATTTAAATAGATCTGTTTTCATTAAAGTGTAAAATAAATAATAAATTTATACTTAATTTAAGGTTTAATAGATAATATGTTGATTATTGATAATAAATTAAAATAAGCTGCTGTATATAATCGAAATGGCAAATGAAAGAGGTGATTGGAGAGTTTTCTAAACAAATATTGTATGGTACTTGTCCTAATAAAAATTAATTGATTAGTTTAAAAATATTTTTAAAAATTAATTAATAAAAAATAACATTAATAATTATAAATGTATTCAGATAATAATAAATTAAAATTTAAATATTAAAAAAATAAAATAAAATATTCTAAAGTGATAATTATTGTAATCAAGTAATTAGAAACGGTGACTAATCTATAATAATAAAATACAAGTTATCTTATTTTTTATTGATTGAGATATCACTATTGAAAGAAAGAGAGTTTAGTCTAAAACATATTATAAAATATTATAAAAAAATAATTAATTAAAAATAACATTAATAACTATAAATCTATTCACATAACAATAAATCAAAATTTAAATATTAATAAAATAAAATAATTTATTCTAAAGTGATAAATATTGTAATCAAGCAATTAGAAAAATGACGAATCTATAAATCTTATTCTTGATTGATTGGGATGTCATTATTGAAAGAGAGAGAGTTTAGTCATGGTATTTTCTAAGTTATTGTACTTGTCGTAGGCAATGTACTATTGCATTCACTATGTCTCATTAGTGAATTAGTTTTGAATGTATCAACCAATTATATGCAAGCATTTTTACCTCATTTCAATTTTTATAAAGTTTTCATATTTTTAATCAATATAATATATGATGAAAAAATATTTATCTCCATTCTAATTGGTTGAATTCATTTTCTCTTATAAGACCCCTTTTCTCGGAGCTCCCGCCATATCGCTTTTTTAATGGCATGAATTTCGCAAGTAAATATAGATATATACACAATTATTACATTCACAAACTTCTATTAAGAAACTAATAGATGAAAATACACTGTGAAGTAAGTTATTGTTCTAATGTATATAAACCTTCTTGAAAACACAATGTAAATTTTTTTAAATGTTTGTTTCATAGTTTTTTTTTTTTTAATTTTAAATTTTATATTCATATTTTAAAAAATATAATAGTAAAATTGAAATACAAACACCCCTAATTTAAATTTTGAATTATTATTTAAAATTTAAAATATTACCATTAAATTTTTATTTTTATTAATTGTTGATGACAAATAATAATTAGCAAGTTATATATTACATTTTCTTTAATATTTTACTATACATAATGCATAATGCATGGTAAAAATAATGTTCAACATACAAAGTTAATTTCTATTATATTATTTTATAATACATATTACAATAAAATATTCTATAGTACATAATTAAAAGTTAATAATTGTACTACATATTAATCTTTTTAAATTTCAATTTCCTATACATATTCATTATTATAATATTGAATATTGTTTCTATTACAATACATTCTAACGGCAAGTACATGCCACTATGTGGCATTTGTTTTAAAATGTTTTATACTTGGGTGTAAAGAAGTAATAAAAGTCATAGCATTTTCTAATTTATCTAATAAAGTTAATTTTTGAAATATAATATTTGATAATAATATATAAAAAATCAACTTTAATAATTTTAAACATTCTTAATACAAAATAAATATTTCTTATATAACTTTATTCTTAAATTTAAATTCTTAAATTACAAATATTTGATATTTATTTTATTTTTAATTCATTAATTCTTATTAGAATAGATTCTTATTTGTTATCAAAACTAAAATAATACAATTTATTTATTATAAGTTCTTATTGAGCATTATTATAGAAAATTATTATTTATTATTATTCTTTAACTTCTTTGTATTATGATTATTGACAAAATAAATGATAAAACTATGTTTTATTAGTTGAATTTATAAGTGCAAAGATTAAATTGTATTATATTAAAAAAATTCAAATATTGTAGTAATTATATTTGTTTTATAATTAAATTATATTTTATCTACATAATCATCTATCATTTATATCATTTATGTTTATTATATTGCATATGCATCTCCGAAAATATTGTCGGAAAAAATAGAATTATGGAATATTTTCACAAAAAGGGGACCTATAAGACCAAATGAAATTGTCAAATGGAATTTGAGAAAAATAATTTTTTTCATATATAAAATTCATAAGTAAATAAGAAAACTTTAGAAAAATTGAAGTTATAGAAAAATAATTAGTGCTCATTGATTGAAAACAATTTCACTATTGTCATAATTGTACAAACTGAATGCAATAATATTACGACAAGTACTATAAGAAAAATATCAATTGACTTCTTGATGGTAGTGGATTCTTAAGATTGATTTGATAATATTGAAAATAGAAAAAAGTTGTACAACTATGAATGGATAAACTAAAAGTATGTTGAGATTGATGCAAATCTATCATGTAAATGAGCTATTTTGTGATGTTTATTGTAAATATGAACCATTTAGTATAATCTTTACATATAAAGCAAAAAAAGGTATGCAGGTAAGATATAATAATTGTATTAGTCTTGGAATGAGAATATTTGAAATCAAAAATTATTAGAAGAAACATAGAAACACAAGTACAACTTATTTAAGAATAGAAAAAAATCAATTTGACAAATTTAATATAATTGAACGAGGCATTCGACTTTAGAGTTGATCAATAAGCTGAAGAAAAATTAAATTAAATGTCTTAAATATTTTGATCAAGTAAAAAAAGGTTTTGATTAAATGCTAAAGTTATATATTAGTAATAAAAAATTAATGAACATTTGATTTGCAAATGATGTGCAATGATTCTAAATGAATCCAATAGAGATCAAGTACTACAAAATCCCAAGTTGTGTGTGTGTATATGTTTGTATATGTGTACTTGTGTGTGTATATGTGCTCGCGCACACATGCACAGACACGAGCGCGCAATCGCACGCACACCACACGCAGGACACACGCACACACATACACAACACACGCACATGCTACCACACGCACACACATGCAGAACACATGCACACACATGCCCGCACGCGCGCGCGCGCACACACACACACACACAAACAACTTAAAATAAAAAAACAGCTAATAGATTTGCAATGTCCACAATTCCAATTTGTACATAGAAGCACACTAATAACAAAATAACATTTGAGCAAAAACATAATAACCATTTGTGTGAAATTACTATTTAATAAATAATAATAAAAGAATACATCATTGCATCTTATTAAATGTAATCATAATATATTAATTTATGTATAAAAATGTAACATATTATTTAAAATATGTTAAATAATTTTTTTTTTATTGTTAAAATTTATTATTATTATGTACTAATATTCAATAGATTGGAACTTAAGATCTCATTAGAGAAGCAAACAATTTACTGTTGCATTGTAGGCTCTTGCCTAATGTTTTTTAGTATTTTAAGTAGGTGTGCTCAATTTTTTAGAACAGTTTGTGGGTAAAAAAAAAAGACAATAAGAAAAGTGAAACAATTTTGTGAACCCACCATGTGACCCCCTACATTTTATTTATCATGAATTAGTTAATTTTGAACGTGATTTCTAAAAATGATAAAAGTTTAAGTGCATTATTTATATAAATAAGGTTCAATTGTTACTAAATCCATAATAATTGAATTTTAGTTAAATTATAATTCCATTTCATATATTTAAATAATTATATTTTTGTTAAAAATCTAAATTTTAAATAATGTATTAAATTTATTAAACTATTAGTAAATTTTAATTGTATCAAAAATGTCTAATCCCATCCCATTTGTAAAAGGATTTAAAATATAATTTTATATTCTTTGATTATGCTATGTTAAGTTTAACTACTCTAATATTACTAATATTTTTTACTTTTCTATAATTTAAAATTATATTATATTTACTAGAAACAAATTAATACTATATAGAGATGGACTTTGAAGTATTTTTGAAATTTATGAAGATCATTAAAATATAATACTATCAAGTTCTCAATAATCTTTTTTTAAATATTGTAGGGCTGCATTGTACCCTTAATAATTATTATGTTAACCACAATTTGCATTGAGCGTACAATTTTATAATTTTGATACCACATTTCTTTAGGAAAGTAATATAAAAACAAAAATAATAAAATATAAGTAATGCAACAAAGTAAGAGTGCTTACTTTATTGAGCACACCACTAGGACAAGAAAGCATAGAAGCACACTAATAACAAAATAGCATTTGCGCAAAAACATAATAATCATTTGCGTGAAATTATTATAATAATAAAAATTAATAAAAGAATACATCATTGATCTTATTAAATGTAATCATAATATATTGATTTATGTATAAAAATATGTTAGTTAAAGAATGTTAAATAATTATTTTTTATTATTATGTACTAATATTGAATAGATTGGAACCTAAGATCTCATTATGGGAAGCTCACAATTTGTTCTTGCATTGTAGGCTCTTCCTAATGTTTTTAAGTATTCTTAAGTAGGTTTTGCTCAATTTTTTAAAACATTTTGTGGAAAAAGAGAAAACAATAAGAAGAGTGAAACAAATTTTTGTGAACCCATGTAACCCCCTACATTTTATTTATCATGAATTATTTTGAATGTGATTTCTAAAAACGATAAAAGTTTAAATACATTATTTATATAAGGTTCAATTATTACTAAATACATAATAATTGAATTTTAGTTAAATTATAATTCCATTTCATATATTTAAATAATTATATTTTTGATAAAATTCTAAGTTTTAAATAATGTATTAAATTTATTAAACTATTAGCAAAAATATCTGTAAAAAGATTTAAAATATAATTTTATATTCTTTGATTCTGTTACGTTAAATTCAACTACTCCAATATTATTACTATTTTTAACTTTTCTATAATTTAAAATTATATTATATTTACTAGAAACAAATTAATGCTATATAGAAATGGACTTTGAAATGTTTTTGAAATTTATGAAGATCATTAAAATATAATACTATCAAGTTCTCAATAATCTTTTTTTAAATATTGGAGGGTTGCATGATAATCAAATTCAGATAAGTAAAATTAATGAACTAATATAGAAAATACACTCGAAATAAAAATTATGAACTCCCCCACCCGACTCACTCTCTCATCCCCTTTTCAGATGCAAAAATTAATTCAAATAATTTTTCTTATTCATCACAACTACTCACTCTCCTTCCCTTTTCAGCGGCAATTGATCTCTCGATCATTTTAAATAATTCCTTTCTTATTCATCACAACCAAGCGAAATAAAATTTCTCAAATAAATATTTGTATGTATTCTAATGACCTATAAATATGTAAAAATGTCAACACTACTGAATTAACAAAGCAAACGGGGATAAGTTCGAAAAACACGAGAACTGCCGAATTAATGCATTTCAGTGAAAAATATATTCCTCTGTACTTCAAGAAACTATATTATTACAAGGGAAAGTTGGAGAAAGAACTTTCATGGATTCCGTGCTGTAATATACTGTTAATCTACTATCAGTGAGACTGGAACAACTGGATTCATCATTAAGTTCATCAGATTTATAATTATCAAGTTCATCAGATTTCTATAATTATTTCTCTTCGGGATTTTCAGATCATACATCATATCTATTATCAGGATGAACAGGAGAGTAAAAGATATTTCATCAGATTTCTATATTTATTTCTCTTCGGGATTTTAAGATCATACAACATATCTACTATCAGGATGATCAGGAAAGCAAAAGATTCATCATTTTTATTACGAAAATTCTAATGTAAAATCCTAATCCCCAATTAGAACATCACATAATCTTATTACTAGCATTCATGTTAAATATTACCTAGAAAGCTGTTTCCAGCAGGAGTGGAGCCCTTTTTCCTGAAATCTGTCAGACAAACTCCAGAAATTGTGGAAATTGGAGCTCGGAAATCCTAACATCTGTAACTCGACAAATTTCGGACAGATCTTTACACCAAAGCCTCCGAAACTGTATCGAACGGGGCTCAGAGCACGAAACCCTAAAGGTCTCACTTTCGAATCCCACCGGCCCCACGCTCAAATATAGAACTGTGTAGGCAAATGATGCTGCGCCGTCGAGATCTCGGCAGCAGACTCTGAAGGACTTGCGAGAGGGCCTTCGATCCGCGGCGGGGCGGCGCCGCCATGGATATTTTCCATCGAAGCTTCGAGCAAAGAGCGGCGGCAGGTCGGGCAGGAGGAATGCGCGAGAAGCCAGGTATCGACGCACTTGACATGGAAAACATGTTTACATGGCAGAACTCGTAGCTCGTCGCCCTGCCCGAACTCCGCAAGGCAAATAGGGCATTCACTGATCATTTCCCCCTGAGAGGCGCCATAGACGGTCATAGGAATCAATTTGAGCGCCTTGCGCTTAATCCCCGTATTTGCTAGCCGCGACGCCGTTTCCTCCGGCGATTCCTCGACGAGCCGCCGGCTGCACCGCAGCGCGCACCGAATGATCGAATTAAGCCCTAGCGCGCAAATGAGCGCACAAAGCAGGGCCGCCAAAATAATGACCATATTTGTGTCGAAATTCGACTCGCTCATGTAAGCCGGCCCGCCGTGACTCGGCCTTGTGTCCTGCTGAAGCTCATTTCCACCAGAACTCTCATTCTTGAAGCTCTCGAGCACGTTTCTCGTCTGCAAAGCCTGAATCGGCCTCATTTTCAAAGCTTTCTCTGGAAAAACCGGCGTAATCGGCCTCATCTCAAAGCAATTTCAGGAAAAAACCAGTATCTCCACCGAGTGGACCGCAATATCACATGCTCTAGCTCATCCCGCGGTTCGATCTGCAGAAGCAGCATTCGCCAAGACCAGATCTGGTCAGACAAAACCCCCTTTCTTTCAATTTTTTCTAAAAACTCAAAATTTTCCAAAAGAAACTCATGCTCCTCCGTCTCTTCCTCAAATTCAACACGATTAAAAACTTAAATTCAGAAATTTATGCTCGTCTTACCTGTAGAGGAACCTAATGCCAAAAGCAGCTTGGCAGCGGGGCCTGCTGGAGATAAGTCGAAGGATGCTCATGGCTGAGAAGAGTTATTCTCAGCGTCCCTCCACTCGTAGGAAAAGGGAGAAATATGTGTGAATCCAAGCATTTGTGAGATATATTGGAACATTACTCACTGGCGCGGGTCCCCATTCCTTTTTGACTCTCTTAACCTCTTCTCCTGTACTGATTTTTACAGTATGTGAAGCTAAATACGGGCCTGATTTGAAGGAATTCCACAAAGCGGTCTGCACGTACAATCTAGATAGTGTCCTCGGGATAATTTGAAAGAGGATCTGTTTGTGAGGGAATTTGGTATTTTGACACACCATCAAAGTCTACAAGAATTATTTTTTAATAAAAATTTCAAATTCATTTTTTTAATTGAAACAGTGTAAGAAATAAAATATAAAATGAGACTGTACTTTTTGCTTTTACAATTTTAAATTATATAATTTATATCATCTTATAGCTGATTGAGTTTTTAAAGGTTGCTTAGTCAAAGGAAGCTTCTAGTTTAGATGTATGCTTTCTCATAACGTTGTAATGTAAATTTGAAGGTAGAGAATGCCAATATCTATACATTTCTAGATGTTTCCATTTTAAATAAGCTATGAGCTTATACTCTTTTTCAATATTATTTTTCTTGTATTGTTATTTGTATTTTTTCAATATTGAAAAAAAAAGTCTCTTCAAAAAATTATCAAAAATAAGAATTAAAAATAATGTAATATCAACAACAATTCTAGAAATAAAATAACTTCCAAAAAAATCTAATATAACAACTATTTTGACTCGTTAATGGGTCTAAGAGAGATAATTCTCTTCGGTCATTGGATGTGATTACAAAGGATTGTTGGGTTACCTCAGATGAGTCAAAATTAATTTTGACGAAGCATCAATGGGGAACCTAGGACCATTGGGAATTAGTATTGTAGCAAGGAATGCAGGAAGTAATATTCTAGCCATTGGTGCAAAGCGTGTTTCAGATGGTACCAATAATCAAGTTGAATGCCTAGCGACAGTTGAAGCAGTCTTGATGGTCATTAAGTTGGGGGCCTGACGTCTCCATCTCGAATGTGATTCGTAGATCGTGGTGAATGGGAATCTCAAAAGGGAACTTGACACATGTTATTTAAACAGATACATTAGGCAAATTTGTGCCCTTTTGGATGAAGTATAGGAATTTAAGATTAATCATGTTTTGAGAGATGTTAATTCCTTGGCCGAAAAACTCTCCAAGGTTGGAGCATCGGGGTCACTACATGACAAATTTGAGCATTTTGAAGATTTTAGATTAATCCATCCAAAGGACTTAGATTTGTGTAAACAAATAAAGGTGTTTGGATTGATCACATGTTGGGTGGTACATGAAGTGGTAGTGACATTATTCATTATGTGGCGTGTGCAAGAATCAACTCATATGATTTTGGCACTCATGGATGACCGAAATGTAATTGGAATAATGACACACTCATTTAAGTACACTATCAATGCAAGGAGGACAATGGATAACTAGGGCCAAAGGCACACCCAACTACCAAAGTCACCTGTAAGAGTAAACACAATAGAAACACAACACAAAGAATAGTATCCAAAGGAGATAGAAAAGAAAAACACTTTATTGATTCATCAAATTATCCAAATACATGACCAGCTATAAGGCCTTCTGGGTTATGACCAACATTACAATTCAAACTTGATCTTCAAGGATGATCTTCTCATTCTCACTCTACTTCTACTCTTCCTCCTCTACCTAATCACCATGCCTAAGACTCTACCCAGGACCCCTTTGAAAACATGCACGACCACAAGTTGGCCTATTACAATTTACCAACTAAATAAACCCTTACATTAAATGCAAACCAAGTCACAAGTTGGCTCTCAACAAATATTAAATACAAAATTAAATATGCAAGGTTGGCCCAAACTAGAACTAGATACAAACAACTTGGCCAGATAAGGACCAAGGAAAAATTGGCACTTGACAACGCTTGGCATCAACAGGAACTTGAGAACCACAGAGAACTCGACAACTAGAAAGAACTTGACACCAACAACACTCAACACCAACTATGAGCTTGGCAACAACAAAGAGCATGGCACCAACCAAGAGCTCGACAACAACAAAGAAACAAGGCAAACATGTAGGATAGCAATGCAACCAAGGATGCTTTTGCATCAAACAATCGGAGTTGAAAGAAATAATCCTCCTGAATCATTCAAGTGTCTCAACCTGATCCTACTCAAATTGAGAAATCCATGTAGCATCTTCAACTGGTCTATTCTTCCACTTCATCAAATACTCATAGTAATCTTTTCCTCTAGTACTTTTACCTTCTCTCCGATTCAATGTATGTTCAACCTTTTCAATCTACTTCTTAGGATAATCATCAAATACAACACCTTCATCATCTGACTCGTGATACTTATACATATAAGCAATATTGAATATACGAGATATATCTATGTCATCAAGTAACTCAACTTCATGAGCATTACCACTATCAAACTTCCTCAAGATCTTACAAGGTCCAAACGTTTCATCTTTAGCTTACTGTATGCTCCACTTGGAAATCTTCCTTTCTTCAAATGAACCATCACCTCTTCACCAACTTCAAAAACATGATGTCTTCTACATTTATCAACATTCTCCTTATATTTTTGATTACTTTGTTCCAATCTTAACTTCACTTCCTTATGCAAAGAATTCATAAAATCAGCAAATTCTACCCATGCATCACTTCTCTTTTATTCACTAGAGCAATATCCCTTAATTCAAATATCCCTCTAGGCTGCATTTCAATAACAATCTCAAAATGTGTTTTCCTTGTACTCCTATTCACAAAATTATTATATGCAAACTCAACTTGTGTCAACACCAACTCCCAATTATGTGGTTTATCTCCAACTAAATATCTTGGCAAATTATCCAAGCTTCTATTCACAACCTTTGTCTGTCCATTTTTCTATGGGTGGAATGTAGAACTAAACTTTAACTCAATACACATCTTCTTCTACAAAGTCTTCCAGAAGTAACCAACAAACTTACTATCTCTTACAGAAATAATACTCCTTGGTAATCCATGCAATTTAAAAATCTCTTTAAAGAAAATCTTAGCAACATGCTCAACATCTGATGTCTTCTTACAAGGTATGAAATGAGCCATCTTAGAAAATCTATCCACAAAAACAAATATAAAATCATACCTCTTTGTTGTCTTAGGTAATCCAACAACAAAATTCATGCTAATGTCACTCCAAGGTTTCTAAGGAACATAAATAGGTGTATATAAACTAGTATTCTGACATACTCCTTTTACAACTTGACAAACTCCACAACTCTTTACAAATTTATGAAGATCATTATACATTTGTGACCAATAATACTTATCTTTTAACAAACCCAATGTCTTATCAGTTCCAAAATGTCCAGCCAATCCACCACTATGCTTTTCCTTAATCAAATCAACTCTCATATCACTTCTAGGTATACGTAACTGAATTCTTTTAAACAACATACCTTCTTGAATGAAATACTCATCATACTTATGTGATCTGATAGATTTGATGCTTCGCACTCTCTCCATACCTTAGAAAAATCAGGATCAGTATCATACAACTCCTTCATCTCATCAAAATTAAGAACTTCAACCTTCATCTTGGTCAACAAAGAACCTCTTCTGCTGAATGCATCAACAACTCAGTTAGTGACTCCACTCTTATGCTTAATCACAATTATGAAACTCTGTAAGTATTTAACCCACTTCATATGTCTCTAATTCAATTTATGTTGACTTCCCAAGTACTGTAAAGCTTTATGATCAGTATACAACATAAACTCCTTAGGAATCAAATAATTTCTCCACTTCTTCAAGGATTGAACAATTATTCAACTTCTCACTAAAGAAAGCAACAGGTTTACCTTCTTGACTTAATATAGCTCCTATAGCACTAAACTTGCATCACATTCAACTTGAAATACTTTATTGAAATCAAGCAAAGCTAATATAGGTAACTCAGCAACCTTTTGTTTCAAAGTCTCAAAATTGTTATCAACACCATGTATCCACTTGAAATTCATTTTACCTCCTCTCATTGTCTCAGTCATAGCATTACATATAGAACTTAAATTATTTATAAACTTCTTATAAAAACTAGCCAAACCATGAAATGATCTTACCTCACCCACATTCTCAAGTGTAGCCCATTCCAAAATTGCTTTAAAATTCTTAGGATCCATTCTCAAACCATCAGCTAAAATCACAAATCCTAAATACACAATCTTCTCTTGCATAAAAGAACACTTTTTTAAATTAATCATCAACTTTTCCTCTTTCAACCTCTGCAATACTTGTCTAAAATGCTCAAGATGTTCCTCCTTAGTCTTACTAAATATTAGAATATCATTCAAGTAAACAATCACAAACTTACCCAAAAAAATTTGAGAACTTCATTCATCAACCTCATGAAAGTAGTAAGTGACTTAGTCAAACCAAAAGGAATTACCAACCATTCATACAAGCCATCTTTTGTCTTGAAAGAAATCTTCCACTCATCACCTTCTCTGATTTTGATCTGCTAATAGCCACTCATCAAATCAATCTTGGTAAAATACTTTGCTCCACTCAAATAATCCATTATATCATCCATCCTCAGCATATGTAAGAAACCTATATTTTACTATGATCTTGTTAATTGTTCTGGAATCAGTACACATTCTCCATTCTCCATTCTTTTTAGGTACTAATACAGAAGGTACAACACATGGACTTAAACTTTCTCTAATCAAGCCTTTCTACAACAATTCATACACTTGTTTATTAAGTTATTCATTCTCTATAGGTGTCAATCTATATGGTGCTTTATTTGGAAAACAGCTCCAGTAATCAGATCCATACAATGACTTATACTTCTTACTGGTGATAAACCATTGAGAAGATCTTCTACAACAATGTCCTTGTATTCATTCAACAAATTTTCAATTTTTTCTAGCACTCGAATTCTACCAGTTTCTATTGCTTGGCCATCACTAACTATTACTCAATCGCCACTATTTTCTATCACTCAATTGCTACTGCAACAACTCGGCTTCCTAAGAATTATAGAAAAAAAGACTTGATTCTTCTTCACTTCTTTTTCAAATTTCTTCCCATTAACCATGCAAATATTCATAGTAGTACAATTAACCTCATACAGACTTTCAATCAAAGGCAACAATATAAATGCTTTCTCCCATTCACCCAAAGAGTATATTGATTCAATCTTCCATCATGTATAGTATATCTATTATATTGCCAAGGTCTACCCAAAAAAATGTGATAGCAATCCACAGGCATAACATCACATAGAACTTCATCAAAATAATGTCCAATCTTGAACTTCACAATATATTGCTCACTTACCAATATCTAATGTTCATCTTTGATCTATGAAACATGATAGGATTTAGGATGCTTCAGCCTTTGCAACTACAACTTTGTAACCAATTCTTCTAATGCCAAATTTGTAGAACTTCCACTATCAATGATCACCTTGTAACATTTTCCAATCATTTTACATATGGTCTTGAAAAGACTTCTCCTTAGGACAGGTTTCTCATCACTTCCCTTATTACATAAGGTTCTTCTCACCATCAGATTTTCTCCAGCCTTGGGTCCACTTGGTGAACCCTCAATGTCTCCTTGAACCACAACATTTATGTTACCTTGCCCACTTTCAAAGGATCTACACTCAAAGGACCTATGCCCTTCTTTACCACATCTGAAACAATTAGGTACATGAAACCACCTCTAGAATAAGAATTACCTCTTCCTCTATTAGAACCACTAACTCCTCAGTAAGAATCACCACCTTTCCACTTAGTCTTTCTTTTTTCATCAATCTTCCATTCAAATTTTCCCTTATCTTGCACAGAATTATCAAATCTGCGACCTTCTTTATAAGATCTACCTTTGCCTCTCTAGAATCTACCTCCTCTACCTCTTTGTCTTTGTTCATACTTCTTTGTCAAGATCTCCTCAGCTTTCAAGGCATATTGATATGCTTCCTCGACACTTTCCAATTTCACAAAACTTATCTCATCTTGAATCCCATATCTCAATCCATTTATGTACCTTGAAATTTTCTCAGCATCATCATCCATATGTCCAGATCTAATGTCCTATATATAGAATTTCTTGGTATATACTCCTTTAGATTCATGTCCCCTTGCCTCAAATTTTGCATCTTTCTCAAAAGCTAACTTGGTAATTAGTAGGAAGGAACTTGTTCTTCACCTTGTTCACCATTTTCACCCAAGTCTTGATCTTCTCCTTTCCTCTCCTTTTTCTATTAGTTTCCAAATGCTCCCACCACAGTGAGGCATGACCCTTTAACCTAGTAACTGCAATTTTCACCTTCCTATTATCAGGAGTGCTTTTATACTCAAAGAACTTCTCCATATCAGAGATCCAATCCAATACAACATTGGTATCGAATTTTCCATCATAAGGAACAACTTCTACAATAGACTTTGAATTTTCCCTAGACAATACTCTCAACAATCTTATCTCATCTTGATCTTCTTTAGGTTCTAGATTAGGGTTTGGTGTGGGTAAAAGCACAAACATGTGTCACCTTTTGTGATATCTTGTACCATTTTGACCGGAACACTTTCAGCCGTAACGGATCCAACCGTACACACGTGACAGTTTCGCGCGCCTACGTGGCGTGTACCATTTCGGCCAAAACTAGTTCGACCGAAAGGGTTACGATCGAAACCTCGACACGGAATAAAACTCGGCGCAAACCTCTAGCGGCTATCATTGTTACTGTTGCGGTTCTTGAATGTTTGGAGAGCGGGTTAAGGGTTTCGGCCGTAACTGGTTGGTGGTTTTTCCCTCCCTATTTTTTAATAGTTTTTAAACGTATTTTTTGATTAGTAGATGTTAATCGTACTTAAAATAGTTGTTTTTTACGTATTTTGTGAGTGGAATGCTGTAAATTATTTATTTTTTAATATGTTTAAATTATTTTAATTATTTTAGATTATTTAAGAATGGTATTTAAATTAATTTGTTAGCAAAAATGTAGTTAAACATGAGATAAAAACGTAGAAAAATATTAATTAAAAGTGTAGAAAAATATTAGGAAAAACATTAGGGTAAAATATAGAAAAACATTAGTTAAAAGTGTAGAAAAACATTAGGTTAAAATATACAAAAACATTAGGTTAAAATATACAAAAATATACCTTCTAACATAACCTTATATTAACTACAATCATAACCCATACCACATTCTAACCATAACATAGGCCCTCTACTAACCGAATGAACCACACTTAGATATTGATGATTTTCATTTTAACAACTAGTTATTGTTAGGTAATAATGATTCTTACATTACCAAATGACACATAACGACCTCATGATACATTTCTAGGTATTTTTATCCATATATATGTTAAGGGGACCTAGGGACTCCTACTAGGTTATTACGTCTGTTATAGGTTGTAATAGGTATTCATATGTTTACTAGCACATAATAGGTATTGTCAGGTAATAATGAGTCTTACATTACCAAACAACACATTACTTGATCACTTATGTCAACTACATTTTTCAATACGTTATCCATACATGTGTGTCTTAAGGGGACATAGGAGTCGTAATAGGTCATACTATTTTTTATAGGTTAGATAATAAATCTTAATATGTATTATTAGGATATAATAGGTCTTATTAGGTAATGATGATTCTTACATTACCATATGACACATAACGACCTCGTGATACATTTTTAGGTATTTTTATCCATATATATGTTAAGGGGGCCTAGGGACTCCTACTAGGTCATTACGTCTGTTATAGGTTGTAATAGATACATTCATATGTTTACTAGCACATAATAGGTATTGTCAGGTAATAATAAGTCTTACATTACCAAACAACACATTACTTGATCACTTATGTCAACTGCATTTTTCAATACCTTATCCATACATGTGTGTCTTAAGGGGACATAGGAGTCATAATAGGTCATACTATTTTTTATAGGTTCTAATAAATCTTAATATGTATTATTAGGATATAATAGGTCTTATTAGGTAATGATGATTCTTACATTACCAAATGACACATAACGACCTCATGATACATTTTTAGGTATTTTTATCCATATATATGTTAAGGGGACCTAGGGACTCCTACTAGGTCATTACATCTGTTATAGGTTGTAATAGGTATTCATATGTTTACTAGCACATAATAGGTATTGTCAGGTAATAATGAGTCTTACATTACCAAACAACACATTACTTGATCACTTACGTCAACTACATTTTTCAATACGTTATGCATACATGTGTGTCTTAAGGGGACATAGGAGTCGTAATAGATCATACTATTTTTTATAGGTTCTAATAAATCTTAATATGTATTATTATGATATAATAGGTCTTATTAGGTAATGATGATTCTTACATTACCATCTGACACATAACGACCTCATGATACATTTTTAGGTATTTTTATCCATATATATGTTAAGGGGACCTAGGGACTCCTACTAGGTCATTACGTCTGTTATAGGTTGTATTAGGTATTCATATGTTTACTAGCACATAATAGGTATTGTCAGGTAATAATGAGTCTTACATTACCAAACAACACATTACTTGATCACTTATGTCAACTGCGTTTTTCAATACGTTATCCATACATGTGTGTCTTAAGGGGACATAGGAGTCATAATAGGTCATACTATTTTTTATAGGTTAGATAATAAATCTTAATATGTATTATTAGGATATAATAGGTCTTATTAGGTAATGATGATTCTTACATTACCATATGACACATAACGACCTCATGATACATTTTTAGGTATTTTTATCCATATATATGTTAAGGGGACCTAGGGACTCCTACTAGATCATTATGTCTGTTATAGGTTGTAATAGGTACATTCATATGTTTACGAGCACATAATAGGTATTGTCAGGTAATAATAAGTCTTGCATTACCAAACAACACATTACTTGATCACTTATATGTCAACTGCGTTTTTCAATACCTTATCCATACATGTGTGTCTTAAGGGGACATAGGAGTCGTAATAGGTCATACTATTTTTTATAGGTTCTAATAAATCTTAATATGTATTATTAGGATATAATAGGTCTTATTAGGTAATGATGATTCTTACATTACCAAATGACACATAACGACCTCATGATACATTTTTAGGTATTTTTATCCATATATATGTTAAGGGGACCTAGGGACTCCTACTAGGTCATTACATCTGTTATAGGTTGTAATAGGTATTCATATGTTTACTAGCACATAATAGGCATTGTCAGGTAATAATGAGTCTTACATTACCAAACAACACATTACTTGATCACTTACGTCAACTGCGTTTTTCAATACGTTATCCATACATGTGTGTCTTAAGGGGACATAGGAGTCGTAATAGATCATACTATTTTTTATAGGTTCTAATAAATCTTAATATGTATTATTAGGATATAATAGGTCTTATTAGGTAATGATGATTCTTACATTACCAAATGACACATAACGACCTCATGATACATTTCTAGGTATTTTTATCCATATATATGTTAAGGGGACCTAGGGACTCCTACTAGGTCATTATGTCTGTTATAGGTTGTAATAGGTATTCATATGTTTACTATCACATAATAGGTATTGTCAGGTAATAATGAGTCTTACATTACCAAACAACACATTACTTGATCACTTATGTCAACTGCGTTTTTCAATACGTTATCCATACATGTGTGTCTTAAGGGAACATAGGAGTCGTAATAGGACCTCATGATACATTTCTAGGTATTTTTATCCATATATATGTTAAGGGGACCTAGGGACTCCTACTAGGTCATTACGTTTGTTATAGGTTGTAATAGGTATTCATATGTTTAAACTAGCACATAATAGACTGACCTTACTATCAACCTTAATAAAACTATATCCCATTTACTTTATTAACATTCTTAACTCTAATTCAAACTAGTAAATTAATTCATGAGTTCTAAATTGTAAATTAACATTTGCTAACTAAACTCATTTACTTATCTAGTAACAAATTTTTCTATCCCTATGTCCTAACTGTCATCTACACTCTGGGCCATAATCATCAAAGCATTTACATCAAAATTTAGATTTTAGTCAAGAATTATATTTTTTTATTGCATGTATGTACATGTGTGCACTTAGTTATCATTTAATCAAGAAATTTTATTTTATTTTTATTTCATATACATGTACATGTACGAATATTTATTTTTCACATTTGCATGAGCACGTTACAATGTACATTAGATATGGTCTCTAAGATAATTTGTTTTAAAATACATATGTATGTTACATGATTGTTCATTTAGCACCATACATTTAATGTTGTGTATTTATATGTACATGTGTTTCAAATTAAATTTAACTTTTAATTATTTTAATTTAAATAGACTTGTATGTTTATATTTGTATATATATGCATGTACAGATCTCTAGATATTTATCACTCAGATTGTAGCTTCACATTCATATTCTCATATTTATTTTCATATATACACTATGGCATCCAGTTCTGGGGATCGTGCTCCTGCATCCTCAGGGGATGCTAGTGTTCGTGGTGGGGGTCAGAGTACTGAGTCTGGTACAACACGTAGAGCGACCTCCACCCATGATAGACAATAGTTATTTAGAGATACAGTGGCAAGAGTATCTCATGCTATGCAGGTTTTGGATAGCTTTCTTTCCTCTTCTACCACCCTCCCTAATAGGGAGAAGGTTATAGCGATGCGAGAGGAGTTATTTCGTATGATTTAGACAATTGAATCATACAACCCTTTTGATGATATGAGCATTGAGACATTTTATTCTTCTTTATCTCACAGTGTCACTGGCACTGTGAAGTACACATAGATTGATACTAAGGTTTCCACCGGCATGGTGAAAACCATGTTTCCATCTTATGCACATCGTCGTAGAGTCAAAGGCTACTCTACAACGAAGTGTATTGATCCACTCATTGCACCATTGATGTATCCTTGTTGGTTGGCTACTCATCATAGATGGCCACAGAAGGATGAGTTCCCGCTATATTTCTGCAAACAATTATTTGCAGAATTTCATTTACACTATGATGTTGACTATATAGATTATCCACGGCATGTTGGGCAAGGTCAGGGGAGACTTTCTGATAGATTTAGACCCGCGGACACTCCTGCGCCCGTTAACAAACGGGCAATGGTGGGTCCAAACCTTTTGGTTATGCCGAGAGGTCCACAGATGGCTACTGCAGGTGAGAGTGTTCCTGATGACACAATTAGGACACAAATTTTTTCGAGCATCGCCACCGTCGCCACACAGTTACACGAGATTTCTTCTTATCGATGTAGTCAATATATGCTACGATCTCGAGGTACCACTCCCACAGCTACATCATCTAGCACACCTGTTGATGATGATTATGGAGTTGCAGACATACCTTCTCCTGTAGACATTTCTGCAGTCTTAGAAGTGGATGCATTGCATCATTTGGCATCATATTTAGCATCTGATCTTTTAGATGCATATCGAGCATTATCTACACTCTCAGGGATTCCACTTCATGACATGAGCTCTCAGATTAGACATATTTTGTCACGTACAGCAGTCCCAGAGGATTCACAGAAGCAGGAGGACATTCCTGCACCTTCTACTACTCCTACTGCTACACAGGCCCAGGCTACAGCACCAGCCCCAGCTACTCAGGACCCTACAACACCCCCCCTACTCAGGATCTCAGTGGCACCATACAGCCTGGTCTATTTACTTCCATGCTTTCAGATTAGGGTCGCACTATTGACTTGGATGTTGATACTATTTTTTCATTACATGATTCAGATATCAGTCAGATCGGCAGAGCATTACATAATGCTACGGTAAATATCTCTATATGTTTAGATTTATTTTTATTATAGTAAATAATATGTCTATATGTTTAAATTAATGTATATGTGTGTGTTTGTGTATGTGTTATAGGGTTTGACTGATAGTATGTTACGTTTTGCTGATCTGCAGACAGTGCCGACAGATCCTACACGTCGTGAGTCCCAGGTATGTTACAATATATATATATATATATATATATATTTGATTTATATACATGTAGATCTTGATATAATTTGTCTGTACACATAATTAAATGGCTCACTTGTTATCATTTGACATAGGGTTCAAATGCAGCTGATAGACCCTTTTGGAGACAAGGCGCAGGATCAGGAGGGGGGATGTAGTTGATTAGATCATATGTGGCCTTTTATTTTACTACACACATGTTATGTCTAGATACATATTTAAATGGATTGTTTGATGTTTTATATGTTATTTCCATATGCATACATTTTATATCCAAACACTTTGATGTCTTATATGTTATTTTCAGATACATGGTTTATATGGACAATTTGATGTTTTATATGTTATTTCTAGATACGTGTTTATATCATGGACACTAAATGATGTTTTATATGTTATTTCAAGATACATGCTTATATGGAGATTTTGATGTTTTATATATGTTATTTCTAGACATTTGATCTGCATGATCTATTTTTATACATTTAATATGGGTACATTATATTCTCCAGATATATGCACATGTATGTTATTGATCTTTTAATGTAGACATCTATTTTATTGATCTTTTGATGTCTTCATCTTTTATGTAACTTATGTATGTGTTATGCACATGTTTCTATATGTTATTCATATTTTCAATATTCAAGTTTACATGTATATGTATAGTTATTCATCTTAATGCCTTAATCTAAGTGTAATTAACTATATAATTTTAATGGTCAATGTACATAACAATATAGCATATATTTAATGACATGTCTTAATTAACTATATTTAGTCTAATTATATTTAATGTAGATCATGTATTAACTATATTTAATGACATGCCTTAATTAACTATAATTAACTATATTAAATCTAATTATATTTAATGTCTTAATAATTAAGTCTATTTAATGACTTAATTAACTCTATTTAATGAAATGCCTTAATTAACTATAATTAACTATATTTAACCTAATTAACTATAACTAACTATATTTAATCCTATTAAATATATTTAATCTAATTATATTTAATATCTTACTAATTAACTCTATTTAATGACTTAATTAGTTACTCTATTTAATGACATGTCTTAATTAACTATAATTAACTATATTTAACCTAATTAATTATAACTAACTATATTTAATCTAATTATATTTAATGTCTTAATAATTAACTCTATTTAATGACTTAATTAACTCTATTTAATGACATGCCTTAATTAACTATATTTAACCTTTAAATTAACTATATTTAATCTAATTATATTTAATGTCTTAATAATTAACTCTATTTAATAACTTAATTAACTATATTTAATGACATACATTCTTAATTAACTATAATTAACAACATTTAATTAATAAAATATAATGTACATGTAATTATATATGTAACATAGTTCATATAACATATACATGTAATCTTAACATAACGATTATATACAAACATAAAGAATGTATCATATAAGAACATATAAAGATTATATGTACACATACAAATACATACAAATACTAAAAAGGTTGTCTTAAGGGGAGGTCCTAAGAGACCTGGTCTTAAATGAGATATCCATGTCGAATTTAAATAAAAATAACAATACATGTCTAATTTTGCATATGCAAGATAAATGATCCAATGTACAAAAATTTATATAAAACAAATATCCTATCACTATTAAATATGAAAGTATAAGAGCTATACAAGCATAACTCAACTAGAGCTCCACAATAAGTACATAGGTAAACTAGAGCTCCACAAATAATGTATTGTTAGGATCCTCTCTACTTTTTATTATCTCTAGAAGTTTTTCATGTTCTTCGATAGGCAATTTCCACTTTTGATTTCCACGACGTCCTTTTCTTTGTACTGCTTCAAATTGTAATTTGGTTGCTATAACATGGTTGCTATAGTGTAAAACCTTTTCTCCAGGCTTGTATTCAATAAATTCAATACCACTACCAATTACCCTTGTTTGTTGATAATATGTTCCTTCAATAACAACTGATCCAATTGGATATGATTGTTCATCAGCATCTATAGTTCCTTCTAGCAACTTGTGTTTTGCTTTTGTGCATCTTAAAAGATAATAGTCCACATTTTCTACATTATCTGGTAAGGCTTGAACTGCAAAAATATCTCCTGCATGTATATAAAAAGAGAAATATAAATTAATTTTTAAAAAATATACATGTATATTAATTTATATATGTGTATATATGCACACAAACCTGCCACAACTAAATCAGAAATGCGCTCATAATCAGCTGAATATACAGGATCATGAATGTCAATGTCAATGTCAACATCTTCAAAAGGAGGCTTTCTAACTATCTCCTTCAAATCCCAATGTGAAACATATCCATTCTCAATATTTTCACATGCACTCACGACATTGTCCTTAATGCAATCATCACAAAAACATGTTTTCTCTCTTACTTTAAGTACTGGAGGTTTATGGTTTCCTGTAGTCATCACTTGATGTAAACTTCTAATTCCAGGAATCATTTGACAATTGTAAGGATTAGATCGATCTATATCTATTACAAATACAAAAACTAATTGTCATATTTCAAAATAAATATTTAATTAAAAACTCAACTTGATTTGAAAAAGACATTAAAAATAAATATAATTTAGTTCACCTTTCACCTCCCAAAAGTAACGCTTATTGTATTCAGTATCTCGAGTACCAAAATGAACTTTGCACCATTCAACAATTTGATTTGCGCTCTCTATCCTATTCCCTGTATGTACATAAAATATGCATGTATATATAAAATTTAAAATATATGCTATTAGAGTATTAAACATGTACATTTAAAAAATGCATATATTTACCTGCAAGTTCATGTTGTCGAAGTGCACATTTTATACATGCTCCTGCTCCATCATGCTCCCCTTTTCCGTGTCCACTTTCAAAGAAATTCCATAAAAACTTAACATTGGTTCTAGCATGTTGCATTGCTAACCAATTAAATGCTTTTGCAGATTTGAATTGTCCTGTGAACGTGAAACATGATAAGTATCTACAATTATCCAAGTACATATATTAAATAGAAATAGACATGTCCAAATAAATAAAAGTTAAAATAAAGTTAAATAAATGTGTAATTATTTCGTGTATACTAACCTGCACATCCATCAGACCAAATCCAGTGCTCTAAAAAATTTATTCCACGATTTCTGAGATCTTCAGAGAACATTGCAAAACAATGAGCCACATAACTCCTGTCATGAACTTTATCATCGCTAATATAGAAATGAACCTCTTTGATGATGATGCGTTCATTTTCATCCAATCTTTCTATCTGATCCACCTCAAATTGTGCATGTCTATAGGTCACTTACACAAATATTGCAACTTGTTCAGAATGATAATATTGGCTTTGGAGCTCTGTATGAGGTGCAAATGTATAATTCTCAAAAAAAATCTACAATTGAAAGTATACAACCAGGTGGAAAACAATTTTTGGAATCACGAAACTATTTAGCTTGCCATCGTGCACCATGACAATGTTGGATATGTGGATATATCAATGGACGAAACTTGGCCATGAACTCATCATAATGCAATTCACTCTCCTTCAATACAATTTTTCTGGATTCATCCCCTCTATTATTTTGGTATGTCTCATATTCATATCTCATCCATGAAACTGGTGTGGATTCATTAATATTCTCAACTTGCATAATTTGAGAAAATTTGTGTAAATCTGCACAAACTTCACACTAATTTTTGATGCATTGCACTTTGAATTCATCTGAATCTTCTAATTTATCACATAATATGGACCTCACAAATTGTGTTGTACTGCTAGGGATGACCAAATTAGGATCAAGTATTGCCATAACTTTTTTAAATGATTTCAAGTGTAGACCAAATTCAACATGATTTCTACAGCAACAAGTTTCTCGCATCTTATTTATGCGTACAAAGGAAGGACGTAAACTCTCAAACATTCTTTGACATATTTTGACATTTGAAAATTCTTGTTTGAATGCTTCAAAAAGTTCACTTTGAGTTATATCTATGAAATGTTTTGGATGTTCAATTTTGGCCCCTATTTCTTGATCTTTAATTTGTATAGTATCACGCCTGTTGGAAGAAACACGAGAATGTGTGGTCCAAAATTCAATAACTTGTCTTTTTACTTCTTCAGAAATCCTGTCTTTTCGAGGAACTCTACAAATAGTCACCCAGTTATTCTCAATGTTATCATCTAGCATATTTCTCCTCTTGATGTATCTCTGGACAGTTCTTCTAGATATATGTAGTACATCAAAAATTGCACGTACCTATTTTCTATGTGTCAATTTTCTACTAGATATAGTAGTCATCAATGCTCTACGTGCATTACTCAAATCACCTCCTCGAGTTGTGTTGTCAATTTTGTTATAAGCATTTTGCAAATTTTCAACTATTGTTTTATTAATATTATGAGCATGGCTTTTCCTGTTATCAACACCCAACAACTCTAAGATAGGTCTCATATCTCTTCTCCTAAATAACTTGACAAATAATTGTGCCTGTCCAAATATACTTTTATCCTTGAAATATTCATCCCACATGTTCTGACAATGCTTTTTGATAGTGTTATCATTTATCATATCTTTAGATGGAATTTGGTTAAAAAGTAGTTCTTCATCCAAATCCATCAAATTTTTTATGCTTTCTAATTTGTCTCTATCAATAGAACTGCCAATTTCTTCCTCTTCATTACTTTCATTTTTTTCATGAATCTCATCATGTTCAAGAATTTCAGTAGGTTGGTTTTGAGCATGTTTTGTATGGCCTTTCATTTTGTCATCTCTTTTTCTATCATATTTCCTTGATCTTTTCCTTTTACTACCCATTGAATAATTCAACCTATAGAAAAAAAAATTTAAAAAGTAGATTTTACTAAATATTAGCTAATGGTTCAATATATAATACATAAAAATAAAAATAATTAGAAGAGAAAAAAAGCACCTTCAAATTATTCGATCCTTTGCAATATTGATTAAATCCGCAAAACAGTTGTTGAAAATTGCTTCAAAATTAATTGTTTTTTGCAATTCTTCTTTCAATTTTCGCTGTCCCTATATATTTAATTATTTAAAAAAGAAAAAACAATATTTTTTTATATCAAAAAGTCACACTAACCGCTAGCGGTTTCTCAAGCCGACTAGGGGTTTCGGCCGTAACTTTTCCTGCCAAAACGGTTATGGCCGAAACAGTTCCGACCGTAACTGTCTATGTGGCAGCCTATGTGGCAGCCAAACAAGCAAAAATTAGAACTTCTGTAAACATCTCACTTTGAAGGCCAATTTGACCTACTAAATTGAAGTATTTTTTAAAACTAAAAATATACTTTAGTAGTTCTCGGAGTCACGATTATGATTGTATAATTTTTTTAAAGTTTTGATTATGAATAATATGTTATAATTTAAAAATATTACAAGTAGGTATCTTAAGATTTAGGAAGATGTCTATTCAAAAATAAGAAAAAAATAGTAAATCATGTTAAATTTTTTTTATTTTTTTTAATGGTGCACTAGAGGAGAGAGTCTTCTTCAAGAATATGTAATTTTTAAAAAAAAATATGTAGATTTGATGGAAAATGTTTGACGGGAGAAAAAAACTGTCTATTTTTTATAACTTTGACTTTGACCAGTTATAACTTTAAAAATATTAGCCGAATTTCAATTTTTATTTTTCGGTGCACTAGGTATACATGTTAACTCTAACATATTCCAAAATCAAACCAAAATATGAAGATTTTCATATATGTGTTTGACGGGAAAAAAACTCTATATTTTTAGTATTTTTAAAAAATTAAAAAATACAGTTTAAAAATTCAAAAATAAATAAAATTTTCACTCAATTTAAAAAAAAAAATTATAGACATAAACTTCATCCAATTTTACACATTTCATTAGTTTACATCATCTTCAAATTCTAAGCATAAATGCCACTTTTATTTCGTTAAAGTTGAAGACTTTAAATTCTGATATCACTTCTCCTTTATAAAAGGTGACACAGGTTTATGATTTTACCCGTGTTATTGCTTCATCATCACTCACATCATCAAGATGTTCTGTTCTCCTCTAAGTTGTCTCTACAACATCTAATCTAGTTGCAATTTGTCTTAATGTATCCAATATGACATTGCCAACATTTCCTCTACCTTGAACCATCTTTACAATTAGGTTTCTGCAAGATCATAACCCTCTACAAGTTGTAGGTCAAATCCTTAGATCTACTACCCCACAACCAAATTCAAATTAGGGTTGTACATGATCCAATCTCCACAAGGATGAACCTATCTTTGATACCACTTAATGTAGGAAGGATGATGGATAACTAGGGCCAAAAGCACACCCAGCTACCAAAATCACCTACAAGAGTAAGCATAGTGGAAACACAACACATAATAACAAACAAATGAGATAGAAGATAAAAACACTTTATTGATTTATCAAATCATCCAAATACATGCCCAGCTATAAGACCTTCTAGGTTACAACTGGAACATTACAATTCAAACTTGATCTTTAAAGATAATCTTCGCATTCTCACTCTACTTCTACTCTTCCTCCTCTACCTAATTATCATGCCTAAGACTCTATCCAAGACCCCTTTAATACATGCATGGCCACAAGTTGGCCTGTTACAATCTATCAACTAAATATTTACCCTTTTATTAAATGCAAACCAAGCCACAAGTCAAATCTTAACAAATATTAAATACAAAATTAAATACACAAGGTTAGCCCAAATTGGAACCAGACATAGAAAACTTGACCAAAGAAGAACCAAGGCAAAACTAGCACTCAAAAATGCTTGACACATACAAAAGCTCAACATCAATAAGCACTCGACATCAAAAGGAACTCGATGACCACAAAGAACTTAGAACCAATAGGAACTTGAAAACCATAGAGAACTCAGCACCAACAGGCACTCGGTAGCAACTAAGGGCTTGGCACCAACTACATGCTTAGCAGCAATAGAGAGCTCGACACCAACCTAGAGCTCGACATCAACAAAGAAACAAGGAAAATATGTAGGATAGAAAAACAACCCAAGATGTTCCTGCATCAACTATGCTCTAGAGACTTTGACAATAGTTGATACTAGCCTTTTAATTTTTGTTTCTACCAATACTATTGAACCTTGTGAAAAGTGTGTGAGGACTAGTGAAAGTTGTGAATGTTTGATGGAAGCCAATTTCTCCTTGTGAATTGTAGGTCAGATCCCATCATTCATAGGGTTGATCACTATAAATAGGCTTGGAAATGTGTTCAAACCAATGAAGATGCATTTTGGGAGGTCGGTTTTTCTAATTTTTGGTGATGAATATTTGATCCATTATTAGTGCCCTTGGTCCAATCTAGACATTTTGTCCCTACTTCTCATATTAGCTCTGATGATTGGAGGAGGGAAACAGGAGGTCCTTCGTGTAACATGAGCCTATCTCAAACCCAAATGGGTTGTGGGTTTCAAGGATGTGGTATAGAGATGAGATTAGTGTCAATCCACTTAGGTCAATAGCCTTGGCAGCTCATAGGTGGTGGTGGTGGTGGTGAACTCTAGCTTTTAGTGATATAGTCATCAATCAACCTAGTGGAGGTGCACCTTCCTGCTACAGAGAAGGGGTGGTTTCTTTTTTTGGAATGTTTGCACGCATGGGAGTGCACTTGATTGAAAGGTTTGGATGAAAAAATCAAAGGAAGGTTACTCTAATTCGATCATAGGCCCCAACTGATGATGATGGGCATCAAATGGTTTGTTGCCAACATCCTTAGAAAAGGAATCATGAGGAGAGTAGCATGGGCCCTTAGTTTGGTGGAAGGGGTAGTGTGGTTGAGGGGATCAATGTCTCACTGATTAATGGTCATGGAGGTAGTCTTGAACTGAGGGGTAGGGATTCAATGGCTAGCCTACATGGTGAGGAGGGGATCCCTAATTTTACCTGGGAATAGGTCAAAGACTGGTGCTATTGATAGTTGGGGTTTTTTTTTGTGTGTAATGGGCGTTTCTTGGGGTTTAGGTGCCATACTTTTTATCAATCCAATGTATGCCAAATATATGTAATGTATAGATAGTGTGGGGACATTAGTCTTTGGAGAGTCTCTTTTGATCACTATGTGACTATCTCAACTATATGTAACTTTTTGATGATTAATATAATACTTTTTTAAAAGATAAAAAAAGGTATAACAACTATTTTAATTCTTACAAGAGCATTATATAACTAGGTACAATAACACCATTACAAATTGATTTTGAACATAAACAATTATTACAAACAATACAAGAAAATAAGTCATGTCTTTCTAGAGAAAATAAGAAAAACTAGAAATGTCTCAACATGATAGCAATATCACAATTCAAATTTCTTTAGAGAATATATCCTACTTATCATTATATGATCTTAAGGGATCTTCCAATGAATGGTTCATAAGTCACAATACTTGGTGAAGGTTTTGCAAATAGGGTTGTAGGTAGAGTAGTTTTAACCATGAAGGAAACTCTATAGTTAAGAGCACTCAAGCTAGAGTAGTATTGGGATGGGTCACCTCCCAACAAGTCTCAGTGCTTCATCTTTGTGAATGTCACCAAAATCCACTAGGTGCTAAGTGTTCCATTCATTCACAAGTGAGATGTATTCATGTGAACCACTACTCATGAAATATAAGTCAATGAGTTTGAACCAAAAATCTATATAGTTGAATCTTGATAGCAATATCATAATTTGAATTGTTGTGGAAAATATCTCCTACTTAACAATAGATGAGATCGAGGGGCTTTCTAATGAATGGTTCATAAGACACAACACTTGGTGAAGCTTTTATAAATGCAGTTGCAAGAAGAGTGGTTTTAACCATGGAGGAAACTCCATTGTTGAGCATGATTGAGCTCGAGTAGTATTAGGATGGGTGATTTCCTGAAATGTCTTGGTGCTTCACCTCTGCGAAATTTTCCTAGATATAATGAGTGTTAAGTGTTCCATTAATTCTCTTGATAGATGGGTTCATGTCAACCACTACTCATGAAATATGGGTCAATGAGATTGACTTAAAAAATTACACAATTTATTTCTAATAGCAATATCACAATTTGACATGTGGCAGAAAATATCTCCTACTTATTGACATCAATATGAATTTAATGTACAACTTTAAAATTTATTAGAATAAAGGATATATTCTCTATATGTTATGAGAATTTAAAATTTAATCTTTTTTAGAAGAATATGGCTTGGATTTCTCCTTGCAAACACCTTCATCTCAAAAAAGGTGAGACAATTTGAAACAAGATGTCAAAGTATAATTTAAGCATATGTGTCTCCAAAGAGCCAATAGAATTGAGCAAAAACCTAATGTGAACCACATTTCCAAATATTAAGAAAAACATACTAATATAAAATTTCATGGTTAGATGATGAACTATGTTAAGAGCCAATGAAATAAATTCAGTACATATCAGTCCCTATTAGGAGATTCCAACCATTTTAGGAGTTGTGCCAACCTTGTTAGGAGTTGTAGAGGGTAGATGGACCCACTGTCCAAACAACTTCAGGAGAAAGACCACCAAACTCACTATCCAACTAGTCTTTGCATTATTCCTTGTAGAATAATAGAAATGAAATAAGTGTATCTCCTTTGTCCTCTTGACCAAATTTATCCTCTTCTGATCTCAATACCAGATCACAAATATCACATCCAAATAATCCCTTGGATCACTTACACACATTTACTAATTTCTCATATCACTTGCACAACTCACACTTCATTCATCACCTACATACTTCACGACAATTAAAATAACCTTCCTTCATACCATGTACTCAAAATAATTCCTTGAGTCGTCCTTGAGGATTTCCCAATTAATTATAATAGGACCTCATTAAGATATTACAAAACTTTACATCTTTTCTCAATTACAAATCACTGTCAACTCATAGTCTTTAAAACTTTCCACACATGCAACCTTAGACCTTGCACACTTGTTGACATCACCATCAGGTTTTCTACTGTCACAGTCTAACTGCACACTCTATCTCAATTAAGAGATACAATTCAATCATCAAAAACCACTTATCAGATACTCTATTTGCTTACTATCTTCTATAAATGTTAAATATCTTTTGCATGTCTTCAACTCTTTGTATGCACACTTACCCATGTCATCTAGGTATAGTGTAGAATACATCCATTACTTATGTCCATAATTGTGCTTGACCTGATCATCAATACTTAGTCCATACGACCTTGTTCTTTGTCTACTACTCTGCCAATCTTCATAGAAACAATAATGTGTTGACATCAATGACAAACATAGTCTTGAACACAACATGTCAATCATAAACAGTCTCTCCAATGCTTATGATACTACCCCAAAGGAACACCATCAAAATTCATGGTAACATTACCACCATATTATTATGAATGACATGACCCAAGCTACCCTAAACCATGTAAGTAATTGATAACAAACTTTTGTTCCTTTTTAGCAAATGGGCAATCCCAAAATATATAAGTTGTGCTCTCATTATGTTGACAAAATGGACATTTGATTGTTTGAATCATTACATATTTAAATCTAATTCCAACATGTAGTTTGAAATGTAAGATTTATCAAGCCAACATTCAAGCATTAGCCTCAACTTATAGAGACCGTTATACTTGATCGCTCAATGTCATCCATGTCTACTCATGAAGCCTACATATATTTTTCTATTTTAATCTTGAATTAATTTCATTCATAGAAGGATACAAAACTGAATTCTCTCAAAGGAAGAAATTTAAAGAAAACTTTGGAAGATAATCAATCTTCTGCAGAAATTGAAAAATAAAGGATTGCAAAAACTTCAAATAAGACCCACAAATACCAAAAATTTCAAAATAAAATAAAATAAAATTTAAACATGTTATTTAACTTAAACATGCTCTTAAAGGTCTTTACCAACAAAGTTAGTGTAAATAAGTAAAGTCTCATATGCTACCAAAGTGAATAAATCATTTTTCTAATAACTTTGTCTATGGAAATAAGAGCCTACACAAGGAGTAGTATATGAATAGATAGTATAACAACATTACTAATTGAGTTTCAATTGAATAGACCCTCAAACATAAACAATTATTACAAACAATCCAAGGCTAGCAAAAGAAGTCATACCTTTCTAGAAAAAATAGAAGCATTATAGTATGAATTTAATGTACTGATATGATAACAAAACAACTCACTTGCAAATTATAGATCTCTCTTCTTCTTGGAATTTATTCCCCTTCGTCTTTGATTTCTTATTCACCCTTCAAGCATTCACCTCCTTAAGGCTTCTTGCTTAGTATGCCAACTACAGGTTCATTCCTTTGGCTACCAGATGAAGCAACACCTCCTGCCTCCTTCTCATTTTTGCTCACACTCTATTTTTGGCCTTGTATATCCTTATGTAGAGAATTTTGATATTTTGTCACTTCATCACAATCGTTTAGCCTAGGGTTAGGTTAGATTCATCAAATATGTTAGTGTAAATAATTATTATTCACACTTTACTTAAGTTTGCTTAGGATAAATGCATTATTTTATTATTTCTTAGGTTAGATACCTAGGAGTTTGCATACTCATATGAGTTGTCTTTTTGACAACACAAGAGTAAGCAACTCCAATTTAGCACATGGTGTCTACAACATAATTTTATGTGACACACCTTTGTAGGCTTATCCTCACATCATCACACTAACTCCTATGCTTAATGGAGGATAACCCATTCCTGATGGACATGTGCTTAGTTGTGGAGCTTATCATACTGCTAACTCCTAGACATTCTAGATGCATCATAGAGGCCTTTATATACAGACATCTCTAGTGTCAATCAATTGAACATCATATTGTTATTCTAATCATACTCTATTGGTCTATTTGTGCTAGTTATTGTGCTTCTTGGTCTTGGGAGAATTTTTCCTTAAGGAAAATTCTTATAGAATCCTCCCTTCTTTCCAGTATGTTCCCTCTAGAAACATCCCTTACAATCCTCTTCAAATTTATTTTCAAATGATTTATCTTGAATTATGTATAGTTGGTTATAATAAAAGATATCTTCTTTATCTGTTCCAATAATTTCAATTATATCCTTTTCCAAAAGAATACAAGTCTTGGGTTGCTCCTTAGAGACATTTTATAGATTAAAAAATATGTGAGACATTTTCAAACAAGATGCCAAAATATAACTTTAGCATTTATGTCCCTTGAAGAACCAATAGAATTGAGAAAACAACCAAATGTGGAATACATTTACAAATGTTAAGAAAAGCATGCTACCTTCGCATCTACCACCATATTATTATAAATGTTATGACCCAAAATAATAGTTTTCTAGCCTAAACCATGCTAAAAACTAGTGGGGAACTAATTGATGACAACCTTTTTTTTTAATCAAATGGGCAATCCCGAAAAAAAATCATGCTCTCATTGTGTTGATAAAATGGGCATTTAATTGGTTGAACCATCAAACATTGGTTGTAGATATTATGGAAGCCAATTTTAGCATGGCGTGTGTAAAGCAAAAATAGTGCTTTCCAAGCAAGATCAATTCGAACTACTTGAAGATCATTTTCAAATTGAATGATCTTATTTTTCAAAAAACATTGATGTTTTACTGGGCAAGGTTTTCATGAAATCATAGCATAACATCACTCTAGTATTGATATTACCTTGTCATTTTTTTGTGTGCACTAGAACTTGGATTAAAGGAGGAAGTGAGGTGTGTGATGCTAGAATGATGTGATTTTCTTGTTGGAATATATTTAATGATGAATTGGGTATGAATAAAGAGAGTTAATTTTAGTATCAAAAGTTTGAGATTCTGATTCACCCCTCTCTCCCCTCCCCACTCTGGGAAACAAGAAAATGAGAGTGGGGAGGGGAGAGGGGGGTGAATCAGAATCTCAAAATTTTGATACTAAAATCAACTCTCTTTATTCATACCCAATTCATCATTAAAACTGAAATGCTGAAACATAAAATAAGTTCATCACATACATAATAATTCAACACATAACACAATGATTTGGTTACCCGGAAACACTTCAAGATGAAGGTAAAACTGGGGTGGGGATGAAACCCATAAATTATCACTATTGCAACGATAAAGTTAACCTATTAAGGTTACAATGTTTGACCATAGAATATGATCTACCTAGTGAGAGGTATTTCCTATTAAAGACTAAAAGACTATTAGCTCTTGCCTTGTTAGAGAGATTGACACTTACAATTAAGTAAAGACTCTATTAGGAGATTTGCATAGGCCTGTTAGGACCACTCTATTAAGAGATTTTCCTTGTCTCAATTAAAAAATAATTGATTCAGTACCTGGCCCTTGGTATGCTCTATAAGCTGATCTTGGGTCTCCTCTTTCCTTTGCCTCTGATTTGATTCTCCTAATCTAATAAATATGTTTAGTCCTTCACTGCTATGATTGCTCTCTTTGTAGGATCTGACTAATAACTCCTTCACATACATGTTCCCTTTTTCATTTCATCCTCTCTCGTATTTCTATGATTCTAGGGTTAGAATCCTCTTTAAATAGACTTTATGTCAAGCTTCCAAGTCTTAATCAATAGTTTCAACTTCATCATCTTTTGTCGTTTATGTCCCTTTTTTTTATTGGTTAAATTGTTTATCTAGGGATCATCACCTTTTGCTAATGATGTGTAAATGGAATCTGATCTGTCTCTATAGATATTAAATATCATAGAGATATTGGTCAAAATGATTCACATATGAGTTTATGCCATTACAAACTCACATAACAAAACTGCATTGCTTGACACTTAAGTGCTTCTGATGCTTGATCATGTATCTTGATGCTCAGCTTCTATAAGTATGTGTGCTTGACACTTGATAACTTTTCAATATGCTCGATCATCATTGAACCTCTCATCTCATACTATATTCCTCGGCTCACATATCTGCTTGGCCTTTATTAAATAACTCGGTCACAATGATGACCTTGTAATCTTGCCTAATAAATGACTTGTAAATGACTAATTTTTTTGTCACTAATCAAAAACATAGGTTTAGAGATCAATAATCCCCCCCTTTGACATTAGTGGCAAAAAGACTTTATCATGAAATCATTCCTTACAAAAAAGATTTCCCTTGAGACCAAAAAAAAAATATTCGCTAGCTAATACCTTCTTCTTCATAACTCTCTTACTTGTGACTCCCCCTTACCCTTTAGTTCTCCCTTCTTAATTATTACTTATCAATTATCATCCTTGATTTATTTAATATCCCCCTTGTTTTTGTCACTAGTGGCAGTTGGAGTTGTTAGGGTGAGTTGGAACTTCTTAAAAAATTATGATGACTTGGGACAATATGAGCATAGCCTTGATTCCATCTTTGTTGTACCTTTTCCAAAATTTGAAACTAAATCTCTAGCTCAACAATGAGATCAATAAATCCTTCAATGTATGCAAAATGTGTGTCTTTCTGCAAAATTTCCTTGGCAACAAAAATATCCTTTTGAATGATCTCTATATATGGCAATAATTGAAGTTGAATTAATGCAAACTTCATCCTTATTTTTGCATCTTTAGCTATTAGTTTAGCTAACCTTGATTGATTAAATATATGTTCATTGAATGAAGTTGAAGTTGAACTTGTGTTCTTGCTTAATGAGTGAATATTAGTCTTCATACTTGAATGTAATAATTGCAAGGATCATTGAGTATCTATTGTAAAGAAATATACATCACATAATCTCAAATATAAAGAGTTTGTTGTTCTCAAGACTATTTTCAATTTTGTAATGGTTGTAGAAATCTCGGCTTGTTGTTGAAAAAGTTCATGCAAGATTTTCTGCAAGACTTTCTACTCTATTCTTCTTTCAGACTATTGTAACAAATTCTCATTTGTTTCTATGTCCTTTGTCTGAACTCTATATGTACTAGTTAATCCAAAATTGTATGCTGATGATTAATATATGTAATGTCAAAAGCACTTGTGAAAATTTCTCTGACAAGATGCAATAATTGTCTTCTCTTCTATTCTTTCTTTAGTTGTTCTTGTTTGTCCTTTCAACTTAACAAGATTTGTAGTTCATGCATTTTCTCTAGTGTAAGATTATTCAAATCATATGTACGTAATGTAATTACCTCATTTATATCTACTAACTCTTCAACATCATCTTCTTCATGAGTCATAGCTTGAGATCTTAAGGGTGTATCACTCAATAGTAATAGCTATAATTATTTCCCTTTCTTACTTGATTTCTCTTTTGGTTGCTGCACTGGAGTAGATATCACCTGTTGTATAGGTTTCACTAGTGTTGGTTCTGCAAACTTTGCAATAGGCATTTGAGTGAGAGCTTGAGTAGCCTCTTTCTCTTTCTATGTAATTCCTTTATCTAGCGACTATGTGCTTGAGACTTTCTCAAAATTCTCTTCCTTCTTCAAAATTTTCATATAAGCCATTGGTGGAAAATATACAATCAATGCCTTACCAATTTGCTCAACACTTGCAACCTCTATAATTGGTGTTACTATCACATCATCGAGCTTCTTAACTTCAAATTTTGGATATTCAATTACTTGTAACAAAATTAGATTTTTATAGAGTTTGCTTGAGTCATCCATCAATCCTTGAATTTCTTCTTTAGTGGGTATATTTGGATTAGGTGGAGAGATGTTAGTGTTATCTTCAATTGTGAAATTATCCTTAAATTTAAGTCCTTTGATAAGTTTTTCATTGCCTATTGTTATCTTAGCTAGTCCCTTCTTTTCTTCTTTAGTAGGTTCTATATTATCTTGACTTTCTCTAACCTCTATAGTCTTAGGTTGTACTCCAAATACTTCTTTCCAAAATTCAATACTTTATTTTTCTACTTCAAGAATCTTATTCTTTAGAACTTTGTATGCCTTGTCTCATGGCACAAGGCATACAAAATCTTTAAGCCCTATAGACATATGTGCCTTTCCCAAATCTGGCATGATATGTGCCAATGTTGTTTCTCTTATTTGCTTCTCTGTGGTCAATGCCCATTTCCATTTGGCATCCACTCTGTTATACAATCCCACAAGAATTCCAATTTCCACTTCCATAGGTGTATGTGTAAACTTGATCAACACATTAATTAAAGCTTCTTCAAGTTTATCTTGATCTTCATTTCTTAAAGAATCATACTGTAAGTATTTAAGAGCCAAACTATTTTTTGATTCTATTTTTTTTTCACATACTTGATCCACAGTCATTGGAGAGAGTACCTTTACCATTTTTAGTTTTCTAGTCTCATCAGACTATGTCCTTTCTTCATCTTTCTCCTCCTCTTGTGCAACTTTCAGCTGCTTTGGCTTCTTTACTACATCTTCCTCCTTTCTCTTCTTTGATGGGCTTCATGGTAGTAGCTTAGTAGTAGATTGTGCTAATATCCTTCTTGTGATGAACACCTTGCCCTTTGGCTTAGATGGTGTTACAATTTCTTGCATATTCTTTTGAACATCTTCCTTTACCTTAGATGCAATAATCACAACCTTTCTTTGTTTTGATTCCTTTTGTTCCACAACTGCAAGTTTTTTTCCTTTGCCTTTCTTGGCTTCTAAGGGTTGTCCTGACCCTTCTCCTTGTTCAATTTGACTAACCTTGAAAAAAAAATTATTTTTTATTTTAACCTACCTTAGGTGTGCTAGCTTCAACAGTCAATTCGACAATAACTATTTGATATGTACCAAACTGCTCAGCACTAGTATCTATATATTCTACCAATAGTGTGGTGACAACTGTTGATATGTCATCCACATTTAGTTCATAGGGAACAGATCTCAACCATACTACCCTAGGTATTAATGCTTGTGAACACAAAATCTGTATCCATAATGAAACAAATTTCATCATAATATTTATCGACAAATGATTTTGGAATCCTCATCCTTTTCTTCATTTTATTTTTGAATTCATTAAAATAATTATCCATTACTGTTTCAAAGTTATCTCCTAATCTTTGTATCAGTTCATTCAATTGATCTGCAACGGTTTTTTCCCTATCCCACAAAATCCTTCCAACACTAGGGAAATAGTTATGTACATAGAAAAATATACAAACCAATAGGGATCCAGACTTACAAGATGTATTCTTAGCTTTTCTAACTACTTCCAGGTTCTTTGTAAGTTGTTGTAACTGCAGCTTGGAAAGATCATATTCATGATATTTCTTCACAATTGTATATCCCAAATCAACTCCAATGCACGACACATTGTTCAATATGCTACATCAATAAAACTTCTATGCAATCACATGGACATTGAATTCAATTAGTGGATCCTCAATTAAGTCTATTGACATTCCACATCCATTACACTTTGACTTACTTAGGTTTTAAAAAAAATTGTTTGACACTCATTAAGATCGTAGGTCAATCTAATGTTGGATATCTAGTTACTCTTCGAATAATTGCTTTGTTTACCTTGATTGGCGCACCTTCCAAACATACTTTCATGTCGTGAACTTGGCTTAGAATTTTTTTTATCCATTTATTCTTGAAAACTTTGGGAAAATCGAGGGCACAAGTCAACCCTTTGTCTACAATGATTTTGAATTCATCTTTCAGAATTCTATCTACACACAACTTGTCATAATTTTTTATTTCTAAATCTCCAATTTCTCTAATTTTCTATTGATAACATAATCTGATGTCTTAGATAGTCAAGATTTTAGGTGGAATAGACGATAATGCTCCATCATTATCAATAGGGGTTTCAATTTTAACCATATTTCTAAATTTTTGTGGAGGCATGTGATCATTCCTTATGATTTGTGCATTGTTATCCTTTGCCACTTCACTTCCACATGTTATTGTGAACTATGGTTTTCAATAAAATATTTTCACAAAATATCATACTTGGTAATAAGAGTAATACTTACTTCTCACAAATTTGATAATTCCTTGTTGTGATTACTTGCTCTGGTTGCTAAGATCGCTTTCAATCTTCTCTTGAACTCTTTGATCACTAGGTAAAAAATAATCATTCAAATTCAATATATACCTTCAATCTTTCAATTTTGGTCTGTAATAAATGTCCTCATACCTTAATAGTGTATGACAGTTGGGCTCGACCTTAAATTTTGTTAGATCAATATTAAGCACTCAGTCATAACGAACTCACTCGGTTAGTATCCTTTCTGATCACTTGATCTATACTGTAAGATTCAGTCATCACCAAGTGATCCTTTCTAATCACTTGATCTATACTGTAGGATTCAGTCAATATAGACTATACCACTGATGCTCAGTACTTGTTGAATGTTCATTTCAAATATTTTCATGCATCTCTTAATTATGCAAATATATCTTTTCAACACTTTTAAGGCTAGGAACTCATGTAAAATATAGCTTTTAGTAATACAGTTCCTATATACCTATGATCTTTTATCAAGATGTGGTACAATCACCAGATTCATTTGATTGGGTGATCATAGTGTCTTTTACTCTACTACTTCCACCTCTTACTACTTCTATCCATGTCTTCTTTTCTGATTTGTCATTTACATTTCTTGATGTTGGTGCCGGTGTCCTAGTTTTGCAATTCTTACTAATGTTTCCCTTTCTAAGACAACTAAAATATACTATCTCACCATTTAACCATTTCTTGTAGTTTCCTCTAAAATGTGTCCTAAAGAAATTATTTGGGATGTGTCCATATTTTCCACAGTAGTGACAATTATACCATGTGTTGTAATCCTAGTCATAGAAATTCCCTTTCTTTGTTGTATGAGTTTTTTTTTCAGGTGACCATTTTGATTTCTTCTAAATTCTACACCCATAGGCCTTATGTCCATACTTTTGATAATTATAGCAGTGACTTTGGAATCTAGATACCTTTCTAGTTGAATCATTGTTTTTTGTTATGCATTCATAAGTTTGATGTCCTACTTTCTTGAATTTAGAAAAATTACCACTTGGCATTGGTTTAGGAGTTTGCTTAACATTTTTCTTTTGCAAAATTTTGTTGTATGTCTAATCTTTCCATAATAATAGCATGTAGATTTACCTTTTGAGTTTGCATTCCTTTGTTCTCCACTTTTGGATGATTCTCCTTCTTCAGTGGTTGAAGATTGCTTGTATCCAAGTCCAGACGTGTCTAAGGCTCTTGGTAACTTCATCATGTTTTCAAAGTGTTTGATTGCTTCATTTGGTTTGTTCATCCTTTCCATGTGCTCCTTTTCATGATTTAACTCATTCTTCAATTGCTCATTTTGTAACTTCACATTTGTGATCTCCAAATCCTTTATGTTTGCTTCCTAATTTGCAATCAATATTTGATTTATCATATCAAGCTGAGCATTTGTAAGCTTCTGAACTTCAAATGATGTTTCTTCAAGTTTGCTAGCTATTTTTCCTTTGTCTTCTTTAGCTATAAGCTTATCTTCTATTGCTTTTTCCTTTGGTTTAATAGCTTCATGCAACATAACAGATTGGATTTATTTTTCTGTCTTCAAATATTTTGCTTCCTTCACTATGATGTTGTTCTTTTCCAGTAATTATGTCATTACTTCATCTTTGTAACTAATCTTTCCATTATCCAACAAACCTTTTGTGTCAACTTCTTTGTATTGAGTGTCATTAAGTTGTGTATCCATCTCTCTTCTCCTTTTGAGGGATTTTCTCAATTCTTCTCTTATTGTCTCTAATTGTTGCAACCTGATTTGTATTTCAATTATATGATTTTCAATAATATTTCCCATCTTGTATACTTTCATCTCCATGATCTTCAACTCTCAAGTTGTTAAGATTTCTAATAAAAGATCTGTGCTTTGATACCAATTGTTGGAATACATACATACATACATTATATATATATGTATATATATGTATATATATGTATATATATATATATATGTATATATATGTATATACATATATATATATGTGTATATATATATATGTACATATGTACATGTACATGTACATGTACATGTATATATATATACATATATATATACATATATACACATACATATATATATATATACATATATATATACATACATATATATATACATACATATATATACATACATATATATACATACACATATATATATACATATATATATACACATACACACACACACACACACACACACACACACACACACACACACACACACACACACACACACACACACATATATATATATATATATTGTGGGGTGGGGTGTGAATCAAGATTTCAAAATTTTGATACTAAAATACATATATACATACATACATACATACATATATATATATATATATATATATATATATATATATATATATATATATATATATAATTATTTTTTTGTGGGGTGGGGTATGAATCAAGATCTCAAAATTTTGATACATACATACATACATACATACATATTGTGGGGTGGGGTGTGAATCAAGATCTCAAAATTTTGATACTAAAATAAATTCTCTTTATTCATACCCAATTCATCATTAAAACTAAAATGACAAAACATAAAATAAGTTCATCACATCCATAACAGTTCAACACATAACACAATGATTTGGTTACCTAGAAACATTTCAAGATGAAGGTAAAACTGGGGTGGGGATGAAACTCACAAATCTTCACTGTTGCAACAATAAAGTTAACCTATTAAGGTTACAATGTTTGACCATAAAATATGATCTACCTAGTGAGAAGTTTGCCATGTTAAAGACTAAAAGACTATTAGATCTTACCTTGTTAGAGGGCTTGACACTTACAATAAAGTAAGGACTCTATTAGGAGATTTGTGTAGGCCTGTTAGGACCACTCTATTAAGAGATTTTCCATGTCTAAATTACAAAATAATTGATTTAGTACTTGACCCTTGATATTCTCTGTAAGATGATCTTGGGTCTCCTCTTTCCTTTGTCTCTAATTTGATTCTCCTAATCTGATAAATATCTTTAGTTATTCACTGCTCTGATTGCTCTCTTCGTTGGATCTTACTAATAACTCCTTTGCATGTGTGTTCCCTTTCACATTTCATCCTCTCTCTGATCTCTATGACTCTACGGTTAGAATCCTCTTTAAATAGACTTAATGTGAAGCTTCTAAATCTTAATCAATAGTTTCAACTTCATCATCTTTTTTTGTTTATGTCCATTTTTCCAGATTGGTTAAATTGTTTATCTAGGGGTCATCACCTTCTACTAATGATCCGTAAATGGAATTTGATCTAGCTCTACAGATATTAAATCTCATAGAAATGTTAGCCAAATTGATTTATAGATGAGTTTGTGCTGTTACAAACTCACATAACAAAACTGTATTTCTTGACACTTAAGTGCTTCTGATGCTCGGTCATGTATGTTGTTTCTTGGCTTCTATAATTTTGTGTGCTTGACACTTGATAACTTTTCAATATTCTCAATCATCATTGAATTACTCAGCTCATACTATATTCCTTGGCTCACATATTTTCTTGGCCTTTAATGATTTCTTACCAATCATTGTTTTGCTTGACCTTTACTAGATAACTTGGTCATAGTGATGCCCTTGTAATCTTGCCTAGAAAATGACTTGCAAATGACTAAGTGTTTGATCACTAATTGACAACATAGGTTTAGAGATCAATAGTTATTACTATGATTTTTGCGATGACAAAACCAAGTGTGAGGTTAAGATTGCAAAACAATGATATGCACATGATGGCTAATGATAGACTTTTGGTCCAACCCTTTTTAATGTGGGTGTTTTCAAAAACCATGAGGCACATTGTGAGGAAGTTAGGGTTGGATGAGTTTTCTTTTTTTTGAGTACCTAAAGGACGAAGAGAAGAAAAAATTGTAAGATAGAGTGGAGAAAGAAGCCAAAGAAATCAAGGCCACTTTCAACATTGAGGACTACTAGTAGAATGACCATCTAGGCTAAGGAAAAAATGTTTGAATTTCTCATTTTCCAATGAAGTCATGTTAAGGGTTTTTTTGTCAATTTTTTAATGATTCAAGTAGTAGGGTTAGTGCATCTTGCTATATTCTATGCTCAAAGCACATAGACTTTAGTAGTAGATCTTTTTAAACTAGTGTTGGTGTCATTCACAGTTGTCTAATTTGAATTATATTAATTTTTATCTATGTTTGACTCATTGAAATACATACCTTCTATTATATTATTAATACAATACAATAGCATGAATTGTTCTATCGAAAATAATATTGCTAAAGTAAAATAAAATAAAATAATAAAGAAATATTAAATTGATATCTCTTAACATTTTTAGATCTAGATGTATTGTACATATCTCTATTAGTAATATATTCATATGTTTTGAACATATATACTTGTATTTTAATTATAATTTTTTTTTTCATATTAACTACAAATGTTTTTCCAAAAAATGTTGTATTATAGATATTATAAAAGTTAAATTATTTCTAAAAATAAATTGTTGTTAGCTATAGTTAATATGTGGGAAATGAATAGAATTTTCTTTGTACAACAACCCCTTTGTATTTTGTAACTAAATTCATATATAAAATAAAGGGAATGTTGAAGTTGATGAAAGATCAACCCCACAACTCCCAAGAATCACCTACATGCAAACACCTATCACAAAAAGAGAGGATAAAAAGCCATGGAGGCCAGAATTCCTAGATCCATAGATGAGACATTTTTATGAGCAAAAAGAGAAATTGCTATTAATCAGAAGTGAATGAGTTATTTACAAGAGAGTTTGACCTTATACAGGAGATTGAAACTCTAAAAGGTAAAACCTAGGTTGCATGATAATAATTAATAAAAGAAATTTATATTTTATGCCTAAATTTTGGCTTAAGTAAAATAGAGTTAAAAAGAAAATATCTAATTACTCTAACACCCCCCTTAAGATAAACTTAGGAAGTAGCTAAAAACTTAGAAACTACTACTAAAAGTAAATGTGGGTCCTGATAAAAAGGTATGATGAGGTACCCAACCACAGCCAAATCTTTATAAAGAGGAGAAATAGAGAAAATCACATGGGAAAAACCCTATTACAAAGAGATGGAAAAAATGTTGAAAGAACTAGTGAAGGGCTAAAGAAGCCTTCAAATTAGAGAATGTCTCAAAAGATTTCAACAAAAGATGGTCATGTAGAACACTACTAAAGCATGTAGAAGTTACAAAGCCATGTCAAAAGTAACTACTAATCTGAAGAACCTTCACTAAAATAGAACCTGACCATGTAGAGAAGACTATAATCTGCATGAGTGCTCTCAGAAGAGACTACTCGAATTAGGAGGCAAACAAGGAAAACAACTAAACTCAAAGATACATTTGGCATAAACACCAAAGTCTAAAGAGTTGATCAATCGAACATGGAAGGTTGCAACCAAAGTAGGAATGAATAGAAGAGTGTATATATGGTAAATGATCCATCTCATTGAAATGCATAGGTACCTAGCCACTGCATTTGCCTAGTACATAGGCACAAATATTGAATACATAACTCACTCCGTTGAACTAAGGAAGCATAATAACTAATAGAGGAAGCCCCCCTAATGCAAACAAGGGTGAGGTAATAGGCAACTGGAAAAGTGCACCAAAAGAACTACATGTCAAGGAACCATGGTCAAGATGCATAAAAGAATACATATATGTGTACTGAGGTAATCAATTTCAAACACCTCATGAGCCTAATGTCATGGATGGAATACTCACTAACAAAGGAGGATGGAAAATAAAGGGAAAACATCAACCCCCATGGTACTTTATTTAGAGTAGTACATGTACAATAAGGTACAAGATATGGTGAATCTCAACAATACAATAATTTGTGTTAGTGTCCTCAGATGACACTGCTCAAATCAAAAGGTAAAATAAGGAAAAACAACTAAAACAAAAATATAGATGCAATATGGCACTTTATCTTAGTTTATTTGTAAGAATGCATACAAATGACATCTAAAAAAGACTAGAAGAGACATAATGATGATACAATAGATAGTACAACCCATGACAAGTCATTTGAAGCAATGAAATTAAGCCCCAGGCCTAAAACAACCAAGATATCCACCAAAATGAAAAAAGAAAGAAAAATGAATAAAATGTACCTAGAGAGGAATCTAGAAAAAAACTAGCACCACTGGAAAGAGCTCAAAAAGAGCTTTCCAATGATATAAATTATTCCCAAATTAAAGATCAGTTGCTCAAGATAGGTAACCCAGAGTGCAAAATAAAACCCCTGGCTTTGACTCTCATGAAGAGAACAAGGGCATGACAGTATGAAGCTCTGATACCATGTTGAAGTTGATGAAACGTCAACCCCACAACTTCCAAGAGTCACTTGCATGCAAAAACCCATCATAGAAAGAGAGTAGCAAAAGCTATGAAGGCTGGAATTCCCAAATCCATAGATGAGACTTTCTTGATTCAAGCAAAAAGAGAAATTAGTATTAATAAAAAGTGAATTAGTTATTTACAAGAGAGATCAACCTTATAAAGGATATCAAAACCCTAAAAGGTAAAACCTAGGTTGCATGATAATAATTAATAAACAATTAATTATTATATGCCTAAAGTTTAGCTTAAGTTAAATAAAGTTAATTAGAAAATATCTAATTACTCTATCAAAGATGTACTTTATTCATTTTTTTATAACTTAGATACTTTATAAATATTGTTTAATCATGTAATTGAGTATATATATATATATATATATATATTGCATTATTTACAATTTTCTTGATATTATAAGTTAATGAATTTGAAAAATAAAGATAGATGAAAGAATGTCTATAAGAAATAGACAATGACTATTTCATTTGACTATTTTTTATATAAGATATTAGTTATTATGAAAATCAAACTATATCTAAATGTATTGACATAAACTTGTGTACACTACTAGAGAAAAGTTATAGGCTCATCTACAACACTTCTTTTTTTTATTGATGAAACCTTTTTTTTAAATGGAAAATTAGAAAAATAGCACTCCAAGAAGAAACTATACAACAATCAAGAAGTTAATCATATAACAATCATCTCTTTGAAATGAGAGGAGAAAGAGCTGAATATAAATAAAACAAATTAAGTATTTTTCATTTAAAAGAATGAAAGTCATTGTTTGAAGGAACAATAAGTCAATGTACTATAAGGGGTGTAGACTTCATGAAACTCTGAAAGTCATCCTTTCATATGCTCTCTTTATATCAAATTTTAGAATTGTCTTCATATTATGTTTTTTTTTTTTTTTTTAATTGAATCAAAAAAATAAGTAGCTAAAAGAGAATTATATTATAGTAATACGAGTAGTAGAATAGAAATATGTCACGAGTGACAAAAATAAGTTATTTAAAATATTGTCTTTTTTCACATTTTTCAAATATCACTATTTATATCACAAACTACTCATAATCATACTCTTCTTTTGTAAATGAGTATTCAACATTTGTTCCCTATACTAACTTCTTAAACTTTAAGATTTGTTCCCTATAATCACATTGAAATAAATATCAAGATACTATTATTAAAAGATAATCATCATAATTTCCATCTTAATTTCAAGAGAAAAAAGTTTTTGATTAAGAAAATAGGTTTTGAAGGGCCCTGAAACCTTGTACAAAATATTTAGAGATTAAACATTAAATCCCATAAAGCAACAACACACTAATGAAAAAGTCGGCTTAAAAAATAGGCAACAACCAAAAAGACACAGAAAGGGCTAGGGGGTAGCTAGACATTAACCCATTCTTTTAATCATCTTCACTGCTTGTTCCTGAAGCACACCCATCTTTTGAGTGACATTTTTTATCTATTTGATTCCAGAGCATGTCCCATCAATTATTTTCTTTTTAGTATCCCTAGTCCTCCTTCCCATACCTTCCTTGTTCTCAACTACAGGACCAATATCATCATCCACAACAACAATAGCTTTCTCCTCCAGGCTTCCCTCCATCTTAGTGATCAGAATCTTGATGTGCTTGTTGGAGGATTTGAGAATATTATAGCTATGTTCAACTATACTTTGGAGCATACTTTCAATACTATTGACTTTGTTTTCTAGCTCCATCACCTGGGCTTCGAACCTATAGAAAATGGCCAGGTCAATTAGGGACCCAGTGGGGGGTTTTTTTGTGTTCTCAACATCTTGCATCTTGTTGCCACCAACCCTCTCCTCAACCATGGTCATCATGTCCTTCAAGTCAAAAATATGATGAAACATCCATTTTATTGACCTAAATTTGTTAAGCAAGCTATTCTTGGCATTACTGAGGAGGTCCATGTCTTCCTCTTTTCTATTGTCACTAAGAATAACCAATGAGGGATCAATAAGAGTTTGGAGGTCCACCTTACCTAGATTAGATTCTCTAACCTTTAAATTAATTTTTTCCCTTGCAATCCCAAGCCTCACAGGATCTAAGGTTATGTTCTTTTAGGCAATTTTTCTTCCTTTCCCTAGAGATGGGGACTCTTCCTTTCATATTTTTTGAGTAGAGGGGGGGATAATCTTTATCCTTATGGGAGAGAGATCCATCATATTGGTTCTTGATGTAGTCTAGAGGGGAGGCATCACCTAGCTCCTCTTTCATTCCTTCTTTCCCTTTGGTTTTGTTTCTCAGAGCTGCCTTAGAAGGTACGTCCTCCTGGCCATTAGTGTCCATGTCATCCCCTTCCTCCTCATAATTATCAGAGGAAATAACCACCTTAGCCTTATTTTTGACTTAAGGGATTTTTCCTTCTAAATAGGCTTTCTCTTCGTAGGAGGCCCCCTTCGTTGAGTTAGCTCCACATCTTCCTTGGACTCCACACAGTCTTTCTCATATAGCTCCTCTTCTTACTCCACCTTCTTTCACAATTCACATTTCCTTGGGAATTTTCTAGGAGTGTTGCAAGTGGAATGCTTTCCCTTACCTTTGGACTTCATCCCTATGTCCTCATCATCCAAGTGAAGCCTGTCACTATCTTTAGTGTCTTAAAAAAACATGAGATTCATTAGAGTCATTTCCCACATTTTCCTCCTTTCCCTTCAACTTAGGAAATTTCCCAATTAAATGGGATTTAATATGCTTGTAAATGAGCAACATGAGACCCTCATGTAAATGAGGATTTATAACAGTTTTCTCCCTAATGCCCTTTATACTAGCATTTAAAGAAGATAAAAGGCCAAAAAGGAATAGAAACCTTGATACTATGCCATGAATGATTCAAGACAAAATGATGTGAGCAAATTATAGAAACTTTGGTATCTAGAGTGATATGATAGATAATATCTCATAGGAAAGACCTCCAAAGTTTCTTCATACATTTTGGCTGAAAGTACCTCTTACCTTTGTCTTTGACAAGGGCCTTTCTCTCATCTAGCTCCTTGGGAAGATCATCAATAGCTACATCTAAAAACATGCAGTCTCTATAGAAATTTCTCCCTTCCACCAAAATGCTAGTAACCATAGAGATGAGCTCCTTGTTGATGGTATAATTTCTATCATCCAAGCTCAGAAATCCATCACTCCACTTCTTCTGTAAAATATTGGTAACCTTAGGGTTTTCGCCATGAAGGTGGTGAGGTACCCATTCTCCAAAATTTCCCAATCCCTTGAGCATTTCTTCCATTTGTTTCAATTAGATGGTTCTTGCCTCCTTCTTTGACCCCTCATCTTGGTTTTGTGATTTTTGACATGTAGAGAATACTTGCCAAAACTTACCAAAACAATCGCCACTAAAATCAAAGAAGTGGTTCTAAAAATTACCTAGAAAGCTATCTCCAAGGTTGAACAAACTAAGATTCTTAGAGATCGAATTGATAATTTTGGAAAAAGCCACTATAGGAGGAGCTTCCTTGTCTTAGAATATCCTATTATTCCTCTCCTTTCAGATACCCCAAAACATGTGAGGCACATCAAGAGCCCAAAAGGAAGTAAAATCTTTGGGGCTTAGAGCAGAAGGGGTCCATTGAGAGAAGCAGTCAGGAATAGTGGTGGGAAGGGCCCATGAGATATCCACTCTACTGAGGAGTCTAGACTAGATAAAAGTTTAAAATGAGAAGTGCATAAAGAGGTGGTTGATAGATTCTGCATTAGAACAACACAAAACACATATGTTAGGTAGTTAGAAACCTCTTTTACAAAGATTATCAACAATGAGAATTTTTTTCTAAAGAAGAATTGAAAAGAAAATATTAATCTTGGGGGTAAGGGACACTTTTGCCCACAATGGAGGAGCCAAAGAGCAATTAGATAAAGCCTAGTAGGAAGAAGCCACCAAAAAAGTCCTAGGGAAGATGCCTCCCAAATTAAACTATTTGGATTAGTCATTAGAAAGATTGAATTCAACATAAGAGTCAAAGGTTGAAGTTTAGGAAAGCCATGTATCACCCAATTGAAATTCCTCCACTAGTCGGAAACTCTACTCCCAAACCTAACCACACAAAAATCCTTCATATTATTGACCCCCTCCTAATCTTCCAGCGGTCCAGGTGGAAGCCAATTATCCTCCCAAAACTAGATAGAATTCCCATTGCCAAGTTTCCATCTTGCTTTCAAAGATGCCACTTTACTAGCTTTCAAAATACCATTCCATATGAAGGATCCATTAGGTATGTTTTTGGCCATAAGAAAGTACTATAAAGAAGTATGATTAGAGAGGTATTTGGCAATCAAGAATTTACTCCATTCATCATTATTTCAGAATAGTCTTCAAACTTGTTTGGCAAGAAAAGTAAAGTTGAAAACCCTAATTTTCCTCGATCCTGTACCTCCAAAAGCCTTAGGGAGGTAGACCTTGTCCGAAGATATCGAGGGCAATCATTGCTACTCTTCAGCACCTGACCAAAGAATTTTTTTTTGAATCTTCTCAACAACCTCTACAAATGTTGATTAACCTTAAGAGAAAAATGTTAATTAATGAACTTGCAATTATATTTCTCATAAAAGATCATTTATGACCAACATAATTTATATACATTTATGATATTGCTATGTGAGACAAACTCTTTGATCCATATTTAATAATTACATATTTATTAGCAAAATGCTCAATTTAGAAACAATTGCAAACTATTTATGATAATATTACTTCATAACTTGTCTTCTATCATTACCCCTTCCAAATCTCATTATACAATCCGCTTGGTTTGACAAGGACAATTTGCAAGTAATTCATGTGGGAATACATTGTTTTAAGACCATTAAAGTCAGGAAGTTTTTCCCTTCAGTGGTGTAGTTGAAGAGTTTATCAGGGTACATTTTTTTTACTGTGGAGTAGTTGAAGAGTTCATCGAGCTAGATTTCTTAACAATTATAATATATTTTCATGGTTCTAAAAAACCAACTTACTAGAATGTTATGATTACTTTAAAAGTATATTTAAATTAAAAATTAAATAGTGAAAGCTAAATAATAAAGAGTAATTAAGTTTGTTTATATATATATATATATATATATATATATATATATATAGTTTAAATGCGGTATCTTATTTTATTAAAATTTAATTATCTAGTTAGGGGATTAAGTTTTATTTTTATATTTTATGAATATAAGTTTATACAAATTTATTTTCTATAAATATGAATGGGTCATTAACATTTATTGCACATGTATATTATAAGATATAGTATTGAAATGAGATCACTTGTTTTATTATTATTTTGATTCAAGTATATGTAACTGCTTTTGCCGTGATCTTAGGGAGGGTGTTAAGTGAACTATTTATGCTCATGAGAGATTGGTTCATGTGAACAACTATTCATGAAATATATCTTAACAAGTTTGACTTATAAACTATATAATAGATTCTTAAGAACATTAAATGACATGTTGCAAAAAAAAGATTTTTGACTTAACATTTAAGTGTATCTTTAATAGTAGGTAGCCTCTTTTGTGGGTGGTATTGGATTCAAATAATAATAATAATTAATCTAGGCTTCAACCCATTACTGATTTAAAAAAGTGTCTTTAATAGTAAAAAGAGGGCACATGAGTTTGAATGCTAGAGGGATTTGAACTCTAAAGGGCTTTTGTTATATATAAGAAGGTGCCTAAAATGTAGAGGATTTGATCCCTATAGAAGATAATCCATGCAAATAGAGGAGCCTATAACCACGAAGCATAGATCAGCATACACAAGAAGGTAAAATCGCTTGTTTAATTTAAGTAATTTGATAAAAAGGTGTTATGTTTTGTTTTAAGTAAGAATAATGACTGCAAAGGATCATGAGAATCTCTAAAAGAATTATTTCCTAGACAATTGTAGTAGTGATAAAAGTAGTTTTAAGAAAGAGATCAAGAGAGGTCATGAAGAGCCCAATGAGGGTTTCATACTTCAATATTGAGAAATAAGGTATCCTAACTAGTGTTTATGAAGAGTTGAAATAATTGGCTAGGTTTAGTGTTATTGATACTAAATAGCATAAAATGTTGGGGTGGATAAGAAAAAATGTATAAAAAAGTAAGTGTATGTAGCATGGTAGTAGATTTCTAGATAACAAAATAAAAGGTATGAATAAGTGATAAAATGATAGCTCAAAGAAGGATAGGAATTGAGTATATCTAAATAAATAAAGAGATTTGGAAAAGAGAAAAAGGAAGAAAAAAAAAAAATCAATGGTGCAACAATATGATGGAAAGGGCATGAAACATAAAAACATGTGGGAACAACTTGTAAAGCGGTAGACGAAAGAAAACAAGGAAACCCAGAAGAAGAAAGGAGAAATAAAGAGAAAAGGGAAGAAAAAATAATCATAGTGGATTATTAAATTAATAATAATTTTGAAGACTTAATATTGTTTAATGATATTGTACTTGCAAAAAATAGATAGAAGAAATTTTGAGAATGAACTTTGAAAATACAATATATTTGACAAGAAAATAAATGAAGATGACGAAGATCTCCTGTTGAAAGACAAGATGAATAGAATTAAAAAATATTTGATGGGGAAATTATAGAAGAAATCCTCATGCAAGAGGATAAAGAAGAATTTATTTTTATTTTTATTTTGTAGCAATGAAACAAAAGATCTCATAGGTAATGGGATGTTTCTTTAACTTTGTTAGATGAAAAATATATTAATTAATTTATAGAAAAGGAGGAGATCTCAAAGGTAAATTATTTTTTTGAATAAATTTGTAGCGTAGATATTTAGTCGCTTTTGGGTTGAATGAAATGGTAAAAGAATGTGAAGATAGAAATGTGGAAAAATGGATTTAAAAGATTTTAAAGATGAGGTACAACAAGTTGTTACTAATTTGTGATTATATGAAAAGAGCAAAAAAGAAATAGGTGAAGAGAATGTGTAGATGATTTTTTTTATTTCCATGAATGTATTACGATGATTTTTATGCAGATGTTTGAAATGGAGTGGAAGGAACAACCTTGAAGGAGTTCATGTTGTTAATAGTTCACTGTTATCACGATTTAGGACATATAACAAGAAAATTTAAACCTATTAAAACTTCATATAACCAGTTCTATTGTGTTTGTACTTGGCCATTTAATATGGAAACGATAGTAAGATTGGCCATTTAATATGGAAATGATAGTAAGATAATATTTTAAGGGATTATAAAAAATTTGAATATCAGTACATGCATGTGCAATGTTTATTATTACATATATAGAGGTTGAAAGAAATTTATTTATCTTAAACTAGTGATAGTTACTATAGTTAAATATATAATAGGGTATATGCAATGTTATTTACTATAATAGTACATTTGATTACTAACCTATTAAAGAGACCCAAGGGAACTGGTTGGATTCTAATGTTCACATTCTCCTTAGTATACTACCTTAATATACTTTAGTGGATGATCAAATATATCAAATTCATGTTATATCCTAGATGAATCTAATGTAAATGCTAGTTCCTTTTAATGCTCCAAATTAAAACATTTCTATGATTGAAGACTCCTTATAGTGTAGAAGATCTAAGGTTATTTAAGATAATGTTTTAGATTATCAAATAAATGTGTTTAACTAATAAGACATACAAAAAAAATTCACACAACCATATACCAACGTACATCCCAACTACTAGTAGGGAAGGGGGTGAAAAATATAAACATTGAATCTTAACAACCACAACCTATTGATATATGTTCTAGGGATGCCAAATCTTTAGTTAAAAATCAAGTACATATAATTGTAGGTTGATGATAAGGTTTATATGTGGAAACGTATACAAATAGGGTGAAACTAGGGTTGAAAAAAATGCGTCAAGGTGAATGCAAATGTAGATGGATATGTATCGAGGAAAGAAAAAATACTAGCATAAGAATGTGCTCTGTTATTTTGTAATCACATTTATATATATTATATTAAAATAGGCTTAAAAGTAAATGGGAATCCAAATGGATATGATAAATTTTCATTATTGTGATTTTATCTTCTTCTTCTTCTTTTTTCTCTCTTTTGAAGTCCTTATAAATAATTTAGGCTCATAAAGAAAATTACAAGAAAAATGTTATATAAAGTAAGTTTAATATAAATATCAAATAATATGGTACACAATTAATTTAGAGTTTTTTTCAAATTTAGAAACCTAAAAATTAATCTTAGTGAAAACAGAATTGACTTTGATGGCAAATAAATAGTTGTTCATTGTTTTGATTATCTTTTGAATGATACCTCATAATTGTTTATTCTTGGTTGTGTTGGAAGTAGAAGAAAAAAATTAACTGATTTATTCTCACTTTGTTTGAGAGGTCAAATACACTACTATGATTTGACCTCGTTTTCTTGGAAATAACTATCTTCTACATATTTGATCATTTTCTACAAATTTAGCAGTAAAGTATGCAAACCTTATGTATCTACCAACAAATTTCACACAATGACTATATCTTGCAACAAGACTTGGTTGTAGGTCTACACCTAAAGATTATAAATCTTGATTGTGCCAAGGAATACTATCTATTATTGGTTTGTTCTGTATCTTCACATTAGATAAGTCCAATTAGTTATTTCAATGGTTTTAATTATAAAAGTTTGAAGTACACAAGCAATAATACAAATATTGTGATGGTGGTGATAATAACTTGAATAAAATATGAAAATGGTGATGTAAGATAATAAATAGGGCTACACAAACAATATGGAAGTTCTAGATTGGTTACCTAATGCAACACCTACCCAATTATTTGTTACATTTGAAGGAGGATGACACACTATGCTCACGTAGGACTAAAGCCTATGCTCACGTAGGACTAAAGCACTAAGCAAGTACGTCTACTCTTTGTTTTTTGTAAGGGGGGTTGATTAGAAAAATATGATTGATTAATGCAAGATAAAGGAAAAAATAGGAAAAAAATGAAAAGTTACAAAATGCTCAATATGACAGAAAACAAACAACTCCATAATGATATTAGAAATAGGAACCAAAATATATTGGTAACACACGATTTCAATTTGGTGTTTTTTGGAGGGAAATTATCATAGGTAGGTCAACCTAATCTAGGCAAAAGGTCGCTCGAGTTGACCTACTCCTTGTACTTTGACTGAGCTCAATTGCAGACTATTTGTGAGGTCCTAAAATTTCATGATCTAAGTCAATATGGACACTACCTAGTCCTACACATAAAAAACAAGAAAATGTTATGTCAAAAGGTTTTGGCTTAGTCAAATGCTATTTGAGGAATAAACCTTGAAATAGAATTGGTATTTGTATGAAAGAAAAGCTTGTAAATGTAAAGAGATATTAGATTTGCAATGTAATTGCATATGTACTTTCATAAATGATATTTAGATTAAGTATATGAAGATGCTTGTAGTTTCTTGAAGGTAGTTGTATGTCGTTTAAATGAATCTTGGAATCATAAAATAATCAAGAATGTCTTCACAAATATAGAGATCTATGAATACTCCTCAAAGATCTTCAATATTGTTATGCTTGTTTGAGTCTTACCTTGAAGAATGTATAGATCAATCCATGTAGATGGGAAAATAATCTTCTTTCTCTATTTAAGCCTCGTGTACTTGGACATACTGAGAGACAAGCTTTCTACACTGGAGAAGATTGCCTTCAAGGATGCTTCAGATGCTCAAACCTCACTTGAGAATTCATAGATTAAAATTTGTAGGAGAGCAATTGAATTCTCGATTGCTTGATGTTCAAATAAGGAGAAGTAGGTTCCTTTAAATCTCTCACAATATCTCAGAGCTCAAAATTGAAGAAGGTTGACATGAATCTTGAAATCCTACAAAACCAATTAGATGAGCCGTCAGTTTGAATTTTGGGGAAAACACTAATGACATACGTGACCTCTTCTTAGGAATAAGATGACATGGTTAATCTCTTCCCCAAAAAAATTATGAAACTTGTTTTGGAAGTTGGGAATGCAAAAAAAAAGTTGGAAATGTAGGTTGTGTGGGGTTGGATCAAGCATTACAAACATGAAATCTTGAGAAGACTAAAATGGGGCCTAATTGAACATCTGTTTATAGGTACTTAAAATTTAAGACAATGCATGTATATAATGACCAAGTGCTAGAACTCTAGGGTTTTGAAACTTGTAAATAAAGTGACCGTGCAAATAAAAAAATAGTTGATGAAGAGTGGTACTTTGAGAAATGCAAGAATAATTTCAAGTGGCTCAATACCAATAGTAAGAGATTATGAATGAGGAGGTATAACTTTGAACTAAATTGAAAATTCAAATGACCAAAGAATGGTATATTTTAGATTTGTCTTAGATAAATAACTTAAAAGTTTCAGATAGTAGTTTTCCACGATCCATTAGAATTCTTTGTTGTATTTTTCTGGCAAATTGTGTTACAACTAAACCTCTGAACTCTTCTCAACTGTTGTGCACCCACCCCCCTTTCTTTCCTCCATTTATCTACACTATGTCTGCAATCTTACCATATTTTTCCTTTAGCTCTCTCATCCTAATGATGGATCACAGACTGTGATCCGAAACGTTGATGCAAAAAAAAAATTGTAAAACAATCTCTTCAAAAAAATACAACAAAGAATTAGAAGTTTTAATAAAAGAAATAATGAAAAATGACATGATAGAAGGGGTCACCTTGGATCCTATATAAAATTTGAATATTGGACAAATAGATTAAACTTGCATTACGAATCTGAATAAGGTGAGGGAGTAGAGTTTAATGTCAATGATTGTCTCGTTAAGAACTCATCTATTCAGACACTTTTGGCCGTCGAATAATAAATAGTCAATTTATACCCGTGTAGAGTAATTAAATTGCCCGCCAGCTCTCCCGTGAGTCTTTAAAACAAAACGTGAAATATAATTGCGGAGTTGATTACGGCACGTGACGTGGAATGTGATGGGTAATCGTTAGGTCAGGTAAATTATCTGTCTAAATCCAATGATAAAGTCGTGTGAGGCCTATATTCCAAGATGCCTCTTGATGTTTACCATGAAATGACTTACACATCATCCATGACGCCTATATTTTAGCTGCTTTTACACTTTTGTTTTCACCTCTCTAATTATCACTTTTTGGATTTTTTAAAGTAAAAGCTTTATTGATTTTCATGTTTGGTTAACAACCAACTTCTTCCCATTTGATCTTTGCTAACCAATTTGGTCCCCCCAAATCACATAGCTTTGTGAGAGCATGTACATGGAAGGAACTAGCTTTGGTTGTCATCATCTTGAATGTCTAGTGTTCTATGTTATCATCTATGTTATCTATGTTGTCCTTTACTTTGTACCTATCTAGTGAAAGAATATTTGGACAACTTTTGGATCTTGGATTGATTTTAATCTTTTTATTTTGTTTTATTGTAATAGTTTATCAATTTAATTTGTGTGTTTTGACGTAGAGTTGGTATTTATCTTATATTTGTTTGTATTTACGTCCTTGCCTTTTAGTAGTTTAAAATCTACTTTAAGTTTTTTTTTTTTTTTCTTTAGGGGATTAAAGCTAATCAGACAACCTTCATTTAGGTGAAGAGTAGTAGGTTGTAGTTGATTTCTATTTTCTAAATTATATTCATTTTTTATCATTACCATAAGCTATTTTGATTATAACTAGTCCAATTATGGATGGACCTATCTCTATCTCTCAACATCTTGAATGCCTAATTTTGTTTGACGTTATCATCTATATTGTCTCTTGCTTTGTACTCACACCATTCAAGAATAAGCAGTCTTTATAGTAAAAAAGTGTCTTAGATTGATTTTAATCTGAATATTTTTGTATATATAATAGAATAGTGTTTTAATTTGTATTCTTTTATGTTTTGAGTTGTTATTTATCGTATATTTGATTAAATTGAATGCTTACTCTTTACTAGTTTAAATTCTACTGTAAGTTTCTTATTTTTAGCATAAAAGGTTAAAATTAATTAGAGAAAACGTTAATCTTAAATTAAAACTAGCAATGTATAAGTAATATTTATTTTCTTTATTTATTTTTTATCATAATTATAAGCCAATTTAATTCCAACCTTTCATTACTCGCCTTCTTACAAGTGAAATATAAAATCTAATAATAGGGTGTCATATAAAAGAACAAATACCATTCAAATGAATGGTTCACATCTAATCAATACATCTAGGAGCATGTACATATAAAACACTATGCAACATCTTTATACATAAAGACATGTGCATATGCATTTGCATTCTATTTGGCATGCTTCAATACTGTCCAAACACTATAGGGACTTACTTGATGTCCAACTATAATAAACAAAGTCACAAATTCCTTCACTTGACAATTTGTCCCACTTGTGCTTCTAAGCACTACTTGGTCTAGATACTTGTAGGAAAATATGTACTTCTAAATAATAGAAAAATATGGTTTACGTTGTTATGGTGAAATTGGGGCAGCACATGAATTCAACATCAACTGTGTTCTTCAAACTTGTGAAAAATGCACATCAATTTCTAGTTTAGTGGAGATTCTTTGTTGAAGATTTCATAACTTGATTTAAAGTTCGATCATAAAGCACATGTTTCAACAAGACACTCATTATTACACACAAAATTAAGAACCTCTTTGCATTTGTAATTTTTTACAAGTTTCATTCCTCTATCTACATTAAACTCTTTTATAGGTTAATCACGTTAAATAATTGATTTTATCAAATTTATTAACTAAGATATAAAATTCCTCCACATAAATTTTAAATCTAAAATTATTGACACATTCTAAGGTTTCACCTTACAATTTTATTATTTGAGTTTTCTTCAATTCCCACCAAATTTGGACTTTATCCTAGTTTGCACTACCTTATACTACCATTCCTCTTTTGGTTTCAAAGATCCCAACATATTCCTCACTTTTTGTTAGTGTAGATTTATATTTTCTTGTTGCATTTTTTTTCTGATATATTTTTTAATTAAGTTAATAAATGGAGTATTTTTGTAAGTGTTGTGGTTGTGCTAGTCTCTCTTTTTTTTCCTAGATAAAAGGTCGAAGCTTTGCTCAATATTTATTGAAAAGCAACTACTCCATTGTATTGGCTCCAAAGGATGGGGTGTTAGCCTCTTGCATGATAGGTATAATTTGTAATTTTTTGGTATTCTTTTATTGTACTATCTTGATTGATTGTATTTGAAACCTCCCTACTCACACTTAATCTTTAATACATTAGTAGCTTCATGCTATTATCAGATATTCTAATTTTATTTTTCTTCTAGAGCATGAAAAGAACTAATGCAAGAGCCCAAGGGGAAGTAAGGATAACCCCTCTTTCTGATTTTCTTAACTCACTAAGTAGAGCTTCCCTTAGGTTCATACACCTTCAATGATGTGTCTCCAATCCTCTCTCATCCTTCTAACCAAAAGTGGTAGAAGTTATCATCTTCATAGATCAACCCTTAAAGAGAATCCTAGGTTTCTAGACTACTTACTATATAGTTTTGATGCAAAACCCAACTGAGGCTCTGAGGCTTGAACCTATTGGAAATGTAATGCAAGGTAGGTGACTAAGAGGGGGAAGGGGCATGGGGGTGGGTGTTCAGGAGTGCGGGGGTGGGAGGTTGGGGGTGAATCAAAAACCACTTAAAACTTCTTTCTCATAATCCATGTTATTATATTATCTAATCTACTTGCATGCATGGAACATAAATCAATAAAGTAACAACACCATAACACTGATTGGTAACCTAGAAACCCTCCAAGTAGAAGGTAAAACTGGGCTACGGATGACACCACAATGCTTCACTACTGTAGTAATAAAGTTAGCCTATTAAGGCTTATAATTGATCACTTCTGGCGATCTACTTGGTTAAGAGTAAGTAGGATGGTTAGATTTACCATGTGAAAGGATTTATACAATACAATTAAGTATGTACTACATTAGGAGTTTCTGTAAAGGATTGTTAGGTCCACCTTGTTAAAGGATTTGGGACTGGTGCACCTATTACCTAATGAATCAGTGGATTGATCTCTTCTATGCAACTTAGTTTGCTAATGAAGGTCCTTTGAAGTAAACTGATCGCCTGATTGTGAAAGATGAGTCTATGCCTTTCCTTTATGCTTCTTGTAGCCTTCTACATACTTTTCTCTTTTAGATTCTCTTGTATGCAATGCTCTTCAATTAATAGTACATTATTTGGATAATCAAATTAGCTTATATTTATATCCATCCAAATAATTGCATTGGTAACTTGGCTACAACTTCAATAGTTTCAAAAATAATTACAAAGTCGGCTCAGTGTTGAGACTTGGGTCCAATAGCTTACTCGGGTGATACTGTAGACACTTGGGAAACATTGTCACCTTGGCTAACTCAAGCACTCAGCTGATACTAGATGCTTGGTCCATGTTGATCACTCAAAAAAATTGGTTGGCTTGGTTCACACTACTATGCCTACTCAGTTCTCATTCTAAAACAAGAATGCTAACTTGACTTAGTTTACACTAGAGCTCAGTAGATATTGTCAACTCAATTGACACTGCTCTCTTCTTTCTTGATTAACACTATTAACTTTGTTCACAGATGAGCTCAGTTAACACTTCTTTCTGGTAGCTTGGCCACTACTAACTTCTCAAAATGACTAGGTGTTTTGGCACTAATTGAAAATATGTCATGTCATAAGGTCTACAATCTCCCCCTTTGGCATTAGTGACAAAAACACTTATCATGCACAAAATCTGAAATCAAAATTCTCTAGTTAAACTTCATCTTTGAGTGTGCTCTGTTCTGTAGCTTGGTTTGCACTAAAAACTTTGCAACTCGGTTTGAACTTAAAACTACATTTTTAATTTTTCAAAATTGTTTTTGTTTAACTTCTTTGTATATATCTTCTGTTCTGCATATTTTTTCTATACATATTATCTCTATTATATATATATAGATATATATATCCTTTCCCCTTTTAGATATACTTTCCCCCTTGTTTTTGTTACAAATGCCAAAAATTTACAAGGTTACGCCAAAATAAGAGAGAAAATCATGATGTACCTTCAAAATGAAAGACATAGTCTTATCCTAGTTATCTTGTACCACCTTTAATATGTGCAGATCAATTGAAGCTCTGTTGATAACTCCAACATGTGGTTTGCCACTGAAAGGTTTGTGTCCTTAACCAGTGTCTTTGCATGATCTATTTTCTTCTGCATAATGTCCATGTGGGGAAACATCATACTGTTTATATCTACCAAGATTACCCTTATTTCGGCCTCTTGTCTTAATAGCTCTTCCTAAAGATCTATCAAAAATGTGACTTTTGCAAAATGATTTGAACTGGAACTTGGTTTGAGTGCCAACTAACTGGCACTAGCCTCCAAGTCCATATCAATCTTAGTCAGTTTGTCTTTTATTTCCTTGGTAAAATTGGTTGTATCACTCAACTTTACAAATAAAGATACAACATTGTTCACAACATTTTCTAAAGCAAAAATTAAAGTAGACAATTCTACTTGATCAATTGCTATTTTATGTGCTACATTTTCTAGCACTTTATTTTCAAACTTCCTTTCACCTTTATCAATATTTGTGTCTTCATTGAACTTATGTACAACTTTAACCACTTGTTCAATGATAAGGGATTTTTCATGTACCTCAATAGATGGTGCATCCACAAATATATCTTTGATATCCTCTAAAACTTTTCTTCTATCCCTTTCTACCCTTAGGATCTATTTCTTGGCCCTTTTCTTCCATAGTTCTCCCAATATGTCCATTTTCTCAACAGACAAATTAGGTTGGTCCCAATTTCGTATTACAATCTCTTCATCCAAATCAATATCATCAACAATATTTCCTTTTCCTTTTTCTTTGATAGCTAATGAAGTTATGATCTCCTTTCCTTTATTAACTGAATCCTTCTTTAGCTACTACTCGGTTGATACTATGGGAGCCTACTGCTCAGTTACCACTGGAAGAGAACTCTGTGAAGATGTAATAGTCTTCACTTCACTACTTGATTGAACTGGGTTCAAATTAGTAGACTGTAGCTCAGGTGCTACCTTAGGAGGTGTAGATGGGAGTGATGCTATGACCTCTGCGACAATTTTCTTAGCATTTAGACTCTTTGATTGTCTAAGCCTCTTGTAGGTCTCCCTCTTCTTTAATATCAAACATTGTTTTCCACATATTGGTTGTGGAATGTAAAAAATCCTCTATTTTATTTGAAATTTTTTGAAAGGCTTTGAATCTAGGAGTTTTCCTACTTTCATGCTTAGACATTACGTCCTTTATTTCCTTTTTCGAGAGGTTTTCCATTATTTTCTTCAAAGTCTAATCTCTGATGTCTTTCTATATCTTTACTTAATTTTTCCAATAATAAGAGACAACCTTTAGTAGGGCTTCAAGGGTAGGCTCTTTGAGTTCAGAGGGGTCATACTTCCATCTAGCCATTTTCTCAACTAATGCTTCTTCAATTTTTTCTACTACTATTTACTTCTGGAATCAGATTTAAAGAATTTGAACCCTACCATTCCACTTCCTTCCCTTACAGTTTTCAATTATTTCTCAAAGGTAGGTGGTGTCTTCTTTAGAGAGATTATTGGAGTTGTGTCTTCATCTACATCATCATCCTCATCCTCAAGCTAGAATTTCCTTCTTGGCTTCCTAGGCTTGGTAGCAGTGATTACAAGGGTAGAGGACCTTGTTGATTTCTTTGATGGAATCTTTGCCTTCTTTTTAGGAGGCTCCTCTACCTCTTCTTCTTCTTGATCAACTTCCTCTTCTTCTTCCTCTTCTACATCATCACATTTACCTTCAGTAAGCATGAGAGGATAATTTGGTTTGGAAAGCTTCTTCTCAATGTTTTCTAACCTTTTCTTTCCTCTCTTCAAGATTTGAGAAATCAAAATCTCAAGTGAGACTCTAGTCTTTTCTTCTCCATATGTTCCAAAATATGTTGCTTTAGGATCTATAGGCTCATTTATGAGATCCTCAATGAAATCTCTAATTTCATCAATGTTCACCTCATATGCCAAAGGTTTCACCCATGCAATCCTAGGTCTGACTGCCTGAATATGCACTTTATCACAGTCAACCAGGAAGTACATGTCTTGTTCATAATCATCAACCAATTTTTTGGGGATCCTAAACCTACTTTGCATCCTCTCCTTAAAGTTTTCAAAGTTTGCATCCATGATGCCTTCAAAGTTCTCACCCATTTCATCTATGAATTCATTGATCTGATATAGCACGTGGGTGTCTTTCTTCCATACAATAGTTCCTTTTAATGGAAAGAATTTTTGCACATAAAAGAATTTTAAAAAAAAGAGTGAACCAAACTTACATGAATTGTTCTTGGAGGCTCAAATGCTCTCCATGTTCTTGCTCAACTCAATGCACTAAATCTCAACAAGGTCTTAAGACATGTTCTTCTTAACAACTTTATATGCCAGATCAACTGTTTCACAAGGCATGATGTTTGGTCAAATTGAACTATAGATCTTGTGAACTATGACATGAATTTCAAACTTGATTTCCATGTTAGACACATTATTCAACTTCATGCCCTTTCTATCCCATTCAGCTAGGGTTAGCTTGGCCAATTCTATCCATCCTAGGGTTTTGGTTGCCTTAGGACTTCTACAACATTGGGTACCCAATTATTCAATGGATCATCTTCTTAGTGATGGGAAATAGTTTCTCAAGCCAAAAGGTCATGTTGTGGACTCAAATCAATACAAACCTAATCCACATAATTCAAAATTTCCTCGACATATGAATGATGTGGGTCAAACCCTTAACTTTAAAATGCTTGTGTTTTGGTTTCAACACATCATTTTCACACAATGCACTATATGCCTGATCTAGCTCAAAATTTCCCAATTCTTGAATTGAATAGTGATAAAATGACCTTATATCATGAATAAGAAGTACCTTGGGAGGAATAGCTGAGTGTGCTTCTAGTGGATCCTTCTCTTCAACAATTGTGAAATAAAGCTTGAACTTGGGTGGAATGCAGTCTATGTTTTTCACCAACATCGTAGAACCCTTTTTAACCTTTTTGCTCCAAGAGGCTTCCATATCACTCAGTTGATGAGGGACTATAGATGATAACTTCACCTGTGACTTTCCTTCAACACAAATTTTCTCTTATTCCCTTAGGGGCTCAAAGAATGCTCTGCTCTACTAAATCTCAGAATTCGTGGTGAAGATATGAATATTTGATTTCTCCTTTTTATTAGATTTTCTATTTTAGGGCCTCATTAATGCTTTGTATATAGGTAGGTGAAGGAGGCTTGATTAAGTCTTCAAACTTTGAGTGCACCTTGAAGCACCGTTAAGACTAGATGACCCCACTTGGTTGAGTCTGATCTTGCTTAGTTAAATCTGAGGAGTAACTCGATTAGAACTTACAACTTGGTTATAATTAAAACTTGACATGATTCTTCTATTTGTCCTAGTACATCTACTATGCTAATTCAGAATTTCTCATTTGCATGACTGAAAATGATGTAGAATATGATTTTTTTCACATCTCTAGTGGCCTCCTTGCATGCTTATGTAGAGATTATTGAATCACCCAACTTATTTTCCTCAGTGTCAATAACTTCACTATTTTGGCTTGAATTCTTTGGATATTTTCTCACCCATTGTCACTCCATTTGAGTCTTGATATTATTAGCTTTTGATTTCTTTTCATCTTCAACTATAGCTCGATTCATATAGTTCTTTGCTAGATGACCAAGTTCTTTGCATACATAGCATACTTTGGTAGGATTCCTCTTTTTCAAGTGATTCCTCATACAATTAGCTCCAATGTGTCCATACTCACCACATAGATAACATCTGCATCATGTGTTGTAGTCCCAAAAGATAGCTTTAGCAAGTTGTTCAGTAGGATCCCATTTCTTGGTTCTGCACAATGAATATTTATGACCTTATTTGTTACATGAGAAGAATTTTCCTTCAAACTTAGTTTTCTCTGTGCACTCACTTGCTCTATGTCCATGTTTGTTACAACTGTAACATTTACCACTCCAACATTTGTTTGATGTATGCGCTAAATTTCCATAATGATTACATGTAGGTCTTTTGTTGTTTTGAGCTCCTTGATGTAATGATTCTCCTTGTTCAGTGTGGCCCAATCATGCTTTCCCTTTGTGTCTATTTTGAGATAGCTTAGTCAAATGATCCATGTTTTCTTGTGATCTCATCGTTATTTCATTGGTTTCTTTTTCTAATATAAGATCATTTATGAGTCTTTCATTTTGTGTGCTTAGATTGATGAATTTTTGATTTATACTATTCAATTGATTTATCATATCTGCCTGATGTAGTGAAAGCTAGTGAATTTCATTGTCATTTTCTTCTAGTCTGGTGTTGTGTAATTTTTTTTTTTCTTCTACCATATCTTTATCATTGTCAACTTTGTTCATCTATTCCATAACTTCACATGTCCTGACTGAATGAATCTCCTATTATCTTTTTCAATTCTTTGATTTCTTCATGCAGATTGAGGTTCCTTCCAAGTAGATCTTCTATGGTTGCATCTTCTTCATCTGAACTTCTTTCTCTACAAATATCTTCAATTCTTTCTTCTGTGTATAAATTTTCATTCATTTGTATTGCCAATTCTTCTCTTCTCTTCATGGATTGAGAGAGTTGATTCTTCATTTTCTTGATTTGTTCCATGGCCACATGTAGATCCAACTTTTCATTTCCAATGAATTTCTCTAGCTTGTATACTTCTATTGTCTCTAATCTTTTTTCTCAAGCTACTAAACTTTTGATCAAAGAACCTTGCTCTGATACGAATTGTTGGAAATGTAATGCAAGCTAGGTGATTGAGAGTGGTGGTGGGAGGGGAGAGGGGTGAATCAAGAACCACTTAAACTTCTTTCTCTTAATCCACTTTATCATATTATCTAATCTACTTGCATGCATGGAACATAAATCAATAAAGTAACAACACCATAACACTTTGACACAAGATTAGACACAAGATTGGTAACCCAAAAAACCTCCACATAGAAGGTGAAACTGGGGTAGGAATGACACCCACAATGCTTCACTACTATAGTAATAAAGTTGGCATATTAAGGCTTAAATTTGATCACTTTTGGTGATCTACTCGGTTAAGAGTAAGTAGGAATGTTAGGTCCACCTTGTGAAAGGATTTATACAATACAATTAAGTATGTACTTTGTTAGGAGTTTTTGCAAAGGACTATTAGGTCCACCCTGTTAGAGGATTTGGACTGATACACCTGTTAGGACAAATCAGTGGATTGATCTCTACTATGTAAAATTTTTTTCTGATGAAGATCCTTTCAATTAAACTAATCACATGACTATGATAGATGAGTCTCTACCTTTCCTTTATGCTTCGTGTAGCCTTCTAAATACTCTATTATTTCATATTCACTTGTATGAAATGCTCTTTAATTGATAGTACATTATTTGGATAATCAAAATAACTTATATTTATATCCATCCAAATAATTGCATTGGTAACTTGATTACAACTTCAATAGTTTCAAAAAAATTACCAAGTTGGGTCAATGCTAAGACTCGGTTCCAATAGCTTACTTGGGTGATACTGTAGACACTCAGGCAACATTGTCACTTTGGCTAACTCTAGAACTTGATTGATATTGGATGTGTGGCCCATTCTGATCACTTGGAAAACTTGGTTGGCTCAATTCTTATTGCTCTACCTACTCGGTTCTCATTTTGAAACAAGAATGTTAACCTCACTTGATTTACACTAGAGCTCGGTAGATATTGTCAACTCGATTGACACTTCTCTCTTCTTGGTTGGTTAAAATTGTTAACTTGGTTCACACATGAGCTTGGTTAACACTTCTATTTAGTAGATTGAGCATTGCTAACTTTTCATAATGACTAAGTATTTTGGCACTAATTAACAATATGGCATGCCATAAGGTCTATAGAACCATCACCAACTTTGAGTGAATTTTGTATTTCTAGGATCATGTGTACAGGAACAACTCAATTTCACATACTAGTTATGCCTACTGAGGGTAATTCTCATATAAGCCTAGGATTGAGCTAGTAACCTTTTGGTTGAAAATGGGCCTTAAGTTTTGGAAACCCTTAATGACCATGTGTAAAAAATATTGATTTGAGTATTCTATTGGGAAATACACATTGGCCTCAGAGGGTTTGGGTTGATTCCACAATTAGTTCAAAAACTCTTAAGTGTTTTCTCTAGGAGAGATGGCTAATTAGGCCTCCATTTACAAATCAAGTACTTAAATTGGTTACTTCTCTTGTCAAAACCAACTAGAGGACCAAGAGATTACCAAGGAGATCCCTAATTTCGAGTTTCAACCTTTGGTTACAAATACTTGGATAGTTAATTGTTGGAAATACAATAGGGAAAGTAAATGCTGAGAGGGGGGTGAGTAAATCAGTCCTTCAAAAATCTAACCATAAAATCATTTACCACACATCCATCTCACAATTTGCATGCAAACTAAAAATGCTAGCTAAACATATTCATCCATAGCATGAAAGAAAATAACATTCAACACATGTATGAAACAAGATATTTGGTTACCTAGAAACCCTCGAATGAGAAGGTAAAATTGGGCTGGGGATGACACCCACAAATCTCCACTATTGTAGTAATAAAGTATATCCAATGAAGGCTACAATGTTTGATCATAAAATATGATCTATTATGTGAAAGGTCTACCCTATTCAAGGCTTCCAAGATTGTTAGATCTTACCATGTTAAAGGATTTCAACACCCTATTAGGAGTGTGTCTGATTAAAGGACTTTATCTTACAATGAAGTGAGGAACCTATTAAAAGATTTATAATAGCCTATTAGGACTACTCTGTTAAGAGATTTAATTGATTCACCTGCTAGACTGTCTCAACAATGATCCTTCGGTTAGCACTCTTCTGCTAGATAACAAATCACCTCTTTCCTGATGTGTACTTGGTCCTCTCTAATCAGATGTATCACTTATGTCCTCTAACTCCTTTCTTTTGTTCTCCTCTGAATGATTCTACAATGTATCTCAATTCAAAACTCCTTAGCCACCATGAATTCTATGTTTCCTCATGCAAAATTCTTTTTTCTTTCATTCTACACTTACATATTTTAGGGTTTGTCCTCCTGAAGAAGACTTAGGTGACTTAGGTTTAGGTATCAATCAATGATTGTGATTCACCGATTTTGCCACTTAAAACATCCCTTCAATTGATTAGTTGCATGTACTACATAAGGATCTACAATATAGATTTGTCCTTATCATCTTAGAATCTTAAATCAACTCAAAAAAGGTTTACATAGAAGTTTGTGCCATTACAAACAACTATGTCCAAAACCATTTAGTCAACACTTGAAGTGTTTGATGCTCGACATCCAATGTCTCTTTAATGTTGTAACTTAGCCTTTGAATGACTAAACCTTTGAATGACTCGACATCTAAATGACTCGACATCTACTATCTACTTGACACTTGAGTGACTCAACACATACTACTATCTGACAATTTACGCTTCGCATACACTACTTGTTTGTCATGAACTAAGAAAATGACTTAAGTGTGTTGTCACTTATATGTCAAAACCAATCTAAGATTAACAATCTCCCCCTTTGACATGAGTGGCAAAAAAAATTGGTCATGAATGAATAACCTTAGCCTTTGAGCATAACTCAAATAATGTCCATTTCAGTACTTGATTTACAAACAAAATTTGAAAATTTCACAAAACACTTATGATTTAATAGTCACACCTCAAAAATTCTATAACTCCCCCTGAGTTGATTGTTCTATTCTAATTTTGAAACTAAATACTCCTACTGAGTAGATCACTTTGTTTCTGGTTCTATACTGTAGTCTCCATCTATGTTTGGTCTCCCCCAAAACTTATTCTTTCCTTTCATGCATTCTCCCCCTTTCTTCATTTTCCACCCTTTGTTCATTCTCCTCCTTTTGACACTTATGTCATGGGTTGTACAAGAATTGTGTGTTTGTCTAAGAAAGATTCATGGACCTCCATCATTATCTTCAGTGATACATCCTAGTTGCCACATGCTACCTCCAAAGATTTTATCTGTATGTCTAACTTGACAACAAGGGTTACTAAGCCTTTATATGTACAAAGATGGGGATCTTTCTTCAACAATGTCTTTGCATAGGCTAGTTCCTTGTGTAACACCTCCATGTGAGGGGCTAACATGGATTGGATGTTGATCAGTGTAGCCCTAATATTTTCATCTTGAGCATGTAAAGATGATAACTGACTTTGTGCTGATAATAAATTTTTTAAATGAGACTAGTTCTTTGACCAAGAGATTGTTGTAGAATGTTAACTTTTTTCTTCAAATCTCCCTCCAGATGGTCAATATATCTCTGCACTTCTTGTGTGAATAGGGGAACATCACACAACTTGGTGTAAAGAGAGAAAATATTCTCCAACATCTTCTTTACAACCTCAATCTTGGTTGCTAACTCAACCTAGTGTAGTGCAATGATGCTAGATATTTGCTCATCCACCTTTGTTGGAAATTTCTTCTCAGACCATTCCAATAATTTGACATTGGAATCTAGGTCTTCATCATTGATCTTTTCCACAATATTTTTGAACTTCTCAATGATTGTCTTGGCTTCATCAAGTGCAAGTAGGTTGAATGCATTGAGAAATATTTCCTTGATGTCATGAAGTTCTTATTTCTGCCTATGCTCCCTTTTGAGCAGTTCTTCATGTTTCTTCCTTGCCAAAGCATTTGCAATATGCTCATTTTCTCTATTGTGATTGTTGTAAGATCATAATTTGGCAACTCAATCACCTCATCTAATTTAATTTCACCATAGGATGTCACCTCATCAACCTTAGATTTGTTAGGACTTGGCCTTGATACTTGCAATGGTGTAGCTTTAGTACTCAACCTGTGAAGTGCTTGACTAGGAGTAGGAGTAGCAGTGTTTGGTAAGGTAACTAGTATTTGTACTGCTATCACTTCCTCTAGCTTTGTAGTCAAGATTGAATCTTCAATCCCATCCTTCTCCTTTTCTTTGATTTCTGCTCTACCTTGTGCTTATGTTGTAGGTATAGGATTGGCTTCTTGACCTGGTTGGACTGGTCTCCTTTCTTTCTCAATTATTGTAATTGTTGGTACTGAAACCTTTTCTACCTTGGTGTTGATATGTGAGGAAATTATTTACTTCCTTTGATATACTACAATAGACATTGTAGGTTGCACCTCTATAGATTAAGGGGGGTAATGGATAATTCTTGTGTTCTCACCCCTGCAGATGCCAATTCTACCTTCTCAATATCATACACACTCACAAACATAGGATAATTGCATAATTATGCCTTAGTGGTGGAATCAACCAGTAGCTTTTTCATATCATCCTTTGTTAGGGGATTGATGTTTTGAATGGTAGTGTCAAACACATCCTTAATCTTTACTATATCTGATCGTGGACTGGCACTTGACATGTGCACTTCTGGCACACTCTAGTCTTGTTATTTCTCTTCCTTAGCTATTGCCTCTGTAGTGCCTTCCCCATGTGCTTCCTTTATAGATTCATCATTAGTTACTTCAATTACATCTTGTTGTGTTTTTCCTTCACCTACTTCCATAGGTTCCTACTCAATAGCCTTTTGTATTGTCAGCCCATAGATCACCTTCCATATTTGTGTGCTTTGGAAAAAAATAGCTTCAATCTTGTTCTATAAAATGTTAAAAGCTTTGTACTTTGGAGAAAATCTCCCCTTATACTTGTTAATAGCTTTTGTCATCTTAGATTTGTCCAAATCTGGCATCACTCTTTCAAGTGTAGTCTCTCTAATGTTTCTCTCTATTTTGAGACTATATTTCCACCTTTTCTCAACTCTATCATATAGGCTCTTGGGTAAAGAGTTGGAAATCTCAATTGGAGTCATTTTGAAAGTTTCCATCATGGCATATATAGACTCTTCTACTTTGTGGACCCAAATGTTCCAAAAAAGTTCCTAAAAGATTACATCAAAGAAGGTATTCAAATCAAGAACTTCCCAAGTTTATCAAACTCAACATGTGTAAATCCACTTAAATCAACATTATTCTTGATATTTTCACACAAGTTATCTAAATTAGAAGAGGGACTATGAATTACCAATTTGAATTGGTTATTATCATTTGACTTAGTCCTCTCCTCATCTGATTTAGCTGGGGAAATATACTTCCTTCTTTGCTTTTGCTCAGGTTCATCTTCTTCTATATATGTGCTATCTCTTTTGCCTTTAGGCTTCTGAACTTCCCTCACCTTCTTGAAAGTAGCTCTTGTGCAAGCCCTAGTAATAGGAATTGTAGGCTTTTTCTATGAAGGCTTTATAACATTTTTAGGTTTTATTGTTGTTGGCTTCTTTGCTTTCCTCTTCTTCTCTTCTATGGCAACAGATACTTCATTAGCTTCTTCTCCCTCAACACCTTCATCAATTTTTCCATCTTCTTCTCCTTGGTCCTCACCTTGACCTTGTATAAGAGCAAGTGGCACTTGGGTAGGTGCATCTTCATCATCTTCATCATCTTCTTCCTCTTCATCTCCTTCTACCCCTTCACCAAATTGTTCCTTGAGTTTATTCACAAGCTTATTCTTCTTCCTCATCACATAATTTGTCTTCAAATCCATTGCTATCTTTGACTTAGCTACATCATAGTTTCCAAAAGCAGTAGCATCCTTATCTACTTCCTCTACTAGTAAAGTAGTGATGGCTATAGATGCCTCATCAACATTAATCTCATAAGGTAATGGCCTGAGCCATCTCACCCTTGGAACAATAGCTTGTACATATGTGAAATCAACATCAACTAGAAAAGAAACATCATTGAAATGCTTCTCTACTAGTGATACTAGAATCCTCTATCTTTATTTTATTGACTTCTTAATGTCTTCAAAGTAGCTAGTCATTATAGACTCAAAATTATTTCCATGTTGCTCTATAAATTCATTAATCTAAACTACAACTAACCTTTTAGTCTTCCAAGCTATTTTCCCAAATGTGGGCAAAGTGTTATGCACATAGAAAAATATGCAAACAAGCATTGAACCAAATTTGAATTGTGTACTTTTTGTTTTCCTTATGGCTTCCAAGTTTTTAGATAATTTCTAGAGTTGTAACCTCAAAAGGCCATAAGAATGGTCTTTCTTCACTATCTTGTAACCCAAATCCTTAGCCATATAAGGTATATTGCTTAACCTACTGGATTGAAAGAACTTATGTGCAATAATTCTCACTCCAAATGTAATTAGGGGATCAATAATTGTATCTATGGTCATCCCTCTCTTGTTCCATAGTGCCCACGTATTCTTCTTAATTGCCTCTTTTGCATCACTCCTCATTGTCTTAGGTCTATCTAGGGTTGGATGCCATGTCACTCTATGAATAATCCTCTTTGTGATTTTGATAGGGCCATCCTCCAACCATATATAATTGTCATGAATTCTACTAAGAAAAATCTTAATCCATTCTATCTTGAATACATTCAGAAAACCTAGGGCACAAGTTAACCCTTTTTTCTTTCTACAACCTTGTATTCTTCTTTCAATACTCCGTTCTCACACAATTTTCCATATAACTCTCTTATTTCCATGCCTGCAATGCTTCCAACCTTACATCTTGTATCATCAAAACTTATGGTGGTATCATAGAAACAATTAATGCTCAATTAATGCTCAATGCTTACATATTTGTAAGCTCGGTTCCAATAGAAATTTTGACTCACTCAACTTCCATGTAATTCTTACTACACTTGGCAACCATAGGGAGCTCGGCCAACACTATCACCTTCAATAGGTTGGCAATAACTAAATTTTCACTTGCCAACCATAGTGAAATTGTTCGTGCTCGCCAACAACATGAAAACTTATAGATTTCTTCTAATTTCTAACCAATACTTTGCATCTAACTTCATGCATATATGATCTTTTTAGAACTCAATCTTTGGAATTGATGTATAATTGAACTTTGAAATATCAGTCCCACACATGCCTCTTAATTCCCTAGTTGGGGGTGGTGAAATCACTTGATCCATTAGATGAAGTGACCCCATCTGAATGCAATATACTAAAATATTCTTTTTTCTTCCATGTCTTATTCATCTACACTTTTCCTTCTTCAACATCAACCTTTCCTTTGCATTTGTTGAATTCACTTGTAGGTGCTCTTGACCTTGTTGGACAATTTCTGCTTATTTGAGTAGTCTTCAAATAGATAAAACATGTAATTTGACTCAACCATCTAAGTGTGTTCTAATTCAATTTTCATAAACATGTCCATACTCTTGACAATAGTGACAACTATACCTTGTATTGTAATCCCAATTGTAGGACCTGTCATGTCAGTATGGTTTACCTTGGCTTGCTTGTTTGATGACCAGTTAGGCTTTGATTTGCACTCATATGCTCTATATCCATACTTCTTATAGTTGTAGCAGTAACCTTTAAATATTTGTATGATTGATGTCTTGCTCTTGCATTGATGTGCCTGATGTCCTTGATCATTGCACTTGTGACAATTACCCATGAATTTCTTCTTAGGGTTATGATTTGCATTGTTTCTCCTACAAACATTTTTTGTATGACCTATCTTTCCATAATTTTGAGAAGTGGGTTTGTAGTTCTTACCATTTTTGCTCCTCTATTTACTAGTTTTACATGATTCTCCTTCTTCAGTACTCGTGTAACCCAATCTAGTAGTATTATTGTTAGATCTAGGAGATCTCATCAATTTCTCAAAATACTTGATGGCTTCACTACGTCTGTTGAAACTTTCATAAATTTATTTTTCTCTTTTTAGATCATTTCTTAGTTGTTCATTCTACAACTTTAGCATTGTGATCTTGATATCTTTTCCATTCAATTCATGATTAGCAATCATCATTTGATTCAATGTTTCCAGTTACATGTGAGCAATCCTATTCACCTCTAATGTCTTCTCTTCCAATCTATTGGTTAGTATCCTTTTGTCATCTTCAATCATGACTTTGTCCTATTCAACTTTATTTTTCTTCTCAATCACCTCACATAGAAATACTGATTGGACTTCTTGTTTTATCTTAAGATTTCTGACCTCTTCGGTTAGGGCTCAATTCTTTTCCATAAGATTTGCAACTGCTACATCAAATTCACTTGTGTTTCCATCTGCAAATAATTTAGTAGTGTCAATCTCTTGATAATGTGTGTCATTTTCTTCAATAGCTATCTCTTTCCTTCTCTTCAATGAGTGCTTCAACTCATCTCTTGCTTCATTCAACTCATCTAGGCAAAGCTAGATTCCAATCTTCTGATTATCAATAACCTTTCCCAACTTGTAGACTTTCATCTTCAAGATCTTTCCTCACAACTACAAAGCTTTCCTTTCCAGAGAACCAATGCTCTAATACCAATTGTTGGAAATACTGTAGGAAAAGTAAACTTTGAGAGGGGTGGGGAGTGAACCAGTCCTTCAAAATTTTAACCATAAAATCATTCACCACACATCCATCTCATAATTTGCATGTAAATTGAAATAGCTAGCTAAACATATTCATCCATAGCATGAAAGAAAATAACATTCAACACGTGTATGACACAAGATATTTGGTTACCTAGAAATCCCCCAATGAGAAGGTAAAATTGGGGTGGGGATGACACCCACAAATCTCCACTACTATAGTAATAAAGCGTATTGATCATAAACTATGATCTACCCTATGAAAGGTCTACCCTATTAAAGGCTTACAAGATTGTTAGAACTTACCTTGTTAAAAGAGTTCAACACCCTATTAGAAGTGTGCCTGATTAAAGGACTTTAACTTACAATAAAGTAAGCAACCTATTAAAGGATTTACAATAGCTTGTTAGGACTGCTCTATTAAGAGATTTAACTAATTCACCTACTAGAATGTCTCAGCAACGATCCTTCGGTTAGCACTCTACTACTAGATAATAGATCACCTCTTTCTTGATGTTTACTTGATCCGCTCTGATCAAATGTATCACTTATGTCCTCTAACTCCTTTCCTCTGTTCTCCTTTAACTAATTCTACAATGTATCTCAATTCACAACTCCTTAGCCACCATGAATACTCTTTTTGTGCATGCAAACTTCTCTCTACTCACATTCCACACATCTTTTAAGGTTTTTCCTCCTTAAGAAGGCTTATGTGACTTAGGGATATGTATGAATAAATGATTGTGATTCACCCATTTTTCTTTTTAAAACATCCCTTCAATTGATTGGTTGCATGTACTGCATAGGGATCTACAATATAGATTTGTCCTTCTCATCTTAGAATCATAAAATAATTCTTAAGTTGGCTAAAAATGATTTACATAGAAGTTTGTGCCATTACAAACAACTATGTCCAAAACTGTTTGCTCAACACGTGAAGTGTCTAATGCTTGACATCCACTATCTCTTCAATGCTGTAACTCAACCTCTGAATGACTCAACATCCATTAATCACTTGACATCTGAATGACTCGGCATCTACTATCTACTTGGCACTTGAGTGAATCAACACATATTGTATACCTGACAACTTATGCTTGACAAACACTACTTATTCAGCATGAACTAAGAAAATGACTTAAGTGTGTTGTCACTCATATGTCAAAACCAATCTGAGATTAACATTAATGACAAGACAACATTTTAGGAATGGTGTATACATAGGGATATACACCTAGTGCACGTTGTTTCTCCTTCCTACTTGCAAGGGCATAAATACAAGTTGCAAAATCCTTAAAAGGCATATTTCATACTAGCATTCCACCAAAGGCCATTAAATTCCCATGGTGGAAATGTCTAGGAAATAAAAAACAATCCAAAACCCTAGGTTAAGAGGCAAAACCAGAGCAACGGAGATAAAAATTGCTATAACTTGAGTTGTAGCAATGGTAAAGTCACAAAACCTATTGCATTTGAAATATTACTCTCTAAGGAATCCAAGCATGTGAATATTTCTTTTACTCTAGGTCCGTACATGTCCATACAATCAGTAAAACAAAAAAATATTGCAGGAAAACAAGGAATTTTATTGATTCAAATGAGCATTTACATCATTTTTCCTTCCACCCACATGGAATGGAAATTTGAAGGCCTTCCCCAATGGTTACAATTTTTTTTCAGACCATTTAGCCATTTGGGGAGCAATTTTACATTATTTTGACCTTTTGTCAATTTTGAAATTTAAGAGCAATTTCACTCATTAGAAGTCAACAAGACCTTATAGGGACTAATAAGAATTAACAAGGCTAAAAACACAAAAATATCTTAAAATCTATCATTGATTGGACCCTTTGACCATAGGTTTCGCAAGTGGCTTATAAATGCCAAATCCTAGGACTAGGTCTTGCAATTGGGTCATAAAACATGCAAAGTATCTAGTTTGTCCTATTCCTAAACATAACTCCAACCTCAAGGATGTGTGAACAATGTTTGATGATCTCCATCCTTCATGAAGTGTCTTTAGTTAGTAGTAGGTGCTCCTGCAACAAGAACTTTACAATTTTATTTTTTTTAATTCTTTCACTTATAAATTAATAGTTTTAATAATTTATATTTAATACACTTGGAGATCTTGGATTATCATTATATAGGTTGCTTAAAAATTAATTATGGTATTCTCTTGCATCTTCAAACAATTAAAAGTGTTAGATTTTTTATGAATAATATGTTGAATAACCAAAAATAAATATTCAATCAAATGAATAACTAGAGAACATGTGATATGCACAAGATAACACCATATTTTTATTGTAGAAAGACCAAATGGGAAACACCATGGATAATTGATAAGTAGGAGATAATTTCCACAGCAAGTCAAATTGTGATATTGCTATCAGGATTTAATTGTGCAATTTTGAATCGGACTCATTAACCCATATTTCATGAGTAGTGATTCAACATGAATCCATCTCTCATGAGTATTGTTCCATTTATTCTCATGAGAGATGGATTCATGTTGAATCACTACTCATGAAACATGGGTTAATGAGTTTGACTCAAAATCACACAATTAAATCCTGATAGCAATATCACACCATGGATAATCTTAACTCTCAATATAGTAGAACTAGCTATTCATATTACAAGTGCTCACTACCAATAATCCCATTGCCAAAGATGTAGGGGCTCATTGTAGGAGGGCTCACTTCCAAGAGTAGAATAGGAAAACAAAATGAATTATTATAATTTCATCTGGACATTTGCAAACATAATATTATTCATAGAACACACACACACACACACATGGAGCTCAACATTACCCCATGAATGTTATTTACACACTTCAAAGTAATTCACTATAGGTTAGATGTAGAATATGCCATATAGTTGTCTTCCATGAGTCAACTAAAACACATCATTTATTGATACCAACTAGAGATTACGTGTTTCATCTATTTCTTATCTTTGTCCCAAAGTTAAAGAAACAAAGACATCCACATGAACAAATGTTGACATGTTGTTGACATTTTTTCTAGAGGAATGAAGTAACTAGAAAATTAAATTAGCAAAAAAATAGTAGTATGACCAAAGCACTAAAACTCATTAAATCCTAAATATACAAACAACACATATACCAAAATACATTGTCAAAATCTCATATCCATATCTATACATGTGGAGTAATGCAAACCAGCATAAGATTAGATTAACTACTCAGATTTTGAAATCCATAACTGAATAATCCAACAAAGCTTTTTTGATATCAATAACAACCAATATTGCGTGACCAAAACATTCTCCTTCATCAATGACAAACTTCTAATAATATCACCCTTTGTCATTGATGGAAAAATACTAAAATAAGTACAAAAATTATAACTATCAAAACTTTTGCATTAGCTATTATGTTCCCCCTTAATCATTATTGACTATCCTCTTCTTTCTTCTATTCTCCTTCTTTACATACTCTTTTCCTTCTTAAATTATTTTTTCCCTTTCCCATTAAGGACATAGGGTATCGAGAAAGATGCCAAAAAGAAAAACTTCAATTACCTTCAAGATAAATTATCCTTGTACTTATCTTTAAGTTCTAATTTTAGAAACTTCCAATAATTATTATAGACAAAAGCATTGAAAACCGACTATTACACTTCACATGCAAGCTAATAGAGTTAATCAAGGTATTTGGTATAATCGGACTTAACTCTTCTCTCTACTTCATCTAATAGCCTAGTAAAATTTTATAATTTTGCTTCAACCATCTCCTTGAGTTTTCAAAAGAATTTAGAAAGGTCATCCCATTATCTCAAACATATATCAATTCTACTTAAATTAAATTTATCCTTTTTTCTCTATCCAACATCTTTTCCTTTAAAGATATCAAAGGTTTGATCCAATTTGTTCAATTCCTTCTCAATTTCATTGATTTTGATCTTTTGTTTCTCAATGGTAGTAGGCCGCCTAAGAAAATATTTGGAAGTGCTAAAAATAGAACCTATAAATTTCCTTTTTTCCTTCATGCTATCAGTTAGTTTTATTTATGTCGCTATACACTTCCCCCCAAGGCTATTTGTAGACTTTCTTTTTTATCGTCATCTTTCTTTCCCGCAAATTTCATGGTCAAATAGTCTTGTATATTTTCAAATAGAATGTATAGGAGTAATGTATCTACATCATTGGGATTAATATTAGTATTGTTGATATCTTGTTTACCTCATAGGGATCTTCATATAAAGATCTAGAATCTTTCTTAGGATTTTTCTTCGTCTAGAACTACACTTTCTTTCAACTTCTCATCAACCTTGGTAGGTAATGGGTCATTAACATTAATGATCAATGTTATAAATTTCTTTCTTTCAATTTTTTTCTTCTTTAAGATAAGAAAAGGGGTCCCAAAAGATCTTTTATGTTTTCTTTCAATGGAGGTGGTGCCTTTCAAAGTTTTAAATTCAAAATTATATGACCCTTTACTAATTTTTTGTATGTAGAAAATTTGTCTTACATTAGATTTATTGGATACTTAAGTAACTCTTCTTCATTCAACACATAATCTTATATGCTCATTTCATAATCAAGCTCAGTTAAACTATATATTAGTAGGTAATACTGCTTCTATGAAATAATATTTGTATCAAATAGAAATGTAACGTTATTCTTATATTTCTCACATAATATTTGGGGATTCAAAATCTTGAAGTAATATTTTCATGTATTTTATATGCTATCTAACTCATTCAAATAACTATATTTTTGCCTCCCTATAAGGAATTCCTTAGGCTAGAGAACATTATACTTTGATAATAGTTAATTCAAAAATTAGAATTTACTAAACAAACAACCAAAAATTTAAAATGAGAAGCATAACCCTCATTCTTGGTTAACGTCAAGTTGTTCAATACTTTTTTTCTTAATAACTCATAAAATTTAAGGCATAACCCTTCTTTATCCATTTGATGGGTAACTGACACAACAATGACAAAGGATGATTTCCTAAAAGTAAACTTTTTATGTTATGCTAGAAGTTGCATACCTAACTAAAGGATCAATAATGGTGTCAATTCATGATGACTTCTAATCTCTCATCACAGGTCTATTAGAGATCCATATTATTTGTTCTTTATTAATTTCATTATAGGTATGGACCCATACAAGAAAAGACTTGTAATGACCTTGATAGCTTCTTTTATTATTTGATAGGATTTATCAAGCCAAATATGATCATCATGATTTTTTCTCAAAACAATCTTAATAAACTTGTTAGGATTAAACAACGAATAGAAATAACAATTACATGCAAATATAACCAATAATAGAAAAATAATAGATCACATAGAAAAGAACACAAGACACCAAGATTTAACATGGTTCACCCAAAGCCTGGGCTATGTCCACCAAATAGCAAGTCCAATATTTTTACGATCTAGTGATTACAACCTCATTATAATATATAATTCCTTATAGCTCAATACTGCCGCAAGAACCAATTTCGCATCACCTTATGAAATAATCCCTAACCCTTAGCCCTTCTATACAAGTATTAAACTACTTTAGGGTTATAATTAATAATTACATGTCGGCCCAAAATCCTAATAAAATAGGGCCCAAAAATTATTTTTTCAAGGCAAAGAATTTATGAAGTATGTACAATACTTTCTTAATCAGTCACCATAATCTAACAATCTCTCACTTGGGGACTGATCAAGCTCCACTCTAAACTACAAACTCCCACTTGGAGACTAATCATGTAGCTATGCCGCTACTCCATGAGGCTCCCACTGGATCAAATCACCCTAGACTCTGAGGTTCTTTTATTCATGTTTAGTCTAGAAGACCAAACAAAGCTGAAGAGGAGGTCAGCTCCTCCCTTGTTACTACCTTTGTAAACATATCTACTAGATTTTCATCTGTATGTATCTTGTCCAACTTTAATGGTCCATCCTCCAAAACTAACTGAATGAAATGGTACCACAACTGTACGTGTTTGGTCTTTGAATGCATAGCTGAATTCTTTGCATGATGAATGGCACTATGACTATCTATAAACAAGTAATTATCTTTTTGAGGGTGTCCCAATTCTTCCAAGAAGAACTGAATCCATATCATCTCCTTGGTTGTCTCTGTAGCAGCTACATACTCTACCTCTGTAGAGGATAAAGCATTAACCTTCTGTAACCTAGAAACCTAGCTCACGACTACCCCACCAACAATAAAGACATAACCTATAGTACTCTTCTTGGTATCAATATCCCCTACCAAATCTGAGTCAATAGAGCCCCCAAAGTGTAAACACTGATTGTATGTTCCTCTCAAATATCTGAGAATCCATTTGACTACATTCCAATGCTCAATTCTTGGATGACTCATATACCTGCTAATGACTCCCACTGCATGTGCAATATCTAGCCTTGTACATACCATAGCATACATCAAGCTTCCTACAGATGAAACATAGGGCACATTGGACATCTTATCCTCCTCTACTTGTGCCTTGGGACACATCTCCTTAGTCAACTTCAAATGTCTAGGTAAAGGTGTGCTAACAGCTTTAGCATTCTCCATAGAGAAACATTGCAACACATTCTCAACATAATCAGCCTAAGATAGCATCAATTTCCTTTTCTTCCTATCTCTACAAGTCTTCATACCCAAGGATTTGTTTTGTTGTCCCCAAATCCTTCATAGAAAAAGCATGTGTTAACAGGTGTTTTAGCCCCTTAATATTATCCATGTTAGACCCAACTACAAGCATATCGTCAACATATAGACATAAAATAATGTAGTTGTCATTATCCAACCTCTTAAAATAAACACAATGATCTGAATAACACCTATTGTATCCATGTTCATCCATAAAACTATCAAATTTTGGATACCATTGCCGAGGTGCTTGCTTCAAATATAAACTTTTCTTCAATTTGCAAACTAAGTTCTCCTTACCTTTGACCTCAAATCCCCATGGACGAGCCATATATATCTCTTCATCCAAATCAGCATGAAGGAATGCTGCTTTAACATCAAGCTACTCTAAATGTAAATCTTTTTACAACTAACCTGGCTTTAAATCTTTTCTTACCTCCATCCTCTTCTTTTAACCTGTAAACCCACTTATTCTGTAAAGCTCTTTTACCTATAGACAACTTGCATAAATCTCATATCTTATTCTTCAGCAAAGAGTCCATTTCATCTTTCATTATAGACTCCCAGTAAATCTTAGTATCCACTTGCACAACTTCATCATAACATTTAGGTTCACCAACATCAGTAAGTAAAATTGAATACAAAAAGTGAGAGAATCTTTCTAGAGGTCTAATTTGCCTCGTTGACCATCTAAAATTCATTGATGTGTGTGGTATTTTTTGTTACGGTTGTTGCACATCATGAGGAATGGCTAGACCATTAGCTTTTGGAGTATCATCCAACACTACATAATCATCTTCTTTCTTTTCATGTTGCTGCAACAGATCTTTGTACAACACTTTCTCATTGAATATGACATCCATGCTTCTTACAATTTTATGATTTTCAAAATCCCAAAGCCTATAACCAAATTCATTAATGCCAAATCCAAAAAATACAAATTTCTTTGACTTAGCTTCTAGCTTGGTTTTGTTTTCAGAATCTATGTGAGCAAATGCTTCACAACCGAAGGTTTTGAGAAAAGAATAACTCACCTTCTTACTAGTTCATACTTCTTCTGGAATACCACAACCCAAAGGAGTAGAGGGACCTTTATTAATCAAATATACAATAGTATTAATAGCCTCCACCCACATGTGTAAGGGAAACCTAGTATGTAACTTCATGTTCCTTGCATGCTCCATTATAGTCTTGTTCATGCATTCAGCCACACCATTTTCCTGTGGAGTCCTTGGAACAGTTTTTTTTCTACAAATACCATTAGTGGAGAAATAATCTTCAAATTCATGACTGCAATACTCACCACCATTATCACATCTGAAAATTTTTGATTTCTTATCAGTCTCATTTTCAACCAAGCATTTCCATTTCTTAAGAGTTTGAAATACATCAGATTTCTGTCTAAGGAAATAAACCCATACTTTTCTAGTTGTGTCATCAATAAATGTAACATAATAATGAGAGCCACCAAGGGAAGATACTTGAGCCGGTCCCCATACATCTGTATGCACAAGCTCTAATTTCTCCTTTTTATTTTCTTTTCTAGTCTTCACAAAACTCACTCTCTTTTGTTTTCCATATACAAAAATTTCATAGAAATCCATATTAACACATTTTAGACCTAGTAAAAAAATCTTTGAATGAAGTACTTTCATACCTTTCTCACTCATGTGCCCAAGTCTATTGTGCCACAGCGTTGTATAAGAATTTACAACAACTATTTGTTCTCCCTACTCAACTACAACAATTGTTCCTAAGCATCCATTTTTCTCTGAAACAATTAAAGTAGAAGGAACAATATGACCTATAGAAAGATATAAGGTTCCTACTTTCACATATTTTGCTACTACAAGGGAATCTTTTGTAACCTTCCAATTTTTATCATTAAAAGTAACTACACAACCCTCATCACCAAGTTGCCTTGCAGAAATTAATTTCCTACTCAACCTTGGAACATGTCTTACCTCATGTAGTAGCCAATGATTCCCATTCTACAACTTAATTTTAATTTTGTTAGATTGTGGTGACTAATCAGGAAAGTACTATACATACTTCATAAATAGTGGGGGCGAAAAAAAATTTTGGGCCATGGCCGACATATGGCTGACATGTTATAAACCTAAAGCGGTTTAATACTTGTATAAAAGGGCTTAGGGTTGGGTATTTTTTCATTATGTTGTGATGTGAAATTGGTTCTTGCGGCAGTATTGAGCTGTAAGGGATTACAGATTGTAATCAGGTTGTAATCACTGGATTGTAATAAGATCAGACTTGTTGTTTGGTGGACGTAGCCCAAGGATTGGGTGAACCATCAGTGGCATTTAATATTACAAAAGCTAAGATGACAGAAGATTTGATGAAAACCCTAGCGACACTGTATGAAAAGCCCTCTGCTTCAAACAAGGTATTTCTCATGAAGCATTTATTTAATATGAAAATGGTAGAAGGTGGATCTATTGCAGATCATTTAAATGAGTTTAATACTATTACTAGTCAATTATCTTCTGTGGGTATCAATTTTGATGAAGAAATTAGGGCTCTCTTGATTTTGTGTTCTTTACCTGAAAGATGGAATGGCTTGGTAATGGCTGTGAGTAATTCTGTTCCTGGATCTAGTACCCTAAAATATGATGATGTGATCGGGTTATTTTAAGTGAGGAAACTCGTAGGAAATCCTCAGGTGGATCTACATCAAGAAGTGCTTTAAATGCACAAAGTAGGGGTAGAACAACTAAAAGAGGAAGTAACTCTAGAAATTGTGGGAAATCAAGAGGAAAGTCAAAGGGGAAGAGGTCTCAATCGAGAGGACCAAATGATTGCTGGTACTGTGGGAAACCAGGGCACAAAAAGAAAGATTGCTGGAATCGAAAGAAAAATGAAGGAGATAAATTAGATGGAGACAAGGAGGCAAATGTGGTAAGTAACAAATCCAAAGAGGATGCTTTGCTTCTATCTTTAGAGAGTGTTGATGATTCATGGGTTTTAGATTCTGGTGCTTCATTTCATGCTACACCTCATAGAGGTTATTTCATTGATTATGTCCAAGGTGATTTTGGGCTTGTTTATTTGGGGGATAATGAACCCTGTTAGATTGTTGGAAAGGGAAAAATTAAGATTAAGTTGCAGAATGGGAATCATTGGCTACTACATGAGGTAAGACATGTTCCCAAACTAAGTAAGAATTTAATTTCAGCAGGGCAACTCGGTGATGAGGGTTGTGTAGTTACTTTAAATGATAAAAATTGGAAGGTTTCAAAAGGTTCCCTTGTAGTAGCAAAAGGTGTGAAAGTAAGCACCTTATATCTTTGTACAGGTCATATTGTTCCTTCTACTTTGATTGTTTCAGAGAAAAATGAATGTTCAGAAACAATTGCTGCAGTTGAGCATGGAGAACAAATAGCTGCTGTAGATTCTGATACAGCGCTGTGGTACAATAGACTTGGGCACATGAGTGAAAAAGGTATGAAAGTACTTCATTCAAAGAAAGTTTTACCAGGTCTGAAATGTGTGAATATGGATTTCTATGAAAGTTGTGTGTATGGAAAACAAAAGAGAGTGAGTTTTGTAAAGACAGGGAAGGAAAACAAAAAGGAGAAATTAGAGCTTGTACATACAGATGTATGGGGACCGGCTCAGGTATCTTCCCTTGGTGGCTCTCATTATTATGTTACATTTATTGATGATGCAACTAGAAAAGTATGGGTTTATTTTCTTAGACAAAAATCTGATGTATTTCAAACTTTTAAGAAATAGAAATGCTTGGTTGAAAATGAGACTGGTAAGAAATTAAAATGTCTCAGATCTGATAATGGTGGTGAGTATTGCAATCATGAATTTGAAGATTATTTCTCCACTAATGGTATTCATAGACAGAAAACTGTTCCAAGGACTCCACAGAAAAATGGAGTGGCTGAACGCATGAACAGGACTATAATGGAGCACGCAAGGAGCATGAGGTTGCATGTTGGGTTGCCCTTACACATGTGGGTGGAGGCTGTCAATACTATAGTATATTTGATTAATAGAGGTCCCTCTACTCCTTTGGGCTGTGGTATTCCAGAGGAAGCATGGACTAGTAAGAAGGTGAGTTATTCTTTTCTCAAGATCTTCGGTTGTGAAGCTTTTGCTCATATAGACTCTGAAAATAGAACCAAGCTAGAAGCTAAATCAAAGAAATGTGTCTTTGTTGGATATGGCATTAATGAATTTGGTTATAGGCTTTGGGATTTTGAAAATCTTAAAATTGTTAGAAGTCGGGATGTCATATTCAATGAGAAAGTGTTGTACAAAGATCTGTTGTAGCAACATGAGAAGAAAGAAGATGATTATGTACTGTTGGATGATACTCCAAAAGCTAATGTTCTAGCCATTCCTCATGATGTGCAACAATTGCAACAACAAATACCACACACACCAGTAAATGTTAGACGGTCAGCAAGGCAAATTAGAGCTCCACAAAGGTTTTCTCCCTCTTTGTATTCTATTTTACTTACTGATGTTGGTGAACTTGAAAGTTATGATGAAGCTGTGTAGGTGGATACTAAGATTCAGTGGGAGTCTGCAATGAAAGATGAAATGGACTCTTTGCTGAAAAATAAGACATGGGATTTGTGCAAGTTGCCTATGGGTAAAAAGGCTTTATAGAATAAGTGGGTTTAAAGGTTGAAAGAAGAGGAAGGAGGTAAGAAAATATTTAAGGCCAAGTTAGTTGTAAAAGGATTTGCATAGAAAAAGGGAATTGATTTTGATGAGATATTTTCCCCTGTTTGTTAAAATGACTTCTATTCGTACTGTTTTAAGTCTTGTGGCTACTGAAGATTTGCATTTAGAGCAGATGGATGTTAGAACAACCTTTCTTCATGGTGATTTGGATGAAAAAATATATATGGCTTAGCCATAGGGTTTTGAGGTCAAAGATAAGGAGAACTTAGTGTGAAAATTGAAGAAAAGTTTATATGGCTTGAAGCAAGCACCTCGGCAATGGTATCTAAAATTTGACAGTTTTATGCATGAGCATGGATATAACAGGTGTCATTCAGATTATTGTGTTTATTATAAGAGGTTGGATGATGATAGCTACATTATTTTATGTCTATATGTTGATGATATGCTTATAGATGGGTCTAACATGGATCATATTAAGGGGCTAAAATGCCAGTTAGCACATGCATTTTCTACGAAGGATTTGGGGGCAGCAAAAAAAATCCTTGGTATGAAGATTTGTAGAGATAGGAAGAAAAGAACCTTGACGCTATCTCAGGCTGATTATGTTGAGAAGGTGTTGCAACGTTTCTGTACGGAGAATGCTAAATCTATCAGCACACCTTTACCTGGTCATTTGAAATTGACTAAGGAGATGTGTCCCAAGACACAGGAAGAGGAGGATAAGATGTCCAAGGTACCCTATGCTTCAGATGTAGGAAGTTTGATGTATGCTATGGTATGCACTAGGCCAGATATTGCACATGCAGTGAGAGTCGTTAGCAAGTATATGAGTCATCCAGGATTTGAGCATTGGAATGCTGTCAAGTGGATTCTCAGATATTTGAGAGGGACATCCAATAAGTGTTTACACTTTGGGGGCTCTACTACTGATTTATAGGGCTATGTTGACTCAGATTTGGCAGGCAATATTGATACCAGGCGGAGTACTACAGGTTATGTCTTTACTGTTGGTGGGGCAGCCGTGAGCTGGGTTTCTAGGTTATAGAAGACTAATGCTTTATCCACTACAAAGGCAGAGTATGTTGCTGCTACAAAGGTAGCCAAGGAGATGATATGGCTTCAATTCTTCTTGGAAGAATTGGGACATCCTCAAAAGGATAATTATTTGTTTACAGATAGTCAGAGTGCCATTCATCTTGCTAAGAATTCAGCTCTACATTCTAAGACCAAACACATACAGTTGCAGTACCATTTCATTCGGTTAGTTTTGGAGGATGGATAGTTAAAGCTAGAGAAGATACATACCAATGATAATCCAGCAGATATGTTGACAAAGGTTGTAACAAGGGAGAAGCTAAACTCCTCTTTAGCTTTGGTTGGTCTTTTAGATTGAACATGAATAAAAGAACAGCAGAGTCCAAGGTGGTTTGATCCAGTGGGAGCCCCATGTGGTAGTTGTATTGCTACAGGATCAGTCTCCAAGTGGGAGATTGTTGTTTAGTGTGGAGCTTGATCAATCCCCAAGTGGGAGATTGTTAGATTGTGGTGACAAATCATGAAAGTACTGTACATACTTCATAAATAGTGGGGTTCGAGGCATCGCCCCGAAATTTTTTTTTGGGCCGTGGCCGACATGTTATAACCCTAAAGCGGTTTAATACTTGTATAAAAGGGCTTAGGGTTGGGTATTTTTTCATTATGTTGTGATGTGAAATTGGTTCTTGCGGCAGTATTGAGTTGTAAGGGATTACGGATTGTAATCAGGTTGTAATCACTGAATTGTAATAAGATCAGACTTGCTGTTTGGTGGACGTAGCCCAGGGATTGGGTGAACCACGTTAAATCTTGGTGCCTTGTGTTCATTTCTTTGTGTTCTATTATTTTCTATTATTGGTTATATTTGCATGTAGTTTTTATTTCTGTCTATGGTTTATCCTAACAAATTTTTCCCTATCCAACAATCTGACAAGGTTCATTATCCCCCAAATAAACAAGTCCAAAATCTCCTTGGACATAATCAATGAAATAATATCTATGAGGTGTAGCATGAAATGAAGCACCAGAATCTAAAACCCATGAATCATCAACACTTTCTAAAGATAGAAGCAAAGCATCCTCTTTGGATTTGTTACTTATCACATTTGCCTCCTTGTCTCCATCTAGTTTATCTCCTTCATTTTTCTTTCGATTCCAAAAATCTTTCTTTTTGTGCCCTGGTTTCCCACAATACTAGCAATCATTCAGTCCTCTCAATTGAGACCTCCTCCCCTTTGACTTTCCTCTTGATTTCCCATGATTTCTGAAAATACTTCCTCTCTCAGCCATTCTACCCCTATTTTGTGCATTCAAAGCACTTCCTGATGTAGATCCACCTAAGGTTTTCCTACGAGTTTTCTCACTCAAAATAACACCAATCACATCGTCATATTTTAGGGTACTAGATCCAAGAATAGAATTACTCACAACCATTACCAAGCCATTCCAGCTTTTAGGCAAAGAATACAAAATCAAGAGAGCCCTAATTTCTTCATCAAAATTGACACCCATAGAAGATAACTAACTAGTAATAGTATTAAACTTATTTAAATGATTTACAATAGATCCACCTTCTATCATTTTCATATTAAATAAATGCTTCATGAAAAATACCTTGTTTGAAATGGAGGGCTTTTCATACAATTTCACTAAGGTTTGCATCAATTCTTTTGTTGTCTTCACTTTTGTAATATTAAATGCCATTGATGGTACCAAGCATAATCTAATGCTTCCAAGTGCCTTTTTGTCTAAAAGATCCTATTCATCATTTCACATAGATCCTTGATTCTTGGCTTTACCTTCCAACAGCTTAAATACATCCTTCTAATAAAGATAGTCTTCCATTTACATCTTCCATAACTAAAATTTTTGCCCATTGAACCTATCAACCCTTAGCTTACCCTTGTCTGCCATCGCTCTCACTCAATCGTGAGACTTTTTTGTAGAGGATAACTAAAAAGCAACCTCGCTCTAAATCAGAAGGATTTATAGAAGTTGTTGGAAGCCAAAATCAAGAATCAAGGATCTATGTCAAATGATGAATGGGATATTTTAGGCAGAAAGGCACTTGGAAGCATTCGATTACGCTTGGAACCATCAATGGTATTTAATATTACAAAAGAAAAGACAACAAAAGAATTGATGCAAACCCTAGCAAAACTACATGAAAAGCCCTCCGCTTCAAACAAGGTATTTCTCATGAAGTGTGTATTTAATATGAAAATGGAAGACGATGGATCTGTTGTAGATCATTTTAATGAGTTTAATACTATTACTAGTTAGTTATCTTCTATAGGTATCAATTTTGATGAAGAAATTAGGGCTCTCTTAATTTTGTGTTCTTGGCCTGAAAATTGGAATAGCTTGGTAATGGCTATGAGTAATTTTGTTCTTGGATCTAGTACCATAAAATATGCTGATGTGATCGGTTTTATTTTGAGTGAGGAAACTCATAGGAAAACCTCAAGTGGATCTACATCAGGAAGTGCTTTGAATGCACAATGTAGGGGCAGAATGGCTAAGAGAGGAACTAATTCTAAAAATCATGGGAAATCAAGAGGAATGTCAAAGGGGAGGAGGTCTTAATCGAGAGGACCGAACGATTGTTGATACTCTCAGAAACCAAGGCACAAAAAAAATATTATTGGAATCAAAAGAAAAATGAAGGAGATAAACCAAATGGAGATGAGGAGGCAAATGTGGTAAGTAACAAATCTAAAGAGGATGCTTTGCTTCTATCTTTAGAAAGTGTTGATGATTCATGGGTTTTAGATTCATGTGCTTCATTTCATGCTACACCTCATAGACATTATTTCATTGATTATGTCTAAGGGGATTTTGGACATGTTTATTTGGAGGATAATTAACCCTGTCAAATTGTTGGAAAGGGAAAAATTAAGATTAGTTGCAAAATGGGAATCATTGGCTACTACATCAAGTAAGACATGTTCCAAGGTTGAGTAAAAATTTCATTTCTATAGGGCAACTCTGTGACGAGGGTTGTGTAGTTACTTCTAATGATAAAAAATGGAAGGTTACAAAAGGTTCCCTTGTAGTAGCAAAAGGTGTGAAAGTAGGCACCTTATATCTTTGTACAGGTCATATTGTTCCTTCTACTTGATGAGTTGTATTGTAACATTGTGATAATATTTCATGTAATTACTTAATATTTGGAAAAGAATTAAATTTTCAATATTAAATGTGGGGTCAATGGGTTAGGTAGCACATGGTTTATGTAATACCACTTGGTGGTTTTGTCAGACTTACTACTATATAAGCATCCACAAGGGTACTATTGTGTGAGAAGAGAAAAAGACAAAAAAGCAAGAGTCATGCAGGACAAGGCTTGACAAGTTAGACAAAGGAGCATTTGTGAAGGTTGGAAGCATGGCATGGGATGTGTGGAATCATGCTTGTTCACATGGATTGCTTGGTTGTGGTTATGGCTTTGAAAGCTTCCATGGTTGTATTGCAATGGTGTTTTTTCTAAATAATACATGGTGATGGATGCTTTTGGAGGCAGGGTTTTTCCCTCAGTGAGGGTTTCCCAGGGTATATCTTGTTTCACATTTTTGTGGCTATGTTGTCTATTCTCTTGCATGTGGATTTTAATTGCATATTTATTTCATATCTATTATGAGTTATGTGGAAATAGTTATTGTTGTCACTTAGGTTTTCACCCTTGTCTAGAGCCTATGCATGAGGACAACCTAGTGAAACATGGAAACAACCTCCAAGTTGTGGGACTTGAACTGTGAGGTTATCTTCGAAGAAAGCCGGATTCCTCTTACTATCAGGGTGCACCTAACTACTCTTAGAGATTAAAGGGAGAAGGAGAGCATGAAAGCAAATCTACCTAATCTAATCTAAAGAGGTGATGCACCAAAATAGAGTGTTCAGACCAATCTCCACCTATATATGCACTATTGAACCAGAATGAAACTAAAGATATAGACATCTAGACTTTCTTTAATCTAATAACCACATGAAGATCAAAAATTAGAATGAATGACACAAGGAAGAGAGATTCGCTTATATTATCATTCATAGGCCAAAAGAGATACAGTCATGCAGGTTACAGATATCCACAAAAACATCAATGAGAGGCAAAGATTCTTGCATTTTCACATCAATGGCTGAAGGAGATAAGTAAAGAATCATACAATTCAGAGGCACAGGGGAATTTACACTGGAATTGCAAAGCAACAACAAAGAAAATTTAGAGAAAGGTCAACCTTTACAAAATCTACAAAATTTTCCTTTATAGTGCAGGCATAACTTAGATTGTCCCTCCAAAACTGGCCTGCAACCACTGCCATCAAGGCTCTACCAAGGAAAATCATGGGGATCTAAAGAAAATATGATCCTTTGTGTCAAATAATGCCTTGAGAAGACAGAAATGGCACCATAATTGTGCTCTAACCAAGTAGAAAGGTTGGATCAGAGGGGTGGAGTGTTCTTCCACGTTCAACATTCACTTCTGGGTGGTTGGGACCAATCATAAATATCAAATTGTGCAGAAAACCTAATCTCTTATCATTTTTGGTGCATGAATTAGCAGAGTCAGCAAGTCTACCGAACTCTACATCTAGAACAGGCCATGTGGGCCAATAACCTCCTTTCTTTCTACCACCTCGCAAGGTCTTCCTATGTTGACCACTCTCTTTCTTTACTAACTACGCCAACCTTTTAAAAATTGACTGTGACAACTTACAACATAACCACCAGCACTTAACTATTACTACCCACACTAGACTCATCGAGACGTGTCACTTAGGCACTATGTCACTATGGTTATCTTTCAAGAACTTTCTCATAGTGAGATAGCGCCCGCCATAGATCTTCCTTAATTTGACGATCATGAAGACTTGCCTTTTCCTGTGCTTTCCTTTAAGACTTTTGGGCCCACAGACCACTGTCAGCACACCTAGCATGTGGCAAAAGGGTGCTATGTCACCAACACAAAACAACATGCAACTCTCAATGGCGACATAGCGCCATCCGTCGATATCCTCAGATCTAACGATGGAGAACTTGCGAGCCACAGAAACATATCATAAGGTTTCATCATTTAATTTTTTTATATCCCTGGGATGTTTAAAATAATATTAAACTGGGGGAGTGACCATTGGCGAGGCAATATTTAAAATTCAAATATTGGCGGGGGCATAAAAATGAGTAATAGTTATATTCTTTGTTTGCAAGGTGCAAATGTGAGACTATCTATATCAGAAGGATTTATGGAAGCTGTTGGAAGGCAAAACCAAGAATCAGGGATCTATATCAAATGATGAATGAGATATTTTAGATAGAAAGGCACTTGGAAGCATTTGATTATGCCTAGCACCATCAGTGGCATTTAATATTACAAAAGTGAAGACAATAGAAGAATTGATGCAAACCCTAGCGAAACTATATGAAAAGCCCTTTGCTTCAAACAAGGTATTTCTCATGAAGCATTTATTTAATATGAAAATGGCAGAAGATGGATCTGTTGCAGATCATTTAAATGAGTTTAATACTATTACTAGTCAATTATCTTTTGTGGGTATCAATTTTGATGAAGAAATTAAGGCTCTCTTGATTTTGTGTTCTTTGCCTGAAAGCTGGAATGGCTTTGTAATGCCTGTAAGTAATTCTATTCCTACATCTAGTACTCTAAAATATGATGATGTGATCAGTATTATTTTGAGTGAGGAAACTCGTAAGAAAACCTTAGGTGGATCTACATCAAGAAGTGCTTTGAATGCACAAAGCAAGGGCAAAACGACTGAGAGAGGAAGTGATTCTAGAAATCGTGAGAAATGAAGAGGAAATTCAAAGGGTAGGAGGTCTTAATTGAGAGGACTAAACGACTATTGGTACTGTGGGAAACTAGGGCACACAAAAAAAGATTGTTGGAATTGAAAGAAAAATGAAGGAGATAAACTAGATAGAGACAAGGAGGCTGTAATACCCCAAAATTGGCTGATTGCCATGATCACCAATTCTGGTCTATTTTCATCAATTCTAAGACCTATTCTAATAGGCAATTCTCATTTTTCTACTGGCTACTTGACTTAATTGTCAGATGCAGAAAACCCTAATCTGCATTCATCATACTCATTATTTAATCCCTATAGTACGCACTCATATTAGCCACATTAAACCTATTTGATTTCAATTTAATTTAATCTAAAGTATTCCTACTTTATTACATTAAATTATCTCCTAAGGCTAATGTACTACGAGATTAAATTTATTTATTTTAATAAATACGCCTATCTCAATTAATTAAAAGGAATTATTTAATTAAATGGGGAATGTATTTCTAATTAATTAAATGAAATTATTTAATTAAATGGAGAAGCTACTTCTAATTAATTAAGCAAAGTTATTTAATTAAATAGGAAGTTATTCCTAATTAATTAAATAAAGTTATTTGATTAAACAGAAAAGTGTCTCTAATTAATTAAATCAAATTATTTAATTAAATAGAAAATATATTTATGAGAGCATATCTCATTTTATTAAATTAAATATCTCTCTTAATTTTCTCTTCAGTTCAAAAATGGAAATTCCTAGTTCACTGCTGATCAAACTAGAAGTGACCCAGATCACTTACTCTCACACTAAAGTTTATTTGAGCTTACTGACTCTTACACTAAGATCTTAGCTAGTTAACTCCCTCTAATTTGGGAATCTTCCACCTTAACTGAACCTCATCTTCAATCCTGATCGTTGATTGAAATCGATCTCAACTATTGGAGTATTTTAGGAAAATTTATTTGAGAGACTCATTTCTTCATTTTGGGAGGATGAATTGAATTTCTATCGAAGTGCTGTTGAAATTCATGCTCACATTTGCTCACATTTTCTCACATTTGCTCACATATTTGCATCCTTAGTTTAATTTCATTTAGTATAATATGCATATGATTAATCTAGTTTCCTTCACTTGTTCTTAGATTAAATGCATATCTCATCATAGAATACATTGCATTCTCACATAGATTAGTTGCATATCAAATCCTTCGTTCTTTGAGGGTCTAGTTGCCTGCACCTCAATTTTGAGGATATTAATAGGAAAAATCCCTTTAGATAGGAGGCAACAGGTCGGCTTGCAGGGCTAATCTTGGGTGAACAATCTCATGTTCATTCGAGGGTGAATCCGCATACAAAGACCATGTTGAAGTGTTTGTGAGTTTCAGAGGCCACATTCCACAAGTACATTTCTAGCGCCCACCATGGGGCCGAAAAAATCAATTTCTCAGGCCTTCTCTACGCTTTTTTATTTGTTTTTAAGCTCTCTGTCTATACAGTTCCATACAGATTCAGGAATCTTCGTGTGAGATAATTCATTTTCGTGCTTGGATTTTGAATCTTCATGCGAAGATTCTTTTCAGTTTACACAAGAAAGTTCCTGAGTGCATGAACCTTCGCGTGGAACCTTATTTCTTCGCACACGTCGTAAATTTTTTTTGTCCAGCTTTGCTAGAGATCTTGTGATACCAGCCTCTATTTCAAGCATTTTTATTTTGTAATTTACTCAATTTTTTTTTAACATGCTTTTCTTGGAATCTATGTTGCTCTGTTTCTCTTATTTTTTGTAGCTTAACTATTGTCTACAGGACAATTTGTCAAAGATTCCTTATACAAGCCACTCAAACATGGACTAACGGTTTTCTTGCAAGACGATTGTCAAAGATACGTTTGACGTAGACCATTTTTAAAACCCACAAAACATCATGTTCTATTTATTGCTTTCAAAACATAGATTAATTAGGGGCTTGTGAACTTCTTAGGGTGCAAGATAGAAGAATAAGGGATTATGCTCTTCACCACTTAGAGGTCATGACAAAGGATGAATTAGAAACCTAGACGCTTCTAAAAGACAACATTCCAAGGGAGGCAAACAGCTTAGTGGTTCTCCAATGCTTGTTCTCTTCTATGATAAGATGATAATTTTTTTTTAAGGAAATCCAAATCTTTAGGGAAGGATGAGTCTGGATTGATTAAGCTAAGTGGGTAATCAATCTATTTTGCATGTTTGGGCAAGAAAGTAAGGTAGAGGAGTATGCTCTTTCCCCTTGCGGGAAATCAAAAACTTTGACCCTTGCGATCAAACCACCAGTCCGAGTCAATCCTTTAGAGGGCCTATCGAAGTGATCCAACCTCCAAGAATGACCCAAGTGAGCACACTCTTTTCGCCAGAGATTCCAACTCACTATAATCAAGATGCTTTGTAGAGCGAAAGACTCCAAAGTCAGATTAATTTCTTCCCCTTGATTCTTGATATTACATATCAAGCGGAAGCTCTATCTGTGCACTAGTCGGTGCCAGCCCCTGGCTTGCTAAGCAAGTAGTGTGCACTTTTAGATGCTAGTGTGGGCTGCTGGTCTCAACTCCACTTGCAGAGCCACCAAGAATTAATACCAATGGAAGCCAAGTAAAAACCTTTAGTTAGAAGCTACCTGGTTCACCTCCGAAAGGAGGCATAATCTTTGTGCAAGAAGGGGAAAGAATCTCTCCTGTAGAACTAACCATAGACATGCTATTGGATGTTTCAAGGTGGTATACGTGCTCGTCCCCTGCCAAAAGGCTGCTCATTCAGTGTATACTATTGAGTCCTTTGAATATACCAAAAACACGAGCGCCCTTTAGGGGGTGACATGGCTGTGTGAGGTACACGCATACACATAAGATGTGGGACAAAGGTTTTGTCTTCTCTACCAATTTTTGTTTTTAGGGATAAAAGCGTGTTTGTTCTTGAGTCATAAACAAATCCAAAACTGTCTACAACAAACAAAGGTCAAGACTCTCCTATCTTGTTGAGTTGCTTTGCCCTCGGCAGGACTATTTTTTACTACTGCTTGCTTCCCACTGTCTTGTTCAAACACATTACCTTGATTGAATCCTCAAACATTGTCCAAATGTCTTACTGAGTTAACCCACCTATCTATTCAATCAAATTTGTCTGATAAATCTATCCACTCTATCCGAACAATCTGAAAATCTCATTGAAATCAAACATTGTTGTTAAACTGGTGTGCCTTCTCATGCAAAAACTTTTCAACTCTTGCAAGAGATCATTTTGTTTGGAAACTTTCTTGTGCTGTTCGTCCCAAGTCCTCGCCTGGTCTATAAAAGTTTCTTGTGCAAATTTAAAACACTACCATTAGTTTTTGAGCGGTCCAGAGTATTTTCTCGCGTGACTCTAAATATTTCCTCGCACGACTTGTGAAGGTTTCTCATGCAAGATCTTGTGTCGACATTACTACTTTTGGACTGATTTAGCTGTTTGTGTCCTACACACTATCTTTTTCTACATTCGTTTATTTCTCTCTATATGCAAATAGACTTGAATAGTGGCACTTTGCTTAGTTGAAGACTTGTGTCTCCTACTTTGACTGGTCTCATCTCTTAAGTTATCTGTTGTCTTCGTCTCTTAATGCTTGTCATCTTTGTGTCACATTGGTCATAATCTCTGGCTATTCTAGCCTTTAAATTAGACCATTTGTGCCTTGGTGGATAGAATTATTCTATTATCTTGCCTTTTTTTTGAGATCCAGTCTTAGTGCAGTCCTTGTCTAGGTTCTTGCTTCTTATCCTTGTCTATGACTATCAAAACTAGGAGTGGAAATGTGTTTTATTCCCATAACCTTAGAGGTGGTCATGTTAGGGGCCGTAATCATAGTACATGTCACTTACCTTTCATCACATAATCTATATCTAGTTCGACTAGTGAGGCATCTTCACAATCCCCCTCACCTATTAGGTCACCTCAAATTTAGTGAATATTTTCCATAAATCTATAACAAATTAGGAATCCTTTGTACCAAGGGACACTGAGACAAGTAGAGGTCTTGTATCACCAAACATGATGTCTAATTCCTTTTTCAAAGGACCTTTTGAAACACAACACACTAAAACAAAACACATTCCTATAATAACTAATCATGAACCTTAACATTTTAATCATAGTAGACATCAAGAACCACCTAGGAATGACAAAGAGAAAGAGAAAGACCATGACACTGATGAGGAATAGGAAGAGGTGGAAATACTCCTTGAACACATAGCAAAATGTCGAAGAGACAAAAAATTTCAAAAGGTCATGGGAATCCTTCTCAACGAAGAGAAAGAAATTATTTTCTCAAACTTGCCCAAGAGGGAGCAAAGTTGCCCTCTCATTTTAATGTGGAAGCTATTATCACACCTGAAGAAGAAATTGAGACTTCTAAAATCCAAAAGCAATTGAAAATTATGCAAGACCAATTGGCTCAGATGATGCATGAGAAGGAGAAACTCACACAGACATACACATTGGATGCTCTTTGTCAATTTCCATTTGACAAAAGCATAAACATGTCGCCTTTCCCACAAGGTGAAGAGCTACCCAAGTATGACAAGTACTTTGGTACTACTAATCCCCAAGATCACTTGTGAGAATTTGGTGCTTTGTCTATGGAGTTTATACATGATCAAACATACCTCATGCATTTATTCTCTAGAAGCCTAGGTGGTCAAGCTTTGGAGTGGTTCTCACATTTACCTCCTAGTATCAAGATGTTTGATGAAATTGCCAATCTATTTGTTCAACAATATTCTCATAACATACAACACCCTGTCAATATTTGAGATCTATGGAACCTTAAACAGAAAGTTGGAGAACCTTTTCTCACATTCCTCCAATGGTGGAGACAACTGTACACTAAGTATTCTCGCAAAATTCTAGAAATGGAGAAGCTTGACATTTTCACTAATAACCTCCTACTTGATTTTGGATATAGAGTCCAACTTCAAGGTCCATGTACCTTTGAAGACATGATCACACATGCTATTTGCATCGAGAAATTTATGGTCAAGAAAGGTGAACTTACTCTTCAGAGGGACATAAAACAAAGTTCCACTTCCAACAGGGATAAAACCAAACATATCAACAAGAACCCAAAAATTGTACATGATGGAGTCATTGACAATGTCACACCCAAACCTGCTAAAGTGGCATTTAATCTCACAGACGGCCTCAAAGCGGCCAAAAATGTTGAGAAACCTCTTCCTAACAACAAGCCATCTGGAAATAAACCAATAAACTCATGGGCAACATGCTCGAAGCGAGAGTATACACCCATTGGAGAACCTTTGGACATGGTTTACAAAACATTGTTACAACACAAGCTTATTTCACCAATGGATAATCCTCATCCCTATGATCCACAACCACATCCACCATGGTGGAATGAAACCTCATTCTATGAGTATCACCAAAATAAGGGACACAAAACTAGCAACTACATAAACTTGTGCCATAAAGTCTAGGACATGATTGATGCTAGTGATCTTGTGGTAGATGGACATAACAAAAAATTGGATCACAAGGCATTCAAAGAACCTTTCCCAGCTTATGAAAAAGGAGAGACTTCGAAACCACAACCCTACAACAAAGTCAACTATACATATTCCAATGATGACAATGTCATTCACATGGTTGAACCTATGGATTCTGAATATTGCAACATTATTACTATTAAGGGCAAACAAGATAACAAAAAACCCAAGACACCATTTGTCTTAAGGGGCCCTACTCTCAACACAATGGATAATACACCCTCGCAACATTGTGCTAATGTTGTCACTCATTCTTGCGCCAAGTTGGTGCTCAAAGGCCTTGTGCCTCCTACTTTCGATCTTGAACAACACAAAGACAAATCCCTTGCTGGTCCATCTGGAAAAGGTGCAAAACCCACAACAAACTCTATAGCAACCAATTATAGTGTTCTCGATCAATTAAAATGAACTAATGCTCAGATTTCCATATTTGAGCTACTTAAAATCTTGCCTGCTCATAGGCAGATTCTGAACAAAGCCCTTGCTGAGGCAAATGTTCCTCAAGATCTTGATCTTGAGTGATTTCAATCCATGGTAGGTCACTTGACCTCACCTTATCTTATGACCTTCTCCGAGGAGGATGATAACTTGCTGAGTCACCCACACAATCAACCTCTACACATCAAGTTTATGATCCATCAAACACGTATTCATCGGTACTCATCAATAATGGTGCCAGCCTAAATATTGTCTCTACTGCTCTGCTTAGACAATTGAATTATTCTAAAAACTCTATTGATCCTCGATGTAAGATCACTATCAAAGTGTATGAAGAAGTGGAACAAAAGTCTCTAGATCTTATGGTTTTACCCATTCAAGTCGGTCCTATAGAAAGGGATGTCACTTGTCAGGTGCTTGACATTCCCTTGGCTTACAACATTCTGTTAGGATGGTCATAGATACATGAGATGCATGCTATGCCATCCACATAGCACCAATGCATCAAGTTCCCATTTCATGGCTCCGAAGTTACTGTTCCTACCACTACTAGCTATACTTGCAATATACTCAAGGTTGCTGAAACTTTTGTCCCTGCTAACTGTGAATCCATCAATTATCACGACAATAAGCTGAAACAAATCAAATAGTCATTCAAACTAAAAGAAACTGGCATAGGAGAGTACCACATTGAACTAGTGCTATCATTAACATCTCTCCCAGAGTCTCCTTGACATTATGGGAGACCTTCAGAGGTAAAGAAGTCATTCATGCTGACACCTCAAACCAAGTATTATGACACTTTTATTAAGGCTACAATCCTCTTAGAGGATGAAAGTGAAAATAGAGCCATTGCAGCGTGGCTTTATAAAGAAGAGGCTCTAATGGACCTAACAGAGCAAGCTCAAGAAATCACTCCTGAGAAATATGGGCCTGGTCTTAGGCTTATGAAGCATTTTGGTTACAAGGGAACTAGCCCTATTGGGTGTAATAACAATGGCCTAATTGATCCTATCAAAGCAAGAGCTTGAAGCAATCATGATACAACTAGCCTAGGATTTAAGAAGGTTCCTTTTCATTTGGGACCAAATAATTTCACACCAACACCTAACAGTTCATCTGAAAATGAGTCACAAGCTGAGTCAGATACTCAAGAGGGAGAATCTGATGATGAGGATTCCTAGCCTCATCCTATTCCTTATGATCTCGCTAAATTCTTTGTTGAGCTAGATGACTTTGTGCCACATGTTAGCACTGTGGATGATACTAGTGACTCTTCTAAGGACAACCCTAAGCAACTCAAATATCATTCAGAAAAGGGAGAATCTAGTCATTCATTTTGTATTGAGTATTTGTGTAAGAACCCAGAGTATGAAGGCGAGTATGTCCCTATCACTATTGGGGAGTTCTATAATCTCTCACCATGTAGCACTGATTCTAAGGAATATGAGTTTGACTCTCTTTCAGAAGTGACTACTGATAAAAACATTGACCAAGTGCATGTCTATGAAAACCAGATCAAAGTGGGTGAAATGTCTAGGGTTAGGTCACATGGGTCTGATCCAACTAGTGTCCTAGAGTCATCAATTACTAATGTTCATACTCTGAGGCATTTGAACACACCTATGGATGAGGCCGCCATAGGTCTCAAATTGTTGGTCTGAACACTTAATGACTATACTGTGAATGCAATTGAGCCAACCACTACTCTCTCACTCACACATCTTGAGCTTATAGACTCAAACCCTAATGCTTCTAGTGAAGTCCTCACATTCCAGAATGATTATGCTCTCGCCTGTTACCTAAACACTATCAAACCTTTAATGTCTTCCACCAATGAGAAGAGTGTCAACATGACTGAGGCTGACATCAAATATCTCAGTCATACAATTAAAAAGAAAAAATACAAAAGGTCTGGTGCTGAAAACCATATTGTGGCAGTGTCGAAACCCAAAAAAGTAAAAACAAAAGATGTATCCAAGGGTGAAAACCTCTCTGAGGCACCCATGGATGAGATATTTGATCCACTTCCTAGTCACTTTTAGGAGAGATCATCAGTGTTAATAGAGCCAACATAGCCAATTAATCTAGGCACAGAAGAACATCCACATATGATACATCTGGCACAGTCGCTGTCACCTAAAGAGAAGGAATAATTCATTTCCTTTTTCAAAGAAAAGAAAATAAATTTTTCTTGGACATACTTTGACATGCCAAGATTGGATCCTAATCTTATCATGCATCACTTTTCCATAGCACCAAGCATCAAAGTAGTTAAACAGAAGCTTCAGAAAATGCATCCTCACGTTGCATTGCTCGTCAAAGTAGAATTGGAGAAACTTCTAAAAGCTAGTTTCATCGGTGCAATTGATTATGCTGAATGGATATCCAAAATTGTTCCAGTTTCCAAGCATGATAAATCTATCAGGGTTTGTACAGACTTCTGTGATCTTAACTTGACATGTCCTAAAGATGACTTTTTACTCCCTAATATTGATATGATTGTGGACATGACGGCTAGCTATGAGATGTACTCAATTATGGATGGTTTTTCTGGATACAATTAGATAAAAATTGCACCAAAAGACCAGGAGAAAATGGCTTTCACATGTGCATGGGGAACCTTTTGTTGGAATGTGATGCCATTTGGTTTGAAGAATGTTGGTGCTACATATCAGCGGGCTATTACTACAATTTTCCATGATATGATGCATAAGACCATGGAAGACTACGTTGATGATACCTTGGTCAAAAGTGCTAAACGCAATACTCATCTGTAAGATTTGGAGCCCATCTTAGATCATATAGAAAAGTTCAGTCTTCGACTCAATCCTAAGAAATGTGCATTTGGAGTCACATTAGGGAAGTTGTTGGGATACATTGTTTTTGCAAAAGGAATTCAGGTAGATCTGGAGAAAGTACAAGCAATAATGGATATGCCACCACCTCGAAACATCAAGCAAATGAGAGAACTACAGGGAAGGCTTCAATCTATTCGACAGTTTATTTCACAATTAGCGGATAGATCACAACCCTTCACAAAGACCTTACATAAGGGTGTGAAATTCAATTGGAGCCAGGATTGTGAGAAAACCTTAACTCAGATCAAACAATATCTTGTCAATCTACCAATCTCGATGCCTCCCATCCATGGGAAACCTTTGCTTTTATACATCTCGATAACTGAAATGTCTCTGGGAATCTTGTTGGCTCAGGAAGATAATGACAACAAAGAAAGAGCTATTTACTACTTGAGCCGAACACTGGTCTCTTATGAGAAAAACTACAACATTATTGAGAAAGCTTGCTTGGCAGTTGTCTTTGCTTCCTAGAAGTTGAGACACTACATGCTTGCCCACACTACGTGGCTCATGGCTAAAATAGACCCACTAAATTACTTGCTTAGTAAGGGAGCTCTTGCTAGAAGATTGGCTAAATGGGTTATGATACTCAGTGAGTTTGACATTCAATACGTTGAACTCAAGGCTATAAAAGGATAGGCAATCATAGACCAACTGTTTGATGCACCCATACAGAGTCTTCTACCAATGAACATTGATTTCCCAGATGAATCAATTCTAACACTAACGCACCACACATGGGTTATGTTCTTTGATGGGTCTTTCACACAACAAGGATCAGGTGTTGGATTACTCTTTATTACACCACAGAGATATTCACTACCTAAAGCGTACAAGATTATGTTTCCTTGTACAAACAACATTGCTGAATATGAGGCTTTGATCAATGGCATAAGAATTGTAGCTGAATGGAGAGTGGATCAGTTAGATATCTTTGGTGACTCTCAGCTTGTCATCAACTAGGTTAATGATGTGTACCAAACAAAGGATGAGAAACTAATTCCTTACAAGTGCATGGTTGATGACTTAAAGAAGTATTTTGCACACATCACCTTCTAGCAAGTTTCACAAGTAGATAATAAAGTAGTTGATGCCATGGCCACTCTGGACTCCTTGCTACAAATGCCTAAAAAATAATCTCCGACATGAGTTCTTCGTGGAAGTGTTACACTACCCAGCCTATGACACCCATGATTCTAAGATGATATGTTCTGTTATAGGACAAAAATCATCCTGCTACCATCACATTTATTCTTACCTTCACAATCAAACCATTCTAGAAGGTCTGAGCTGAAATGAGAAACGTTACCTAATCTGTAATGCTTCACATTATGTCATTATTGCTAACAATGTGTATAGGAGAGGTCTCAACGAAACACTCCTTAGGTGTTTAGAACTCGAAGAGTCCAAACGTGCACTAATTGATGTTCATGAGGGCATTTTTAGATCTCATTCCAATAGCTTGACACTAGCTCGCAAACTCCTTCGTGCTGGGTACTATTGGCCCAAAATGGAGCAAGAAGCTATCAAGTATGCCAAGTCCTACAAGCAATGTTAGCTACATGGGAATCTGATTCACACTCTAACTAGTGAGCTAATTCCTTCTACTACAACATGGCCATTTCAACAATGGGCATTCGACTTGGTGGGACAGATCCACCCAACCTCCTCTAATGGACATAAGTTCATTATCACAGCTACAGATTATTTCATGAAGTGGGTAGAGGCAGTATCTCTCACAGTTGCTGATGGAAAAACTGTACCACTTTTTATCACAAACTACATCATCTATAGATATGGTGTGCCATCCTCAATCATTACTGATAATGGAAGACAATTCAAGAATAAAGACCTCAAGGAAATATGCAAGAAATTAAAAATCACACAACATTGGTCTTCCATTTATTGCCCCCAAGGTAATGGCCAGAATGAGACATCCAATAAGGCAATCCTCAAAATTCTTCATTGCACAGTCAGCAAATCAGGGAGAGACTGGCATCTCCAGATCAATCCAGCCCTATGGGCATATAGGATAAGCATTAGAACTCCAACAGGCACGACTCCCTTTTCTTTGGTATATGGCGAGGATGTTGTGCTTCCAATAGAGGTCGAGATTCCTACCTTGAGAATCTTTATGAAAGGCCTTGTCACTATTGATGACTACAAGATAGCTCGACTTCAAGAGCTTGTGTTACTGGATGAACGTCGACAACTGGCATGTGATCATCTATGAGCATATCAACAACGAATGGCAAGAAGTTACAATCGAAGGGTCAAGCCACGTGATTTCCAGTTGGGTGATCTCGTCCTACGAGAAAACCCTAAGAATCAATAATAACAAGTACAAAAAGGAAAGTTTGAACCAAACTGGCTCGATCCTTACATCATTACTCTAGTATATTGATCTAGTGTCTATCAGCTTTCCACAATCGAAGGAGAAGTGCTTAAAGAACCTGTCAACACTCTCCACCTAAAGTAGTTTTACAGTTGATCTAATGTCAGTAAGCTCTTTGTACATATCTATATGTCCTAAAAAAATCATAAAAATTAGAAAAAGTCCTGAAAAAAATTGTTACCCTGGTGAAAACCTAGCAATAGGCACCTTAGTAACACCAAAAAAAGTGAAAAATCAAAAATACAAAAAAATTGAAAAACCAAAAAAAAGTACCATTGGTGAAAACCTGGAAACAGGCATCATGGTAGCAAAAAAATTAAAATCCTGCCAAGAAGGTGAAAACTTGGTATATAGGTGCCTCTTGTTCCCCAACACTCCATCTTGCAGCACATCTTATGGCTATTCTGTATAGTTTCTTTCATGCTTCCGCTTTCCTACTTTTCCTGCTTTCTGCTCATGTATCCATGGATTGAGTCTTGTCACATCTTGAGGGCATTCCCCTTTAGTGTCACTATTTTTGAGATTCTCCTATAGAATCTCCTTTGCGTCAGTTACTAGTGGTCCTTACTGCGTCTGCCTACTATCGCTAGTGTCACTACTTTTGATATTCTCCTCATAGAATCTCCTTCATGACAGTCACTATTGGTCCTCACTATGTCTGCCTACTGTCACCACTATACCTCATTTCCAAGATTCTCCTCATAGAATCTCTTTTGCAATAGTCACCAATTATTTTAGTTGTGTCTGCCTACTGTTGCTTGGGTCACGTCTCTAGATTCCTTTATGGAAGATCTCTCTTGTGTCAGTCACTAGTCATCCTGGTTGTGTTTGTCTACTATCACTCAGTCCTTCTTAGGTTCTTCATCATGAAGATTCCCCTTTGACCTTAGTCACCAGTCATTCTGACTACGTCTACCTACTATTGTCACCCTACTGAAGAGATTTCTTTCAAACATGTTCTGGACACTAATACTTGACATCAATCCCAAAAATATTGAACTCAAAAATAACATACTTGTTTGGATGTGCTGAGCATTTTCTTTGTTTGTTTTGTGTTCGCTTTATCAAATCTCCTTAAGCAACTCAATGATGTCATTTCTAATTAGAGAAGTAATGACTGGGGGCATGATCTTTTCTTTGTTTTCTGCTTGTGGTTTAGTTCCAATTTGTTGACATATTCCTATAAAAGGGGTGTCCACTATAAGAGCCTCCATCTCGCATTGGATGGCTGGGTGTACCTTGACCCCTTTTTCTATGAGTACATCAATAACATTGGTACTTCTCCTTGCCTGTTGGAGTGAACTCTTCATGCTACAGTAAATACTGATAGTTGTCCTGCTAAGTGAATGTATGGGTCACTACGAGTATACCTAGCACTCTTATGTCTCAGGTTATGAATGCAAGGGTCATTGTGAACAGAATAAATATTGAATACTTAGCATAAGATGGATCTCCCGTGTGTTTGGTGTGTCTATTATGAAAGCAACATTATGGTCATCCTAGCATTTATGCTTTGATGCTTATGTTAACTTGCTATATTAAAAGGGACAAATGTTCTAGTCATTCTGGCTTCTTGCCTCAAATGCTTACATTTAATCACGACAAACCTATAACGTATGTTCTATTCATATTTCCATGATTGCAATGTCAGTGGGAATTGTATAACATACGAGCTTTGTTCTATATCCAGTGATGATAAATTATCGAGGCTTGGTAACCAGAGCTAGGGTTGCACTTAATATAGTCTTGCATTACAATGCTTCACTTGCATAAGCATGCAATTCGATTGTGATTCTATTTCTCCCCTGTGTGATGAAGGATTGGGGGCATCTTCAAACATATCAGGTTTCTCCATGACTGCACAAGCATTTGATTCGTTGATTCATGCTCCTCAATGGAATACCTATCACTATCAAGTAAAAACATGCAACACTACATGAGATGTTAGTCCATTTCCATATGCATTGCATCCATATACTCATAATATCTACTCTACATGCTCATAATCACATCATATCAAAGTACAACATATATCTCATAATCATCATATTGATATCTCATGTACATCAAAGTGAAACAAACATAGACAATGACATGTACACTCTGATACTCGGCTCAAAAATCTCGTATATATATATATATATATATATATATATATATATCAAAAAAATGGGTCAGTACAAAAATGGGCACTACTCGAGTGCTATCGATCAAAATGATACAAAATGGTGCTGGCAAACCAATCAATACATAGCCAGAGATCAAAAATCAAGAGCCAGACACACAACATCTAACTTTTTCCTATACTCTCGTCTTCAGGAGGAGCAGGAGCAGGAGCCATAGGTGGAGGAGGAGGTGGTGGCATGCCCGGCCTTGCAGGAGATCGTGCACCTCCAAACTGTCAAGAATACTATGAAAAGTACAAAACCTGGAGTGCTTCATCAGGTATCACTACCGAATATGTAGTAAAGTAGTAAGCTACCCAGGCTGACTGTAATCACACCTCATCCTATAGCATCACTGACCTCTGCTTAGCAGTCTCAACGTGCTCTCTCCATCGATCAATCTCTTGCTATCACTCCACCAGTTGTGAGTCACAGATAGCTACCTATATCTATAGATCTCCCAACTACTGGGAGGCTTGAAAAATCTTCTCTCGATAGTGTCATACTGTGTCCTATGTCCCAACAGTAGGCTGATCAGGTATATCCTCATCCAACATCTCAGGTGTCTGGTACTATGGTGGTGCCTACTACTATGATGGTTCCTGTTGTTGCATTGGTGTCTACTCCTCCATCCTCTTCCTCCAGTGTCGACCCTGTCCTGCCCCACTGCCACCTGCACCTATGTCTAATCCCATCTGATGTAGCAAAATTTGTATCTATTGTACCTGGTGTCAGACCTGTGACTGCATCTATGGCTACACTTGTGGTTGTGGCTGTGCCTGCTGGTACTGAGGCACCTATCTCTGTGTCTGACCTACCATCCCCAGTGGATCAGTAAATCACGAGAATGGATGGCTAATCAAATGAGCTTGATAAGAAGGCATCATCCCTACATCTGCTACCTCTGGAAGGTAGTCCCACTGAACTATAGCTAGACTGCGCACGTCTATCATGGATTAGCCTAGATCCATACATGGAGGCCACCCCCACTCTATGTCCCTTTACAATCGGGTGTAGGTGCAATACTCCTGCAAGATATCTTGTGGTTGGTTGTACTATTGCCACACCTATGAAATTGCAAACTGCTCTATGATCTATGTGGTCCTGCCCAATAGTGGTCATGAGCTGAACATCCAGGGCAACTCTCTCTGGGTTTCATCCCAATCCTCTATCTCTCACTAGGGCCACCATACGATGAAGACCGGGTCATCGAGACGTGTCCTCCAATGCTCTGTCTTACCCAGGAAGACCTGGGTAATATGCCCCTGATATCTGCAGATATATGGCTCCATCAGCTCTCGAGCATCCTCATGAATGGGCCTACATACGGGAAGATACTCCCATGCCCAGATCTACAACACATAAACACTGGCATCCATAGTCTTCTTCTCATGGAAGACTATCTCATGCATCTCATGAAATAGGTGGGCTAGCATACACTGACCCCACCCAAAAATCTCAGGTGCCTCTACCATTTGGTGAAGCATAAGTCCCCACCCACACTCTAGCCAGTGATGTCCTCTATCAGGCATCAGAAAGAAACTCAAGAAGATTGCTAGCACAGATGCCAATTTGTGTGTCTATCCATATGTGTGCATTAGCTCATCCCAACTGATGGCTTGACCTCTCTGCAACTCCCTCCCAAACACAATAGAAAGTGCCTTTGTACCTACTCAGGGCACCGTATCATAAACAACATGGGCTCCATGGAAAGGGATCTGCAATATCCTCCAAATGTCCTTCAGGGTGATCGTCATCTCCCCCACTAGTAGATGGAAGGTGTTCATCTCCGAATGGAAAAGCTCCACCAAAACTGTGAGTAGGCCATGATTCACCATCACGACTAGGATTCGACATAGAGAGGACAAGCCCAATCGCTCAATGTGTGCTAGGTCAGCGGCATCAAGACTCTGAAGTAAAGGGTTGTAAGGCGGGTAGTGTGACCTAAACAACACGTCACCAAAGACCTCCTGCACACATAACCAACAATGACAAGCAAATGATCAGTACCAAAATTAAATGGCAGAACAAAGCTAATAAAAATGTAGATTTTACATACAAAATTGAAAATTTTGAACTCCGCTATCATAGGTTCTCATGCAAAGATCTTTAGATCTCGCATGAAGTTTCTCTCCTTCACGCGAAGAATCTCTTTGTCACACGAGAAACAAAGTTGTCGTGTGTGAAGAATCTCATTCTTCATGCAAGAGGTGGGTATCTCCCATGCAAAAAACCTTAATGACGCATGCGAAGAAACAATGCACCCTATTTCTTTGCACAAGGAAAAAACATCTTCACGTAAGAAAGGACAGTCTCAAGTGAATATCGATTAACCAACCCTAAAACGTGCTAAAACATGCAAAAAATGACCTCGAACTACGTAGAAGTGAAAGTACAAAGGTGGGAAATTGATGACTCATCGGTGGTCTGTAGTCTGCTGGCCGACTGTGTCATCTAGAGCGCTCAAAATGATGATATCTCACGTTCACTGCCATGTATCTCTCAAAGCTCAATTCACTAAAGGACAAAAAGCACAAATGAATTGAAAATGACCCCTTGGGCCCTTATATAGCTGTTGACCTAATTTTTCAAAGTGCTCTGATTTGCGCAAAAATCACCCCCTCACTATTTTGACCGTTCTAAATCCATTTTTGAGTTCGTATTCAAAATTTGACACACCTAAGTGCCTCAAAAATGTGTTTTAAAGTTTTGGAGATCGACATAATTGAATGCTTGTGCAATCTGAATTTATCTAATAGCTTGGGATTCTTGTAATCCTTTCAACTCTAAATTCTTCATGTTTTCAAATTTTATTTTGAAAAAGTCAATTGTGGTCAAAATTGGTCAACTTTTGGTCAAACTTGGTCTTCTAGAGCTCAAAACCATGTCAAATTAACTTTGAATCTTCTTTTGATTTCCTCTACATTCTGTTGAATCTCAAATTTCTTCTACTGCTTTATGTCATATTTTTGGTGTGTCATCTTTCAATTTTGCTCCTGAGGGGGCAGGATGATTACATCATTGAATACTTATTGCTCAGGGCATCTCGTTCCCATCTTATGTCCTCATCATTCAAGGCATCTCACCACTAGGAGCATCTTGTTTCCCTCTTTCTAGCATCTTTTTGATCTTTTCATCATTTGATTACAGGTATCGGGACAATCTAAACCTCAACTCCTGAGGATCAAGCCTCATTTTGGGGATGATTCTATGACTTATAAATCAATCTCAGGTATCTAGGTGTTCTATCTGGATCCTTAAAGGTTAAGCTCCATTTTGGAGATAATATTTTAAATGCTTATCACTCTTAGGTATCTAGGTGTTCTATCTGGATCCTTAAAGGTTAAGCTATGTTCTAGAGATAATCTTTTAAATGCTTATCACTCTCAGGTATCTAGGTGTTCTATCTAGATTCTTAAAGGTTAACCTTCATTCTAGAGATAATCTTTTAAATGCTTTCAATCTCAGGTATCTAGGTGTTCTATTTGGATCCTTAAAGATTAAGCTTCATTCTAGAGATAATCTTTACTTTTAAATGCTTATCACTCTTAGGTGTCTAGGTGTTCTATTTGAATCCTTAAAGGTTAAGCTCCATTCTGGAGATAATCTTTTAAATGCTTTCAATCTTAGGTATCTAGGTGTTCTATCTAGATCCTTAAAGGTTAAGCTCTGTTCTAGAGATAATCTTTTAAATGCTTTCAATCTCAGGCATCTAGGTGTTCTATCTAGATCCTTAAAGGTCAAACTTCATTCTGAAGAAACCTTTGAAATACTTATCAATTTTAGGTATCTAGCTATTCTACTTGGATTCCTTGGGATTAAGCTCTGCTCTAAAGATAGTCCTTAAAAGCTTATCAATTGATCTTCGTATCATCAATTTCGGAACCAATCTCATTTCTTGATCCTCGCATCGTGCTTTCTGATTTTCTTTGAATTGAATGTGCTACTCGCACATTCATTCAAAGAGGGGCAAAATGTAATACCCCAAAATTGGCTCATTGCCATGATCAACAATTCTAGTCTATTTTGATCAATTCTAAGACCTATTCTAATAGGCAATTCTCATTCTGCTACTCGCTACTTGACTTAATTGTCAGATACAAAAAGCCCTAATCTGCATTCATCATACTCATTATTTAATCCCTATAGTACGCACTCATATTAGCCACATTAAACCAATTTGATTTCAATTTAATTTAATCTAAACTATTCCTACTTTATTAAATTAAATTATCTCCTAAGGCTAATGTACTATGGGATTAAATTTATTTATTTTAATAAATACGCCTATCTTAATTAATTAAAAGGAATTATTTAATTAAATGGGGAAGGTATTTCTAATTAATTAAATGAAATTATTTAATTAAATGGAGAAGCTACTTCTAATTAATTAAGAAAAGTTATTTAATTAAATAGGAAGTTATTCCTAATTAATTAAATAAAGTTATTTGATTAAACAAAAAAGTGTCTCTAATTAATTAAATCAAATTATTTAATTAAATAGAAAATATATTTATGAGAGCATATCTCATTTTATTAAATTAAATATCTCTTAATTTTCTCTTCAGTTCAAAAATGGAAATTCCTAGTTCACTACTGATCAAATTAGAAGTGACCCAAATCACTTACTCTCACACTAAAGTTTATCTAAGTTGACTGACTCTTACACTCAGATTTGAGCCAGTTAACTCCCTCTAATTTGGGAATCTTCCACCTTAACTGAACCTCATCTTCAATCTTGACCGTTGATTGAAATCAGTCTCAACCGTTGGAGTACTTCAGGAAAATCTATTTAAGAGACCCTCATTTCTTCATTTTGGGAGGATGAATTGAATTTCTATCAAAGTGCTATTGAAATTCATTCTCACATATTTGCATCCTTATTTTAATTTTATTTAGTATAATATGCATATGATTAATCTAGTTTCCTTCACTTGTTCTTAGATTAAATGCATATCTCATCATAGACTACATTGTGTTCTCACATAGATTAGTTGCATATCAAATATTTCATTCTTAGAGGGTCTGGTTGCCTACACCTTGATTCTGAGGATATTAATAGGCAAAATCCCTTTGGATAGGAGGCAACAAGTTGGCTTGTAGGGCTAATCTTGGGTGAACAATCTCATGTTCATTCCAAGGTGAATCCGTATACAAAGACCGTGTTGAAGTGTCTGTGAGTTTCAGAGGCCACATTCCACAGGTACAGAGGCAAATGTGGTAAGTAAAAAATCTGAAGAGGATGCTTTGCTTCTATCTTTAGAAAGTGTTGATGATTCATGAAGCTGTTGGAAGGCAAAACCAAGAATCAAGGATCTATGTCAAATGATGAAAGGGATCTTTTAGATAGAAAGGCACTTGGAAGCATTTGATTATGCCTGGCACCATCGATGCCATTGGAAAATTTCTCCACTTGGAAGCATTTGATTATGCCTGGCACCATCGATGCCATTGGAAAATTTCTCCATGTGTTTAAACCCTTTTGCACTAGGTTTAAAGTCTTTTCAAATCATCTCTAGAAAGAGAACCTTCACTACTTCCCAACTTTTCATTGCAATATTCATCAAACTAATAGCCAGTAAATGTATAAATGTCTTCAATACATATAACACTAACACATCGTGCCAAAAGGCATAAATCAAAGTATATCTTATTGCTTTATTCATAAATTTTCCATATTTTAAGTGGGTCTAATCTTCATAGAACACTAATTTTCTAAAATACATAAGAATTCATAAATACCTTGTTATAATCTATTGTAGTTTCTACTTCAAGTTTATATATTTTCTCCTTGAAATTTATCAAACTACTTATTTAATAATAAATGTCAAAATTTCACTAACTATGTCTTTAAATAGAATTTGAGTTTTTCCATTGAAATGGCATGTCATTAAAAGGATGCTAGAAACACATCTTTCTTGGCTATATAATATCTTCCAATACTTTATAAAATTCTACAAATCGATATTCCCTAGCACACATTTCTCCAATAGCTCAAAGTAAAAAGGGATACATACATCTCAACATGTTGTTCTAATAGAACAAGTTCCTTTGACAAGGGAAAACCATTTACAAGATTGATCACACTTACTTAAAGTATTCTAAACTAGTTTCCAAAGGAAGTATCTACACCAAAGATAGGCATGGAAATATTACATTTTGAGAATTCTTTTTTCTCTAGATCTTTTTCATTGCATTCCTCACTTCTTCTATCTTAGTTTTCTTCATGTGTTTAGTAATTTTTTCTTGTGTGTCTTGGTTCAAGTTTCTACTTCTGCATTTCTTAGTAATATGCCCATCCTAACTACAATTAAATCATTTGATGTTTCTTTATTATGATTTACTTGTAGTCACTCTACATGTGCATTTTTCACATTTGTGTCAAAATCCATTGCACAATCAATAGTAACCATTAAAAGGTTTATTTATTTAACTTCTACAACTACTATCCTTGTGACTAAATATTCTACAAGTAAATCACTCAGTATTATCACATACTCTACTTCTCTATTCTATGGCCCTATGTTCAAACTTGTTACAAGAAAAGAAATAACCACTCTTAGAAGGATTTCGTTAAAGATTTGATTATTTGAATAATAGTTTTCTTGCAAAGTCATATTGATTTTTTCACTATCATTCTATTTAGTTTTAGTCTTCTCCATTTTACCATTATATGTAGTCCCACATCATAGCCTAGCCCACCTTTTTCTTTTAAAGTATTTTCTATAGCCAAAAATTTGAATAACTTCTTAGATTGCTCTCCTCGAGTTTTCCTTCTAATTTTAAGCTTAATATTTCCCTCTCTAACTTTACACATTCCTCAATTTTGTGTTGGAATAATCCATTCGGACATTCGTCATTTTTCTTACTTTCTTCAACTTGCATCTTTAGATTAACAATTGTTCATTTTCTTGCTTTAATTTATTTTTTACCTCCCCATGTCTTTCCTTGAAATAATTGATATGTGCTTTCAATTTTATAGCACATCATTAGCTTTCTTGATATTTTCTTTTAAATCCTTTTTTTTCACTTTGCACATTCTCAAGATCTTTAATCTAGCAAGTTGTGATATATGTCTAATGACTTTCTTCACTATTTTCTATTCCATATATTCAACCAATGCGATTTACCTCAATAAGTTAAGTCGATGCAAGGGACTAAGCTCTAATGTTTTTTTTGAGTAGCTAGAATACTAAGTGAATGCGAATTAGTCCCCCCTTAAATCCTTAAACTCAATTTATTGAATTATTTCTAAATTATCCTCATTAATCATATATATTGAAAGTAATCACAATGTTCCTACATCAATCACGGTGCTCATGCATCAATCACTATTAAAATAAAACCAAAATTGATAGAGATTTTGACACTCCTACATCAATCAATAGTGAAAATATGTTCATATATAGTGAAAAAAATGCATATATATAGCTACTAGTTGTGCAGCTACCCTATAATTGTATGAATTTGACCCAAGAAATTTAAATATAGTCCAAAGAGGATTTCAATAAATATGTTCATCTATTTAACCTTGTTCATTTTTATGTAAAGATAGAAGAACCATGGAACCATTGGAGGGGAAACACACAAAATTTCATTTAATGGTGTTTATGGTATTTAAGTGCAAATTAGTACTTAACAATTTTCTCATCAATGATGCCTAAGATCTAGGAAAAGGTCTAGTTCTTTTAATAATGTTTTAAAAGTTAAAGGAGTGTTTTTGGAAAATTTAAGTACCTCATATATCATTTATAATATGTTCTAGTATACTACCTTCTTCTTTCTTGGTTGATTTTTATTTCTTATAGTCTTCTGTGTGCAATGCCACCTAGATATAGTTTGGCCTAGTTTTGAAGTTTTACCTTCATTACTTCAAATGTTTTTTTTTAGGAAAGTACTATCAAAGGGGGTAGCACCCATAGTACATAGCTTAAGTGATCAATAGTTCAAAGAAGAATAATAGTATCAGATCTACAAGAAGATTTCTCTTGGTTGATGATGGGAAAGAGGCCAGCCCAACAATAGGGATAAGGGCTATCAATAATCTCCTTATCTTGACATAGAACATTATTGGTAATATAATTAGCCACTCTATTCGTCTCCCAATAAATGTGCTTCAACAAGTAATTATCCAGCCGCCCAAGGAAGTTATTGATGAGATCAACCCAATTTCCCAGTCACCAATTTGGAGTTCTACTAGAAGTAATCACTTGAATGCAAAGAAGGGAGTCCCCCTCTATTTCCACCTCATGCATATACATTTTGATACAAATCTTGATACCAATAGGAAGATCTTCCATCTCGGCTACATTATTTGTGCAATTCTTAAGTAGTTTTGAGGCACCCCAAATGAAGTGACCCTCGATATCTCTTATAATACAACCAACCCCACCTCTGCCAGAATTTCCTTTGGAAGCTCCATCAAAGTTGAGCTTCCATCTAAAGTTTTTTGAGAATCTCCATTTAATAATGGCCCAATTGAATTTCTTGGGTGAGACATGTGGGGGGTATTTCAACAAGGGTCATAATCTTTGTATGTCACTATCTCACTTTGTGAAGCACGAATTTCTCTTAAGAACTATCATGTTATTAGTTATTTCAATAAGAGAATCTTGAATGAGTTGAATGAGGTGATCCATGGTGTGAGCATGGCCCATTAAAATGTGCATGTTACACTCATTCCAAATATGCCAAATAATCATTGAGGGGTCTAATATCCAATGACTCACCTAGTAGTGAAGATTACCTTTAGTGGTCCAGCTGATCAGAAAATCAGTAATATTTTGTTGCCTTAGGTTGTGCCAGTTGAAAATAGAGGAAAGCTAGTCCTAACAGGCCATAGCACCTCGACATGTCAAGAAAAGGTGGTCTATGCTATCCACCGAGCACTCACACATGCTAAATCAAAAAGGGCCATTGAGTCCCATATGCTACAAATTTTTAGTAATTACATAACTTGAAATGTTGTATTTGACTTACCTAAATATTAAAAAAATGAGCCCATTCTATTTTGATTCATTTTTATCTCTTATCCTTGAGGTTTCCATTGTGGGGCATTAAATAAATAATGTATGTTAAAGAAAATCTAGTGTCAATATAAAGACCAAGAAAAATAACTTCTATAACGTGGTCAATATTGATCCTTTAAGCATACTTCCCTTCTATTTTGATAGTTTATGAATTATTCTACATAGATAAGGGGATAAAATAAGCCAATTATGATTAGTCAAAATGTCCTTTCATCAAGATGCATAATTACTCTTTGTTAGGATGGCACAAAAATGATCAATACACAAATCTATGATATCTCCTCAAGTAAAATAGTAAGATCCAAAAAAAATAAGTATATGTAAATCAAATCAAATAAAGTCATTTTCAAAAAACATATCCTTAGTATAAAAATATCTAATCAATTATTCAATATGTAAAAACACAAAAAAAAAATTGTACCTAAGGTGCATTGTGAAAATAGTAAAAAGTTCTAAATCATCTTTCACAATTATAAAAGAATTACAAAAATTGGAGATCTATTGGTGAAAATTTATGACCTCTAAAAAAATAAATAGAATATCGAATTCTAACTAAGAATAACAAAAATCTAAAGCAGAAGCTGAAAATAAAACGTTTGCCACATGAAATTTGTTAGAATTAGTTTTCCAATAATATCTTATTTGCACAATTTTGACAACATAGTCCATGTTAATAATTTTCAAAAAATGAATAAATTTAGTTAAATAACCAATAATCATGACCCTTTTGATATGAGTTTTTCAAAATTTACTCACTTCATGGAAAAATGAGTAGATAACCAAATGGTTTTTTAGGTCTATGAACAAAATGTAGAAATATCTTATCTTCAAACTTTACAATGTAAAAATTATGGCCTTTTTTTTCGATTTTTGTCCATTTTCTTAAAATTCATTGAATTTTGTAGGTAAATTGATAGATATCAAGAACGTTTTTCATGAATGTTAGCAAAACTTTAAAAAAATTCTCCAAGATTAGTTAAATTTTCTCTTCAAGAATGGAGATGTCAAAAAATAACTAGGAAGTCATAGATTTGGTGCTCTAATACCATGCTAGGGTAGATAGCCAACCCCATATCTCCTACAATACACTTCAAATCTAAATTACTATTAAACCTAAAGAGAAAAAGTCATGATTAAAGTTAGACAACCTTAAGAAAGAACTAATCTATGAAGGAAGCTAATATTGCTATTAACTTGTAAAATAAATTGGATACATTACAATGAATCCAATAAATCCTTATAGAGGAGTAAAGATTAACCATATATGCAAACCCTAAAGAAAGATAAGAGAGGTTGACAAGTGTCTACATCATTATGGATGAAACAATATATGGTAAATATAGCTCAATTTAATAAAAAAATACTTTTTGGTTTGAAGCAATTGTAGTAAAGGAACACAAGGCCTGATAGATAATTGAATAGGTGACTATTCTAATTACTCTAATAGAACCCATATGGAATGGAATATATAAAAATGTTGAAGAAAAGTAATATTTTGGGGGATCTATGGATGATTAGATTATACAAATAAGATTTGATCTAGGTATTGCACTTTGGTTTTTGTCATTGACTACAATATCATTGTAGATATGATGTAATTAATATAGCCAATTCATCATCTATAGTCAAATCCTTTCATTTATTATATTTTATTTGTGGCATCTTGAATGTACAAGAACATCAATGCTCACATAAGATCTTAATTAAAACAACACTAGTCATTTTAGTAGCTAATTTTAAACTAACTACACTTAACTTGATAATAGTAATTAAAAAGTGCTTAAACAATTCAAATCAAGCCATACCTTTAACACTTCTAATTTCAAACAACAATAGTAGCCTTTTAACTCCTATGTTTAGTCCTAATTGATATGGGAAAAAGATTTTTTAGACTACTATACTAAGGATCCAACTAGTAAAGTTTGCATACCTTTAACAAATTGATTTCATCATGCTAAACTTCTAGTAAAAAAGCTAGTCATTCCAGTAGCATTATTTTACAATTAATTTAAGAATCGTAATAAAAAATGATTAAACAATTCAAATCAAACCATGCCTTTGACACTTGTACTTTAGTATATTTTATGCTAGTAAGATTTGAAACAAAAATAGTAACTTTTAACTATAATCATTTCATCATACTAAACTTCTATAAAATCTCAATAAGTTTCATTTAACTTCCCTTTGAGTTTATATCATATCATTGAAGTTGACTATGGATAACTGCAGTTGACTATGGATAAGAAACCCTAAACACCATTGCAAGGTCAATCATTTTTTTCTCTAAAATCATTAAATTCTTACTCAGCATCTATAATTGAAAGAAAAAATTGGAAATCTATAATAAGGGAAAAGTAGAGTAGTAAGTAGTTGTTATATATCACAAAAGAAACAATGCACAATTAAGGTAAAGGAAAAGTCAGCTAACTATTTTATTTATCCATGAAAAATGTTTATTTACTTATAATTTTTAAATATCAACTAGTGTATGGTGCATTAGATTCTACTAATTAGGAATTAAAGTACACATTCACAAAAACTATGTGGGTGGATAATCATCACATCCCCATAATTAGAAATTTTATATATAATTCATACATGGTGTGTGCACCAAGATGGTGTGCAAAAAGAGGGGTATATGTGGACACCTTTTTTTTCTAAAATCTGGTAAACCTGATCTTAGAAGACCCATTTGAGGGTCACACACTCAAAATGAGAAAATGTGTAAAACACAAAAAATTGTAGTACTATGAATCTAGTTTCTAAACTACTAAGGTTTTTTTAAATGGATATAAGAGGGTCAAACCTAGCATATATGAAAAAATGTTCTATTTTTTTTGCTAAAAACCATAATATAACCATTTTCGTACAATAAAAAAAACATATATTTATATTTAGTATTTTGATAAACCATTTAGTAGAATGATAGGTAAGAGCTAGATCTAGAAGTTGCACATATTTTTTTCATAATTCTAACAAGTAGTTTTTTTCTATGATTTCTTGAAGTGACTCCATCCTAAAATTTTGGTACTTGTTTGTGCACTAGGCATCACTTGCATCAAAATAATCTACAATCAACACCTTTTTTTCATAAGTGTATAGAATCAAGTGTAGAACAATAATATGTAATTTATTTTCCATTTGGTTAAGTATCTCAAAAGTTCTTAAAAAAATGGTAGACATATGTCTGAGAGGATTGTCAAGATACTAATATAGAAAAATTAACTTCACAAATCTTGTCTAAAAATTTAAAAAATTATATGATTAGAAAGGTAAGAAAACTTGTGAGATTATGGTGGTAATTTAAGAGATATCCACTTCGCCATTTGAAAACCTAATTAATTCAAAGATGATAATTGATCGTAGAAGTTGAAATTAAATCTAAACCAACAAAAAATGGAGGGAAAACATCAACCCAAGCATTTGGGTAGTTAAATAGGCCTATTACCTATTGGAAATATATGATAGGCTAAGTTACTGAGAGGGGAGGGGTGAATCAATAACCAATAAAACTTAATCTTTATATACCAATTAATTCTTCATGAGTATTTTGATCTAATTGCATGCATGAAAAAATGAAAGCATTAAAACATTCATAACACTTTGACACACAATATGGTGACCTAGAAACCTTCCAAATAGAAAGTAAAACTGGGGTTGCATGATACCCACAAGCTTTAGTATTTTAGTATAAATTTGGCCTATTAAGGCTTACAATTATCACTTCTGATGATCTATCATGTTAGGAGCAATAAGGACTACTAGGTCTACCTTGCAAAAGGATTTACAAACATACAATGAAGTATGTACTCGGTAAAGAGATTTACAAAAGACTATTAAGTCTACCTTGTGAAAGGATTTAGCTATTCCACCTGTTAGGATGAACCAGTGATTGAACTCTAATTTGCAACTTGATTTGCTAAATGAGATACCTTTGAGTGTAATGATCATCTTGTTGTGATAGATAAATAGTTGTCGCTCCATATATTATTGTAGCCTTTTTACTTTGTACTTCTTCTCTTTTCTTTCTTCATACAATTATTTACATATATCCCTTGATGTGTTACAATATGTTACATATATACCAATCCAAATTACAATTCAAAAAAGTCGGCTACAATAAAAGTTTCACCAAAATACACAAAGTTGGACCAACTGTAGAAACTCAAGTTCTGATGACAAACTTGGTGAGGTTCTGATACTTGACATCCACTATCAATTCTCAACATCATCATGCACTTGGTAGACATAGAAGCTCAATTCATATTGATCACTTCCAAGTAGTCTGAATTTGGTTTGCACTGGTGAATCAGTAAATACTGAGAAATTCAACATATAAGTTGAATCACTTGATTCACACTGCATAGCTCGGTCAATGCTATCACTACAAGTTTGGTATAAACTAAATCACTTGGTTGACACTACGTGGCTCAGTCAATGCTAGATTCACATCACTAAAACTATGAACTTGGTAACCACTATAGAACTTGGTTTGCACTAAGAAACTTGGTAAACACTAAGAAGCTCAGTTTACACTGATAATCACCAACTTGGTAGAAACTAGTCAGTGCAAACTGAATACTATTCCTGAAACTCGGTAGCAACTGTAGAACTCTGTAGAGCCTAAATTATTTGGTTAACATTATTAACTATAAAATAAGCTTGGTAGATACTAACCATCTAAATAAGTGGGTGTCACTAATAAAAAAACTCGACTAAAATATCAACAATCTCCCCCTTTGGCATTAGTAAAAAAAAAACACTTATCAATCAAAACTAAATTCTCAAAAAGTTTCAAATTAATCTTTATTCTTCATCTTCTATCTTCAACTAGGTAATGTACTCTATTTTTGAAAATTTACAAAATTACTTTTGTAAGAGATGTTTATCTGAATATCTATACATATATATAATATGATGTTGCTCACCCCCCCCCCCCCCCCCCAACACACACACACACACACACATATATATCTTCTCATCTTCTCCCCTTTATACATCACATTTTCTTCTCCTTTTTACAATATGCTTTACATGTTATATAAATCTTATCCCCCTTTTTGACATAAATGCCAAAGGTGTATTTTATACGGTTATGCCAAAATGTGACAAGAAATTAGAATGTACCTTTAGAATTAGTGACATTTTCTTGTCCAAAGTTTCTTGTAACACCTTGCTTGTGTGCAATGCAATCTAAACTTCTAATAATAATTCTATCATATGATCAACAATGGAGAAGTTGTTATCATGGACAAGAGTTTTAGCATGTGCAATATGTTTCTACAATGCATCCATGTTAGGAAGAATCATTCCTTCTATGTCTACAAGTGTAGCTCTTATCCTAGCATCTTTTCTTAGTAATTATGCCTACATATTAATTAGCAATTTGATCTTTGTATAGTGAGAAAAACTATAGCTCAAATCAAGTGACAACTGTTGTGCACTTGCCTTTAAATCTTCATCATTTTTGGAGAGTTTATCTTTTATTTCCTATGTAAGAATGGATGTGTCATAGAGTTTACCGAATAGGGAAGTGACATTGTTGGCAAAGGTTTCCAATGAGCCTAGAATAGTTTGACAAGTCTACTTGACATATCACAATCTTCTATGCTACTAGCTCTAATAATTTATTTTCAATTTTCTTCTCCGCTCTCTGCAATAATTTCTCTTGTCCTTTCAAATTTTCATTGAATTTCTAGACCACTTCTCCAAAATTGGTTGAGAAGTGCCAACCTCAGTGTTGAGTGCTTTTGCAAGAATGATCTTTGCATCTTCAACCACTTGAAACTCTCTATTTCTTTCCTCTCTAAGCCTTTGTTGCTTAGCTTTCTTCTGTAGCAGCTCTCCTACTAGATGAATTTGATTAGGAATAAGATTGGAGATATCTCAATTTAGGATAACTATATCCTCATAAAGATCAATATCTTCTTCCTTATTTTTGCCTTTACTAGACACTTTTGTACTTGGTTGAGGCTTGCTCTCAATTGTCTTAGTACTTATTATTTGCATGCTTGGAATAGAAACAATGGTAGAAATAGAAGGACTGGTAGTAAAAGTAGATATTGTACTTATTGAAGAAATACCTGGATGTTGAGTGACCAAAATTGATGGAGGAGGAAGTACTGACTACTCGATAGATGAAGTGTTGGTCACTTCTTCCAATTAAGTACTGAGCTAAACAAGTGCAACGATTGGTTGAGTGCTTGTATTTGCAATGTTTGACACAACCAAATCTACAGTAGCTCTCTCTGAGCTTGATGTATTTAATGCTGAGCAAGTGAGGCTATCATCACTGTTGCAATCTTCTTAGGGTCAGTCTCCTCAATGCTCTGAATCTCAAGGAGATTCTCCTCAATAACTTTCTACTCTTGTTCCTCATCATCTTTGTCCTCTTCCTTTTCATCTTCATCATCATCCTTGTCACTAACATGAACCAAAAAATCACTCTACTTATGAAGATTATAAATATTCTTCCATGTGTTGGTGGCACTCCTTACCATATGTTCAATTTCATTGATCAACATTAGAAAAGTGTTAAATCTCAAGGTAATTTTTCCTTCATTCTTCTTGATGGATTCTTTTACTTCTTTGTCACTTAGATTCAACATGAGTTGCCTCAGGATCTGCTCATAAATATCTTTTGTAGTTTGCTTTGCATGCTCCCATCTTGGCTTAATTTTCTCCATTAATTCATTGGGAATCTATTGTGCAAGTTGGTATGGGGAGTATTTCCATTTACCTAGCTTTGACATGACCATGTCCTCAACTTGCTTCTTCTCCTCTAAAGTTTTGATTTCATATTTCAATGCTCTAAAATTTGTTATGCCAGTACTAGAATCAATTTCTTTCAATATTTCTTGAAATATGGGTGGTGGTAATTTGAAGATCACATCCTCTACTTCTTCACCTAATTTTAGTTTCTTTTTGGATGTTCTCCTTGTAAACATTGTAGTAGATGCCTTTTTAGGTTTGGTTATAATAACCTTGCCTTTCTTCTTTACTAGTTCTTCTTCTTCTGACTTTTCTTCATCTTCTGCATCATCATCTTCTATGTCATCTCCTTTATCTTTTGTCAATAGGAGAGTGGAGTTGATTTGTTTCAATTTTGATATCCTTTTCTTCCCTTTGTTGACTGCCTGAGGGAGTTTTATTTCTAATTCTATTCTAGCATTGGCTTCCTCATATGTTCCAAAATATGTTGCCTTTGGATCAATAATTTCATTTAACAAAGCTTCAATGATGTCCTTGGTTTCATCAATATTGACCTCATATCGTAGTGGCTTGACCCATACAATTCTAGGTCAAATTGCTTGTATATACACTTTCTCACAATCAACCATAAAAAAAAATCATCTTTTTAGTCTTCTACAAGTTTCTTAGGTATCCTGAATCTGTTGTTCATCTTTTCCTTGAATGCATCAAAATAGTTATCCATTATACTGACATAATTTTCTCTCATTTCTACTACATACTCATTGATTTGATAAAGGACAACTACATCTTTTCTCAATGCAACTATACCTTTAGATGGAAAGAACTTTTTCACAAAGAAAAATAAACAAGTTAAGAGTGAACCAAACTTACAAGGGTTATTCTTTGAAGTTATTATGCTTTCCATATTTTTGTTGAACTAGTTCAACATTAGCTTGGCAAGGTCGAAGGACATATTGTTCTTGACCACTTTAAAAGTGAGGTCCAAAGCTTCACATGATACACTATTGAGAGGAAATGAGCTATATATTTTGTAAACAATTGCATATATTCTGAACTTCAACTCTATATCATTAACACAACTAATCTTCATACCTCTTCTATCCCATTCAACAAGGGTTTTCTTCTCCAGTTCCACCTGACTTAGGGTTTCAGTGGTTTTACCCTTGGCCAACATTGGAAGCCTTATGATCCGATGGACCATTTTCTTTGTTATCAAAATAGGTTGCTCCAACCATAACTATCTATTGTGCACACAACTAAGGATAAACCTTATCCACTTAATCTAAAAATCTCAGGGCATATGTGGAATGTGGATTAAACCCTTTGCTTCTAGGTGTTGATGTTCTAGTTTTAACACACCATTCACATATAGCTTCTCCAAAGTTTCATCCATTTCTAGTGTTCCAATATCCTAAATCGAACATAAAAAATGCAAATGAATATCATTTATTAGAAGTACCTTGGATGGAATTTGAAACTAAGCTCTGATTGGATCAAGGGTTTTTGCAATAGTTAGAGTCAATTTGAAATCTGGCACTTTCCATTCAACTCCTCAAACTAGCATTTTGGATCCTTTCTTTGTCTTGCTACTGGAGGATGCCATCACTGGGTAGGTTTTGAGAAAATACAAAAAACTTCAACAATTCACACTGATCGCTCGGATGCACTGAAATTGCTCTTGCACAAATAGCTCTTGAAAATTTAGATTGACGAAATTTGATTTTGCCCTTTTTATCAAATTTTGCCTTTCAATCGCCATAAATTCCTGGTACAATCACTTGGTTGATGATAAACTATCTTCCACTCAGCTTGAATTAATTGCTTGATAGGAACATTCATGATCGGTGTCCATACAAAAACTTAGTAGCTCCCAATCTTGCTCGACAGGGTCTTGCAACCCGACTTAGCTCGGTAGTGTCCAGAATTTCTTTTGACACTCGGTGATCCCTTTGCATCTTGAATGATGATATGGATCTTTCCTTCTAGCTAACTAGAATTGATGTAGGATGTTTTCTTCAGAATCTTAGTTCTGGTTATCCTTGTGGGAGATCAAGTAGAAATGCTCGAGTCACCCAATTCTTGAGTGACATGTGCTTCATTGCTTAGACTTTCATTCCCAAAAGACTTTGGAATCCAATGTTGTCTAATCTACTTTCTATTGTTATCAGTCTTGGCTTTCTTTTCATCTTCAATTCTTCCAGTGTTCATATAGTTCTTGGCAAGGTGTCCAAGCTCTGTACAAATAAAACATCTCCTAATGGTGTTTGTTGTCCTCATGTGATGTTTTACAATTCATTCCAATGTGTCCAAATTCTCCACAATAATGACATCTACACCAAGTGTTGTAGTCCCAACCAAATATAGCTTTTATAATTGGTTCTACTAAATTCAATATCTTAGTTTTGTATTCAAAAGATTTGTGCCCATGCTTCTTGCATTTGTGATATTTGCCCTCAAATTTAGGTCTCTATTTTCCTTCATTAGCTCTATGACCATGTTGATTACAATTGTAATATTTTCCATTGAATTTAACTTTGTCATTTCTCCAACATTTGTTTGATGTATGACCTAACTTACCACAGTGACTACAAGTAGGTCTTTGATTCTTTTAAGCTCCTTGCTTGGATGATTCACCTTCTTATGTATATCCAATTCATGCTTTTCCCTTTTTTCTATAATAGATTTTCTCATTTAGTTGATCCATGTCTTCTTGAGATTTCATCATTCTTTCAATGGTTTGCCTTTCAGTGTTTAGATCATTCTACAATCTTTCATTCTTTGATCTTAGATTCATGATTTCTTCATTTGCATTAGTAAGTTGATCAATAAAATTTGCTTATTGAAGGGATAGATGTTGAATTTCATTATTCTTTCCTTCTAACTCTTCTTTTATTTTGATTTTCTTTTCCATGAATTCACACAATCTTACTGACTGAATTTCTTGTTCTCTTTTCAGCTTTCTTACTTCCTTTTGAAGTGTGCCATTTTTTTTTAAAGTTCATTGATTGCCTCATTTGCTTCATCTGAATTACTTTTTGAATGGATATCTTCAATTATTTTTTCAATGTATATTTTTTCATTCATTTAAATTACAAGATCTTTTCTTCTTTTCAAGGACTGAGAGAGTGGTTCCTTTGTTTTCTTGAGTTTCCCAATAGCCAATTCCAAATCTAGCTTTTCATTGTCAATAGCCTTATCAAGTTTGAATACCTTCATAGCTTTTGATCTTTGCTCAAGCTATTAAAAATTTTCTTCTAAGAACCACAAAGCTCTGAAACCAATTGTTGGAAATATATGATAGGCTAAGTCACTAAGAGGGGAGGGGTGAATAAGTAACCAATAAAACTTAATCTTTATATACCAATTAATCCTTCACATGTATTCTAATCTAATTGCATGCATGAAAAAATGAAAGCATTAAAACATTCATAACACTTTGATGCACAATATGGTGACCCAAAAACCTTCCAAATAGAAAGTAAAACTAGGGTGGGGATGATACCCACAAGATTAGTACTGCAATATAAAGTTGGCCTATTAAGGCTGACAATAATCGCTTATGATGATCTGCCCTATTAGGAGCAATAAGGACTACTAGGCCCACCTTGCAAAAGGATTTATAAACATACAATGAAGTATGTACTCGATAAAGAGCTTTACAAAAGACTGTTAAGTCTACCTTGTGAAAGGATTTAATTGCTCCACCTATTAGGATGAACCAATGATTGATCTGATATGTAACTTGATTTGCTGAATGAGATACCTTTGAGTGTAATGATCACCTTGTTATGATAGATAAATATTTTCTACTCCTTATACTGTTGTAGCCTTTTTACTTCACACTTCTTCTCTTTTCTTTCCTTATACAATTATTCACATATATCCTTGGACGTGGTAATCCAAATTATAATTCAACAAAGTCGGCTACAATACAAGTTTCACCAAAATACTCAAAGTCGGCCCAACTATAGGAACTTGGGTTCTAATGACAAACTCAATGAGGTTCTGATACATGCAATCCACTGTCAATGTTTGACATCGTCATGCACTTGGTAAAAATAGAAGCTTGGTTCATACTGATCACTTTCAAGTAGTCTAAACTCAGTCTACACTAGTGACTTGGTAAATACTGAGAAACTTGACATATAAATTGAATCACTTGATTCACACTGCACAACTTGTTTAATGTTATCACTACAAGTTTGGAATAAACTAAATCATTTGGTTGACATTGTGTGGCTCGGTCAATACTAGATTCACATCACTAAAACTGTAAACCCGGTAGCCACTGTACAACTTGGTTTGTATTGAGAAACTTGGCAAACACTAAGAAGCTCAGTTTACACTGATAATCACCAACCTGGTAGAATCTGCTCGACATAAACTAAATATTGTTCCTAAAACTTGGTAGCAACTGTAGAACTCAGTAGAGCCTGAATTACTTGGTTAACACTATTAACTATATAATAAGCTTAGTAGGTACTAACCATCTGAATAAGTGTGTGTCACTAATAAAAAAAACTTGACTAAAATGTCAACATTACTAAGCCTAAATGTGGTTACAATTTTTTGTTAACAATACATGATTTTATTATTCTTCGTATGACTAAATTGTCATACTAGACATAATGTGATCGTGTTATGTCAAGTATGACTTTACTAGACATAAGACAATTGCATTAGGTCTATATAAAAGTATAGTTAATTGTTGAGAGGTCTAATAGGCATAATTAGGCCTAATTAATTAAGCAACTACCTAAAATGGATTAATTTGATCAAATAAATGATTAGAGGTGTTGGTATTTTAAAATGTCATGTTTTAAATGTCCCAATGAGAAAAAAAATACATCTAGGGGAAAATACTTCCCATCTACAACATACCCTTTTAGCCACTAGCCCAACTATAAGGCTAGACCCTTCTTCTACCTCAGGCTCTACAAAACCTAGGCAAGTGTACCTATAGATTCTTCATATGATACCAGTGCTAAAAGCATATAATTGAATCTTTAAAAAGTAGTTGAAACCCTCATGTCTCTTATACTTATGCAATAATAGAGATTTGCAGTAGCAAATTACAAATCTTATGCAATCTGCAAGCTAAGTGAGGGCATCCTTTCAGCTCTTAAATAGAAAGGGAAATGGATGATTATAAATTTGATTTCAACAAATCCAAAACATGTAATAGTAAGAAACATGTTGATCGTTTAGTTGATGAGTGCCTTATCTATTGGGTAGTTCCATAAATCACACACATACATCTATGATACTAATGACATATTCCATACATCAAGATATCAAATCTATCTTATCACTTTGTGTATCAGACATTAGTATTCATCAAGACCTCATACTCATGTAGTATCCTTCTCAAATAATCAACAACCTTGTCAAATATATCAAGCATTTACTTGGCTCTTTATTCCAACAAAAAAACATACAAGACATACAACCTTAAGGGGATGCAAAAGGGTTTAAGTTCTTTGTCCCTAAATCACAAAACATTGCAAATTACAGACATAGGAGACGAGAATCATAATGAAACTAAAAAAATTTATTGTTCATTGTAGTCATTTATTTGAAATTATATATTCAAGATGCATATAAATAACTCATGGAACCACTAACTAGATCAAAATATCTACATTAGCTTCATTATTTTTGTTCATACAAGAGAGAAAGTTGAAGAATGGTGGAATCACAGCTCTAGATCGAACCTTGTGGTATCACATACTAACTAGAACCAAACTTAGTATTACAGCAATGAAAAAATTTCTCCAAAACTGGAACCATCCTTGTGGTATCATAGTAGTGAAAAATATCCAATAAACTGGAACCCTTACAAAGAGAAAAAGAGAGATATATAGAGAAAAAAGAAGAATCCAAACCTAATCTGGAAGTGACATATGTCCACTTGAATATTCATCTCATGTTTCTACAAAGCCTCTCTCTTCTCTCATCCTTCAACTAAAAATCGGATTCCATCATTCTATTTAGAAAATATCCTCAGGAATTTCTTCAAAATTATGGAATCATATAACTAATTTGTAAGAAGATACAAAACAATTAGTAAAACTCATGCTAAAACCCATGCCATATGGTTTTAGAGGAAAAAGAACATTCCTATGAACATTTTCCCCCAAATCTGGAGCCAACAAACTTCTCTATTTTCTTTCCAATTGAATCTGAAGCTCCATGATGAAAAACACCCATTCTATTGAGAATGCCCCTGTTTCCACAAATCTACCTATAACTTTTGCATGGTTGAACCTACACATATTTTGACTACAAAATCAAAAAGTTCATCTTCTCTTGATTCCAATGATATACTGCACTCTCTGTTTCTGATTAAAAATGCCCCTCTGGTGTGCATTTGAAAAATCTGGCCCTTGGCCATGAACAAAGCATTTAAATGTTTGAAAATATTTAAAATATCATATAGTTTGAAATATACAATATATCCCAAGTTTATTTAAAATTTACAAATCTTCAAAATGCACATAGGCTAGAGATATTTTAATATTTCAAACTTTGCATTTACCTTCAACTCTACCCTGGTCAAACCTCTAGTTGACTCCATTTGAGAACCACATGGAAAACTATGATTGGTTCAAATTTTCCACCTCATCTCCATGTGGGATAAAAATGAACCCTGCTAAAAAATGGGGGGTGGGATAACACACACATTAACCCACCCGCGTACACCTATACAATTGACCCGCACAAGAAAACATGATTCCCCCCAAAAATGAATCATTGATATAAATCATCCATTTAAAATGAATGACCTAGGTATTGCAAAAAACCTCCCAAAAAATGGTTAAAATACAACCGTTGATGAAGGAATCTTTGAAATCTGATGGCTGGCACCATTTTCAATACACGGTGGAAGAATCAACATACAATTTTGCTATTTTGGGGGCTGCCAAAAAGTGCCTATCCAAAATTATGAAATGGGATAACACATAAATTTTCCCACTACCACATGGCAAAAACCCATTTGTCACTAAATGATTCATTAATTCACAAAGGCAAGAAAAGAGACCTTCTGAAATAGAAAATTTTTATATTTCAAAATGGGTATGAAAGTGTATTTCTGAAATAGAAAAAATGGATAACATGTATGTTAACCACTACCAAAAACATGTGTTAACCCATAGTAAATAATACAACCCATTGAAGGTATCTCAAATCAATTATTAATAATGGGCTGAATGGGGGTCAAAAGGGCCAAAAGAAACTTATCATCATAGATGCAAGCATATATTGAATGAAAGGTGTGGAAAACATTTAACACATCATAGGCTTCAAAATGATAGTCGGGTACATATGCATGAAAAGCACGTATAGGGGCTCATTTGAACTCAAAATTTTAGAATATTTTTTGTTATGGAAAATAGGCTTTAAAAGGACCCTGAAACCCCGAACATAGAAAAGAAAATTTTAGAATGTTACTCGAAATGAGAATGCAATTTTGAGTCCCATTAGGAGGGATGAAGCACAGTGTGTTTTATACAAAGATTTAGATGTCAATTTAATCAAGGAAATTTTAGCTTCTGAAACTCAGGCTAGGAGTCTGTGAATCATTTAGTTTGTTGTTCATCAAAATGGTGACCCTTACATGGCAGACCTAATTGCAATGCAACAATACAATGTAAGGTTTGGATATAGAAGAGGGATTCTTGTGGTTGAACCAGAAGATAAATAGTCTTCTGAAGAAATGATAGAGACTACTTATAAAAGATTTGAGGTACATTGATTCATTTCACTAAACTCTCTTTGATTTTTATCATGTACAAAAATTTAGTGATGGGTTTTTGTCTGTATGTCAAGAATAGGAAGAAGAAGGGTATGAAATTAAGCCAAGAGTGCATTTCCATGACAAACAAGGAAACCTACAACAATATTCTCCTCGAATAGCCAGACAAATTATTGGAGATTTTTTCGAGATGAAAAAAAAATTGATGCCTAACATTGATAGCCAATTTATTATAGATCTTTTTTGTTTTTGTTTTGGGAAAACATTATATTTATCCTAATAATGACTAGTTCAAATAATCTCCTAGAGAAAAGAACCAAAAAAGAAAAAGTCTAGTCATTGCCTAGTACAAAAAGGATGCAAAAGAAGAAATACTACATCAAGAGAGAGTATCTATCAGCACTAATGAATCTTGTCCTTGTGATATCCAAATCGAGAATATTGTGATTACAAAGAGCCCAAAACTCATATGAATACAATTCATTGTTTGGTGTCGGAGACAAAAACCAAGAGCCAAATCAAAAATTGTCATAAAAGTTTCCATCATTGATCTTCATAGAAAACTCTAATTGAGACCATGATATTACAAAGCCATCTGATGCAAGTGCAATCCAAGACCCTGAATTGTATACAATATCTCAAAATAACAAGTGAAATCCATAAAAGTAAAAATATGTTAAATCGTAGAGAAGTCATAATTTACTATCAAATAATATATGAGAAGGGCTCAACATTATTCTGATAATATTCTTTTGTCATAATATTAATCAAGTTGGGGAAATCACGGAGGTTAAGTGGGCAAAGTAAAGAGTTAATATAAACCCCATTAGTACCCAAATTAGCCAAATAATTAGCTAAAAGATTTCCTTCTCTATAAGTATGCATGATGTAACATTCAAAGATCGAATCAAGATGAGACCATACTTGATGAAATATATACTGTATGGACCAATTATATACATGATGTTTAATACACGCATTAATAATAATGGTTGAATCCCCTTCAACATGTAACGTAGATATAGATAGTGATTTTGCAAGTTCCAAACCAAAAAGCAAGCCCAAGGCCTCAGCTTTGTTACTAGTACACGAAGGGAGAGGAGATGATTTTTTTGCAATCACATGACCTTTAAAGTTTCTAATGACTATGCCATAGCCAGAGTTGCTTGGATTTCCTCAAGAGGCCCCATCAAAATTGAGTTTGAAATAACCCTCACTTGGAGTAATCCACTTGGTTTGTGCTTGGATAAAAGGAATCTTGGATGGACACAATGAGGTAGGAAGATAAGGAAAAAGTAAACCCTTCCACCAATGAATGACATAGCCATCTGAAGGAGAAAAAACATGTTTACCCTTATATTTACTTATTGAATCATTAACAACCTCAACAATTGATCTCTCTAATCCTTCCAAAAATTGAAGGATTAGAGATGATGTCTATCTAAAAATTATCTTGTTTCTTTCCCACCAAATTGTCCATACTATAGATGCAAGGATGCACTTCCAAAGACATGAAAAAATTGATTCAGAATATAAGATTGGCCATGCCTAGAATAAATCCTATAGAGAGTAAGGTAATTGCATATGAAAATTAAGCTTATTAAGAACAAAATGCCAACAATCTTGGGCAAAAGGATAGTTTAAGAGGAGGTGATCTGTAGTTTCTATAACTTGCAGACAAAGCACACAATCAGAGGGATAAAAAAATGTTCAATCTATGAAGCCGATCACTAGTTAAAATTTGTTTCTTCAATACAAGCCATGCAAAGTATCCTACTTTTGGCAGAACTAAGCTATTCCAATAGAATTTAAAAGCATGATATGTGGTTTGATTAAACTAGTTGTGCTAGAGAGACAAGTATCTTTGTTTAACAAAGTATTTACCATCTTTAGCTGGAACCCAAAAGAGGCAATCTAGTTTATTAGACATAAAAACATTCCTTTCAACTAATAGTTGTTTGAAAGAAGTAGCCTATTGTGGGATATAGGAAGAATTGAGGGGTATTGAAAAATGACTAGCCCTATGAATCTATGTATAGCTGAGACATAATTAGAAAAAGATGTCCCCCAAGCTTGAATCACTATGTTTTAGAAATCCTTTAAAGAATTAATAGTGGTAGGCGGGGACCCATTCCATGAATCAAACCAAAAATTGACACTATCCCCATTGTTCGCTTGCCATGATATGAATGAAGTAATAACTTCCTGAGAAGTCATCATGAAATCCCAAATGATAGAGCCTTTTGGCGGGTCTAGAATAGTAAGAGCTCTGGAAGGTTCTAAGTTATCTAAATATTTCTTTTGTAAAAGGTGACACCATTTGTCAAAGGATTTGTCATACATTTGCCAAAAAAGTTTAGCACCAAAAGCCCTATTCCTACAAGGATTTGACATACAATGAAATGTGTTGATAAGAACTTTTTTGAATGTAGGTGTCATCTTCATCATAACTTTTCCATAACATACTAGTAGTTAGAGGTTCTTCATCATGTGCACTGAAGACCTTGTATCACTACTTGAGCTAGTAGTAGATGGTGAGTATTCTTCATCATCATATAACATATGTTCACATGCATATGATGTGTTAAGTGTAACCATGGTGAATATTTACTAGGTCTTCCCAATCTCAACAATCTCAAAAATCATCAAAGCCTATCAATATGCCACCGACACCAGATTTGGAAGGCATGGAAATGCAATCATCATTATCATATGTGGTACACTTAATTTCATATGTTGCAATCATTTTGCCACTTGTAAACATGAGCTTCTTTCCATTGTAACAAATATTTGTATAAGTATTTGGGTTTAAGTACATGTATTTATGACTCTGCATGTTAATGGAGTATGTAGTATGGGTTAAATACTATTATATCTGAGAAATAAATATTTCTTTTGGAGTTCTCATGAAGCTTTTGTACAACCATTGAATCCTAATTCACAAAATTATTTAGAGTGACAAAAGCAAGAACAAGAACAGACTCATAGAGATGGACAAAGGTATCAAGTCAAGATAAAAATAACATTTTTGAATCAAGCGAGGTTTGGTATGGTTTCTAACAACTAGAATACTTTATTTTTTGTCATCCCTCCTATATCTTTTTATAAGATCATGTTATGTTGTGTTCCAATGCGCCTTCTTTTTCAAGGTATCTGTAGAGCTTATCACTGAACTTCAGATTTATATTTTCATGTAGGTACTATAAAAGGACAAGGAGGTCTAGTTGGGAGAAAGCTTCAAAATTGACATGACATCAATTGAGGTGAGATATCTAGGATTATTGCAAATTTAATGGGTGTATCTCCTCTATTGACAAATATAAGTTCTTCCAAAGACTTGTAGACTCTAATGTATTGAAAGGGGTCATGAGGGGTCCTAGTGTGTCGAAAGAGACATTAGGATCCCTTAAGATCTTTCTAAATTTTGTTTCTGAGTACATGTGCATCGAAGACCTTCTATCACTACTTGAGCTCCTAGCAAATGGTGAGTATTCTTCATCATCATCATCATCATGTGAAATCAGAAGCCATCTCCAACACAATATGATCACAAATAATAAATATTGTAAACAAAATTAATATAATGATCATTTAGTTAAGCTTTTTATAAATAGTTTATTAATTGATATTAAATAAATAAAAAATATCATCAATATGCATTTGATTTTTGGTGAAGTTAAATGGTTTAGAATGATCTTACTGGGGACCAATTCTTGTTGATTACAAAGCTTTAACATAATGGGGCTGAGATCATACTCTGGATAATTTTGAGAGAATGAATACTCTTAATTGCCTGATATATTGCTAATGATGGAAACTCTTTTAGAAAATGTAGTAAATCATTCTCCAAGAAAGAATTAAAAGGAGTTCAATACTCTCTATTTGATTTTAATAAAAAAACAACAATCTTATGCTACTAATCCGAACAAACAACCCAAAATATAATAGAATAAGATAAACTATTTCCCAACTATTTATATTTCAACCTAAGACTTGTACTCTTATATTAAATAACAAAATAATCTTATAAATCATATATTATCATCCTTAAAAGAAAAGTAAAAATAGTTTAAATAAAATAACATGTGCACCAAAAATAGAAAGTAATAGTTGGAAGGTGCACGCTACCATGAAAATATTTAAAGTGGATTCTCATTCGGAAGTGGTGAGTGAAGGAAAGAGGGAGAACATTTATTCCAAACTTCACTTTCTTTTCCTACTCCAATTTTGGTTATCGCTCAACATGGCACTGATATCCAACAGATTTAGTACAATAAAAGATGTGATAAAGGTTAGTAGATTCAAATGGCTGGACTGCTTTTTGGCCATTGCTTTTCATGTGAGATCCCACTCTTAGTTGCGTTTACATTCGAAAAAGTGTAGAGAATCAAACTTTGGCATTTTTATTGTTTTTTAATTGTTTAGACATAGTCCAAATGTTGGTGAAAGCCACCAAAAATAAAAGTATTGATGGACGGTAGTAAAAGATTATAAGTGGCCCAGAGATCCTGCGTTTGTTTGTGTTTATCCATCAAGAATGTCTAGTTACTAGATGTCCTCTCTCATGGTTAAGAAATTGATAGGTGCTATAAGTTTTTCATTTACAGTATAAGTATTATAAGTAAGTTTTTGGATTAAATATAATATATATATTTTAATCAATGTTTCAGATTATCCCAATCAATGGTCTATTATTACAAAGAGAAAAAAAATTATGTGACCTGAATTATCTTTTGAAAAACATTAACAGTTTAAATATGAAAGTTTGTTCAATAATTCTCTTCAATAGTTTGTTGTTAATAGAATCTATTTAAAAATATATATGATTTAATAACAAGAACATAATCTGAATATCCATTTAAAATAGGAGTCTCGTGGATATTTTTATTGGCTTCATAGTGGTTATCGATCATTATATTTCTGAGTAAGTCTTCAAATTTAATGGGAGAATGCATATAGAGCATCACAATAATCCTATGACAAACAAAACCAGAATTGAATATTGAAATTATACACTTTGATGTTGCATTTTCAGAATTATCTTATTACAACCAATTATTTTCATGTGGTATATCATAAGATCAATGGAAACAACTAGTTCATTGGAAAAAGCTCATCATAGTGGAGAAGATGAATTGCTCCAATAATGAGTTGCATAGAGTTGTTGACCAAAAAGAGGAACACAAACATGTCATGCCATGCTCCTAAGTAGGATGGGTAGGAAAAAAAATTAAATTTCCCTCTAGTCAGTGATAATTTTCTTCATGAAATGAGTCTTTTGGATACACCAAAAGTTTAGATCAGCTTACATAATCAATGACTCAATTGGTGTAAATGATGGAGGGAAATTTTTTCTATATGGCCCTTTATTTGTGTACTGTCGTAAATTGGACGCACTCCAAGTTAATGAAGGTTTAGCACATATTTAATGCAAGACATCAATATCCTTGTGTCTTTCATCTCTTCTTCCCTTTTATGTCCTTCCTCCTAAGTGGAATCGAGGGAAATCTAATAGATCCCTTTTAAAACTTCTATTTTCATGACGTTAAGCTTAAGGTAGTATCTATTTCCCCTAGGTCCACTTGGAATCTTCTCCTTGGACTATAACAGCTATATCTTGGACTATGCACATGATTCTAGATATCCAAGACCTCTTTTGGGATCCCAGAGGTCTCGGGACCTACATTAGTACATTTGGGTCCCATTTTCAACCTAATTTTTTTATGATGGACCAATTTTGTTGGAAATATTCAAGACTATGCTAGGTTACTGAGAGGGGAGAGGTGACTCAATAACCTTAAAAACTTTTAAGAAATTCAAACTTTAATTGCAATAACCCCATAACCATTTAATTCATTAACTCAGATCTAACTACATACATGAGAAACTAAAAACATAAACATTCATGACACATGAACACAATGATTTGGTGACTCAGAAACCTTCCAAATAGAAAGTAAAACTGGGATGGGGATGATACCCACAAAACTTTAATACTATAGCATAAAGTTGGCCTGTTAAGGCTTACAATGATCACTTCTGATGATCTACCCTATTAGGAGCAATTCGGACTGCTAGGTACACCTTGTTAGAGGATTTACAAACATACAATGAAGTATGCACTCGGTAAAGAGATATTTAACAAAAGACTGTTAAGTCTACCTTGTTAGAGGATTTTGGAGCTAACTCACTTGTTAGGATGAAATAGTAGATCTCTTAATTACAACTGATTTGCTGATAGAGATTCTTTGAAGTACTGATCACCTCTATGTGATAGATATAACTCTGTTTCTCTTGATATGGTCTTACAATACACTTTTATCTACTACTAATTCACATTCACATGCATACATTTCATTCACATTATCTCACATCATTACATTACACACGCTTGGATATGATACAATACATTACACACACACACACACACACACACACACACACACACACACACACACACACACACACACACATCAATCCAATTCACATAATTACAAAGTCAGCCAATATACAAGTTAACACCAATAATACAGAGTTGGCTCAAATGAAGACACTCAAGTTTTGAAGACTGACTTGGTGAAGTTCTGATATACGATGTCCACTGTCATTACTCGGCATCATCATGCATTTGGTAGAAGTGAAGGCTCGGTCCATACCAAACATCTCAAAGTAGTCTTGAACTTGGTCTACACTGGTAACTCGGTAGATACTGTGCAACTTGGTAGAAACTAAATTCCATGTTTACCATACCTTCACTTGGTAAACACTAATCATCTCATCACTCAGTTAACACTAACTTTGTTCCACATGAATTGATGGCTCAGTAGAAACTGCGAAGCTTGGTAACCACTGAACTGCTCAGTAGGAACTATAGGACTTCACACTGTCTAAATTTACTCGGCAACCATTGGAATGCTCCGTAGGAACTGCGAAGCTTGGTGGCTACTAAATTGCATGGCAAACACTATAGACTGCTCAATGAGCTATGTAACTATATAGAATCTGAATAAGTGTTTTCACTAATAAAAAACTTGACTTAATGTCAACAATCTCCCCCTTTGGCATTAGTGACCAAAACACTTATCAGTCAAAACTTCTATACAATACAGTGTGATATTGGCTCAGTACTGGAATACTGTTTTTGAGATTTTTCAAAATTTGTCTTTGTAAGTATGTACTTTCCTTTGCTTTGCATAATTCTCCCCCATACAATATACATACTATGTGTTTCTCCTCATATATACATACAGACTCACATAGATATATTTTGTTTCTCCTCCTTTTTGACAATAATGCTAAAGATTTATTCAAAACTTATTTACACAAATATACCAATGTAAGAAAGAATCTCAGAATGTACCTTAAGTATGCGAGCTAAAGTCTTATCCCAGTTTTCTTGCAAAACTTTTGCACATTTGTAGAGCAACTTGCACTTTTGCATAGAGCTCGATCATGTGATCTGCAATTGAGAAATTATTGTCATGGATCAATGTTTTGGAATAGGCAATGTGCTTCTGCATTATATGTATGATGGGAAGGATCATATTCTAGATGTCTACGAGTGAAGACCAGATCCTTGCTTCCTCTCTCAATAATTTTTCCTACATATCTAACAAGAATCTAATTTTCATATGATGTGCAGAGCTTGAACTAGGGTCAAGTTGCAACTGTTGTGCACTAGCCTTCAGATCTTCATCAATTTTATTCAATTTGCTCTTTATTTCCTTAGTATGCTTGGTGATATCACATAACTTTACAAAAAGTGATGTAACATTTGTGCAAGAATTTTCAAGATTGGTCAAAATTGAGGAAAGCTCCACTTGTTGAATAGCAATTTGTTGAGCAATGTCCTCAAGCACTTTGTTATGAAATTTCTTCTCTGCTTTTTCAATCAATTTCTCTTCACCACTGGAGTCGTCATTAAATTTCTAAACTACTTCTTCCAATTGAAATAAAATGTGCTAAGAAGTCTCAACTTCAACACCTATTACCTCAATCAAAATATCCTTAGCACTCTCTATGATTTTATATTCTCTATCTCTTTCTTCTCGTAATTGCTTCTGCTTAGCTTTCTTTAGGAGGAGCTAACTAGCTAATTTCATTTTATCTATAGTGGCATTATCAAAATCCCACTTTGGAATTTCAATTTCCTCACCTAAATCAATATCTTCCTCTATCTCCTTTCCATTTAAAAGTCTTATACAAGGTTAAGCCTTGAGTTTAACTGTAACCTTAGTACAAACTACCTTAAAATCTAGAATGGAAACAATAGTAGAGATAGCAAGACTAGCAGTAAAAATTGACATAGCACTAACAGATGGAATAGTGACTAGAATGCTCATTGAATCCAAAACTGATATACTTACAAAAGTATTCAAAGCTATAGAAAACAAAACTATAGATTCCAAAATTGTAGAACTCAAAACTATACTTATTGTTGAAGAACACAAAATTGTAGAGCATGTTGTACATACTACTAAAGAATCTAACTCGAGAACTGAAGAAGAGGGATGCTTAGTAGATGAAGTGGTAGACACTTCCATTAGTGATACATTGAGTTGAGAGGGAGCAAAGAGTGATTGGACATTTGATGTATCTATTGTGGTCACAATCAAACTTGTTGAAACTAACTCCAAATTTGATGTAGCTGCTGATTTGCTTGGAGAATGAGGAAGTGAGTGAATGACTGTTGCAGCTATATTTATAGGATCAGTCTCCTCATCATCTCATTTGACTTCCTCAATATCTTCTTCCTCTTTATCTTCTTCAACTCCTTCATTGTCAAACTGAATTGTTTCAAAATTTGTTTCTTCTTCCTCATCATCACTGTCATCATCCGTGACTTCTTGTGGAGAGCCACTCAGTTTCTGCAAGTGATAGATATTCTTCCACATGCCTATAGCATTCTTGACTACATGTTCTATATCCTTTAACAAAACTAAACAAGTATTGAATCTAAGAGTCATAATGTCTTCATATTTCTTCATAGACTCTTTTACCTCAACATCTATAACGCTTGGTAACAACTGCCTCAGGTTTTTTTCATAGATATTTCTTGCTATCTGCATGGCTAAGTCCCATCTTGGCTTCAATAGTTCTTATAGATCTTTACAAATCTGAGAAGCTATTTGATAAGGGGAATACTTCCATTTACCCATCTTGGTTAGCACCAATTCCTCAATCTGCTTCTTTTTAGCCTCTGTCCTGGTCTCATACTTCAAATATTTGACATTTGTTATGCTTGTACCTTCTTCCATTTGTTTCAATCTTTCCTAGAAGGTGAGAGGAGGCTTGCTAAACACAACTTCACTACCTTTCTTCCTAGATATTCTGGTAAACAGTACAATGGATGGCTTTGATGGCTTGGTGTTGATCACCTTGCCTTTCTTCTTCACTGGCTCTTCTTCCTTCTTTGACTCATCTTCATCATCTGCATCATCATCATCATCTTCTCCTTTACCTTCAATCAATAAAAGAGGTATGCTAGTTTTGAGTTTTTCTATTCTCATCTTGCCTTTGTTAACTACCTGAGGAAGCTTGATTTCAAGCTCTATTCTTGCCTTGGCCTCATCATAGGTTCCAAAGTGTGGTGCCTTTGGATCAACAGGTTCATTTAATAAGGCCTCAATTATGTCTTTTTCTTCATCAATGTTCACCTCATAGGGAAGAAGTTTTACCCATACAACTCTTGGAATCACTGCCTAAATGTATACTCTGTCACCATCTACCATAAAGCAAACATCATCTTTGTAATCTTCAACCAATTTCATGGGAATCTTGAATCTGTTATTCATTTTCTCCTTGAAAACATCAAAGTAGCTATCCATTATGTTGTCAAATTTCTCACTCATTTCTACAATGAACTCGTTAATTTGATACAAAACTAGCACATTCTTTCTCCATACAACTATACCTTTTGGAGGGAAAAACTTTTGAACATAGAAAAATAGACATGTCAACAATGAACCAAATTTACAAGGATTTTTCTTGGATTTCCTTATACTTTCCATGTTTTTGTTGAACTATTTCAACAATAAGTTTGCAAGATCATATGACATATTGTTTTTCACGACTTTGAATGCCATGTCTACTCCTTCACATGACACACTATTGAGACAGCTCAAACTATAAATCTTGTGTGCTATCACATGTATGCCAAATTTCAATTTTGCATCAGTTACACTACTAATCTTCATGCCTCTGCCATCCCACTTAGCTAGGGTTTTATTTTCTAACTCCACCTGACCTAGGGTTTTAGTAGCTTTGGCTTTGGAGAGATTTTTTTTTTAAATACTCTAAAAGGCTTCCCCGGCTTAAGATGTGTACAATATACAAATTATGCTACCAATGCAATTTTTTTAAGTTAATAATAGTCTCAATTGTCTTCAAGCTTTGTCTTCATGTGATAAATCATCTTCTTAGTAAATAAAACTAGTTGCTCAAGCCATAATTGACTGTTGTGAACTCAACTTAGGATGTATGTGATCCATTTGATTTGGAAACTCTGGCACAGGTGGGGAATGTGGGTTAAACCCTTATCTTCCAAGTGCTTATGCTTGGGTTTAAGAACACCATTTAAACATAATTAACCTAGGGCATCATCCATCTCTAGGGTTCCAATTTCTTGAATTGCACACTTAAAATGAGTTTGAATATTATTAATGAGAAGTACCTTAGGAGGGATTTGCGATTGCACTCCATTTGGATCGAGGGTTTTCTTAATTGCTGGTATAAGTTTGAAATCTAGCAGTTTCCATTCAACTCCTCAGACCAACATTTCTGACCCTTTCTTTGCCTTGTTGTTGCTACTTGATGCTGCCATTGTTACTCGGTAGGATACGAAAAATTTACTACAAATTCTGCTCGAAATCACTTGATCATTCTGCAATTCACTTGATCTCAATAACACTTTAAGATTTTCATGAAAAATGATTTCAATTTCTTGCCCTTCTGATAAAAATTTTCCATTAATGCTCAATACAAAAGTAGCTATGATGACTCATTATGCATGATAGGCTTTCATCCACTATTTGCTCAGATTGCTTGGTGAATACTTCATAACTTGGTAACTGAATATGTGACTAGTTACTCCTGACCTTGCTTGGTAGAGTCCATGACCCAACCTTACTTGGTGATAATTGATACTGATCTTTTTTTATCCCCTTATATCTTGAATATTGATTTGGATCTTTTTTTCCTTTTCAATTTTGGACCTGTTTTAGATTTGACTATGATTACGCAATTCTAGTTGTTACTTAAGAACTTAGTTGGAAATGGTGGAGTCGCCCACTTCTTGAGTGACATGACCATCATTGCTTGGACTAGCTTCCTTGGTGGATTTAGGAATCCATTTTTGCCTCATTTTCTTTCTGATGTTATCTACTTTTTCCTTCTTTTCATCTTCAATTCTACCTGTATTCATGCAATTTTTGGCTAGATGACTAAGTTCTGTACAAGTGTAACATCTTATGGTGGTATCTCTCTTCCTTGTGTGATGTTTAACACAGTTCATGCCAATGTGTCCATACTCTCCACAGTAATGACAACTACACTAGGTGTTATAGTCCCAACCAAATAATGCTTTCACAATTGCTCTATTGGATTGAATGATTTGGTTCTACAGTTTGATGCCTTGTGACATTGTTTCTTGCATTTGTGACATTTTCCTTCAAATTTTGGTTTCTCTTTGCATTCATTAGCCTTGTGACCATGCTGATTGCAATTGTAACATTTACCATTGAATTTTTTTTTCCATTACTCCAACATTTATTTGATGTATGACCTATCTTACCATAGTGATTGCAAGTAGGTCTTTGATTCCTTTGAGTACCTTGTTTGGAGGTTTCACCTTCTTCTTTGTATCCAAGTCACGCCTTACTCTTTTGCCTATAAAGATTCTGCTCACTTTGATGATTCAACTGATCCATGTATGCTTGGGATTTCATTATTCTTTCATTGAGTTGCTTTTCAGAATTTAGATCAATTTTCATCCTTTCATTGATTTGCCTTTCAGTGTTTAGGTCATTCCTTAATTTTTCATTTTTAGATCTCAGACTCATGATTTCTTCATCTGCATTAGAGAGTTGATCAATAAGATTTTCTTACTAAACGGATTGATTTTGAATTTCATTGTTCCTTGCATCCAAGTCTTCTTTTGCCTTATTTATTTTTTCTAAGATTTCACACAATCTTATTGACTAAATTTATTGTTCTCTTTTCAATTTTCTTACTTCTTCTTGCAGAGAACCATTCTTTTCTAGGAGTTCTTTGATTGCATCATTTTCTTCATCTGAACTACTTGAAGGGAAAAAATCTTCAATCATTTCTTCAACGTAATGATGATCATTCATCTAATTTGCAAGTTCCTTACTTCTTTTTAGGGATTGAGAAAGTTTCTCCTTAGCTTTCTTGAGTTGTGCAATGGTCAGTTCTAGATCTAGCTTTTCATTGTCAATTGTTTTATCAAGTTTGAAGATCTCTACTGTCCTTCATCTTTGCTCAAGTTGTCAAGCTTTATCCTTGAGAACCACAAAGCTCTGATACCAATTGTTGGAAATATTCAAGACTATGCTAGGTTACTGAGAGGGGAGGGGTGAATCAGTAACCCTAAAAACTTTTAACAAATTCAGACCTTAATTGCAATAACCCAATAACCATTTAATTCAGTAACTCAGATCTAACTACGTGCATGAGAAACTAAAAACATAAACATTCATGACACATGAACACAATGATTTGGTGACCCAAAAACCTTCCAAATAGAAAGTAAAACTAGGGTGGGGATTATACCCACAAAACTTTAATACTGTAGCATAAAGTTGGCCTACTAAGGCTTACAATGATCACCTTTGATGATCTGCCCTGTTAGGAGCAATTATGACTGCTAGGTCCACCTTGTTAGATGATTTACAAACATATAATGAAGTATGCACTCGGTAAAGAGATTTGACAAAAGACTATTAAGTCTACCTTGTTAGAGGATTTTGGAGCCGATTCACCTGTTAGGATGAAACAATAAATCTCTAACTTACAACTAACTTTCTAATAGAGATTCTTTGAATTACTGATCATGTCTATGTGATAGATATAACTCTATTGCTCCTGATATGGCCTTATAATACACTTTTCTCTAATTTTGATTCACATTCACATGCATACATTTCATTCACATTATCTCACATCATTACATTACACACGCTTGGATATGATACAATACATTATATATATCTATGAATCCAATTCAAATAATTACAAAGTCAGTCAATATACAAGTTAACACCAATAAAATAGAGTTGGCTCAATTGAAGACACTCAAGTTCTGAAGACTAACTTGGTGAAGTTCTGATGCACGGTGTCTACTGTCATTACTCGACATCATCATGCATTTGGTAGAAGTGAAGGCTCAGTCCATACTGAACATCTTAAAGTAGTCTCAAACTCGGTCTACACTGGAAACTCAATAGATACTGTGTAACTTGGTAGAAACTAAATTCCACGTTTACCATACTTGAACTCAGTAAACACTAATCATCTCATAACTTGGTTAACACTAACTTTGTTTCACATAAACTGATGAATCGGTAGAAAATATGAAGCTTGGTAACCACTAAACTACTTGGTAGGAACTGTAGGACTTTGCACTATCTAAAATTTACTCGGTAACCACTAGAATGTTCAGTAGGAAGTGCAAAGCTTGGTGGCTACTAAATTGCATGGCAAACACCATAGACTATTCAATGAGCTCAGTAACCATACAAAATCTGAATAAGTGTTGTCACTAATAACAAACTTGACTTAGTGTCAACAAATTTGACTTGTCAAATTCACTTTTTTTCAAATATGATCTCAAAAACATCAAAATTTTAATGATACTTGAAATGTTTGACATGACTTAAGCTTGTTGTCAAAATTTTGACGACACTTAAGTACTTTTGTTGAAATTTTGACATTATCGGGATATAAAGAAAAAAAAAAAAAGTGAAACTTCATTTTATTTTGACACAATGAATTACAAGTATGTGGGAGGGTTGAAGGGGAACTACTTTTGATCAGCATTGTTGAAGGTAAGTTTTGTTTGATTGTGTTAATAACTTTTTCTTGATAGAATCGATGCATAGAATGAGTATTCTTGTGTTTGAATGAACCTGATTCATGGATATTACAACCAATCATGGTCTCTTAGATTCTCCTTAAGACCATTTGTGTTGTATCCCTCTAGCCAGATCACTTTCTCCTTCAGCTACATATGGTAGATGGTGATCACCATATTCTCCCCCCAACCTCCTCTCTTAGACAATCAACTGTGGTATAGAATAATCTTTAAAAGGCATAAAAAAACCATATTCTAAACTATAACACACTTGATTCTCCATCATCTCCAACACAAAGAACACAGTCTCTAGAGGATGTCACATAAGGAGCATTGCACAAAGGCTAAAGCATAGAGGAGGAATCTCTAACCCCCTCAAATCCCCCTCAATTCAACCATTCCCCATAAATTGAAGGGATGTGGGCAGTTCTCGCACCAAACTCACTCCCCCACTTTGTATCTAGCCAAACAAAATTCCATTGGGTAGTTCCCTAACCCTCAATCTCCATGGTGAAAACCCATATCCATAACCCTCAGGAAATATTTTAAACACATTATATGGTAACACTATAGGAATAAATAATTGTGCTTCAAAGACTAGGGCTTTAGCTAGCTCTTTGAGACTATTGACTCATTGGAATTGGGAGTTTACAACTAATCTAGTAAAATGGTGGAATGAAGCATTTCTAGACTAGCTAGGTAGGTATCTTCCCACTAAAAGAAACCTAATCTAATGCACCATTAGCATAAAGTGTTGAAAAAGGAACTTAATTCATTCACCTTAAGCCCTAACCATGCTTAGAATATATTTATAAGAAAAATAATATATTTGGGCTTCAAGGAAATAATACCTAGTTCAAAACATAATAAATATCATAGCTTTTCAAGCACCAGATATAGTTTTTGATTAGATAAATAGGTTTTACAGGGAACCTGAAACCCAACAGTTAAAACAAAAAAAGGCTAATGATAAGCATGAAAGCCCAGCCAAAAAATTTTAAGTTCATAGGTTGATAATAAGCATTAAGTCTAGCCAAAGGAAAGAGTTCTGAGAAAAGATCGAGAAAAAAAACAAGCAAAGCCTCGGCCTAAAGCCAAAACAAAAATCCAAAAGACAACGATAAACAAAAGAATAGGCGAGAGTTATTCCTCATTCTTTCACTCCAAATCATGCATAACCTAAGCAGCCTCAAAGGCAAGTTGATTCTCCTCTGTTTCCATCTGTTGTGCCCTTTGATTCCCCTGGTCCTGATCAGGAATGGAGTTGTCCTTTGTAGATTCATCCTCTGTTCTGGCCTCATCCCTGTCTTTTCCATCCTCATCTTTGTGCATTTCTCTATCTTTGATCCAGCCCATGAGAGAGATGATGTTGTTGTTAATGGATCTTAACAAGGAGAACATCTGATTCGCAAGGTTGTGATTGTAGTTTTCCAAGTTGTGTATCCTTTTTTCTACCAGACTGAGCCTGTCAGCCGAATCCGCCCTCCTATTGGCATCCATCCCTTTCCTTGTTTCCTTAATATGTTTCACCTTATCTTTAACCTCCTCAAGCTCATGGAAAATCCATTTGACTGATCTAAAATTGTCAATCATACTATTGTGAGCATTATTTAAGAGGTTCATCCCTGTCTCCTTGGCTCTGTCCAAAATAGCCACAATCGTCTGATCAATTAGTTCTTCCAACCGCCGCTCTTCTTGATTTTCCATGAGGATTTGGGGATTCATGGCCTCCCTAAAGATGCCCATCTTGGAAGTCTTGACATTGAAGTTGATCCACGCTTTCCTCCTGTCATTGGTCTACACTTCCCCTTCTGCATACCCAGCTTTCTCCTCTTTCTGCTCCTCAAGATGGAGATGGACAAGAGAAAGGGGCAGCACAGATGCCTCCTCAAATTGAGAGTGCACTTCCTCCAAACTCTCACTCTTGCATTTCTTCCTTCCACTTTCCTCCTTTATTTCCTCCTACATCTCCTTAACCACCTCCTCATACTTTGGTTCCTCCTCATCATCGCTATCTCCCTCCTCAGCCTTCTCAATAGGCTTCTACTCGAGATCCCTGGGGCTTTTTCTGCTTGGGGTTATGGGGGAGGGGGATTTTTTAGCATGGTAAGTAAGTGCTTTCCCCAAAGAAGAGATATAGTTAATTTCAATTTTACTTTGAATTATGATATGTAGTTTGATGATGAGTTCTATATGATATGTTTTTGGTCAAGACTAATGAAATTTATTTTAATAGATAAAAAATTTTAACAATAAATAATTAGTCTCTTAGTAGAATTTAGTAATTGTGTCCTACCATATAATCTAATGTCTATTAATAAAGAGAAATATAATAGTCACTTCTCATTGCTAACAATTTATATTAAAACATGATTACAATCAATGTTTGCCTCCATATATCAAAAGGTAGATTGTAAAACACCTTCACAATCAATGTTCACCTTCGCATATCACATCATCGATTGTGAAGGTTGGATGGTCGAGCTCATGACAGTCTTGCATCAACCATGTAGTATCAAAACCATAAATATTCCCAAGTTGGACTTGTTTGTGTCCAAGAGGAAATTATCGATCTTGCATTAATGAAGCCACATAAATTCCTTTAAGCTTTCCCTTCAACACAGCTTAAAGGAGAGAAGATGGTGTTTCTAAATTATATGCAAAATTGGTCTTTGCTCAAGATCCCCACATTATTATTGCTCCCTCATCATAGTCTCAAATATTCCTACATCAAAGGCAACATTCATTTCTAAAAAATTGTGTATAAGTAGGGAGGAATAACTTCCATACCATTGACAATATAAACAAGAGAAAATGAAATCATTTGTAATTCATTGTCTTAGATTCTAGATTATCAAGATAATACAGAATTAGAATAGAAGAAATCTTTTACATCAACATTTCAAATTACAATTATGTCATTAAACTAATAGAGAGCTAGCAATGAAGGAAGTCATAACATTAACATTTTTAATCACATTCTATCATTAGAATAACATAGAGTTAAGGAAGAAGAAAGTTTTTGCATTGACATTTCAAATCACATGTTATTATTAGAATAATAGAGAGGTGGAGAAGAAGAAATATTTTATGTTGATTTTTTAAAAAATAGATTCCATCCAATAATAGGGAGCTAGAGGCTAGAATAATTTGTTTTTACCAATATCTAAAATCAGACTCTATAATTAGGATGGTAAAGGACTAGAGAAGGAGAAAATTTTTGCACTAATATTTCAATTGTATTGGCATTTTTGTGTTAATAATTTTAATCAAGCTTTGATTTATCATTCAAATAATAAAATTTTAAATGAGTGAATATATTGAATTAAAGGGAAAGAAGTGGTTTTAGCACTTACAAATATAACAGTAACTACATTGAGTTCTAAACAAGAAGCATTGTTGTTATTTGTGAGACATTGTAATCCTTCAATCAAGTTAAAAGGGCCAAAATATTTGATCATGTGTATTCATTTATATCTCCTCATTGCTCAAAACCATTAAGATGTTATTAGGGATTGTTATTAGATATGAAATTGATTTCATAGCTTATGTTGCTTCTAGCACTACTATTGTTGGAAATATAGATGGAGTAACTGAAAGGGGGGGTGAATTAGTTACCACAAAAATAAATCCACAGATCCCTTAGATGTCTTAAATAACTAGTTAGTGTTGTCACTTGATAGCCACACAGAAAAATGTTGTAACTTAGTAGATGTATTGTATGTTAACTTATTACTGATCTTTAAGCATTCACAATTATTAACATGCATGCAAAAGGAAATAACATGAACACAAGAGACACCAGATTTAATGTGGAAACCTAATATGAGAAAAACCACCAAGTAACTAGCTATTGATTTTCACCCTTCTGAAGTGAGCCCTATTAGGAGCCAACCCTATTAAAGGTTACAAAACACACTATTAGATGTGACTTTATTAGAGAATTTAATCACCCTACTAGGAGTGGCCTTGCTAGAGGATTTTTGAACAATTCAATAGAACTGTCCACCTTGTTAGAGGATTTACAAAATGGTTGTTAAACCAACTCTGTTAGGAGATTTAGAAATCACTACTACAATTGTCAGAAAGTAACAATGAGTTGACCTGAATGAGATGCAACTGAACTTTGTTGATATAGATCTCTGTTCTACTTCACTAGATCCTCTCTGATTGAATAAATCTTTGCTACTCCTCAAGGATATATGATCCTTCTTCAAAATTTTATCACACTTCCTCTTCACACAATCAACTCACTTGCATGCTTGCTCATTACATCTTAGATTTCACAACTTGACTTTTTATTTATACCTTACAAATTGTCAAGTCAGCTCATTTACAAGTTACAATTACCAATAATCATTACATTAATTAGCTACAAACATTACATGAAACAATTAAACTTTATTTCTCAAAACAATAAAATTCTTCATTGGCCAACCCAGCTCAGTAAACACTACTCCAGAAATGATTTCCAGTGTTAACCAACTGAAGCTCAATAAACACTGTGAATTCTACAAAATCCTTTGGAGATTGAGTGAACTCAATAAACATTGACTTTCCTTCGCTGACCTTGTGAGCTTGGTAGAAATTGACTTCTACCACAAAATCCTTAAATGCCCAAGTGAGCTCAATAAAAACTATTTTCACAAAGTAATTTTCAAGAACTCTTGATAGACTCTGTAATTCACTTTGCTAACCAAATGAGCTCAGTAGACTCTATCTTTTGTTTTGCTAACCAACTAAGCTTGGTAGACTCTATCTGCTAACTAATATGATATTTGTGTAACATCAAAGACAACACACAATTGAATAATTGTATCCAACAATCTCTAGCTTTGCCATTGATGGTAACACAACATGTCATAGCAGATGAAATTTGAGAACAAGTCTTTTTCTAACAGAACATTTTTCCCTCTTAGATTTTATTCCACAAACTTCTCAAATATAGTAATCTCCCTCTATGAAGGAATTACATAGCTTCTTTTCAAACATCAAACTCTCCACAATCAAATTTAAATTTTAGAAAGATATAATAGTATACTCTCCCTCTTTGAAAACACATGCCAAAGACAACACAAACCAAATGAATAGAAATGTACCTTATGTACTAATTCATATGCAATGTTTCCATAACTATGCTGCATCAACTTATAGATCTTCAACTTGATATTTGTTGATACATCACTAAAACTTCATTTTAGTGAGCTTCAGATAGGGGAATGAGCCCTAACTTACCTCTTATATACAAGAATGCATCCTTAGGTAATGGCTTGGTAAATATGTCAGCAATTTGTTCTTTTGTATGGACATATTCCAATCTAATCTCCTTATCCTACACCAATTCTCTGACAAAGTGATACTTTATTTCAATGTGCTTAGTTTTTTAGTGCATCACTAGATTTGTAGATATGTTGATTGCACTTGTATTGTTACAAAACATAACCACAAGTTCTTTGATCTCCACCTTCACATCTTCCAATAATTTTTTGAACCAAACAATATTAGAACAGTTTACTACTACTGCAATGTACTCTGCTTTTGCTATAGATTGGGATGTGCAATTTTGCTTTTTACTTGTCTAAGAAACCAACCTCTTACCAAGAAAGAATGCTCCTCCACTTATGCTCTTTCTGTCATCAATGTTTCCTGCCCAATCTACATCAATAAACACTTTCAAATCCAAATTACCTCCAAATTTGTACCATAATCCATAATCTTCAGTTCCTTTCAAGTATCTCATGATCCTTTTGATTGTCATCATGTGATTTTCTCTTGGTTTTTCTAAAAATATTGCTACAATACCAACTATAAAAGCAATATCTGGCCTTGTATGAACTACATACTGCAGCTTTCCAATCATTGATCTATATAAGGTTTGATCTACCTCTTTTGATTCATCATCCTTGGTAAGCTTTAGTACAGTACACATGGGAGTCCCAAATAGTTTGCAATCTTCCATACCAAACTTTTTGAGTATCTTCTTGATGTATTTAGATTGAGTGATGTAGATACCATTCTTACTCTGCTGACTTTGAAGACCAAAGAATTTGATCTCACCAAACATTGACGTCTCAAATTCCTTGTTCATTTGCTCTAAAAATTATTTCCATAGATCATCATTCTCTATAAACAAAGTATCATCCACAAATATTTTTGCCAAAATAATTTTGTTATCTAGTCCTTCCTTGATATACAAGCTATTGTTATCATTAGTTCTTTGAAAACCAATTTGAATAAGATAGTTATGAAATATTTCATACCATGCTCTAGGGGTTTGTTTCAGACCATAGAATTCTTTGTGTAATTTGCAAACCATGTCCTTCTTATCTGGATCAACAAAACCTTCAGGTTGCTCAATGTAAACTTCTTCATCTAGAATACCATTAAGAAATGTTGATTTGACATCTATCTGATATACCTTAAATCCCTTGCATGCAACATATGCAAGTTAGGTCCTAACACCTTCTAATCTTGCAACAAGAGAAAAATTCTCTCCATAGTCTATTCCTTCTTCTTGAGAGTAACCTTTACATACCAATATGGCTATGTTCCTTGATACCTTACCATCTTCATTCAACTTATTTTTGAATACCCACTTAGTCCCAATCACATTTTTATCTTTAGGCCTAGGTACAAGAGTTCATGTTTTGTTCTTCTCTATTTGCTCTATTTCTTCATTCACAGCCTCAATCCAACTCTCATTTTTTAATGCATCTTTGACATTCTAGGTTCAAAATCAGCAAGTAAACAAGTACCTTTTAGCTTACTTCTTGTCATGGTGCCTTCAAATTTGTCTCCAATAATCTAATCTAGTGCATGATGTATCCTGATATACTTGACCAACATAGATTCCTTGCCTTTTGACTAAGTTCTATTGTCTTCATTTTGAATTTTAGTTTCTGGCTTAGGTTTATCTGTCTATTGCTTGGGTCCTTCAAACTCAGTATGCATTAGCTCAGTAGCATCTAAATATGACTCGAGTTCCTACAATTTGGTTTGAACTTCTTGCAATTTGGTGACTAAAGACTCAAGAGTAGAAGTTTCCTGATTGACAGATGCATCTGGCACTGTATCAAGTTCAATAAAAACAAATCTCTTGTAATCTTCTAATTTTTTTTTGATTTCTTCTTTAGTCCTTTCTACAAACTCATCAAATTTCACATGTACACTTTCTATGACTTTGTGAGTAGACAAATTCAAACATCTATATGCTTTACTCTTGCAAGAATATCCCAAAAGTATGCCTTCATCACCCTTCACATCAAATTTACCTTTTCTAGATTCCTTCAAAATATAACATTTGCTTCCAAATACTTTTAGGTAACTTACATTAGTTTTATAGCCATACCACAACTCATAGGGGGTTTTGAATGAGTCCTTTTTCAGTTGTACTTGGTTCAAGGTATGAACTACAATGTTGATAGCTTCCTTCCAATATTTGATAGCAATGTTCTTTTCCATCATTAAAGTTCTTGCATAGTCCATGATAGATCTATTCCTCCTTTTAGCTATTCCATTTTGCTTAGGAGTTCCAGCAGCTAATACCTGTCTTTTGATTCCCCTTTCAATGCAAAAGTTATTGAACTCATGGGAGATGAATTCACCACCTCTGTCTGACCTCAAGCATTTTAGTCTTTTTCCTGTTTCCTTTTCTACTCTAGCCAAATACCATTTGAACTTCTCAAATGCTTTTGATTTCTCTCTTAGATACATGACAGTCATCATTCTAGAGTAATCATCAACAAAAAGAATGAAGAAATTTTCTCTAGTATAGCTCTCAATTCCAATAGGTCCACACAAATTAGTATGCACAATTTCTAAAACTTCTTTAGACTAATAGCTCTTACTTTTAAAGCTACTCTTTCCCATCTTACCAATTTGACAATTCTTTTATAGACCAACCTCAGATTTCTTTATACTAGGAATGCCTCTTACTTTCCTAAATTTACTTATTTTCACCAGGTTATTAAAATTCACAATACATAACTTTCTATTCCATAACTAACTTGCTCCAACTTGAGCAAATAAACATGAACATTCACCAAGTTCAAGATAGAACAAGTTACCTTTTATTTGTATGCCAGATCCAATCAGCTTTCCTTTATCATCCTGCAGTCTTGTTTTTCCATGCATGAATTCCACCTTGAATCCAATATTGATTAGCTATGCCACACTCAATAAATTGTGTTTTAGTCCTTCAACCCAATAGGCATTATCACACACAAGTTCTTTGGTTAGTGAGAATCTTCCTCTTCCTTTTATGCAATAAGGTTCATTATTACCAAACCTCACACTACCACCATCATAGTCTTAAAAATGTTCAAAATTTGTTTTATCACTAGTCATATGATGTGAACAACCATTGTCTATGATCCATGTATCATTTTTACTCACATGAGAGATAAGTATCATTTTATCTTCCTCATCATTATCAGATTCATCTTTCACCGCAATGTAAACAATTTTATCTTCACCATCATCAAAATCATTAGAATCCTTAGCCATGAAACATGTTTTCTTACCTTTGTCCTTGAATGATTTGAAATATTTCTTTCCATTGCACTTGTGACCTTTCTTCTCATCCTTATTTTTCTTGTTTGGGCACCTAGCAGCAATATGACTAATTTCCTCACATGAAAAATAGATTAGAGGAACCTTACCTTTGTATTTTCCTTTGCCTCTAGAATATATTCTTACTAGTAGAGCTTCAACCACATCAAGATCACTGTCAGCACTCTATTTTGATTCTTCTTCACTTTTTGACTGAGAATCTTTTATCTTTTTGCCTATTTCTTTGAGTGAAATATTGGCTTCAAATGTTGATTCAATGTTCTTGGAAGCTGGAACATAGTTTTCATAGTTATCTAGCTCAAATGTAGTCAATCTTCCTACTATAGCCTCTAAATTTATCTTATGATTTGCTTCACATCTTCTTTCTTGAATTGCAAAAACTCTAATTGCATAAATGGGAAGTAATGTTCTAAGAACTTTACTTACAACTGTTTCCTCCTCGATATCTCCTCTAGAGGCCTTGATTGCACTGATGACTACTTTGACTCTTTCAACATATTTGGCAATGTTTTCATCATGTCTCATCCTCATCTAATCAAATTGTCCTCTTAGACTTTCTTCTTTGGCTCTTCTCACATTGTCATCACCTCCATAGATATCCTTTAGCTTGTTCCACATTTCAAAGGTAGTTTTGCAGTCCCTGACATCATCAAATTATTCATAGCTTAGGGCAGATGCAATATCTATCATCATGGTGTTATGAGTCTTCTTCTCAACAATGTCATTGACTGATAGTGTACTAGAAGGAGTTATATATGCTTCATCAAGATATTTCAATCATTTATCTCCAATGGAAGCTAGATGGAGTCATATGAGGCCTTGCCATGCTAAAAAGTTATCCCTATTAAGCCTTGGAATTTCCATCTTGTAAGACATCTTGATCTTTAGCTTAGATCTTTGAAATCCTTCCTACAAGCACCAAAATCTCTGATACCAATTGGTGGAAATATAGATGGAGTAAATAAGAGGGGGGGTGAATTAGTTACCACAAAAATAAATTCACAAATCCCTTAGATGTTTTAAATAACTAGTTACTACTGTCACTCGGTAGCCACACAGAAAAATGTTGTAACTCAGTAGATGTACTGTATGTTAACTTATTACTGATCTTTAAGCATTCACAATTATTAACATGCATGCAAAATGAAATAACATGAACACAAGAGACACCAAATTTAATGTGGAAACCCAATATGAGAAAAACCACCAAGTGACTAGCTACTAATTTTTACTCTTCTGAAGTGAGCCCTATTAGGAGCCAACCCTATTAAAGGTTACAAAACACACTGTTAGGTGTGACCTTGTTAGATGATTTAATCACCCTACTAGGTGTGGCCTTGCTAGAGGACTTTTGAAAAATTCAATAGAACTATCCACCTTGTTAGAGGATTTACAAAATAGTTGTTAAACCAGCTCTATTAGGAGATTTAGAAATCACTGCTACAATTGTGAGAAAGTAACAATGAGTTGACCTGAATGAGATGCAACTAAAATTTGTTGATATAGATCTCTGTTATGCTTCATTAGATCCTCTCTGATTGAATAAACCTTTGCTACTCCTCAAGGATATCTGATCCTTCTTCAAAATTTGCTCACACTTTCCTCTTCACATAATCAACTCACTTGCATGCTCGCTCATTACATCTTAGATTTCACAACTTGACCTTTTATTTATACCTTACAAATTTTTAATTCGGCTCATTTACAAGTTACAATTACCAGTAATCATTACACCAGTTGGCTACAAACATTACATGAAAAAATTAAACTTTATTTCTCAAAATAATGAAATCGTTCATTGGCCAACCCAGCTCGGTAAATACTACTCCAGAAATGATTTCCAACATTAACCAACTGAAGCTCGATAAACATTGTGTATTTTGCAAAATCCTTTGGAGACCAAGTGAACTCAGTAAACACTGACTTTCCTTCACTGACCTTGTGAGCTCGATAGAAACTTACTTCTACCACAAAATCCTTCAACGCCCTAGTGAGCTCAGTAGAAACTATTTTCACAAAGTAATTTTTAAGAATGTTTGGTAGACTCTATAATTTTCTTTGCTAACCAACTAAGTTTGGTAGACTCTATCTTTTTCTTTGCTAACCAACTGTGCTCGGTAGACTTTGTCTACTGACTAATATGACATTTGTGTAACATCAAAGATAACACACAATTGAACAATTGTATCCAACAACTATATCTTGCCCCATTGAAAGAGCACCCAGAAGGGCAACTAAAACTAACAGAACTCACATCACTAACATAAGTATAGGTAGAATTCAGTGTCACTAAAGAGAAAGAAGTAGTAGTGCTCATATGATCAAAACGAATATCCACATTTGCAGCCATGAATTCTAATTCTACTTCCTTTCAGCTACACATCTCATGACTTGTACATAATATGCATTGAAAATCTGAAAAGGAACAAGATGGGCCCAATTTAAAAATAGAGAAAATACAAGGCAAAGAGAATCTAGGTAACCTTTAGTGTGGGTTTAATCAATAAATCAAAGACAATAAAACCATTGGTGGTTATATTGAAGAATAATGCTTGCAAGAATTAAAACAATAAAAAGGACAGATAAAGAAAAATTATGGGCTTGCAATTTAAGCTTTGGGATACAAACATAGATGTCTGGGGAGACATTAATCCTCCCTTTATCTTTTCCTTTTCTTCTATCTCTCTCTCTCTCTCATTTGAAACTAATTCAAACAGATTGTTCACTACATTCATAAAAAAAAATTGTGATTTCTGTAACTCTTTTGGGTAGCTCAACAACATGGGGAATGTATGAATCATCATAAACACAAATTCCTATTACTTCTGCCTAGTGCTCAAAAGTGATCATGTAATTTTATTAGTATATAATGGGAATGTATGAATTATCATAGCTTTTCAAGCACCATCTTTTCTTCTTATTATTATTATTATTATTATATTTATATTATATAGTTCATTCGATTTGTTTAGATGCCACCCTTATTGAAGAGATAACAATATATATATATATATATATATATATATATATATATATATATATATATATATATATAATTCATTTGATTTATTTAGATGCCATCCTTATTGAAGAGATAGCAATATTTAATTATTCTATTATTATCAATTATATACAAGATACTACTAATGCTTGTATGTTTATATTTGATATAATTTTATAGCCTAAATATTTTCCTATGAAGATAGTCCACACCTAACAATATGAACCCAAAAAAAAATAATTACTAGATTGTGGTCTCAGTTCAAAAGAAAAGGCAATGGAAAATGTTATTGTCCTTGCAAAAAATTAAAGGTCTTAAAGAATTGAAAAATTATAATCACAACAGCTTAGAGACATTGTAGGCAACATGATTACATCGAAGGGGGAATGGATTTTCAACCTTTAGTGAATGTGGATATCAAACTGGTGGAACAAGGAGGTGTGAATATTGAAGTAGAATGTAATGCTCCCATGGAAGAAGATGATCCTGAGACAAAGAACACAATTGAAGATGTTGGTATTGGTGCAGCTGATAATGTGCCATAGAACAAGATTAAAGAAGATGTTACTAGTGCAACTGATGAAGTTGATGAAGACAATGATAGGCATGCATCTAATGATGATGATGAAGAGAACCTTGATATACCTGTAATTGAAAACCAAGGCTCCCAAACAATGCTTCTCTCTATTGTATTTTTTTTGGTAAACTTAAAGGTTATGAATGGTATATCCAATGTAGCAATCTCATGTATGCTAAGCTATAGTGTCATTTTTTTCATCTTCTATGTTATAGTGTACTATTAATGTTCTTTATATTAACAATTATTTTCCATAGGTTGATAGGAAAGTGTTTTTTAACACCTTCAAATATTCTACCTTGCTCTTACCTAGAATTATATGCCATTTTGAAAGATATTGGAATGGAGTATCAAACAATACATGCATGTCCCAATGATCATATTATATATCATAAACAACATGAATTTGCAACACTATACCCTAATTTTCACATTAGTAGATGTTGATCAAATCAAATAACCAAAAAGATTTGTCGCAAGATTCTTTGGTACATTCCCATTATTCCACGTCTGTGAGAATTATTTAGGTGTACTAGCTTGGCATAATTTATGGATGCAATAGATATCAAGATGATATTATGTGAATACCTACAAATGGTTCTACATTTAAGGACATAGAAGATAGGTGGTCAATATTTAAAGAAGAACCTCATAATTTGAAGCTTTCATTGGCAACAGACGGTGTCAATCCATTTGGAGAGATGAGATCTATTTACTCAATCTAGCCTATTTTTGTTATTAATAATAACATTCCTCCTTGGATGTCCATAAAGAGGGAGCACATGATGTTGGAAATTTTTGTACTAGGTATTTTTCCATTTAATAGTTATCTAAATTAATTTATAAACATAGTATCAAAATGGCCATAATAATTATGTTTTATTTATGTCCATTCAACTAGGTAAGTACCAAGTGAAACATATGAATATATATATTGAGCCCTTGATTGATGAGTTATTGGAGTTATGGAATGGGGTCACCATGTATGACATCTCTAGACCAATTGGTGAAAGATAATTTCAATTTCGTGCAATACTTGTATGGACAATACATGATGCCCCTAGACTAACACATTTTTATGGTGTGTAAAATTGTTAATGCATATTTTTGGTATGTAATAGTGCCATAGCTCAGAAGAGAGCAAGCTTCCTGGACTATAGTTGAAAAATATATCTTTATCGGTAATGTTTAAGATTGTATAATGTAATGAAATCTTAATATTGTTATACACATATTTATACTATCATATATTTTGTCATATATATATATATATATATATATATGAAACAACTTTACTATTCATTAATTTTAATGATATTTACAATATCATTTAATGTTTATTTCTCTACTTATATGAATCGCTTTATGAACTTCATTAATCATTTCATATCTATAATTGTTGAATGAAATAGAGTTGAACGATTTTTAAGAATTAACATATCTCATAACATATAATCATTATCAATGTATGATTCAATGCTGATATCTTAATACAAGAACTTAATAGCAGTGACATCTTATCTTTTAATTTAACTATACTCATATCCATTTTATGAATTAAACGCATCTATATATTAATGTGTACCTAACTGTATCTGTCAGCGTTCCACAGGTAGTATGTTAATTCTTGGCAATGCTAGTACCTGATGGTACTTAGTCATGGGTTTTATCTACAGTCAGGCGCACGGTATGATAGTACATCAGCACCGTATGTGTACATGGGACTTTACATGGAAATATATAATGTTCCTGCACCCCTTTTATTTGTTCCTTCCTTTTTCATATTCTTTGTTGTACCCTTTACCTAACCCTAATCAATGATATATATATATATATCGTGCATAGTTACGAATGTAAGGTCGTGACTGTCATCATTTATTTAAATTCCTATATTATGTTTAGTATTATATCGATGTAGCAACTTTTATGCTATCATCATATATTAGTAATTTTTTAGGTTTCCCTTTTAAAAGAATGTTTGTAGTAATCAGATTTGATTTAGGTTAAACAATTTAGAATAGTAAAATGAATATTTTTTGGGAAGTTGACAATATTAATACATCTTGTAATAATAATAATATATTTAATGTTTATATGGGACTTTTTTATTAATAATATTTATGACAACTTATGAGTTATTTGATTAAAACAAATTAAAGAAGAAAAATTTATTATATCAATAATTATTTGAACTTAATACATAATATTCCTGATAGAGTAAAACACATTAATCTAGGTTCATTACAGTCCCCCCTTCCAAATTTTGCTTGTCCCCAAGCAGTGTTGTATGAGAAAGGGCTTCTTCTCCAACCCAAGTAGCATCTTCCTTCAGAAGATTTGTCCATCTTACTAAGTACTCTGGAATAGTCCTATTCCTTAATCTTTTTTCTCGCTTTTCAAGAATAGTCTCAGGCTCTAGAACGAGCTTTCCTTCATTGTTTAGTGGTGGCATCTCAACACAAGGATTGATATTCTTTCCAAGGACCCCTTTTAAACTGGATACATGGAATACATTGTGGATTTTACTATTTTTAGGTAGCTCTATCTCATATGCCACTTCTCCTATCCTTCTTAGGATCCGGTATGGCCCATAGAAACGGGGTTTTAGTTTTTCTGCTCCACTGATCTTGAGTGAATATTGTTTGTAGGGATGCAATCTTAGGAATACTAGATCTCCAACTTAGAATGATCTTTCTACTCCTCTCTGATCAACATAAATCTTCTGTTGGTTTTGAGCATGGTGAAGATTATCTTTGAGAACTTCCATAATATCAATGCTTTGTTGAATGAAGTCCTTGGCTCCTAGTATCCTGCTTTCTTGGCTGATTAAATCTCCAAATGTAGTGGCTTCATATCCATATAATGCCTTAAATGGACTCATCCCAATTGACATATGATGGGTATTATTATAACAATATTCTCCCAGGTACAACCATTTGACCCATGTATTTTTTTGTCCTGTCACATAATTTCTGAGGTAACCTTCTATCCACTTATTGACAATTTCGGTTTGCCCATCTGTTTGGGGATGATAACTAGTACTGGGGGTTAATCAGTTCCTGTTAACCTAAAGAGTTCTTTCCAAAATAGGCTGAGGAATTTTCTATCCCTATCACTTATGATATTTCTTGGCAATCTGTAAAGCCTGAAAATCCCTTTAAAGAATAATTCTGCTATTTGTGCTACTTTATAATGGATGGATATGGGAAAGAAATGTGCAAATTTTGTTAGCCTATCCACCACTACCAGGATGGGATCTTTTTCTTGCACTTTAGGTAAGCTTGTGATGAAATCCATAGAAATTATTTCCCTCTTTTGACTGGGAATAGGTAATGGTTGTAATAAACCAGCCGGCTAATGTTGTTCAGATTTATTTTTCTGACATGTTATACATTCTTGGACATGCTTTATGATGTCCTTCTTCATACCTTTCCAGGAGTACCTTTCTCTTACCTTTTTGTAAGTTTTGTAAAATCCAGTGTGACCAGATAGGGGGTTGTCATGATACTCCTTCATGATCTTTCTTTTAACTTTGGAATTTGCTACTAGCAATATTCTTCCTCTATATAGTATGAGCTCCTCCAAAATTTTGATTTCATCATTGGTTATGTTTCCTTCCATGATATCATTGGTTCTAGGATCTTTAGCATATTCTGCAATAATTTCATTTTTCCAATTATCTGTGATACTAGTAATAGTATTCAGTTGTCCTTGCCTGGATAAAGCATCAGCTACCACGTTATGGGTTCCTTTGACATACTCAATATCAAAGTTATAAGCTTGGATTTTACTTATCCATTTTTGTTGATGATCATTAAGATCTTTTTGACTCATGAAGAATCTTAGGCTATTGTGATCTGTTTTAATATTGAACCTTCCACACACTAGGTATTGCCTAAATTTTTCCAGTGCGTCCATGATGGCTAACATTTCCTTATCATAAATTGAGAAGTGTCTTTCTATCTTAGAAATTTTCCAGCTTTCAAAAGCATTAGGGTGTTTGTTTTGCATAAGCACAACCCCAATTCCTTCACCAAAAGCTTCACATTGTAATTCAAAAGGTTGTGTAAAATTTGGGACAGCTAAGACTAGGCACGAACTCATTCTTTCTTTTAATTCTTCAAAAGCTTCATGTGTCGCTTCATTCCATCTAAAATTTCCTTTCTTGGTTAGGTATGTCAAAGGAGATGCTAATTTTGAAAAATTCTTCACAAACCGTCTATTGTAGCTGCATAGGCCCAAGAACCCTCTGAGTTGAGTTAGAGTTTTCGATTTTGGCCATTCTCTTATTGCTTTAATCTTTTCCTCATCCACACTTACACCTTTGGCACTAATTTTATGATTGAGATATAGAATTTCTTCTAATCCAAATTTTCACTTTGATGCTTTTACAAATAGGGATTCATATTCCAATATACTCAGGACTTCATCAATGTGTTGGAGATGTTCTGCCCATGTTTTTCTATAGATAAGGAGGTCATCAAAGAAAATAAGAAGGAAATTCTTGAGTTTTATTTAGAATATATGATTCATACATGATTGGAAGGTGGCTGGAGCATTAGTTAGGCCAAAGGGTAGCACTAGAAACTCAAAATGCCCGTAATGACATCTAAATGTCATCTTGGGCACATCCTCCTTCCTCATTCTGATTTGATGGTATCCTAAATGTAAATCAATTTTAGAGAAATATACTGCTCCACGAAGTTCATCTGTGATTTCATCCACCCTAGGAATGGGATAGTGATTTTTTAAGTCTTCTTATTTAGGGCTCGATAATCTATACACATCCTCATTGTCCCATCTTTCTTTTTCACAAGTACTACTGGTGATGCAAAGGGACTGGAGCTAGGTTGAATGCATCCCATTGCTAAGAGTTCTTGAATGGCCTTCTTAATTTCATCCTTATACTTTTGAGGATGTCGGTAAGGGGTGGTAATCACTGGTTTAGCATCTTTTCCCAACTCTATAATGTGTTCAAATCCTCTTTTGGGAGGTAATCCTTGGGGAATCTCTTCAAATACTCTTTGATGTTTCTTAATGATAGGTTCAATGTCAATATGGATGATAGATTCTTGTGGAGTTTATTTATTTAATACTAAACATTGTGCAATCCATTCTCCCTAATCATGTTGTAGCATTCTTTCTATTCTTTTGCAAGAAACCAGTTTTGCGAAATCATCAGGTATTCCTTCCAATGTTATTTCTTCCCCATTGTGCTCAAAATGGATTTTTAGGTTTGGAAGGTTGAACCTAAAACATCCCAGAGAAAATATCCATGGACTGCCCAAAATTATATCTAAGTCTAGTGGAACCACATGTAGGTATTCTTGGATGGTGTGCTTTCTTCCTAAAGTGATTTCTTGTTGTGGAATTACCTTTGTGCAACGTACCAATGATCCTGTGGCTTGAACAGTAGTAAAGCCTTTAAAATTCTCAATTTTTAATTTCATTATGTTAACCAGTCTTTCATTAATGTAGTTATGGGATACTCCACTATCCACCAGTGTAATGACTTTTTGTCCATTAAGGGTGCATCTAATTCTTAAGACCCTATTTTTGGAGGGTTGAGTCATAGTGGCTATTACTCCGTATTCTTCCCCCTCTACTTCTTCTTAATTTCCTTTGTCATATTTTGCCTTTTTTCTCACCCTTTCTTCCTCATCATGCTCTTCTATTCTTTGGATGCGGTCTTTTTTCCCACATCTGTGTCTGGGCACCCAGTCTATTCCACAATTTCTACAAGTGTTCTTTTTGTAGCTATGGCCTGGCTCCCACGGTGCTTGGCATTTAAAGCATAAATTCTTTTTCTTTAATTCCTCTCATTCCTTAGTTGGAATGAACTTTTTGTAGGATTTATCTTTTTTGTGATTTTAAATAGTGGGCTTATTCCATGATTTGTTGCTCGTGTTTGAGACTTCCAACCTCAATGCCATTTCAAAAGCGTCATCTAAGGATGAAGGTTTTAAGGCACTTACTAGACCTTTTAGTGAATCTTTCAACCCTTCTATGAACAAGTAGGTAAAGCATTCATCATCTACTCCTATGACTTGGACAGAGATCCTTTTGAATTCTTTAATATAATCTTCTACTATTCCTTGCTGCCTTAATTCAGTTAATTTCTTAAAGTTTTCTTGAGGATGCTTCCTATCAAATCTCTTAATGATTTTTTGAGAAAATTCTTCATAGGAAGTAATATTTTGGTGTCCTTGGGTGATAAGGCCATGATGCCACTAGTCATGAGCTATGTCTTCTAAGTGAAGGATTGCGAATTGAAGCGCATCTTCCTCTGTCATTGGACTTAGGGTGAGATAGGTGTTCAATTTTTGTAGCCATGCACGTGCCATAAGCTTTTCTGGTCCATCAAAATTTGGAAGTGTCACTTTATTTACTTTACTTCTAAAATCTTGATTATGATGTCTTTTTTCTTTCCTATGACTTTCTTGCATGTTGGCTTCACAGAATTCCCTGAATGTTACTAACTCTCTGATTTCTAGTTCAAGATTGGCATAAGCTCTAGCATTTTCAATAGCAGTATTGGTTGTTTCACCTTCTTCTTCCCCAGGAGGGCCTTCCCTTGATAAGAAAGGGGGTTTGGGTACTTGATATGGTGAAGGTCTATTATTTTTTGAATGGTTTGAGATTACATCCCTTCCACCAGAATTATGGTTTTTGAGATTGTTTATGGAATTTCCCATATTTTGCAAAGCTTGAAGAAGTGCTTGATTTGATCTTTCTATTTGTTCTGCTAAGCTTTGGTTTGTCTGTTCCATGAAATTTCTAATTTCATTAGATAATTTCTCACTCATCTTTGCTCCTCTTATCATTTACTATTTTTAGGATGGCAGGATCAGGCTCTGATACCAATTGTAATGACCCCTTTTTAATTCTTTGACCTGTTATTCAAAGTTTAGTATAATTTTAGGAAGTCATTCTAATTAACATGCCTTAGATCCTTACTAATATTCAAAATGGAGGGATTGAGCAATATAATTTGATTAGTTTAATTGATTTGTAAAGTTTCACTCTATAGCACCAAGCAAGCCATTCTCTCAGGGTTATGACTATCTGGAGATGGTAGATTGACGGTGCAAAGAGTGCATGAAACAAGCTACAAGCGGCTCCCTGGAGGATACCATCAGGTGCTCAAATTTACTCCACCCACTCCCTATCTGAAGATGCCATAGCTCAGAAGAGAGCAAGCTTCCTTGACTATAGTTGAAAAATATATCTTTATTGGTAATCTTTAAGATTGTATAATGTAATGAGATCTTAATATTGTTATACACATATTTATACTGTCATATATTTTGTCATATATATATATATATGAAACAACTTTAGTATTCATCAATTTTAATGATATTTACAATATCATTTAATGTTTATTTCTCTACTTATATGAATCGCTTTATGAACTTCATTAATCATTTCATATCTATAATTGTTGAATGAAATAGAGTTGAACGATTTTTAAGAATTAACATATCACATAACATATAATCATTATCAATGTATGATTCAATGTTGATATCTTAAGACAAGAACTTAATAGCAATAACATCTTATCTTTTAATTTAACTATACTCATCCATTTTATGAATTAAACGCATCTATATATTAATGCATACCTGACTGTATCTGTTAGCATTTCATAGGTAGTACGTTTAGTTCTTGGCAATGCCAGTACCTAATGGTACTTAGTCATGGGTTCTATCTACAATCGAGCGCATGGTATGATAGTATGTCAGTGCCATATGTGTACATGGGACTTCACATGGAAACATATAATGTTCTTGCACCCCTTTTATTTGTTCCTTCCTTTTTCATATTCTCTGTTGTACCCTTTACCTAACCCTAATCAATGATATATATATATATATATATATATATATATATATATATATATATATATATATATATATATATATATATATATATATATATATATATATATATATATATATATCGTGCACAGTTACGAATGTAAGGTCGTGACTATCATGATTTATTTAGTTTTTTCATAATTCAAATTCCTATATTATGTTTAGTATTATATCGATGTAGCAACTTTTATGCTATCATCATATATTAGTAATTTTTTAGGTTTTCCTTTTAAAAGAATGTTTGTAGTAATCAGATTTGATTTAGGTTAAACAATTTAGAATAGTAAAATGAATATTTTTTGGAAAGTTGACAATATTAATACATCTTGTAATAATAATAATCTATTTAATGTTTATACGGGACTTTTTTAATAATAATATTTATGACAACTTATGAGTTATTTGATTAAAACAAATTAAAGAAGAAAAATTTATTATATCAATAATTATTTGAACTTAATACATAATATTCCTGATAGAGTAAAACACATTAATCTAGGTTCATTACAACATGAGTGTCAAACATGTTATATATGATCTTGGAAAATGCATGAGGTTAGAAGTGTTATTTGTTAGATTTTTTGCATAGATGTTACTTTTTTGTCTTACTCTTCTTTTTATGTATTTTATTATGTAATTTATTATAGAGCCTTAATAATATGTTTTTGCATGATTTATATCTTTTAGGTGGTTTTCATCTAAAGGAATTGATAAAAAGGACATAAAGCATTGGAAGAGAAAAATGCCTCAGCTTTTGTGTGAGATGCAAAAGTGTCTACCTTCAATTTTTTTTAATGCACAAGAACACTACCTCATACATCTAGTTGAGGAGACTGAATTGTGTCGACCTATACCAACTAGTTCAATGTGGATGGTTGAGAGGCACATGAAATTTTTGAAGAGCTTGGTTTGAGAGAGAGCACACGTTAAGGATTCTATGGTTGAGTGATATATGGTCTACCAAACCATGATGTACATTAGTGAATATCTTCCCTAGTTCGCATCAAAGATACATGTAGATCGCATTTGGGATCCCAACTCCATTAGCAGATTCAAAGGGGAGTACTTGATGGGGAAAGGTAGATTGAGGAAAGTGAGAGGTAATTATAAGATGTTATTGTAGTTAATTAATTCTTATCCATCATCAATATAATTTGTTTCTAACTGGTCTATCCATTTTATACAATTGCTCATAAATGGGATGCACTTCATTTGTATATTGAAAATAATATTTATTGGATGATGGTATGGATTGAATGATCTCAACTAAATGCCCTCTCATTAACATGGGAAGGTGTTGCTTCATTGGTTAAAGAAGCTCATCGTAATGGAGATCCCAATGTTACACCAATGTTAAATGATCTAGCAAATGGTTTAAGATGTAGAAATGTATGTATAAGTCAATCTATTATGACCCATGTGTTCAATGTGAATTCATATATGGATGCATAATTTTGACATGTTTGAAAAAATAATAGGTCAAACTCCACAAAGCTATGTACTACAATTGCCATAAATTTTGCATAAAAAAGGTGGACGACACTAAGAGAACTTTTGATTCTGGGATAACTGCAATCTTTGAGGTCACCAATATTTCATCTAGAAATGACATGCATCCTCAACAATATGAAAACATATACTATTGCATTTTGGACAATATAATTGAGTGTGATGATATATTGAAGAATGTGCGGTGAGTCATGTGTTGCTTCTCATAATGTTTGTTTCATGTACTCTTTCATAGAAATCTTAGTTTTTTTTGGTAAAAAGAAATTAGTTTTCAATATGTATAGGTTTTTTTAAAAATCAAAGGGTGAATAGATGCTTTCTTACCAACAAGGGTCGGGTGTGAAGAAGCTACTAGAAGATGTCATTTCAAGAAGATGTTTATTTATCCTAATTCTTCTCAAGTAGCATTTAATTAAAATTAAATATTATTAGTAATTGAGTCTAATCAAGTGCTTGAGTCTACTTCTAAGTCTAATTTACCATTGAAAATGTTTTTAAAAAGTTAAAAAAAAGGTGTTTTTTGACCAAATTCATGCATTTTTATGTTTATTTGGAGTCTTCTATGTTTTGGCATGCATTTGTAGGAATTTGAAGGCATTTAGAGTGAGAATCAATAAAAGTTGCAAAATTGACAAAAAAAAAGTTTTCATGCAACATATTTTTTCCTGAGCAACTTTTGCCTTCCCAAAAAATTGCAAAAGTTTCTCAGCAACAAAATTTTTTGCATGACAACTTTTTTTATCAATTTTGCAACTTTTATTGACTCCCACTCTAAATGCCTACAAATTTATGTCAAAACATCAAAGACTTCTGATAAACATAAAAATGCATGACTTGGGTCAAACCCTAGTGTTGACCAATGTTGACTGACCTAGATCCTGACCAATAGTTATGATTGAGACATCATAACTATTCAATGCTATGGATTAGTTAGAAAGATTGATGCAAAGTGCACACAATAGAAACTTCTATGACCTTGGTCAATCTTCCAACATGCAAAAATTTACCATTGAGTGGAATAATGATCCCTAAAATATGCAACTCCAATATTAATTCAAACTTTTACTTTTCCTTTCCTAGGTTTCCCTTTTACTCCTAGGGTCTACCTTCCGTGATAGTCACAAGACCACTCAAAGTGATGACTCAATTCCTAGGGCACTCTAGACTTGTTAAAATGATGGATTTATCATAAATACCAATAATCAAAACTCCTTGGAAAGTTTGGACACACAAACTATAATTTTGTGGCTTTTAGCCTTCTTTCCAATCAGGTCTCTCCTAGCAACTTTTCCCCTAAAACAATGGTAAGGTTGTGGAATTTGAAAATTATGGTTTGGATTCAACCTACACAAGTGTAACACTTTCACTTCCCCAAATACCAAGAACCAATCTCAATTCTGCAACACAAACACTTACAAACAAAACTTTAGCCTAATTGATAAAGTTAAGCTAGGGCTTGATAGAAATGTTTCAAATTGGGTGCATGAAATCAATCCAGTGGCTTGGTGATCTTCTATAGACTTAATATGACCTAATACATCTGAAATATTAAGTCTTATAATTAAAAAATAACATATCAAGCTATTTAGTTATCAACTATCAGGTATCTAGTTGCATTCAAGAAACAAAATAACTCACTTACACAAACAATGAAAATCAACCCAAGATTGCTTATGTGGTAAATGTGTTGTATCTTGATTTAGCCCCTAAACTTCCATCTTAGTATCCTACTTCATGAATTCCATTAGATATCTCTCTTCATGGAATGAAGCCTTCAAGGTGTTGTAGGTGTTTTTGCAGCACTAACAGTTTCCAAGCTCTTCTCCTTGTGGGAATGGTCACACAAATCTTAACAAGGGCCAGGTTGGAAGAAGCTGCCAGAGTATGCTTTGTCATTAAGGCCCAAAAAATTAGGGGTTTTTATGGATTTTGATAAGAATTTCCTCAGAGAGAGGCACCAGGAGAGTTCTTGCTGGTAATTTTGTCTTTTAGCACTTGCTACATCTAATTGATGCCCAGGGGGTAAAGGATGTCACTCAAACCAAGACTACTATAGTGGACTATTAACTCATATCAAAGATGAGCTCATGTGGTTCATCTAAACTTCTATTAATGAAATTTGGGTCAATGAATTTGACTTATAATCTAAATAGTTGAATCTTGACAAAAACATCTACTTATTCAAAGCCACATTTTTTAGTAGAACACTTGACTAGATCATAATTTAATTATTCACAAATATTTCACTTTATTTGACAATAGACTATCATAAACAATAATTTATTTTTACTTGTGGTCAACCTTTGTTAAACCCTTTTAAGAAATAGACAATGTGGATATTATTATGAGTGCTCATTTTTGGTATAAGCAAAGAAGTTAAAAAGTGTTGTATTGTTTGATATTATAATAATGTAGAAGCAATTCCTTTTGGTTCCTCTTTTGGGCATCCTTGGAGAATTATAATTCATTCATCTAGATGTTACATTGAAATCCTGATTAAACTCATAAATATAGAATTATGGTAAAAAAAATTATGCATTTCTTGATCATAAAATAATTGTATGTGAATGATGATAGAGGGTGGATCGATAAGGAGAGAGAACAAGTGAAAAGGCTAAACAAAAGAGATTAGGCTATGTTGAGGCTAATAGAAGAGAGATTAAACAAGATGAACACAATTGAAGGAGTGGAAATGGACTCAAAGATAGATGGAAGCTAGACCCCATGATTGAAGGGTTTATGGAGTATTGACAATGAAGCAAATAGAGGAATCAGTTAGTGATCAATAATGAAGCACAAAAAGGCATAGTTCAGCTTCATTGTTGTAGTCTTATATGTTCATCTTCAATATTTTGGGTGAAACATGGCACCATGTACGTATTTTAATTACCTTAACCAAAAAATAATGTTGATGACTATGATATACCAATAATATATGTAATAGTAATATGATTGATGGCTCAATAGGATCCAAGGGTCAGAACTCATATGAATGTTATTAGCTGGATATAGTGAGCCCATTTAGTGGCAATATTATTGTCATCCATGCTCGATAAAATGATAAGAAATCACAACATATTTTTGAATATATAGTTTGACCTAATCACATACTATTTTATTTACTTTTTAGAAAAACTAATACTTTTATCAAAATTTCAATGACTACTAGTTGATATTTTGGTAGCGCATGTCATCAATGGCATGACAAACTCATTGCTAAAAATCTCCTCATTGTCAATATTTTGACATGGCCTACTATTGAGGGCATGGTAATCTTGTCGATAAAAATTTCCTAAACATCAATCTTTCAACCAGAATGATTGTCGATAACAATTTTGTAATTGTCAAACTCTCAACATTTCCTACTAGTGGTTTGACGTTGCCTCGTGACAAAGATTGGGATGATTTTCAATGGAGTGGTCCATCGATATATCAACAACCCTAGATTATTTCAAAATTTTGATGAAATTATAGCGATGATATTTTTCAACCTTTGAGCATCAAAATATCAACCAACGCTCGTCAAAAAATAAGTTCAAATTTACTAGTGCTAGTTGTCAGGGGTGCAATGCACCCCTTATTGGAACTTATCTTAGGTCTCCCCTTTGGGTCTCATTTCAAAATATGTTTGAAGTGTTAATTCCTATATAGGTAAGCTTACATAAATTAGTCAATTTTGAGCTCTATTTAAAACTTTCAATTTTCTCCATTTGTCATCCAATATGCTCAAGTACTCTAGCACTCAAGGGTTCAAGTTTTCATGTCTTCAAGTTTTCAAGCATCCATTCAAGCATTCCTCCATTGAAGATCAAATATGCAAGAATTAAATAAATTAATGGATCTTATCTACAAGATCTTCTTCAATCCATCATTTGTTACATCTTCTACATACGTTCATCTTCATCTATTTGGTCCAAAATCAATTGTAAAAGTAAGCACATTGCATTTGATTCAAGAGATCCAAATGTTGTAAGGTAAATTCATGTGTTTACTTTGCATTCATGTTATTTCAATTATTTCAATTCAAGGTTAATTCCTAAATTGGCATTTGATCAAGGAAAATCCACAATCAACAACACAAACCCCTTTTTTATTACAAGTTATAGATATTGAATCGATGAATAAGTTGTAGATCTGAGTACCCTTTTAAGCTTTCTTCCAAACTACAAAATCAAGATCAATGTTTTAAGTTGTCATCAATGGCACACTAAACCCCTGATGATCCCATTTTTCCCCTGAAGATCCAGTTCACCCTCGACAATTTGCTAAAAGATTTTTGGGTTTTGTCTATTGCACAATTTCAAACCCAAATCTAATGATTTCCATTCATATCGATGAGAACAATGAGCATAAAAAAAACTTTAGAGGTGTTCTCTTTACCTTATTTTTCCTTTCAACATATTTACATACACAGTAAGGGTTTCAAGGACTTGAATATATTTCCCCTATTCTTCCTAGACATAATTTTTATTGGTGCTCCTTGCTTATTTGATTAGCACTAATCTCTCTAGACCAACTTCTCTAAAATTAGAATTGAAATGATTCTTCTTCTTGCCTTCTCTCCTATATGAATATGTATGCATAGGTTATGTGATGAAATTAGGATTATATCCTTGACTCATATTTCCTACCACACATTAATTAGTGAACCTAACTTACGATATTTCCATTTCTAATTTGGTCTTAGATTTCTCATTCAAAGTTAGATCTTTATATTCTCTTGTATTATCATGTGATCTATCTTTCAATGATTTATATCTTTATTTACATTACATTGGATTTGTGTTCATACCATAAGGTTGGATCCTCTCTTTTTTTGGCTTGTTTGGTTTATGAGTTTTACTACATTTATTCCTACTTATAGCATTCTTGTTAGGAGAAGTTTTAGACTCGTGGCCCTCTTTTATTCAAATTCCTCTTCTCCTCATCTTGGAAAAATTAGTGACTCTATGGTTTCTCATTATCCTAATATGGAGCATGACTATTCCCACTCATCTCATGATGAGTTTGAGTCTTTAAGAGTTCCTCTTGAAAAAGTTGATAAGCTTGCTACCGAGATTGAGAAAATGCATGATTAGCTTTTACAAGAAAATCACAATACTGAGAGTATTGTTGCTTTTGATTCTCTTAGAATAATGATCCATAATGATGAGCATGGTGTTAATAATATAATTGGTATTACTTACCTTCTTCATACTCATGTTAATCTTTTGAATCAAGTTGCTTCTAAAGTAGGGATGGCTAAGCCCGTTTCCACTCTTGAGTCTATTTTGTTTGTTTCTGTACCTATTTCTACTTATGTTGCTCCTATTGTGAGTAATTTTTTATAGGCATATATTCCTCTTAGTATTCTTCTTGTGCCCTCTTTTCTTGTGATTTTTCTACTTGCTTCATTTCTAACTTTGCAACCTTTATATAACAATGTTCCTTTCATTTATCATAATCCTCTTATTATGGTTCTAGGTATCCCACTAGTAGTTCCTACTATGGTTCTTGGTATTCCTTCTATTCCTAATCATTCATACACCCTTCCTAGTGTGTCAAATGCACCTACTCTACCTATTTCTTCTAATGGTTTCACTATTCTTATCCTTTCTCAGACTATGTCTTCTCTAATCAATAACTCTCCTCTTTCACTCAGTCTAAGTTTAATGTTCCTACATGTGATATGGGTAGGCCTTTGTTTTTTGAAATTATCCAAAACCATTTCTTTTCTACAAGATTATATGCCTTTCCTTGACACTTATAATGGTAAAGATGATTCTACAATACATCTTAAGACTTTCCAAGCTCTATGTAGTGACTATGTTCATGACCATAGGGTTTTAGCTAAGTTATTTTCTCACACTTTCCATGATAAAGTTTTGCAACAGTATTGTTCTTTGCCACCTTATTCTATTGATTCCTTTCATAGACTTTCTAATTCCTTTATACAAAAATTTTAGAATAATATTGGTACTTCTATTTCTTCGACTAATTTGATGCATTGTAAACAAGATCCCAAAGAGAAAGTGATTGATTTTATTGGCAGATTTAAGAATTTGCATGCTTAGATCTCTTATCTCGTACCTGATCTTGATATTCAACATATGCTTAACATGAATTTACAAAAAGACATTAGAGATAATATTTTTCTTACTGAGTTTACCTCTTTTTTCACAAATTTTTGTAGTGCTTCATTATTATCAATTACAAGTGAGATGGTTTGAGAGAAACATCTCAATTACAAGTGAGATGGTTTGAGAGAAACATCTCTCTCTCTCTCTCTCTCTCTCTCTCTCTCTCTCTCTCTCTCTCTCTCTCTCTCTCTCTCTCTCTCTCTCTCTCTCTCTCTCTCTCTCTCTCTCTCTCTCTCTCTCTCTCTCTCTCTCTCGCTCTCTCTCTCTCTCTCTCTCTCTCTCCCTCCCTCTCCCTCCTTCAATCCCTCTCTCCCTCATTTTTGGTTATGAGCTCTCCTAAATTTTCCCTTTCAAAAATCTTACTTATCTCTTTGTTGGTTGGTTTTTATGTTTTTATCTTTGTTTCTATGTGTTGTCTCTTTTTTAGTTGTTTTCCCTCTGTTAGAATTTTGGATTTTCTTTCCATCTTTTTTGTTTTAGGTTTTGGTTTTGTCTATATGGCACTATATTGATATGTTTCTCTCCATTATGATGTAAATGATTTCAAGGTCACTTCAAAACTTGATTCTCACTCACTAGTACATTATAGGTCAAGTTTCAACCTAAATTTTTGACCAACTTGGGTAGAGAGATTTTCAATACCTTTTTTTTTGTTTTATGCCCGAGTTAGTCAAAATTTGAGCAACTTAGGGTTTTCCAAGTTGGTCAAAATTTTGACCAACTCAGGTTCATAATCAAAAAAAGAAAATCATGATTCATTATTTCTTAGATTTCATGACATTTATTTTTGGCAGAAAAATTTCATTCAATATAGCTAATTAGTTTAGATCTCCAACCACTAATACTTATTGTGATATTTAAATTACATCAAGATCTCAATCATACACATTGTTACCAAGAGTTTGGGCTATCACAGTCAAATATCCACTATCGATTGGGATTGGTTTAGAGTATATCGCAACATTTACAAATTACAATAGGGATGCATATCATTAGGAGACTCGTCATAATCCTAACACTCTTCTTGCATTAGTTGTAACAACATATTAATGAATTTTTGATCTCTGATTTCTGCTCTCAATTTTTTGTTATCTCTATTTTTTTTGTTATTTTATGCTTGGGACATTTCAAACAGAAGCCAATCTTGGAGCTTCACATTGACTCCTATCCTTCTCTCACTAGTGTAGTTATTTCATTTTCTCTCTTTTGGAGGGGGTTCTTGTCCCATGTGGTTTTCTACTTTTCTCCTATTATAAAAGATTGTATGTTTGTCCATGGATACCTCATTAGACCTTGTAGTCAAGACCCATCCATGCATCCATCATTAGGGTTTTGAAATATCCATACTGGTACCTGCCCTAAAATTTTGTAAATAAATTTCCAATTTCTAACCTAGATTTCTTCTTTGAATCCTAAATTATGGTTTTTTTTTGCACACATGAGCTATTGGAGGTGAGGTTTTGAAGGGATCTCATACTAAATGATGGGCCCAACTGGGGAGTTTATCATTTATCTACCTTGTAGTGAGGATTGAAAAAAAGTCAGCTACTGAAGAATTGGAATGCATTATCAAGAGTGTAGGAGGAGGTATTTCTTTCACTTTCTTTTGTTTATCAAATTTCCAAATTGTGTTTCTAGTAGTTTCTAGTATTAGGATATTCTCTTGCACAATCCCTTCCTCATTCTAATTATAGAAATTTTTGTTGTCAAAATGCTAACATGGATGACCATAAGAACGTTCTGGTATATGTTGACTGGTTGGGTAGTGATTAATTTATTCTAACAAATATTCTATCAAGTCTTATAAAAAAATTGAATATCAATCTTTCAAATAAAAATCAATGATTATTAATTTTTCTAATTCAAAATGAAATTGCATCAAGGTTGTGAAATGTGTGAGTGTTTCTTTGTTGACGTAGGTCGAATAGACTATGAGCCCCATAGGACACTTTGAAAGAAGTTTGTTATCTAAATGTATGATCAATGGTTTTGTGAACTATGTGAGTGTTTCTTTTTTGAGGTGGGTTGAATAGAATGTGAATTTCATAGGGCACTTGTGAAGGAAACTTGTTATCTAAATATATGGTCATTTTTTTGAGGTATGTGAGATCATTCAAGAAAACTAGGCTAGCTCCATTCATTAATCTGGTCCATCTTATGATTATTTATTTTACCCTTAAACTATCCCATGAAATGAATGAACTCCAAAAACTAAGCTTGTATATATTTCAAACATATTAACTCTTCAAAAGTGAAAATAGGTTAGTCTATTAAGAACTAGTGAACAAAAATAGTTACAAGAAACTAAAAATAATAGAAAAGAAGTCTTAAAATGACTGAACTGCAACTCATCTTACTGAATTTAAGAGTTGAAAGTTATCATAGACACTCAACATTGTCGTACCCTTCTCTTGGTAACTTTAAACCTTTTAGTATCGGCTCATAGGATGGAGTTGTTAAACTTCTAGTTTCCAATTATCTTGTCTATATTAGGTGTTTCTTTCTTAAACATGGAAAAAGTAAAATTTCATACAAACAATTTTTTAGAAAAGATGTGGAATTTCAATACAAGTTTTATGGATTGAACTATATATATATTTATAATCCATATGTTTAAACTAATTTCTAGTGAATTGTCATTAAAATGAGAAAATAATGATTACTACATAGTGAAGTTCATATCCACAATTCTATACTTATTATTTCATCATTCTAATGATTAGTATTTGATATAATTCAAAGCATAGATTAAAAATATATTTAATTATATGATTGATCTTTTGGGAAAATAGGAAAAAAATCATGTTAATTGGAACCATAGATTTAAGAAGATAAGAAAATTATTTGTGTCTTATACTAAAAGAGTCCAAGTTGTGCCTTGTCAATGTCATAAAAAAAAAGAATGACTTTTCAAGAATAAGATTTTGTTAGCACTTGTTATTAAGAGCCATAAGCAAATATACTCTTATCATGCTGACTGTAAATATACTTAATCATGGTACATGGTATCTTCTAGTAGTGACGTTTTATTATATTAGTGAAAACAAACTAACACTTAAAAAGGAAACTCTTTTTATTATAAATATCATATTGCAGAGGAAAATATACTTGCAAGAAAGAATTCTTTCTCACAATCTTGTGTGTTCTAGCTATGCCTTTTTTAGAATGTACCTACCTTGGTAATTGCTAGCTTCAAAAGGCTTCACAGTAAATCATGGCTTCTTAGTGATCTCACATGTTTTAATTTTATGAATCTCACTTATTTTTTGGAGATAATGTATTCATCTTAGGGATCTAGTTTGTGTTTACATCAGATGGCTTTTGTTAGTGTCATGGTTACGATTTGAAATATGTATCAAAATCAATGAGGGTGGCTTTTATGCCCATTTTTGGCTTGGCTCTCTAGTGTTAATTTTTTCATTAGATAATGATTGGATTAACACTTTTCTTCATATGATCATTGGGCTCTATTATAAATCATAATATAATCAACATGTATATTACATTATGTAGGTCAGATATTAAGCACTGATTTGGGGATTAATTTTGAATAGCTCCCCTCTTTTGGATCTTTGATTTAATGAGCTAACTATAATGGGTTCTAGATTTTACAAGCTTATTTCATGGGGAAGCCTAGAGGTATAGTTAGTTAACAAATAGCTCATTGCCTCTACATTAAGAGACTCCAATTCTACATTGGATGTGGTCTTGCATTGAACCATTGCCATCTTCTTGTCATCATGAACCTCTTCTACAACTTCATTCCTCTGATTGCATTCTATCTGATTCCAATATTTCTTGCCAATAATAGAAAAAAAATTAGCCTCTCCAAGGGCCATGTTCCTATTCTCCACATAAATTGAGGTCTTCTCTACCTCTTTTACTGATCCAATCTTCAAAAGTCCTCTCCCTTTACTATTGTCATCAACATTTACAATCACAGTGATGATTGTCTGCTCCATGTTTCCTTCATGCTACAGCAAATTTACTGCCTCATCATGTTCTAACTCTCCTTGTGTACACTCTTCACCATTGTTTTCCTTTGTTTTAGATATTTGTTCTTCCCTTGGCTATGTTATTTGGTCTATCTCAGTGACCATTCCTTTTCCATCTGCTTGATCCTCTGCCTTAACAAGTTCCTCAACATCTTTATCTTCATTACTGTCAATTTTTTGTTCACCTTCTTCCTCTATGTACTACCTTATTAATACCTCTAGTCCCCTTCCTCTTTCTTTATTTAGCTCACAAAGATCATAAATCTCACTCAACTCATATATTAATAAAATACAATCTAATCTTCAGTTGACTCCATGTAATAGTTTAAATACACTAAGATATGCTTACTCTTGTATAACTAAGATATGTGTTCAAGAAATATATATAAATGTAATATTGCAAAGGATTATGATGGTGAAAAACTAAGCTTAAAAAGGATAAGTCAATTTTAACTATTTAACAAATTTAGTTTAGGAATTAAGCTTTAGTGTGTGAATTTTAAGCTATTCGAATCATGACAAGTGAAATAAACATAATAGTTGATGTTCTAAACTTAAGCAACCTACCAAGTCATGGTTCTTGCTCTACTTTTGGTTCTAATAAACAAAATGTTATGAACATTGATTTTTTTCACTGTTGCTTCTTCCCCATCTTTTCCTAAGCTCCCAATGTTGAAAAAAAAAAAAAAAAATATTGATGCCATGGCTTGGTCCACATGTGATCTTTTGAATATCAACATTGGAGGATCCAGATACAATGGAGATACAATCATCCCCTACTTCACAATCAACAATAATCAGAATTAGCAAATTAGAATGAAGTATAAACCTTTTGTAATTTATTAATAACATTTTCACATAATATTTTCATAATTATCATAGTTTAGAAATATTTTTTTTCCTTGTTAGAGTACCATAACAAGACGTATTCATCCTGTTGGAGTTGATGAAATCCAACTCCGAAGATGCCCAAGATCACCTGTATGCGAAAACCTATCAAAGGGAAGCCAAGGAAGGAAGAGTGCGGAGCAAGGGAAAAACCCTATATGGACATGAGAGAGAAAATATGAAAACACAAGAAAAAATGTATTTACAATAGAATGCAATAATAGTGATGTTGTATTATGAAATACAATGAGGGAGAGACCACTTATAAAGGCCTCATGGAATCTCCTAGAACAAGCTAGAAGATGCTAGGAGATAAGTGTGACAACTAAGCATACATCCACATGAGGTCAAAATTCCTTGAACAATGTGAGAGGATAAGTATGACTTAGGAGAGAACAAACTCCCGTATTGTCAACAACTTATAACTAACTCCTAGACTACAACTAATAAATAAAATGCATTTACCTAAGTAAGCTTAAGTAAATAGAATAAATAATTAGTAAATTAATTATTTACTCTAACACCCCCCCTTAAGTGCAACTTAGGAAAATGCCTTAGGCTCACAAAACCAAGAAATGCATAAATGAGTCTCGGCAACGAGGCCATGTTAGGTAACCATGTACAAAGAGATGCAACCTCTAAAAATGGGGAAAGAGAGAAAACCATGTGGGAAAAACCCTCCCCCAAAAAGAGGTAAGAACCTAATGAAGAACTGAAGAAGCCTCCAACTAGGGAATGTCCCATAAAAATAGGAACAAGGAGTGATCATGAAGAGCATCACTAAAGCATGAAGAAGCAACAAATCTACCATCAAGAAAAAAATTACTGATCTAAAGAACCTCCAAGGAAGAAGAAGGCATGAACCGAGCGTGTCTATATGGTAGATGATCCATCTCACCGAAATGCATAGATAGCCAACCACTACAATCACCTTGTATATAGGATCAACCACTGAGTACATAGCTCACACTAATGAACCATCAAACCACAGAAGAATTAGACCATTAGAATAACCCCCCCTTAATGAAAACAAGGTGAGATGAATGGCAACTAAGAAGATGGGCCAAAGTCTCCTATAGAAGAACCAAGAATGACAAGAGAGGAAGAGGTACAAACACCTATAAAGACACAGTCACACTAACGCTACCTGGGGCTAATGTCGTGGAAGGGACACTCACTTGACAAAGAGAGAATGCCTAAAATAGCAAACAACTATCCCCCCCATGGCACTTTATAAAAATGTTGCATGTAAAACTGACTCAAAAACAACGTTCATGAACTTGAAAAGCAAAAGTGACACTTTATCTTAGTGCAATACATAAAAATGCTTCAAAATGATAGCTACGATGATCAAAACTAAAAACAAGCTACAATAAAATAAAGTAATATCCAAAACAAAGGATCCCATACCAAGAAAATGATCGTCGGACCTCAAACACCCAAGATATCCACCATGGACCAAAAAAGTCAAAAAAATGATAGAAAGAGCATGGGGTAGAATCTGAAGGAAATGATAGCATTTCTAAAAAGTAAATAGAACCAACTTTTCAGAACTATAACATTTTCAAAAAATGGGTAAGGGACGTAAAAGATATGCATGTCAGAGTTAAAAATATAACTTTAGACTTCAACTAAAAAAATGGGCAACAAAAATGCATCAAAACCTTAAAATACCTACACCAATGTCTCTGTCTCAGAACCAGCTTTCCAGCACTTCTTTCGGATAGAAAAAATACCTCTGTATGCTCAAGTTATGGCCAAAAAATTGAAGGTAGGTTAAAAAGGACCTAGGAGAGGTGTAAGGGGTGGATGATGCATTGATGATGTCATGCTAACATCAGCATTTCATGAGCTTAAAATTGATGGCCTGGGACCCATCAGGGCAAAAAAAGGTGCCACATGGGAAAGTGTCACATGGCAACCTGCCACATGTCATGCACTAGATGTGTTGACTAGGAAACTGTGCACTAACGGAGCTTGGGTAGGTCACATGTACTGCCATGCAAGCTAGTTCAGAAGCTAACATAGGCAGTGACGAAGATGGGCGGACCCAAGGGTCAAAAAACTATGGGTCCATGCAGGCAACAGGTGGTCGAGCTGCAAAGCAGCTAAGCGCAGGCATCAAAGACTGTCAGAGTGGTGCACGGGTGAAAGCTTCCAGTGGAGGTTGTGAGAGTTGGCATCGCCACTGGTGCAAGTTGTGATAGGGTGGCCCCCTGGCGGTGGCCAGGCCAGGGCTGCCCTACGGTGACTCAATCAATGGTTGACGGAGTGGAGGCTGCATTGGCCAGATCAAGGGGTGCTGCCCAGCGGAGGTTGTGGACTGGGCCACGATGCTGCTACGTGGCTCAACAGCTATGCAACTGGCTACGACGGCCCATGGGATGAGCGCCAATGGTGTGGCGGTGGCTCTACGGTGGCATTATGGTGGCCGGTCAAATTTTGGTTTTTTTTTTAAATTTACAATGAGAATGTGATAATGTGTTGTTGTTATGGTGAAAATACAATGAGGGAGCCCAAATATAAAGAGCTCCAAGAATCTCCTAGAAGAAGCTAGAAGATGCTAGAAGATAAGTGTGACAACTAAGCATACATCCACATGAGGTGGAAAGTCCTCGAACAAGGTGAGAGGATAAGTATGACCTAGGAGAGAACAAACTCCCGTATTGTCAACAACTTATAACTAACTCCCGGACTACAGCTAATAAATAGAATGCATTTACCTAAGTAAGCTTAAGTAAATAGAATAAATAATTAATAATTAATGCAAAAAAAAAGCTAACTCAAAAGAAAGGATAGCCTAAAATAAAAGAAACCATGCCAGGAAAAAAATTTGCCTCCCAAAGCTCTGTCTCCAAAAATGAAAAGTTTTATATGGATCCTAGCTGAAAAGCACCTTTTGGATCCAATGGCAGCATCTATTTGGGCTCGATGTGCTTCAAAAATTTGTTGTTCCCTTGATTTGAAGAAAAAATGCACAAACAAACTAGGGTTTGTGACTTCAAATCATGGCTTCAAAAATCCTTCAACGAAGCAGCAGCAGGGATGCTCTAATACCATGTTGGAGTTGATAAAATCCAACTTTGAAGATGCCCAAGATCACCTGCATGCAAAAACCTATCAAAGGGAAGCCAAGTAAGGAAGAGCGTGGAGCAAGGGAAAAACCCTATACGGACATGAGAGAGAAAATATGCAAACACAAGTAAAAATGCATTTACAATAGAATGCAATAATAGTGATATTGTATTATGAAATACAATGAGGGAGAGACCACTTATAAAGGCCTCATGGAATCTCTTAGAACAAACTAGAAGATTCTAGGAGATAAGTATGACAACTAAGCATACATCCACATGAGGTGGAAATTCCTCGAACAAGATGAGAGGATAAGTATGACTTAGAAGAGAACAAACTCTCATATTGTCAACAACTTATAACTAACTCCTAGACTACAACTAATAAATAAAATGCATTTACCTAAGTAAGCTTAAGTAAATAGAATAAATAATTAGTAAATTAATTATTTACTGTAACACATCCTACCAAGACACCAAAATTTGAGGAATCAGTTGACAATGTTAAACATGTAGAGTAAAGAACTAGACCATATTATACAAAGGAAATGTAATTATAATGTTCAAGGTAAATATCATCCAGTAAGAAAGAAACATTCTAATTCTAAAGATAATGAGACCTAGATAATGATTCACTACAAGCCATCTAGTAGTTAGATCCCATTGATCAACATAAATATTCAAAATGTTATTCAATCTATTGTCATTTCTTAAAGACTTTATAAAATTTTAAATAGACTTAATAGTAATCATGCAAAGTGGAACAAGAATTAGAAAGGAACATAATAAAATATTTCTAGACACCAAATTAAAGTAGAAATAAAAAATATAAGTAAATCTATATGACTATAGAATAATGGAAGTTGGAACCTACTCTGGATATTGATCCATATATTGCTCTAAAACTACACTGATCTATATATTGTTATAGAATCATGGAAGATAGAACTAAACTTATGCATCCTTAAAGTGAATATAAAAAATAAATATAGTACAAGAAAAAAATCATGTACAAGAAGTAGGTGATAACGAGGAGATTATAGAGCTGGCATGTACTCGCTTTATAGCAGAGTTTCCCATTTTTGGGAAGGTTAGCATATTAGCTATATTTTGATTGCTTATTAGATATCTTTACTAGATATTACAGGGCAATCTTTGTTGATCTCATATTGGTTTTGAAAAGTGCGTGTCTATACACTTAAGTCATTTACTTAGTTCATGTCGAACACGTAGTATATACTAAGCACAACATGAATAAGTTAGACCATGTCAAGTCACTCATGTGTCGAGTAGACAATGTATGTCGAGTGATTCAGGAGCCAAGTAAGTAGTGCATACTAAGTCATTTAGATTTTGAGTCACAGTATTGAAATCAATATATGCCGAGTATCAAGGACTACAGATGTCGAGTAACACAATTTTGTCATAGTTGTTTGCAGTGGCACAAACTACTATGTAAACCATTTTTTGAGCCAACTTACATATTGAATTACGATATTTTGGTGATAAGGATGGATCTTAAGTTGGAATCTCTATGCATTACATGTATCCAATCAGGTAAAGGAAAGGTTTAAGTAGAAAATTGGATGAATCACAGCCATTGATTCATACCTAACCCTAAGTCACCAAGGTCTTCTTAAGGAGGACAAACCCTAAATTTTAGAGAGAGAGTGAAAGGGAATGTATGAATGATCAAGGAGGGTTTTGCATGCACAAACTAGTATATTCATGGTGGCCAAGGTATTATGATATGAAATTACATTGCTAAATCAGTTAAAGGAGCATATAGGAAGGAAATAGTGAATAGAAAAGAGACATTTGATCAAGAATGATCAATTTTACATTAGTTTAGAGGTGATCTATCATCAAGAAACAAATTGATAACCATAGGATCAATGTTGAGATATTCTAATAGGTGAATTAGATAAATCTATTAACAGAGTAGTCCTAACAGGTTGTATTCAAATCCTCTAACAAGGTGCTTACTTAATTGTAAGTTGAAGTCCTTTAAGAAGTCACACTTTTAACAAGGTGTTTAAATCCTTTGATAGGGTAAGACCTAAAAATATTTGTAAGCCTTTAACAGGGCAGACCTTTCATAGGGTAGATCATGTTTCTTGATCAAACATTGTAACTTTCATTGGATACATTTTATTACTACAATAGTGAAGATTTTTGGGTGTCATCCCTACCCCATTTTTACCTTCTCATTGGAGGGTTTTTTGGTAATCATATCTTGTGTCATATGTGTGATTTCTTATTTTTTTACATACTTTAGATGTACATTCTTTACATGGTATTTCAGTTTACTTATTGAATATGTGAGATGGATTGTGGTGAATATTTTATGGGTCCCCCCCCACACCCCACACCCCCCCCCCCCCCTCTTATAATTTTACCTTTCCTATTGTAATTCCAATAGATGGTATCAGAGCCTAGTTCTCTAAAAGGGAAGCTTTGTAGCTTTGAGGAAAGATCTTGGAAATGGAAGTCTACAAGTTGGGAAAGATCATTAAAACTTAGGGGATTGAAATAAAACTCATTCTACATTAGTTGAATGAAGAAAGAGATGATCTAAAGAAATCATTGAAGAGAAGGAAGGAAATAACTATTGAGGAGAATGACACACAATACAAAGAAATGAGCACTATTAAGCTATTTTTAAATGGAGACTCTAATAAATTTGATGCAACAATTGTAAATCTAATGGAAAAGAATAGAGCCTAAACTAAAAAAATCAAAAATCTCAAGTTAGAGTAAGAATTACAAGCCATATTCCTATGTGAGGTGACCAAATAGAAAAAGAAAGCAGTGGAAGAAAAATCTATGATTGAAGATGACAAAAGAGTTTTCACCAGCTAATTGGAAGAGAGATCATCAGAGGCAACTAGGATTACTAACATGCACTTAGAAACTTTAGGTCAACTGATGAATTCCAACCATGAACTAAATACCAAGGATATTGAAATAACAATACTAAAGTTATAGAATGAATAGTTGAGCAATGAACTAAAAAGAGAAAAGTATTTTTCTGATAGTTTCAATAAACCTAGTGAAGTAATCAAGTACTTTGAACAATTGATGAAATCCCCTAGATCTAACAATGATACATCTAGACTGGAATACACAAATACTAAGGAAGGAGAATAATCTAAAAGTGTTGAAGAAAGGAGTAATAAAGGTAAGAATTCTAAACCTACTTGTCATAATTGTGGTAAGAAAGGACATACTGCCAATGTGTGTAGGAGCAAAACTATAAATCAGAATGATATGCAGAAGAGCATGGTTCACTGCCATAAGTGCAACCAACAAGGACATAAAAAAAATGAATATAGAACCAATACCATGCACACTCAAAGATTTGAAAGATATTTTACAATTTTCATAAGTATGGACATAGAGCTTTTGAGTGCAAATCCAACTCAATGCAGTCATCAAACAAGCATACAAAGGAAAAGAACAATGGCAAATTTTACAACTGGGTCTATAATACAAGGTATAGTTGTAACTACTATCAAGAGTATGAAAATATTCTTTAAAATTGTATTAGAACACACTTTAGAAGTAACTACAAAAGGTCTTTGAGTCAAACCACATATTTTAGTTGTTTAAAGACTGGTCAAATCAATCAATACCCAACAAGATCAAAGGCACCAAGTTGTGAATTCAATAAAGGCAAAGGCAAGGCAGATATTGAAATTGTAGAAATAAAATGAAAAATACATGGAAGAGAAATGAGGATTGCAACAAATCAAGTGGAGAAGGGATCACTTCATCCAATGGGTCAGGTGATCACACCTCTTTAAACTAAGAAATCAAGAGTTATGTGGGACTGATATTCAAAAGTTATATCATACATTAGTTCCAAAAGATTTAGTTATGAAAATATTACATAAGCATGAATAAAGATGCAAGGTTTTATCAAGAATCAAAGAAAAATCTTTAATTTTTGTCAAATTTTCATGTTACTATTGTGCATTAAAAGTTTCCCATGGTTGTAGTGTAATGCCCCACTCGGGAACCCAAAAGAAATAAACCTAATATGTTACAAATTTTACTGAACATTTTATTTTTTAAATTTAAACAACATCAAAGTAACAATAATGTGGAAGCAATATATACATACACATCAAGAATACATAATCAATTACAAATATAGTTTCAATTCTACAAGGGTTCCTTCACGTTGAGTCACATTTAAGAAAGTTTTATTAATAAGTTTAAGTCTCAATTACATTGTCCATAATCATAAATGAATAAACACATAATAGTCATACATGAAAAAATTCATAAGTAAAACTAATAATATGAAAGCACATCTAATGAATAACATCCACTCACATGTCACAATGTATGTAAAAATAGATAGAAGTACATCAATATACAATACAATATCTTATAGGATTTAAAAATACATGATACATAGATACATAGACTGAATAGAATTCTTCAAGATAAGAGGAAGAATGATAATGGTACCACTGTATCAAGGAGCATTCAACATATGTCAATCTGAGGGGGACCCAAATGATAAGAATACACTACCTCCTAACCGTGTGATCACCTAATCAGGCTCCCACTCCCATGGTGTAGGAGAGATAATGTACAATCCACACATAGATAATCAAATCATAAAATAATCTTAGGCAAGGAATCATGATAGCCAAAACTACCTCAAGGGTACACAAATGACTCAAGAAGAAGAGATAATCAAAATCAAAAGGACATTCATTCCAATACCAACATCATACATATACCAAGAATAGATCAAATCACCAAAATCATAAGATAAATTCAATGAAAGATATCCACCTCAAGAAAAAAGTCACATGCCAAAAGTACATCAACTATAAATCACCAATCACCATCAATGAAAGTAAATAATCACATTAAATACATCCAACAACAAGTACACCACCAATAACAACACCACCAGAGGCAAATACAAAAAAAAATATGGAGGAGACTCAGGCTACATTCTAAAGAGTGTTATCACATTGTCAAACTACTCGAGTTACCCTAGACTAATCTCTTAATAGATCTTGGACCCTCAAGCATTGAGTTACCCTGAACTAGTTACTTTGAACCCCAGACTCTTAATGTGATACATGCGGAACAAGAAAACCCTCTCAAAAATACGAGGCAAACCAATCATACTATCATCCTATTTCCATCCTTAGTCCATACAAGCACTCAAGGCATCGATGGGGAAAATATCTCTAACTTATCTTTTTAGTGCATTTCCCCAAAATATTAATTACTAGATTATTACTTATTACATAACTTACAATAAGTTACCCTAGCACTGACTGCTTCGTGTCCTAGACCCCTACTATAAGCCAGCCCCAAGGATATGTACCTAGACAACCTCCCAAAAATTATAAACCACAATAGTGTCCCATACCACAAGAGTAATATTGATCGAATTTGGTTCCTTAACAGGAAACCCAAAAATAAAATTGGTTCTCAAAACTCAAGTTCTCATAAATGCTCAATAGCAATATCTCATAAAACATCAATCTCAATTCAAATCATAAAGTTCATCATAAGATCTTATCAAATAATCATTAAAAAAATCTCAAAGTGCCTCTAGTTCACATCCCAACTTGGCCAACTAAACAACCCACAAAGAAAAACCATCATGAAAATAAACATCACAAGACTATAAATAGAATATTAGAAAACACATAGTTTTTAGCCACATGATTTAATTTCGTCAATTTCTCTTGTTTTATTTGAGTCATAAGGATGTGTTTAGAAATAAGGTAAGAATATACATGTTTATATAAATTGTTATGCTAATATACTTATTTAAATCAATAAGTATTTAAATATTCAATCTCTTTGCATATAAAATATCATGCAATATTATTATGTTATTAATTTAAATAATCTTAAATCATAAATGATTTAATTAATAACATAAATGAATATTATTAGATTAAATACTAATATCAATTTCATTTCTAAAATATTAATTTGACTTCTATTTTAGTCCAATATTAACATTTAATTTTTCTTTGATTCATAATGCAAAAAGAGATTAAACTATTAATTTAATTTAATTATTTATAATTTCTCTCATAAAGTCAAATAGTTATTAACTAAATGATTACAAAGTGGACTCTACCACGACTTCTCTTAAAATATAATAAAATTATAAATATTTATTTATTAACTTCCCTCTTGCATTAAAAATTATAAAATCATTTATATGAAACTAAGAGTTTAATTAAACTTAAATGATCACTAATACTAACATTCACTTTATAACTAAATGGATAATATTTATTTCATTTTAAAAATTAATAAATTATTATTATTATTTTAAATAAATAAATCTAAAAATTAAACTATATAAAATAAAAATACACATGCAATTAGTATTTTTGCATGTCTTTGATCTCTCAAATCAAGCAACCATACTATACTTAATTTTTTGTTTTTAGCATATTTGTTTTCACATGCATGTAACCCTACTATACTTCTATTTTTAGCATAATTTTTTTCACATGCATGCAACCATACTACACTTAGCTTCTATTTTTAGCATAATTTCTTTCACATGCAAATAACTATACTATACTTAGCTTTCTATTTTTAAAATAATTGTTTTCACATGCATGTAACTATACTATACTTAGCTTTCTATTTTAAGCATAACTGTTTTCCCATGCATGCATAAGTTTAGTTAAAACATGCTTTCCTCTCAATTAATCTTTTTATTTTTCTAAAAAAAATTGCTATTAAGTTATTTTAGATATAATAATAATATTTATCTATATTTTAAAAAATCATGATAATCTTATGGTTCTAATGACAAATTTAAAATTGAAACCCTAACTGTTCAATTTATTATTTTTTTCCAAATTGCCATAATCAAATATCCCCTACATTATCTAAAGGATTTTAAAAGAATATAATCATAATAATTTTCTACAGTTTTTTCCATAATTTTTCTCAGTCAAGTTTTCTTGATTAATAATTTTTCCTTTTAAAAATCTACAACATAACTCCTTATTCAATAATCCATATAGTAAATTAATAAGCAATATGCAAACACCCAGGAAGACAAAAAGTAAACAGATCTTTCAATAAAATTCTACAAGGGGTTTTCAAACCCTACCTCAAAACCACAGCTAAAATCTGAGACAAACTATGAATGCATACAAATCTTGACCCTCTAAAACTTTCAACAATTATTTTGATCCAATTCCAAATTTTGCTCCCCAAAACCTATGTGTAGAAATGAGCTTGAATCTCTTAATAAAGAGTTTAACTCTGCTTAGGGTTTCTAGTTTTTGAACATATAAAGGCCTCTCCTTAAAATAAACTTTTATTATTTAACCCTTTCGTGCAAACTTAAAGAACTTTTTAATTAAAATATTCTTTTATATTTTCTTTTCCTCCAATTTATTAATTAATACAAGCACTAATTAAAGCATAGCTTATTATTTAAATTAATAATAATAATCAAAGCTCACTGTTTAAATGCAACTCTAATTTAATTATTATTAAACAAATAATTATAATAAAGCAATATTAAATCTTTAGTATTTTAATAGTTTTAATTCTTTTTTTTGTCCAACTTCTTAAATTTGACTTTTAGATTAAATCTTTTAAGTTGAAGTACATATTCAATTAATTTATAATTAATTAAATATCATCATATTCTAATTTCTCTTTAACCAATTTTTTAAATTAAGACTTTAAAGTTTAAGCACATATTTAATTAATTTTTTAATTAATTAAATATTTTTATACTTTAATATTTTATTTTTAATCAAATAATATTTAATAATTCTCAATATTATATGATTAATCAAAATATTATAATTAAATCATTTACAAATAAATCACATAGTGAAATATACATAAAAGCAACATTACCAAAACAAACCAAAGCTCAAAATCAAACAACATAAATAAAGATAAACTCATCAGTTTAAAAAGGGTGAAAATTCAAATACATGTCCTCCTTCTTAGGACAAGTGATTAGACTATGGCTGGGTTTGGACCTGAACATTATCTCCTCATTCTTACCATTGAGTTATTGTGATAGGGCATGCTCATCTTAGCAATTCAGGGAAGTCGATGCTCGGTATCTACATTCTGCATAAAAGACGAGCATGTACATGGATATTAATATATCAAAACTAAAGAAGCAATGGCAAGGAGTGGTATATCATGTAGATCTTGACTAACAGGTGACTATGACTCCCTCCCTTAACCACATCATACACATCAAACAAAAAGATAAAATAAACATGTGCACTATAGACATACAAGTATGGGGTAAGTATCAGAATAATTACAAATCAAACATCAAATGCTCAAGTATAACAATGCATCATTATGAATATGAAATAGTCATCATTAACAATACCATCTCACATCACTATGAAAGAAATCTCATTTATTAACTATGAATCATTAAAGAATCATTAATGCACTAGTAACTACAATCATTAAATAACATGTGAAATATAGTCAACCAAGTAATTATCACTGATATATCACTAATCCAAGTCATGAAATAATCATAAAACTATAAATCCAATATCTTTAAAGCTAACACATGCATGAAATAGGCATAAATGAGCTTGGTAAATATAACAGAAAAGCAAACTATGGGTGGGCATTACATACAAAATGAAATCCTAGTGGATGTTGAGCTAACAGACTGGCTAGTTGTTATCCAACTTGTAATGGTTACCAAATGAATGAAAGGAACAAGTGGATGTTGAGTGAGCCAAAAATTAGTTGATGTCGAGCTTATAGTTGCGTAAGCACTTAGCATTAATTGTTGCATTTTAAAGGGGTAGTTGGTCAATTTCTACTCATTTAACATCATTCAAAATCAAGAGAGAACAAGAAGAGCTAAAGGAGATCTAGACATTTCATCTGAGGCATTTGCAAGAGATTTGAACAACTATTCAACATCATTTCATCAAATTTTGCAAGGTATTTATCATGTGTTGAGCTACGTTATTTCAAATTTTGTGAACCCTAGATTTGTAAAATGGCATCTAGTTCAAAAGGTGTAGAGGGAAAAGATTTTTTAAATGTTCAGCTGGTTAGCAACGAGGTAAAACAACCTATTTTCAATGCCATTACAGACATAGCATATAAACAAGATCCTTTTGGTGCGCTATCTATGATACCACCAAAAGTTCTAATGATTCAAGATATTAGAAAGTGTTATAATTGTAAGATTGGTAGTATTGGTAACATGGAAATTAAAGAATCATATGGAAAACTATATGAAAATGGTGTGTTAAGGGAAGAATTTAAGATTGTTGAAAAGAAAGGGTTAACTTGTGCCCTAGAATTCCCTAATGTTTTCAAAACTGAATGGATCAGGATTGTTTTGAGTAGAATTCATGATAGTTCAGTGTGGTTAGATAATGGGCCAATCAAAATTACAAAGAGAATAATCCATAGGGTAATAGGGTATCCAACCCTAGATTGACCAAAGGCTATGAGAAGTGAATCCAAAGAAGTCATTGAAAAGAACATGGGAGTTGTGTGGAACAAGAGAGGAATGACCATAGAAACCATCACATATCCTTTAATAGATTTTGCAATAAGGGTAATTGCTCATAAATTTTATTAATCAGGTAGATTGAATAATGTACCCTACATTACACTACAAGATTGTGAAGAAGGATCATACATATGATCTTGTTGAGCTACAACTACAACAATTAATTGAAAACCTAGGATCAATAAGGAAAACAAAGAGTGCTCATTGTAAATTAGGATCTCTTTTGATATGTATCTTCTTTTATGTTTAGAACACATTTCCTACATTTGGAATTGTTGCATGGAAGACAAATAGGTTTTTTGTAGTTCAAATAGGAGAGTTCACTGAATAGTTAGGTGAAAATTTTGAGTCAGTAATGACTAGTTATTTTAAAGATTAAAAACAATCCATGAAGAAGAGATTGAGGATTTTAGCATCATTAGTTGAAAGATATTATGATGATGTTTGTTTCCTAGTTGATGTTGATGACACATTTTTTTAGGCAGCAATTCCTAGAGTGAGATGGCTAAGGCCATTGGGTTATGAAATTAATGTTGATGAGGCCTCTGTAATAATAACAACATTACTTGCAGAAGAAGTAGACAAAGATGCCAAAAATTTTGGTAACTACGAGATGGAAAAATCAAAGATTACTATGGAGTTGAAGATTGTCTCTATCATCAAAAAGAAGGAGAAACCGATAAAGAAATTAAAAGAAAATTTTGGTGAAGGTGTCGAGTAGGACGATGAAGAGGAAGAGGATGCAAAGGAAGAAGACACTCAGATTCAAGCACCACTTGCATTGACACAAGGTCAAGGTGAGGATAAGTAAGAGGAAGAAATAGAGATTGTAGAAGATTCTAAGGAAGAAGAAGCTGAGGTACCTATTTCAATTGATCAGAAGAAAAGAAAGGCTCAGGCACAAGCAGTGACAAAACCTAAGAAGGTTGCTAAATCAAGCCAGCCAGAATCTATAGCACCTACCACAAGGGTTATCACGTGTATCATTACACAAAAGGCTAAAGAGAAAGCCAAGCTTGTAGAGAAAGAAGGTGGAGCACAGAAAAGACCAAGGAGAAAATATATTTCTCAGGCTGAATTGATGAGGAAAGAACTAAATATGATGACAATAACCAATTTCAAGTGGTGAGTCATAATCATCTTTAGATCTAGACAACTTATGTGAGAATGTTAGAAATAATGTAGATTTATCATGTTTTTATCATATTAATTTTGAAAATCTTGGAAAAGTTGAAAAGAATCAAGTGGAGGAGGCAATGTATACCATGATGGCCAATTTTAAGAAAGCCCCTCTAGAGATTTCCAACTCCAGGCCTAAAAGTTTATATGAAAGAGTTGAGAAAAAATGACATTATTGTTTGAACTTAGAAAGAAAAATTAGGGAGACATCCCTTGCCCAAGTTATGCCTAAACTTAGTAAGGCATAGATAGCTAAAGCCATAAAAAAATATGTTGTTAGAATTGTTCCCAAATATAGGGCATTTAGCATACTGCAAGACAACATTGAAGATGTTGCAAAGAAGACCACACAAATGTGGAAAATTAAATATGGGTTAGCCATAGTCAAAGTAGGAGAGCAAGAGCTTATTGAGGTTAAAGATGATGAAGATAATGATAATAATGAAGGAACAATTGAGGGAACTACTGAAATGAATGTAGTTGATCAAGCAACAGCTGAAAAAGAATAGCAACAAGAATAGAGTGTACAAGATACAAAAATTTCGAATGTCACACCCCCACAGATAATAAGTGTAAGTACTAAAACTCTCATCGTAAAGGATTTTTCTGATCTCACTATTCAGAACATCAATCCCCTAACAGAGGAAGACATGAAAAAGATACTTGACCAATCTACTCTAGAGGCTAAATTTTGTAACAACCCTATATTGATGAGTATAGATGAACTTTAGAAATTAGTGACTAAATCTACAAGGGAGGAGGTGCAAACACAAGAGCCACCTACCATCACTCCTCAAGTCACTAGTGTTAGTACACACACAAGTGCCACTCCAATCTTAGACATTGTAACCAAGGATGCAAAAAATAAGGTTGAGACAATTAGAGAAGATAAGGTGGAGACACAAGGTCAAACAAATTAGATAGATTTATCTTCACCTCTAGCACAAGTTGAAGGTGCAATTCAAAGCAATGAGGTAGAAATGGACAAGCTTGAAGAGACTGAGTTGATACCCAAGCCAAAGGAACAAGAAGCAATTCAAGCAATGGTAACACTACCAGTATCTGGAACTCCTTCCAATCACACTCTTCAATAGTCAAGCACAGATGCAACACCTTTTCAATTCTTAGTGTCAAGTCCAAGTTCATCAAAGGTAGAAGAGGTAATAACAAATGGACATGTAATCCTAGATGAAGAAATTGTTTTGCTAAAATATGATTATGCAACAACAACAATTGAGCATATGGGTATGCTTCAAGAAGCCCTAGCTAGAGAGAAACATCAAGAACTACTCACAAGGGAGCATAGGTAGAAGCAATCTCTACTTGATATCAAAGACATCTTCTTAGATGCATTCAGTCTACCTACTCCAAATGAAACCAAGCCAATTCATGAACAATTGACGAACATAGTGGAAAAGGTAAGTGATGGAGACCTTGATACTAATGCAAATTTATTTGAATGGTTTGAGAATAAGTTTCAAGATAAAGTGAATGAGAAGATATCTAGTGAGATAGCACTTACACAAGATGCATTTGTAACTAAGATAGACAGTGCAAAGAAGGTACTTGAAAACATTTTCTCTCTCTACACCAAATTGTGTAATCCCATAGTCTTCACATAATAAATGAGGAATCGCATCCTAAGCTTGGAGAGTCAAATGTAGTCATCTGGAGCTAAATTTCCCATTACTCCAGCTCAAAGTGAGAAACACTCCAGGACCCTATTACAAACCCAGAATTAGTTAGCAGCACAATCTACAAATGAAGCCAACATAAGGGCCAAACTGATAAGCATCTAGACTACATTGACTCCTCGCATAAATATTTTGCACAAGGAGTTAGCCTATGCAAAAATTCTTATGAAGACAGACCCCAGTATTTCTACATTAGATGGCCTAGTTCACCTTGTTGTCAAGCTGGCCATCCAAATCAAGTCTTTGGAGGTAGCTTGTGACAATTGGGATGTCGCTCTTAAGATTATTCTTGAGGTCCAAAAATATTTCTTGGACAAATACATTATTAGTGTATAACCCACTAACATCAATGTCAAAAAGGGGGAGAAAGAGCTAAGGGGGAGTAAAAGCATGGGGAAGCAAGCGTGGGAGAGAAAGCAAGTAAAAGAGTATCAATTGAGGCACATCTACTTAGCAAGAGTAAGATTTTGAGTATAGAACAGATTTAAAAACTCAAGGGGAGTTATAAGAGCTATAAGATTTTGAGGTATAAGTTTGTGCAAAATTTTGATATTTTGAGATTTTGTATAGAAGTCAAATATTTATGTTGTGTTATGCTCATAAGAATGAAAGTATTAATGCATGACCAAGTATTTTTGACACTCATGTCAAAGGGGGAGATTGTTGATCTTAGATTGGTTTTGACAAGTGAGTGTCTATACACTTAAGTCATTTACTTAGTTTATGTCAAACAAGTAGTATACATCGAGCATATGTATAAGTTAAAGCATGTTGAGTCAACAATGAGTGTTGAGTCACTCATGTGTTGAGTCACTCAAGTGTCAAGTAGACAGTGTATGCTGAGTGATTCAAGGGTCGAGCAAGCAGTGCATGCTGAGTCATTCAGATGTCAAGTCACAGTATTGAAATCATTATATGTTGAACATCAGGGACTATAGATGTTGAGTAACATAGCTTTTTAATAGTTGTTTGTATTGGCACAAACTACTATGCAAACTATTTTTTGAGCCTACTTACAAATTGAATTATGATATTTTGATAAGGATGAATCTTAAGTTGGAATCTCTATGCATTACATGCAACCAATTAGGTAAAGGGAAGGTTAAGTGACAAAATGGATGAATCATAGTCAATGATTCATACCTAACCCTAAGTCACCAAGGTCTTCTTAAGGAGGACAAACCCTAAATTTTAGAGAGAGAGAGAGAGAGAAAGGGAATGTATGAATGATCAAGGAGATTTTTTCACGCACAAACTAAGATATTCATGGTGGCCAAGGAATTATGATATGAAATTGCATTGCAGAATCAATTAAAGGAAAACAAAGGAAGGAAATAGTGAACAACAAAGAGACATTTCATCAAGAAGGATCAAGTGTACATCAATTTTTAGGTGATATGTCATCAAGCAACAAAGTGCTAACTTCAGGATCAATGCTGAGACATTTTAACAAGTGAATCAGTTAAATATCTTAACAAAGTATTCCTAAGAGGCTATATTGAAATCCTCTAACATGGTGCTTCCTCAATTGTGAGTTGAAGTCCTCTAACAAGGCACACTTTTAATAGGGTGTTGAAATCCTTTAACAAGGCAAGACCTAATAGTCTTTGTAAGCCTTTAACAGGGCAAACATTTCATAGGGTAGATCATGTTTCATGATCAAACATTGTAACCTTCATTGGATACACTTTATTACTATAGTAGTGAAGATTTGTGGTTGTCATCCCCAACACATTTTTACCTTCTCATTGGAGGGTATTTGGGTAATCATATCTTGTGTCATATGTGTGATTGCTTATTTGTTTACATGCTTTACATGGTATTTCAATTTACTTATTGAATATGTGATATGGATCTCTGATGAATATTTTATGGGTCAAAGTTTGAAGTACTAATTCACCCCCATTGCGCCACCCCCCCGCCCCCCCCACTTTCAACTTTACCTTTCCTATTGTAATTCCAACAATTATTGTAAAATAATTGATTTTTTTCAAGTTTCATTTAACTAGTAAACAAAGTTATTACATTTTATCTTTTGTGTTTGTATTGCACTTTCATGATGTAGGTTGAGGTCAGTGGTAGTAATGCAGCCCATATTTACAACTTCTTGAAATCAATCAAAGGTGGATTTTTTGGTGATAGTATAAAATGGAACTTCACTAAGTTTTTGGTTGACAACGATGGAAATGTAGTTAATAGATATGCACCCACAACATCTTTGTTGAAGATTGAGGTACTTGAAAATCATATTTTGTTATTTTTTCAATTTGATCTATGAAAATTGCACTTACAATCTTTTCAAACTAGTTTTATTTGTTTGATGGCACATCTTATAGGAATAATGGCCAATATATGTAACCTTATGTTTGCAGTAAGAAATCAAGAAATTGTTGGGTGTTGCCTAATGCATTAAGAAACTATGTTATAGCTATTCTTCCTATTTACATTGAATGTAAGAAGCAATAATTTAACTAGGACATGGTTCTATTATGCTCATATAATACAAAATAGATTAGTAGTTACCATTCATAGTACATAATAATATTTTGCAATAATTGAAGAGTGCTAATGGCTCACTTTTTGAGTATCATTGTTTGATACAAGTGTCTAGTTTAGGTTTTCCATGGTTTAGGTTTAGGATTTACATAATGCAAATTAAGCTATTCATGGATATAGATAAGCTAGTCATGGCTATAGATTCTCATGGTATTGTTTAATTAATGAGTCTATTCTCATTAAAGAATTAGAAGAAAGAAAACCAAAGTTGTTTTTCTTACTTAAATGCCTAATGAATCTTGTTTATAATTATTCTAAATCCACTATATTCTACCATTGTATTTTCTTTTGTATATTCTACATAAAAAGTCTTATACCATTAGTTCTTTTGTCCAATTTACTAAGAATGACCACTTCATAATTATTTCAACTTTCTTAATGATATGCTTAACTTTCTTTTTATATAGCTATACTAAATAGTGTCATGATTATTCAATCTATGGTCTTATTACTTGTAGGTATGGTTTCCCATTGTATATATAAATTTTAGAGGAAGTTGGACAAGGTGGGGGTGTACTAACTCTAGACTTATTTGTTGATCACTTCTTCATCAACCTTTAGTCATTGTATTCTAGGTTCTCAATTCTTTTCCTTGTTCTGAAAATGAAATATTTTATTTAAGATTCCTTATAAGTTTTAGATAGAGAAACATATTCTAGAAGCCAACTTCCCGCTTTTTCACTTGCCTTTGGAAACTAGTCTTCAAGTCCTTGTATCCTTTTTGGTTGGGTAGTATATAGTAGTGAGTAGATATTTGACATGTATATGAACAAGAGTAAAATAATAGTAAATAAGTTATTTTTTCCTATAAATTATGTCTCCCACAATTTATGTCTTTGTGTTAACAAATAAAATAGGGGATGACACAACTAGATTAGGGAAAAGGTGCTTTATGATGGATTCAAAATTAGATATGGAGGTTATAGCCATAGGCTACATTATCATCAGTTGGTCAACTATGATCAACAACACATACAATTTGGAGATGCAAGTACAAAAATTGTTGAGGAATAGGCCATGCTATATCATCACTCTCCACAAAAAATTAATAAAGAAATTAAAACTTATCAGGTCAACATGATTGGAGGAAATTGATCAGCTCTACTCAAAGTTGTTCCACATGAACCAATTTTCCTTCATCTTTACACAAGGTTTACCTTGCCTTGGTGACATAAATACCATACTTTGATTGTTCAACATACCAATTCCCAAAAATGATGGCTTCATCCAATTCAACAACTTTAACCTTACTATTTTCACTTTACTTTTCTACACTTCAATTGTGTTTATTATCCATGGATAACACATTGCCTTTGCATTAAAAGACTCTAATTCTATACAATTTGTTGTCTTGCATTGACCCATTGCCATCTTCTTGTCATCATGAACTTCTTATGAAACTTCATTGCTATGATTGCTTGTCAAAATAGTACTTGTTGTTTGCACTTATTTTCCCACCAAAATTTTCTTTATTGATTCAAATTTCGTACATCACAACACCAACAACCTTCCTAGGTTGAAGAACATTCAATCTATAGGCCAAGTCTCTTTACCTTACATATTCACCTCTACTTATTCGATCAAAACACGACTGTGACTATTGACTTTCCAAATTTTCCAATTTCCTTAATAATAAATCTTTAACCACAAATAATGAAATTTTATGTAAGTGGACAACTTTTTATTGATTATGATATGGGTGAATTTGAGCGAGGTGACCAAATTTTTCTTTCAAAACCATATGTGTAGATATAAACATTAAGTACAACATGTCCAATATTTTTGTAGATATACACATTAATTAGACCAAATTTTTCTTTCAAAACTATATGTGTAGGTATAAACATTAAGTAAAACATGTCCAATATTTTTGCAGATATACACATTAATTATACCAAATTTTTTCTTTCAAAACCATATATGCAAATATAAACATTAAGTACAACATGTCCAATAATTTTGCAGATATATTTTCCTTTGAAGAAAGACCACACCTAACAATATGAACCCAAAACAAAATAGCAAGAAAATTGCTAGATTGTCATCTCAGTTCTGAAGAAAAGTTGATAAATATAATTATCCTTGTAAAAAGTGTAAGGGCTTAAAGAATCAAAGAATTGTAATCACAACAATCCAAAGTCATTATAGGAAACATGGTCACATTGAAGGGGGGCACAATTTTTATTGATTGGTGAATGTGGATTTGCAACTAGAGGAACATGGAGGTTTGAATATCCACGTTGAGGATAAAACTCCCATGGAAGAAGATGATAACGTGTTAGAGGACATGATTAAGGAAGATGGTATTGGTGCAGCTAATGAAGATGCTCATGATGATGGTACTAGTGCATCTAATAATGATGGTAAAAATGGTCTTGATATACTTTTACTTAAGAAGGAACACAAGTCCCTATACCAAGGATCCCAAACAACTCTTCTCTCTTCTATAGTGTTGTTGAACTTGAAGGTTATGATGTTGAACCCTTGATATTTGGTCTTTGATTGTTATCATTAATGTCGATAATAAAATTATAATGAGCATATGATATGCTTAACATCATGTAATTATCTTATTTTATGTCCTTTAAAATTGTTCAAAAAATATTCAAGACAAACACTTAAGTGTTATACAATTAACACTTAATGTTTACATTGGTTTAGAAAATAGTTATAAAAAACAATTTTGGTCAATGAGAAAGTCGACAAGGTCATTTATTAGATAGATCCCAACTATCACACCTTTTTGGAAAGGTCTTTGAGTTGGCTAAAACAAGTCATTGTTAATTTTTGCATAGCACATGTATGGAGAGAGATAATTTTAAAATATTGATCAAAAATAGTTACCAAATTGTTATTACAGTTTAAGCAGTTTTGAGTGGTTTTGGTTTAATGGAAGATTGGGGTATGTACCTGCCTTCAAAATTTTAACTTTCTTGGTTTATAAGTATATGATACATTCCACTAAAACATCCAATAGGTGGTTTTAATAGAAGTTGCATGATTTGTGTGGAATTCCTTGTAGACCGAATAGTTTGCAAGTAGATTTTTAACAGCAAAGAAGAGGGCAATGCTTTATGTTTCTATTTGCATATTTGTGACTTGATTTTCATTGAAAATGTTTATCAAAGGTAGATGAAGGGTTATATATTGCTTAGATTCATTTATTCATATCATTATTTGATCAAATCTTTGAATGGAAAAAGAAAATATATTTGGATATTAGATGTTTTGAGGAGAATAGAAGTATATCTTGCATTATGTTTTCAACAAGAAGTTAAAACTAGTGATTCATGATTTGTGTTGTAACTGAGATGATCCTCTGATTTTATATCTAATTTGTTCATTTTGGAAGTTAGTACTTCTTGTATTCATAAAGTTGGTGCTTCAGGTGTAAGGGATTTGTATTCCTTGAAATTGGTGTTTCTAAAACAAGGTGTTGGTGCTTCCCAGAGTTGTAGCTCTAAAAAAAATTCCAAGAGGCCAATAAAGTTTCTAATTCAAAGTGGCTTTTTACCCTAATGGCTTTTTCATGTTAAAATATTATGTCACTTTATTATTCATTAACTATCTTGCTCATGTGTTAAATTTTTATAACTTGTAATTGTTTCAAGTTTTGAAAAGTGCTATTTGTATTCCAACAAGTGGTATCAAAGCTTGGTCACAGGTTTGAATCTCCTTAGGTAATGCTAAGGTGGGAATTGTAAGTGGTTTCAAGTTTTGTAAGTGCTATTTGTATTCCAACAAGTGGTATCAAAGCTTGGTCATAGGTTCGAATCTCCTTAGGTAACGCTAAGGTGGGAATTGTTGGACTAACCACCAGACTTTTCCTTCAAGATTCAAGACATGGCTTAACCACTTCTTATGTTCTATAAGTCTAGTGGTTGTATCGAGCATTAATAGGTCGATCTTTTGGTGCAACGGCAACTCTAGCTTGTGATTTGATTTTTATATTTATGATTTGATTTTCATTTCAAAATTTTAATAGAGCTAGAAGAAGGGTTATATGTTGCTTCTTCATTCATTCATATCACTATTTGATCAGATCTTTTAATGGAAAAAGAAAATATATTTGGATATTGTAATGCCTTACTCAGGAACCCAAAAGAAATAAACTTAATACGTTACAAAGTTTACTGAACAATTTTTTTTAAAGTTTCAACAGTATCAAAGTAACAATAATGTGAACAATATCAAAGTAACAATGATGTGGAAGCAATATATACATAGACATCAAGAACATGTAATCAATTACAAATACAGTTTTAATTCCTCAAGGGTTCCTTCATGTTGACTCACATTTAAAAAAAATTTATTAATAATTTTAAGTCTCAATTAAATTGTCCATAATCATAAAATGAATAAACACATACATAGTCATATAAGCAAATGCATAAGTATAACTAATAATATAAAAGTACATCTAATGAATAACATCCATTACACATGTCACTGTGTATGTGAAAATAAATAAAAGTACATCAATATACGATACAATATCTCGTAGGATCTCAAAACACATGATGCATAGATACATCAAATGAATAGAAGTCTTCCAAATAAGAGGAAGAATGATAATGGTACCATTGTATCAAGGAGCATCCAACATTTGTCAATATGAGGGGGACCCAAATGGTAAGAATACACTACCTCCTGATTGCTTGGTCACCTGATCAGGCGCCCACTCCCACCATGTAGGAGAGATAATGTACAATCCACACATAGATAATCAAATCATAAAATAATCCTAGGCAAAGAATCCTAATAGCCAAAACTGTCTCAAAGGTAACACTTACTAATCAAGAAGATAAGATTCTCCAAAAGGAAGAACACTCAATCTAATACAAACATCATGCATATACCAAGAATAGATCAAATCACCAAAATCATAAGATAAAGTCAACAAAAGATATCCACCTCAAGACAAAAGCCACATTCCAAAAGTACGTCAACCATAAATCACCAATCACCATCAATGAAAGTAAATAACCACATTAAATACATCCAACAACAAGTATACCACCAATAACAACACCAGTAGAGGAAAATACAAAAAAAAATTACGGAGGAGACTCAAACTATATTCTAGTGAGTGTCATCACATGGTCAAACTACTTAAGTTACCTTGGACTGATCTCTCAATAAATCTCAAACTCTCAAGCGTTGAGTTACCCTAGACTAGTTACTCTAAACCCCAGACCCTCAATGTGACACATGTGAAACCAAAAAACTCTCTCAAGAAGATGAGGCAAATCAGTCATACTATCATCCTATTCACATCCTTAGTCTATACAAGCACTCAAGGTATGGGCGGGGAAAATATCTCTAACTTATCTTTTTAGTGTGTTTCTCCAAAATATTAATTACTAGATTATCACTTATTACATAACTTACAATAGGTTACCCTGGCACTGACCACTTCGAGTCTTGAACCCCTACTGTAAGTCACTCCCAAGAATATGTACCTAGAAAACCTCCTAAAAATCACAAACCACAATAGTGTCCCATACCACAAGAGTAATATTGATCAAATTTGGTTCCTTAATAGACAACCCAAAAATAACATTGGTTCTCAAAACCTAAGTTCTCATAAATGCACAATAGCATAAAGCTCATAAAACATAAATCTCAATTCAAATCATAAAGTTCATCATGACATCTTGTCAAATAATTTTTTTTTTAAATCTCAAAAATGTCTCTAATTCACGTGCTAACTTGGCCAACTAAACAACCCACAAAGAAAAATCATCATGAAAATAAACATCACAATACTATAAATAGAATATTAGAAAACACATAGTTTTTAGCCACATGATTTAATTCCATCAATTTCTCTTGTTTAGTTTGGGTCATAAGGATGTGTTTAGAAGTAAGGTAAGTATATACGTATTAATATAAATTGTTATGCTGATATACTTATTTAAATCAATAAGTATTTAAATATCTAATCTCTTTGCATATAAAGTATCATGCAATATTATCATGTTATTAATTTAAATAATCTTAAATCATAAATGATTTAATTAATAACATGAATGTATATTATTAGATTAAATACTAATATCAATTTCATTTCTAAAATATTAATTTGACTTCTATTTTAGTCCAATATTAACATTTAATTTTTCTTTGATGCATAATGCAAAAAGAGATAAAATTATAAATTTAATTTAATTGTTTATAATTTCTCTGATAAAGTCAAATAGTTATTAACTAAATGATTACAAAGTGAACTCACAACTTCTCTTTAAAATTAATAAAATTACAAATATTTATTTATTAACTTCCCTCTTGCAGTAATAATTATAAAATCATTTGTACGCAACTAAAAGTTTAATTAAAATTAAATAATCACTAATACTAACATTCATTTTATGTCTAAATAGAGAATATTTATTTCAATTTAGAAATTAATAAATTATTATTATTATTTTAAATAACTAAACCTGAAAATTAAACTATATAAAATAAAAATACACACACAATTAGTATTTTCGCATGTCTTTGATCTCTCAAATCATGCAACCATACTATACTTAGTTTTCTATTTTTAGCATATTTGTTTTCACATGCATATAACCCTACTATACTTAGCTATCTATTTTTAGCATAATTGTTTTCGCATGCATGCAACCTTACTATACTTAGCTTTATATTTTTAGCATAATTGTTTTCACATGCATGTAACCATAATATACTTAGTTTCTATTTTTAGCATAATTTTCACATGCATGTAACCATACTACACTTAGTTTCTATTCTTAGTATATTTCTCTTCACATGCATGTAACCCTACTATACTTAGCTTTCTATTTTTAGTATATTTGTTTTCACATGCATGCATAAGTTCAGTTAAAACATGTTTTCCTCTCAATTAATCTTTTTCTTTTTTCAATAAATTTTGCGATAAAATTATTTTAAATACAAAAATAATATTTATCTATATTTAGAAAATTCATGATAATCTCATGGTTCTAATGACAAATTTAAAGTTGAAACCCTAACTTTTTAATTTAATATTTTCTTCCAAATTTCCATAATCAAATATTCCCTATATTATCTAAAAGGGTCTTAAAAGAATACAATTATAATTGTTGGTGTAAATACGTATTTACTATTTACACTTAAGTTTACTTAGGTTAATGCATTATTTTATTATTTTATGTTGTGAGACACTTAGGAGTTTATGTACCTTTTTGAGTTGTTATGTTGACAACACAGAAGTACACAACTCTATTTCAGCACATGGTGTCTACAACTTGTGTGTTACACCCTTGTAGGCTTATCCTCTCATCATCGCACTTACTTTCGTGCTTAATGGAGGATAACCCATATCTGGTGAACATGTGCCTAGTTGTATGACTTATCATATAGTTGATTCTGAGACATTCTAGATGTATCTCATAGGCCTTTATATACAGACACTCTTAGTGTACTCTTAATGCATATTGAATGAATATATCGTCATTCTAATCATACTCTCTTTCTAGTCTACAATTGTGCTTGTGTTTGGGTTCCTAGTTCCTACATGAATTTTTTTCTAAGGCAAATTCTTACATGGTATCAGAGCTAGGAGATTTTCTCTTCACATAGTCATTTGAGACCATTGTTGCTTCAAACCTCAGCCCAAATCTAGATTACTACAGAAATTAGCAGCATCTAGAGTCAGATCTGACCTCACCATTGCATCTAAAATGTTGATTCGATAAAGATCGACTATAAACTCGGCTACCCTAGGCCAAAGTCGATCGTGAGGCAAAAAAATTTGTGAATTGCCACCCAAAGGCCCCAATTTGCAATTCAGGTATGGTCATTTGTAGATCTATTTCATTAATTTTTTGGGTTTGTAATTTAATTCTCTACATTTTTTACTGCATTATTTCGAAAAAAGTTTTGCCCTCCAAGCAAGTAGCAGAGAAAAAATTTTGCAAGTACCAGACAGTCAGATCCTGGCCCTACATAGAAGAATATTCCTCTATTATTGTTTCAATAGACAAAATATTCTTTTATTCTGTGGGCATCTCATCATTTTTGGCAAGTACTGTCAAAATCTAGCTACACTAGAATATCCGTCCGGGGCTTACCACATTTCCAGGCAATGAGTTCAACAAACTCGACAACACTTCAATTTTGCTTTTAAATTGTTGGCGGAGTCTTTTAAACACTAGAGAAGTCCCTCCCCCATGCAATGTGGTACTAATTCAAAACATTCCAATTGTCGCATAGTTGATTCAAGCAATGCCACATGTTTTGCTAGACTACGTTAACACTCTGCTGCAGGCAGCCCACTACCACATTGGCCAGTCAACCTGCCACGTGGACAGTCTTTGCTAACCATCCAGTCAACACCACATAACCTTTGACATGTTAGCATGTAGATTTTACCCCTGCCACATGTTTCTATTTTGTATAGCCAACTCAGATTCTGTACTACCACATGTCATTCGTACAGTACAGTACGCCCCATCATCCTTGGGCGCTGATTTTTTGCCTACGTCAGCATTTTGCTAGGTTAAATTTGATGACCATCTAGCAATCAAAACTAGACCTTTTATAACTACTATGACAGTCATTTGACCATCAATTTTAAGCATGCATTTTTCTTGCTAGACCCCTCTTCAAATTGCTTTTTGATTTGCCAGCTTGACTTTGCAAGGCCATAACTCGGACATCCAAACTCTGATTTAGGTCCAATTTTTTTTTAAATTGGGTAGAATTTCTTGAACTTTCTATTGGTGGTATTAGTTTCTAGTTTTGGTGCAAATATTTTTTAAAATTTTCTTTTTTTGGTGACTATACATGCTCAATCCTACATTTTGCAACTTGAGACGCTCTGTACGGGCTCATCTGGTCACCTTTTTAGGTTCTATTTTTTTGAAAGTGTGTTATTTTTTGTCTACTTTCTAGATTTTTAGTTAGATTCTAGGGATGTCTGGACAAAATTTTCACTTTCAGAACTAGGTCTTTTTCTGCATTATAAAGCTTTGATTACTTTTCAAAATTGCTATACATCTAAGCTATAGTGCTTACTGATAGATTTGGGCCCCAAAAGGTAGTTGTAAAGGCTAAATCAGAAAGCCCACTTTGTTTATTTTGACAAGTGGCCCATTGTACACATACTACTTATAAAGTGTCAAACGCATCTTTTTTGGGGGGATCTTTTGATTGAGTGAAAAGAGGGGGTGTGTACTATGTTTTTGTATCTCTCTTTTATGCTCTTTTACTTTTTTGCATCATGGGTTCATTTAAATTTCCACCTCTAACTTCACGCAATTATTTTACATGGAAAGATCTTGCATGGAGTAGATTAATAGAAAAAGGTTACAATCTTTATGTTGATGGTACAATTACCAAACCTACTGATGCTAAATAACTCATTGAATGGAAAAAAAAGATCAACAGGCTTTAAGAATTATCAGGAGTTATGTACATAGAGATCTCTTCTTCCACATTGCCAGTTTCATAGAATCCAAACCAGCTTGGGACAAACTTGAATCATTGTATGGTAAGGTGGATGAAGAAAAGGGATTTCAGATTGAAGATGATCTACTTCTCTTGGATCCAAAGAACGTTGACATAATTTAGGATTACATCAATAGAGCCAATGATTATAGGGCACTACTTAAAGATTGTGAAAATCCCATGAAGGATGACAAGTTGATTCATCACATCCTGAAGAGGCTACCTTCAGAGTATGCTTCCTTTGTTTTGAGTTTTAATACTCATAGATTGACCATGGGAATTACTTACCAGAAGCCTACATTTGATGCATTTGCGAAGATGTTGATTATTGAACAATCTCACTTGATGGATTTAGGACTTCTCACTACATCAAAGATCAAAGCCTTGGTGGCTAGTGATGAGCACCAATCAAGTTAAGGAGGGAAAAGTTCTAGCAACAACAAGAAGAAGCAGTGGAAGTAGAAATCACAATCTGAGACACAACAATCCTCCTCATAGCAAGGCAATTCTTCTTCCAACAAGAAGGGAAGTAATGAAAAGAAGGACAAACTTTTTTGTGCATATTGCAAAAAGCTAAATCATTACGAGCATCATTGCAAAACTAAAAAAATTGATGAGTTAGAAAATCTACTCAGGAAGAACAAAATTCAACTTCCAAGTACTTCCAAGGATTCAACTCCAACCTCTTCAAAAGGAAAAGGGCAAGCACTTATGGAAAATACAAGTTCTTCTTCAGAATGGATACTTGACTCAGGTGCCTCGTACCATATGGGCTCTTCAAAGGGAGACTTTTCTTCATTAAAGCAATCAAAAGTACCACACATCTTTATGGGAGATGATATTAAAATGGAAGTTGAAGAAAAAGGACATGTAGAAATGGACAATGGGGAATTCAAAGATATTTTGTACGTTCCAAACCTTAGCTCCAATCTCCTCTCAGTTTACCAAATCATTTACCTTGGCGATGGTCATAAAGTTGAGTACCTTCCAGATTCAGTGATGGTGTGCAGTCTAAGAGATGATTCATTGGTTGATGTGGGGAAAGTCAATCATGACAAGAGGCTTTATTCCTTCTCCCACTTTGTGCCTAAACTACTTCTCAAGCCTTGTTGACTCACTCTATTTCACAAATCACTTTATGGCATGAGCGGTTTGGTCATCTTGACTTCCGCTACCTTTAGCAACTTTGCTTCGAACACATGGTCAAAGGTCTACCTAACATCAAATTTTATAAGGGAGAGTGTTCATCATATTCAGTGGATATGCATCTTGAAGAGAAGTATGATAAAGGGAAGTCTTCAAAAGCACCAGTTGTTCTCTATTTGGTTCACATGGTTCTAGTAGGACCTTTTGTAGTGACTTCAGTTAGCCAAGGCCACTACATCCTTACATTTGTTGATGACATTTCATGCTTCACATGGGTGTACTTCCTTCATCAAAAGAGTAAAGTGGTTCATAAGATTCAAGCCTTTAAGACTCATGTTGAACACAAATCAAAGAAAGCCATCAAGGTTCTAAGCGTGGACAATGAGAACAAATATGTGAATAGAAGACTTAGGGACTTTTGCAAACATGAGGGAATTAATCTTCAGAATCCACCAGCATTCAGTCCGTATAAGACAGATGTTGCAGCACTAAGGATTAGGACTCTCAAATCTATGGCAAGTTGCATGATAAAATCCAAGTCTCTTGATCCAACACTTGAAGTTGAAGCCATTAGCAATGCCACTCACATACTTAATAGGTCTCCTCATAATGCCTTAGACAGGAAGACTCCTTTTGAGGCATGGTGCGGCAGAAAACTAGTTGTGAGTCACTTTAGAGTCTTCGTTGGTCTAGCATGGGCTAACCTATCTTCCAAGGGATGCAAGGCATCGGCATCTAGGCCTTGTACCTTCATTGGTTATGAAGATAATGCTAGAGCTTACAGACTTATGGATCAAGAGACTCATAAGATTTTTGTGGAGAAGGATGTTCACTTTGAGAAAAGTTCACCCAGCTTATCCTCTAATCCTCTCTGCACTTCATACATAGTAGAAACTGATAGTGATGCCAATGATAGTGCTTCAATAGATTCAGACATGTAGGGTTCTATCAAAAATTCTAGTGAGAGGTCACATCATCAGTCTAGTCCACATGCTTATATTGTTATAGTGAAAGGTCCAGCATAGCATGGTACATCTTGTCTTCCAACTCCAGCTTTAGAGGATGACTACATGGCAGAAATTGCAGGTTTGTTCATGGAGTCACACATCATAGACTTTGGAGATAGCCTTGATGATTTACATCTTCAAATTGATGATGATGATCCTTCTACAGTTGTGAGGGCTCACTCTGACCCTCATGTCCATTTTCTACATGATCAATCTTTAAAGGTTGGTCTGATTGTGGATCCATATGAAAGGTAGTTGTTGAAGGTCTCTTTGTCAGTTGAGGAGATAGATGGTTCATTGGAATAGGTTCTACAGACATCCTTTCCAGATCTGCATCCATCCTTTTTAGCACAGTTGGAAGGGGTGATCATTAGCATCAACATAGGGATACTTGAATAGGTTTTAGGACCACCATACATCTTCAAGATTGTACCTTTGCCATTATTTCTTCCAAAGGGGAGGAACATCACTCTGCAATCTTGGACTAGCTTCTTCCTTGGAGTGGCTTTCACTGACAAGCATTCTTCATTTGGGGGGGGGACTACCTTGCCTCTCTTCCTCTTCTTTCTTATGGGGGTACTTTTTCCTCTTATGAGGTTTTGTCTCTCTCCTTCTTCACTATTGTATATACTGGATGTATGTCATTATGAGAGGGTCTTGATTACTCCATCCATGCATGCATCCCTATTTATCTCTCTTTTTGGAGGAGGGTTTTTCCCATGAGGTTCTCCCTCTTTCTCCGCTTTATGAGAGACTACATTTTCATTATGTACATGGGTACCTAATATGGCCTAGTAGTTGGGACCCATCTTGCACTTCATCCTAGTTTTTGTAAGCTTTAAAACATTCCCATAAGTTGCACTTAAGGGGGGGTGTTGGTGTAAATACGTATTTACTATTTACACTTAAGTTTACTTAGGTTAATGCATTATTTTATTATTTTATTTTGTAAGACACTTACGAGTTTGTGTACCTTTTTGATTTGTCATGTTGACAACATAGAAGTACGCAACTTTATTTTAGCACATGGTGTCTACAACACTTATTTGCTTTGTACGCCCTTGTAGGCTTATTCTCTCATCATTGCACTTACTTTCGTGCTTAATGGAGGATAACTCATATCTGGTGGGCATGTGCCTAGTTGTATGACTTATCATGTAGCCGATTTTGAGGCATTCTAGATGTATCCCAAAGGCCTTTATATATAGGCACTCCTAGTGTACTCTTAATGCATATTGAATGAATATATCATCATTATGATCATACTCTCTCTTCTAGGTCTACAGTTGTGCTTGTGTTTGAGTTCTTACTTCCTGGTAAATTTTTCCCTAAGGCAAATTCTTACAATAATAATTTTCTACGTTTTTTCTATAATTTTTCTAAGTCAAGTTCTCTTGATTAATAAGTTTTTCTTTTCAAAATCTAAAACATAATTTATTATTCAACAATCCATATAGTAAATTAATAAGCAATATGCAAACACCCAGGTAGACATGAAGTAGACAAATCTTTCAATAAAATTCTACAATGGGTTTTCAAACCCTACCTCAAAACCACAGCTAAAATCTGAGAGAATCTGTGAATGCATACAAATCTTGACCCTCTAAAACTTTCAACAATTATTTTGATCCAATTCTAAATTTTGCTCCCCAAAATCTGTGTGTACAAATGAGCTTGAATCTCTTAATAAAGAATTTAACTCTACCTAGGATTTTTGGTTTTTGAACATGCAAAGGTCTCTTCTTAAAATAAATTTTTATTATTTAATCCTTTCACACTTAAAGAACTATTTTAATTAAAATATTCTTTTATATTTTCTTTTGCTCCAGTTTATTAATTAATGCAAACACTAATTAAAGCATAGTTTATTATTTAAATTAATAATAATAATCAAAGCTCATTATTTAAATGCAACTCTAATTTAATTATTATTATTAAATAAATACTTATAATAACATAATATTTAATATTTAATATTTTTATCTTTATTTTTATTTTTGTCCAACTTCTTAAATTAGACTTTTTAATTAAATCTTTTAAGAAAAAGTACATATTTAATTAATTTATAACTAATTAAATATCATCATATTCTAATTTCTTTTTAACCAATTTTCTAAATTTAGACTTCTAAATCAAGACTTTTAAATTTAAGCACATATTTAATTAATTTTTTAATTAATAATATATTCTCGTGCTTTAATATTTTTTTAATCATATAATATTTAATAATTCTCAATATTATATGATTAACCAAAATATTATAATTAAATCATTTACCAAATAAATCACATAGCAAAATCCACATAAAAGCAACATTACCAAAATAAACTAAAGCTCAAAATCAAACAACACATGCAAAGATAAACTCACGGGTATAAAAAATGGTGAAAAGTCATTTATACATGTACTCCTTCTCAGGACAAGTAATTAAGCTATGGTTGGGATTGGACCTGAACATTATCTCCATATTCTTACCATTGAGTTATTCTGATAAGGCACACTCATCCTGACAATTCAGGGAAGCCAATGCTTAGTACCTAAATTCTACATAAAAGATGAGCATGTATATGTACATAAATATATATACACTAAACAAGCAATGGTAGGGAGTGATACATGGTGTAGATTTTGACTAGTAGGTGACTACAACTCACTTTCTTAACCACATCAAACACATCAGACAGAAAGATAAAATAAACATGTGCACCATACACATGCAAGTATGGGGTAAGTATCATAATAATCACAAGTCAAACATCAAATGCTTAGGTATAACAATGCATCTTTATGAATATGAAATAGTCGTCATTAACAACATCATCTCACATCACTATGAAAGAAATCTCATTTATTAACTATGAATCATTAAAGTATCATTAATGCACTAGTAACCACAATCATTATACAACACGTGAAATATAGTCAACCAAGTAATCATCACAAACATATTGCTAATCCAAGTCATGCAATAATATCATAAAACTATAAATCTAGTATCTTTAAAACTAATCATTACATAAAATTGGCCTAAAAGAATTTGGCAATCAGAACATAAAAGAAAACTATGCATGGGCATTACATATATAGGATGTTTTGAGAAAAATAGAAGTACATCCTGCATTATGTTTTCAACAAGAAGTTGAAACTAGTGATTCATGATTTGTGTTGTAACAGAGATGATCCTCTAATTTTATATCTCATTTCTTCATTTTGAAAGTTGGTGCTTCTTATATTCATGAAGTTGGTGCTTCAAGTGTAAGGGATTGGTGTTTTTTGAAATTGGTGTTTCTAAAACAGGGTGTTAGTGCTTCCCAAATTTGTAGCTTTAAAAGATTTTCCCGAGAGGCCAATAAAGTTTCAAATTCAAAGTGATTTTTTTACCCTAAGGGTTTTTCACATTAAAATATTGTGTCACTTTATTATTCATTAACTATCTTGCTCATGTATTAAATTTTTATAACTTATAATTGTTTCAAGTTTTGAAAAGTATTTTAAACCATTGATACACCCCTCCTCTCAGTGGTGTTTGTATTCCAACAAGTGGTATCAGAGGTTGGTCACAAGTTTGAATCTCCTCGAGTAACGTTAAGGGGGGAATTGTTGGACTAATGGCTAGACTTCCCCTTCAAAATTTGTGACATGGCTTAACTGCCTCATGTGTTCTATAAGTCTAGTGGTTGTATTGAGCATTAATAGGTCAATCTTTTGGTGCAACGACAACTTCATAAATGAATGATAGGTTTCAGGGGAGCATATTTTGTTTATCTTTTTGTTACACTGAAACCTTGGTATATCTCCTTTGTCATTGATGTCAAAGGGGGAGAAAAAATGAAGATGAAGATGTCTACATGATGGATAGACAGGTATACATGTACAAATATAAGATATACAGGTACACATGGATATACAAGTAGAAGTTGGTATTGACATCAATGCCAAAGGGGGAGTATGTTGAACCTTTGATATTTGGTCTTTGATTGTTGTCATTAATGTCAATAATGAAATTATAATGAGCATATGATATGCTCAACATCGTGTAATTATCTTATTTGATGCCCTTTAATATTGTTCAAAACATATTCAAGAAAAACACTTAAGTTTTATACAATTAACACTTAATGTTCACAATGGTTTAGAAAATAGTTTTAAAAAATAGTTTTGGTCTATGAGAAAGTTGAAAAGGTTTTTTATCAGATAAATCTCAACTATCATACCTTTTTGGAAAGGTCTTTGAGTTAGCTAAAATGGGCCTTTGTTAGTTTTTGCATAGCACATGTATAGATAGAGAAAAAGTCTATTTATCATAACCAATTACCAAATTGTTATGACAGCTTTAGGAGTTTTGAGCGGTTTTGGTCTAATGAAAGTTTGGGTATGTACCTATCTCCAACATTTTGACTTTCTTGATTTATAAGTAGATGATGTGTTCCTCTAAAACATCCAATAGGTGGTTTTGATAGAATTTGGAGGATTTTTGTGAAATTCCTTGTAGACCGAACAGTTTGCACGCAGATTTTTAACAGCAAAGAAAAGGGTAATTCTTTATGTTTCTATTTTCATATTTTTTATTTGATTTTTATTATAGAATTTTATTGAAGGTAGACGAAAGGTTATATATTTCTTCTTCATTCATTCATGTCAGTATTTAATCATATCTTTTAATAGAAAAATAAAATATATTTGGATATTGGATATTTTGAGGAAAATAGAAGTATATCTTGCATTATATTTTCAACAAGAAGTTGAAACTAGTGATTAATAATTTGTGTTTTAATAGAGATGATCCTCTAATTTAATATCTCATTTGTTCATTTTGGAAGTTGGTGCTTCAGGTGTAAGGGATTGATATTCCTTGAAACTGGTGTTTCTAAAACAGGGTGTTGGTGCTTCCTAGAGTTGTAACTCTAAAAGATTTGCCCAAGAGGCCAAAAAAGTTTTAGATTCAAAGTGTTCTTTTAACCCTAAGGTGTTTCCACATTAAAATATTATGTCACTTTGTTATTCATTAACTATCTTGCTCATGTGTTAAATTTTTATAACTTGTAATTATTTTAAGTTTTGAAAAGTATTTTAAACCACTGATTTACCCCCCCTCTCAGTGGTGTTTGTAGTCCAACATATGAATGGTTTATCCAATGTAGCAATGTCATGTATGCTAAGGTATGTCATTTTGTCATCTTCAATATTAACAATTTTTATTTTTTATTGTAGGTCGATAGGTGAGTTTTTGTTACACCATCAAACATTTCACCTTGTTAATACCGAGAATTATCTACCATTATGAATCAAATTAGAATGAAGTATCAAAAAATACATGTATGTCCCAATAATCACATTCTATATCATAAAAAATATGAATTTGCAATAGAATGCCCTGATTGTTATATTAGTATATATAGGTCAGATCAAATAACAAAAATAGGTGCCTCACAAGGTTCTTCAGTACATTCTCATTATTCCACATTTTGAATGATTATTCAAGTGCACTAGCTTGGCACAATTTACGGATTACTATGCACATAATAGAAGTCAAAGTGACATTATGTGAATGCTTGTGGATGGTTTTGCATTTAAAGAGAGAAAAATGTGGCCACACTTTAAAGAAGAATGGCGTCAATCCATTTAGAGATATGAGATTTGTTTACTTAGTGTGGCTTGTTTTTGCTATTAATAATAACATTCCTTATTGGATGTTCATAAAGAGGAAGCACGTAATGTTGTCAATGATTGTACCAGATTTTTTTTCATTTAATATTTATTTAAATTACTTTATAAACAGTGCATGAAAATGGTCATAATAATTATGTCATATTTTTATTCATTCAATTACTAGATAAGTACCAAGTTAAAGATATAAACATGTATATTGATCCCCTTAATAATGAGTTGTTGAAGTTATGGAATGGGGTCGCTATGTATGACATCTCTAGACTAATAGAACAAAGACAATTTCAATTCCATGCAATGCTTGTATGGACAATACATTATGCCCTTGGGCTATCTCATTTTTGCAGTATATTATATTATTAAGGTCACATGTTTTTGATCTATTATAGTGCTTACACATTATTTTTGTATTATTAAGTTATACATTATAATTGTACATGATCCAATTGTCTTTAGAAAAAGGAAAAATTTGCATGTTCAGTTTGTGGTCCGAAGATGAAATCTTGTCATTCAAGAAGTTTAGAAAAGTAGGTGTTTGATGAGTTTAGGCACTTTCCCTACAATAATCATAAGTATCAAATTATTGAAAAACATCTTTTTAATGGGAAAGAAGAGTCAACATCAAAACCATGAAGAATGACACCTCATCTATGGAAGTTAGAATATGATTGACTAAATTGTCAAGGTAATGTGCAGTTTGTGGTCCAAAATTTGAAATTTATATTTTGATATTATCTTTTATTTATTAATTATTTAATTGATGCTCATGAAGGTCAAGGCATCAATGACCAACTTCCTAAAGGAATAAAATGTTATCGTACTCAATTTAGTAGGTCACTGTACTACAAGGATCTCTCAGTAATGCATTTGTTTGATGCTATGTCTATTGAAAAGAATGTAATAGAGACACTATGAAAAATACTAGATGGAAGGTGTGATAGATTAAAACTATGAAAAATACTGGATGGAAGGTGTGATAGATTACAACTATGGAAAATATTGGATGGAAGGCATGATAGAGAAAAAATTGTTAAAATTTTTAATAACATTCATGAATCTAATCATGCATTGAAAGATTTTATTGAATCAAATAGCAATGGAGATCGAATAAATATGAGTGTCTTTCCTTAATTATTTATAGAGCAACAAAGTGATGTATTAAAAGAAGTCATTAAAAAAAATTCCATAGGATTCTTTGCAAATATAAGTAGTCTTGTATCAAAGAAATGTGATTTTGGGATAGGGTTGAAAATACATGATTGGTATACCATCGTCAAGGTAAGTCATGTTCTCTATTTACAATATATTTGTAAAATTGTATGTAATACCTATTTAACTATTTCATAATATATTGAAAAAGATCATTTTTTAATGATTGCAATACATCTTACCTCTATCCCTGTCACACTAGTTTGACAATAGTACTAAACAAGGTATACATGACCTTGAAAAATACATGAAGTTAGAAGTGTTATTTCTTAGATTTATTGTATATATATTATATTTATAACTTGGTTTACTTTTTATTTAATATATTGTATATTTTTATTTGAAATCTCATTTATATGTTCTTGTGTATTGAATCTCTTTTAGGTGTTTATCATTAAAAAAATTGACAAAAAAGATATAAAATATTGGAAGAAAAGAATTCTATAGCTTCTGTGTGAAATGCAAAAGTGTCTACCTTCAAAAAAATTAATGCTCAAGAACACTTCCTCATACATCAAGTTGAGGAGATTGACTTGTGTGGATCTATACAAACTAGGTCAATGTGGATGGTTGAGAGGCACTTGAAATTTATGAAAGGCTTAGTTCGACAAAGAGCACATCCTAAGGGTTCTATGGTAGAGGGATATATGGTATACCAGACCATGTTGAACATTAGTGAATATCTTCTCAAGTTTGCATCAAAGATTTATGTAGATCGTATTTGAGATCCTAACTTCATTAACATATTCGAAGGGGAATACTTGATGGGGAAAGGTAAATTGAGGAAAGTGAGAGGTAATTATAAGATGTTATTGCAGTTAATTAATTCTTATCCATCATAAATATAAGTTGTTTCTAACTATTCTAGTTGTTTTCTTTATAGTTATTCATGAGTGGGATGCACTAAATTTGTATATTGCAAACAATCTTGATTGGATGATAGTATAGATTCAGTAGTCTCAAGAAAATGGTCGCTCATTAACATGGGATGGTGTTGCATCATTAGTTAAAGAATCTCATTGTAATGGAGATCTCAATGTTATGCCAATGGTACTTATCTAACATATGACTTAAGAGATAGAAAGGTACGAAGAAGATTACTAATCATGACCCATAAGTTTAATATCAACTCATAAATCAATGAAATAATATTTACATGCTTGAATAATTATAGATTAAACACCACAAAACTGTGTACTACCATAGCTGTAGATTTCATATAAAAAGGTAGACAAAATGAACAAAACTTGTGATTCTAGGATAAGTACAGTCTAGAAATGACATACATCCTCAACAATCTAAAAATTGATACTATGACATTTTAGATGATATACTTGAGTGTGACATTAATTCATTCAAATTAGTTGCATTTTTCATCAAATGGTACAGGCTATGGTTGAATCAAAATAATCTTGGTAGGATTGTTATTAAACATGATAATGGATTTACAATGATTAATACAAGGTCATCTGAGCTAGTTGGAGATAAAACCTATGTTCTTCCAAGCCAATGTGAGCAAGTGTTTTATTTTGGAGTTTTACATAAACCAAGTTGGTCATTTTTTTGTTAGACGTGATCTAAGAGAAAGGTCAATAAAGTATAATGTGATGGAAGAAGGAGATACTAAAAATCAGAAGATGAAGCAAATGATTATCACAAACAATTGTTACACAATGATGGTGAAGAAAAAGAAGAAGAAGAAGATTTTGGTGATGCTAACGATGATGGTGATGATGATCATGATCATGCTGATGCAGATGGTGATTATCAAGGCAATTATGGTCATGATAATGGTGATGAAGATGATGATGATGATGATGAAGATGGTGGTGGTGATGACGATGATCAAAGTGACAAGTACAATGATGGTGATGATGATGATGACATGGATGAAGATGATGATCAATGAAATGTGTGTCGATGTATGATCAATGTCAAGTATGATGGCGTCATGATTTATTTATAGAAATTTGTTCGACTTGTATGTTTTTATAATTAAGTTATAATCTGTTGAACTATACTATCATGGAGTAAATACAATAATATTGTATAGCTACTACACATAAAGTAGAGGTAAGGAATTAAAAAATATACAATGATTTCAATGAATGCATCATGTAATTTTTGTCTTCTACATAATCTATAGTATATAGAGCATTGTAAGCAAACAACTTTTCATTGATTATAATATGGGTGAACTTGAGCAAGGTGACCAAATTTTTCTTTCAAAATCATATATGAAAATATCAACTTTAAGTACAATATGTCCAATATTTTTGTAGATATACACATTAATTAGACCAAATTTTTGGCTAACTTAAGATAAATGATTTACATATGCAGGATATTCAACGCCTTTGACAAGGATCTTGCATAGTCACATGGATCGATAGGTATAAGTCAATAGACCCTATAGATACAATTTTTTATTTGCATATCTTCTCTTTACCATCAACATCAACTTTAGCCCTAGTATGTCTCCCATTTTATGGATTGTAGGTATCACCAAATAGGTATTTATCTTATCTCTATTCCTCAAGTGAGGAAACTGTGGGAATAGAAGACAAAAGTGAGACATTTAGTAGGTCTAAAATAGGAAGATCAAATAGAGGTCAAAATATTAGAAGAAAATTCAATAAAAAAAATGCAATTTTTTCTTGCTGAGGGGGGGTTATGTTCTTATGATAATGAGAGAAAAAGCAATAGGAAGGTTCCCTTAAGGTACACACATCTTCAAAAAGAATGGGTACCCAAGAAACTACCTCCAATTAACACTATTTTTTTGTTAACAAAATGATATATCGTATAGCTCCATCTTTATTACATAGTTTGGGCCTATTTTCCATGGATGGCATAAAGGTCAATTACAATAAAGTTGTTAAATTAATGGAATATATAGGACCTTGTTACGATTACAACAATTGGATGTGGATTGTGCAATATAAAAAATGTGTGTGTATGTATGCATTGTCACCAAATTATATACAATGCAAAGAAAATAATCAAATTAAAAGGCTCACTATGTATATTGATGGAAGGCCAAAAGCAACAAGGAATATTGCAGGATTCATAAATAGTTCTCACCATGTGTCAACTAATAAGTGGTCAAATTGTATATTTGAGGCATGCAAGGGAAATCATGTTTTTATATGTGTGATAAAATCAATAAGTGTAAGGGAAGAGCTTCTAATAGATTAAAATTTGAATTTTGAAGATACAAAAAAATTTCCTATCGTGGGACTGGTAAGTATAACATTTAAACCAATTGCCTCCAATTAAAATTGGCTCCAATATACAATCTACTATTTATTAATATATTTTTTTGGTAAGTCTACTACTTTCATTTTGTTGTTGATTGCTAAAAATTTTTAATCTTTTTCACAAGGTGGCATGAATACACCACAACGCACAAGCGGGGATGTACTAGCTCACACACCTTCAGTGAAGGTAAACCTTAATTATTGAAATTATACAAATTATATAGAAACAAATGTCATATTATTATGTTATACTGGTTAATTAAATATTTGTGATAGTTCTACTAGTTAATCAAATACTTGTAATAGTTTTTAAAAAAAAGAGTACGTCAATCAACCCATTTACTTTTTATTGCAATAGAGCCCCCTTCAGTGCAGCAGCCTCCTACTCCTCAAAATAAGAGGAGGCATCATAATTTGACATTACATGTGCCACGAGAGGAGGATAATGAGGAAAATATTGATGCTCCTATTAGCCTTTACCTTAAGAAAGCTAAGAAAAACAAAAAGAAGAAATGATTTTTTTTAAATGCTCCTTGATAACTTGTTTGATAAACTTCGTTGGATAATGAAAAAATTTTGTTTTAAGTAATTATCTATTAATTTTGCATATTAATATTGATTTTTATGTCATGTTAATGAATATTGTTATGAGTTCATGAAGTTTTACTTAATATTGTGTATTAATGAATTTTATATCATATTAATGAATGTTATGTGATTGTATTGATTGAATGTTATAGTTCATAAATGGATGAATGAATGAATGAAGTATGTAATAAGATGATAATGGGGAATTTAGATTGATGTTAGGTGGACGGGGGGTGAAGCCAAATGAGCTTCCACCTTCAAATGGTTGCCCTTGTTAAGTAGAGAAAAGTATTCTCAAAACCAAGTGAAGCTCAAACTAACATACCTTTGAATTAATTAATCAATTTCATTCAATAGCTTTACCACTTGCCTCATTTTAGGTCTTATAGTTGGATCTAGGTCTGACACTAAAATAACTATTTTACATGCAAGATGTGGTTGCTGGCAGTAATCAAATGCCAATACCGATGAGTAGATCAGTATGGATTTTACTTATTTGATTGTTTTGATTAGGGTTTCATTTTATTTATAGTTAGTGCAAATACAAGATCCATATTAAAAAGTACAAATATAGTACTATTTAACAACTAAGTTAAATTTTGATGAGCAATCAATATCAATTTTACTCTATTTGATTGTTTGATTTTATTTATATTTGGTGAGTCTTCTTGAGTCCAAGTTGTACTAATGTGTTTCTTAGACATATACGAAACATAATAATATGAATTTGATTGGAAAATTCCTTAATATTGATGAGTTCTCATTAAATTGTAATGATGCATGTATTCTTAATGCTACTAAATGTTTTTATGTTCTTTTGATGTCTATTGAGTGGATTTTTAACATAATCAATGTTATTTTTTCTGTACAAGTCATGCAACTTTGCCCTTGATATATAGTTCTACCACTTAATTTGAAGGATGAATACATATATTGGAAAGAAAATGTTTCTAGATTTAGACTTTCTATTTATTTCATTTTCCAATAGTCATTGATTTACTAACTTACCTTGTTTTATTTTAACTTTGTGAAACTCTTATGATCATCTTAATTTTCTGAATGAGGGAACACAATTTCATTGTTACTTGCATGATCTGAAAATCTTTGTGTGTTTTAATCTTTTCTTACATTTTTTCTATTTTGTGTTTTGACAATATTGAAAAATATAATACAACATTGAAGCATGTGAGATATTTCATTTGTCAAATAAGCCTCCAAAAGGATTTGGAATCAGTGTAGAAAATCTTGCGCAGTTAGTTAGAGATAAAGACATTGAAGGTCTGCATGAGATAGGAGAGGTAAGAAAGTAAAATGATCTACCCATGGAAAAAAAATTGTTTACGTTTTTCAAAGAAATTTTTGTTAGGGTAGCTATGATTGTAACAGACATAACTAGTAACAGGTAAAGGAGGTAGAAAAGCTCTTAAACATTGATGTTGAGAAGGGCATTAAAGAAAACCCTAAAGTGTTGCTATGTCATAGAAATGTGTATGGGGAGAATACATATCCCTGAAAGGTTGCACACAATTTCTCTGTAATATTTGTTTTCCTTTGCTCTAAATAACATTTATTATTATTGTGAATTATTTTTTACATAATTGACATTATGGTTATTGATATGTTATTTTCCTTTGCTCTTAATATCATTAACTCTTATTGTGAATTGTTATTTCCATTATGGTTATTGATAGACTAATTTCTCTGGTGTTTAGGTTTTTCTAGGGAAGCTTGTCAAGATACGAAATTAATAATCTTAATGATCTATGTGGCTTTGTCTCTTCAGTTTCAAATAAAAACTAAAGTAAGCCATAGAATCTTTCTCACCTTTTGCATTTCTCCTAATAATATGGCTAAATATCCCTAAAAATTCAAAACATTGAAGTTAGCAACAAATTTTCACTTTTCAATATGTAGCGCATCAAGGGTGGTATGATGGTGGAAGTATAGCTTTTGTTGTTATTCTTATAATTTTTGTCACAAGTAAGATTTCATTCTCCATATTATAGCTCTTTATTTTGCCAGAAATATTTTGAATGCTCTCTGATCATATGTGTTCTTGCTACTTTTATTATGTAGAAAATCTTTCTCAGAAAGTCAAGATCTTGTGAATTGATTTAGAAGTTAAAATTGAGGTCTTGAATTCTATATAGGGTGCAGACAAATTTTTGTTACCTAAAGCCATATTTTTTCTTTAACAAATTTTTCTTTTCTAAAATTATCTCCAATTACTCTATGTTATGGGGTAAATCATTTTCAAGAACTAGTATTCACATGAGAATTTCTCTTTTTGAGCATTGTGTTGTATTTTACAAACTATTATGTGTCTTGTCTTTTTTGTTTGTAGTAATTATTGACAACTGACAATCTCTACAATTCCAAAATCTAAATGAAGAAAAAAGGAACATTCAACTGAAGGTATATATCTTGTTGTTATTTTCCTCAATCTTGTATTTCACCAATAGACAAGTTTTTTTTTCTCTATTTTTCTTCTACTATTAGTTGCTTTGATTTGACAATATTTTGCATTACATGTTCAGGTTATCCAAGGGGGGAGAAGATTTAAAGTTTCCATTTTTGATCTTCTTGTTGGTGATGTTCTACCTTTAAATATTGGTGATCGTGTATATACGTAAACTACCTAACATTATTATCCTATACTTTCTTTTGTTAGTCTATTTCATAAATGAATTATTGATTTTTTAGACATTTATCATTTCTTTCTAGATCCCTGTAGATGGCATTCTAATTGAAGGGCATTCCTTGTCAATTCATGAATCCAACATGACTAGGGAAAGCAAATTTTTATGAAAATCTCTCTTATGTTGCATCAATGGCATTTTTTTGAGGTGATAGATATCTTATAAGTTTTTTATGCCAATTACTGGAATATTATCATCAACTTAACTCCCTATTTTGGTTGTAGGTTCACAAAGATCAAAAAAATCCATTTTTGATGTTTAGATGTAAGATGGCAGATGACCATGGAACAATACTGGTAAGTATTTATCTTAAAGAAATAGTGTTATGCTTTATGATTGTGTTTAATCAATTGACATATTTTACTGGTATATCATAGGTTACTGGAGTAGGATTAAATACTGAGTGGGGTGTTTTAATGGTGAGTATATTAGAGGATAATGGGGAAGAAACTCCACTACATATTTTTTCCTAGACCCTTCTTGACTTATCAAATTATCCATTATATCTACTCGTTGTTAATTTACGCTCAAATTTTGAACACACAAAAATGATTTTTGTTATAATAGGTTCACCTGAATGGTGTTGCCACATTTATTGGCAAGGTTGGACTCATAGTTGCAATTTTTGTATTAATTGTCATTTTAATAAGGTAAGTAAAAGTACCTTAAACTGTTCTATTATATATTATTTTCCTTTGTCACTTTCATGCATTTCATATGTTGACCATGTCCTATTTCTTTAGGTACTTTACTGGAAACATTGTATAATTTCAAAGTAACTTTGTCATTTTATATTTGAATGGATAAATCTTTCTATAGCAACAACTATGACAGTTTACAAAATTGTAAAAAATTTAATGTCTTCTTTTCCCCTAATCATATTTTTTGATGCCTTCTTTTCTCATAATCATTTTTAACCTATATTCTAATCCTTTGTCAAGACTATTTTGGGTTGTGGAGTCTTAGAGATTAGTGGATGATAGAGTTGCTTCTTTGGGCAAGGGCTAATTAGGCTTAGTTGAAGGGTTAGGGGATGAAGAAAGTGTTCACTAGTTAGGTCATGAAAGTCTAAGAATGATATCAACTTAGTAACTCTAAAAGGGGTATTTGAAAGTGTAAAAACCTTGATAGGTTTTGGGTGTTTTTGTGAGAGAATTGCTAATTTCAGTGTTGGAAGGGCTACTAGGCGGGCTTAGAAAGACTAAAGAAGAGAAAGGGTTGAAGATGAGTGGATAGGAGTGAATGGTAAGTTGTAACATAGAAAATGTACCATGCTGAGATGCTCTAAGGTGTTAGGATCAAGGTGTGAAGCCCGATTGGAGTTTTGGTATGGTGGAGGCACTAGGTGCACTAGGTGGCCTAGGAGGATATTGATGCTTGGAGAGATGGGAAAAAAGGAAAGTATTATTAAACTCATGAGCATGCTTGTGAGAGTGACTTACAAATTCAAAGAACTCCACTTGATCTCTGAGTAGGACTGATTCCTTGAATTGAATTGATGTAGGAGCATCCAGTGGTGTAAGGGCAATCCTATATCACCCAAAAAATATGCTTAGTGTTAGTTTTTGTTTAAAGTGTTTTCATTTCTGGATACCCATTTGGGTCAAATAAAGATTCAAATTCTCATAGTTCCATTATTGGTTTTTTGGGTTAGAGTTTTGTGCACCTTGGGATACGTGTCAATGTAAAAAATGGGTTATTTTGTAATTGAGCCATAATTATGATGAGTTAGAGGGTGTAAGTTGGAGGGATGATTATATTTGTAATTTAAAACACTCCAAAAAAATAATCAAGTCAAAAGGCTTTACAGTTTGAACGTTATTGCAGTTTTAAGTTGCCTGGAGACCTCCTAAGAGTGCTTGTGAGTCAGATTTGAGGCATTAAACAACATCATATGGACCCAAAAAATGGGGAACATGAAGTCTGTCCATAGGGCTATAGAGAACTTTGAGAGCTTTCCAAAAATGTAAACAGCTCGTTAATCAAAATCTCGGATCAAAAGTTATGCCTCTCAAAAGTTGGACTATCATTTCTAGATTCTTCTAATTTTACACCAGCTTCTAACGTGATTTCTAGAACCTTCTGTTTTGGTAGTGGATTCCAAATGGAATATTCTAGAATCTATTCCTAACCCTAAACCTAATTGGGGTTTATTTAAGAACATTTTTGGCATTGTAAAGGCAGTTCTTGGTGGAGTTTGAGAGAAGGTACTGTGAGGAGGATTTTTCTCCAGAATCTGACCATTGTAAGCCCACAGGGGATGTATTTGGGTCTGTTTACATGTACTAAATGTAGTAGCATATTTTACCAATACTAATATTTCCCTGTTGCATTCATTCTGGTTCTAGTTTGTGTCTTCATCGAGTGGTATTAGGGTAGGTTTTCCTGAGTGTGTAGACAAAGTGTCGACTGTAATGCAATTTGCACCAGGACTGTGTGGTTGTGGGTTTGAGACAAGAAGATTCCTCCATGAAGGGAGCATGGTGGAAGGGTCATAATTATAATTCCTAAGGTTAGAGCCCTCCAAAGACAAGTCCAAGTATTGTAGGAGGATATCTGTAGAGGGATAAATATTGCCGCAGGCAATGAAAGTGACAAAGAAAATGAAGAAGAAGGAAATATTGGGCCAGAAGGGGAAGGAGATGGAGAAGTCCTAAACTAGGAAAAGGAGAGGCTTTTTAGGGCCATTTCTAAGCTTGGAAAAAGACCTAAAATAGATGTGGGTATGTTTTCGGGAAGTCTAAACTCAGATGAGTTAATCGACTGGATCAATGAACTAGAGGAATATTTTGAGTATGAGGATATCAGGGACCCAAATAGGGTTAAGTTTACAAAGGAAAAAATGAAAGGCCATGCCAAAATCTAGTAGCAAGAGGTTCAACTGGAAAGAAATAAAAGAGGAAAGGAGAAAATCACAAGATGGGATCCCATGGTGGACAAACTAAAGAAGTAGTTCATTCTTGTTGATTACGAGCTTGATTTGTTCAAGAAAATGTAAGGGTTAAAGCAAGCAGTAAAACTTGTCCAGGAATATAGAGAGAGGAATTTTACCAAGTTCTTATCAGGGTAGGGCATGTAGAAGAAAACAAGGAGAAGGTTTCCCATTACCTTAGTGGGTTAAGACCTAGTATTTAGGAGGAGTTAAGTCTAGTTAGAATGACTAGCATTGAAGAGGCATACCAGTTTGCCCTGCGACTTGAGGAGAAGCTAAAAAAAATGTTTGATGGAAGGCAAAGATGGCACAATCAAGGTGGAAGGGGTGATGGTAGGTCATTTGGAGGCTAAAATGAGAACCAGAGGGAAAATGATGATGTGGGTACTAGCCAAAACTAGAGGAACAAGGGTTTCAACTTCTCCTGTGATCAAAACTCTAGACATTAGAGAGGAAGAGGTAGAGTACATGGACAAGGTTCCAAAAGAGGAGGCTTCTATGGTACCTATTTTCATTACAATGAAGAATTTCATCATGCCTTTGAATGCCCTCAACACCAAGGAAGGACATATAGGTGCAAGTGCAAGGGTAAATGGCTTCAAAGCTAAAGACAAAGGAGGAGTTTGTTTCATACTATGTGCAAGTGCGAGGGTAAATGTTGTGATGTGATTATTGATGGTGGAAGCACTAACAACTTGGTGTTAGAAGAAATGGCTTTAAAGCTAAAGCTCAAGAGGGAGAAACACTCCTAACCCTATCAAATTTCTTGGGTGAAGAATGATCATAAGGTTCTGGTTAGTTAACAATGTCTAGTGAAGTTAAAGATTGAGAGTTGCCATGATGAGGTTCTTTGTGACATCATTCCAATGGATGTCTACCATTTATTGTTGGAAAGGTCATGGTAGTTTGATAGGCATGTTGTACATGATGGTCATGTAAATACATACTCTCTGACAAAGGATGGAGTTCACCACAAACTGAAGCCCTTGATAAAGGAAGGTGAAAAGGTATGCAGTAGTGCTAGGGTATGTCTTGTTGATGGAAGAAAAATTTTGGATGGCATGAAACATCAACATATGTGTTATGCTTTGATTCCTAAAAAAGATAAGGAATGAAGTAGTGAAATTCCACTTGAAGTTTCAAGCCTATTAAGTGAGTATGATATGTCATCTATGATAATGTTCCAAAAGGGTTGCCACCAATAAGGAAAATTGGTCATCAAATAGATTTAATCCCTGGAGCTAGTTTGCCTAACAAGGTTGCTCATAGGATGACTCCTACTAAAACTAAGGAGCTAAATAAAAAAGTTTAAGAGTTGTTGAGAAAAGGTTTGATTCGGGAGAGCCTAAGTCCATGTGTAGTACTTACAATGCTAGCACTAAAGAAGGATGGAAAGTGGAGAATGTGTATAGACTCTCGGGCTATAAATAGAATAACCATCAAGTATCGGTTCCCTTTGCCAAGAATGGATGATCTTATGGACTGTTTGAGTGGAGCTCAATACTTCACAAAGATAGATCTCAAGAGTGGCTATCACCAGATATGGATAGGAGAGGGAGATGAGTGGAAAATTGCATTCAAGACCAAGGAGGGTCTATATGAGTGGTTAGTCATGCCCTTTGGACTGACCAATGCGCCAAGCACCTTCATGCAGCTTATGAATGAGGTACTAAAGAAATTCTTGGGAAAATTTGTTATGGTCTATCTGGATGATATTTTAATTTTCAGCAAGTCTTTGGATGAACATTAATTGCACATTCATAGTGTCCTTGAAAGGTTGAGGGAAGAGAAATTGTTGATTAATTTGAAGAAGTGTAGCTTTGTCAAAAAGGATTTAGTCTATTTGGGGTTTTTTGTATCAACTGAGGGTCTCAAATGGATCTAAAGAAGGTAAAGGCCATCCTGGAATGGCCTACTCCAAGGTTTGCTATTGAGCTGAGGCCATTCCATGGTCTGGCTAGTTTTTACGAGAGGCTCATTAGAAATTTTAGCAGCATATGTGCACCCCTAACTGAAACAATGAGGGGGGATAGAAGAGAGTTCAAGTGGACTACAGGAGCTGCAAGGAGTTTGAATTATTGAAGAAGAAGGTGACAGAGTAACCTATATTGGCACTTCCTAATTTTAATAAAGTTTTATAGGTGGATTGATGATAGTGGCAGTGTTGTTGGGGCTGTATTGAGCCAAGAAGGTAAGCATGTTGCCTATTTTAGTGAAAAACTAAATGATGCAAAGAATAAGTATTATTTTTATGATTAGGAGTTCAAGCCTTAAAGAAATGGAGGCATTATTTATTTCCAAAATAATTTTTCTTGTATACTGATCATTAGGCATTGTAGTACCTAAATAGCCAAGGTAAATTGAATCAAAGACATTTGAAATGGGTAGAGTTCATGCAAAGCTATACATTTGTGTTGAAACATAGAAGTGGAAGGTCCACTAATAATTATTCATTCCATATACTCTATAAGGTGTACAATATTTTATCTTTTCTATATTCAACTTGCTAAGCATTTCATCTAAAACAAGATTAGTAATGGAACCACTAGAAATAACAACCTTGCATACCTTACCCCTACATTTGCATTTTATCCTAAATATGGATGACCTTTGAATGCACCTTGTATCTATATTTTCTTCCATGATGACCATTGTACCTACCATCAAATCTCCTTGCAATTAGCACCCTCTGAACTCACCTTCAATTCAATCTATACATATACATATACAGAAAAGAATTTCATATAACTAGCTAAATTTTGTGTCTGAATAATGCAAGGAGCCATGATATGATTTTTTGGATTCAAAAAAATCAATCTTGCAAGCCTTGTAAAGAAAGTTGCAATGTTTAGTCATGTTTCTTATCTAGATCATGTTACTTCTCCCCTATCAAGAATTGCAACAACAATCAACCTTGATCAGGGACTTTTTTGTAATTTTTTATCAACTACATTTCTATACTTTAATTCATATGTATACCAACTTTCTTTAATGCTCACCATTTTCACTTATAGGTATACTTGGCTCTAGGCATATACGAATACAATAAATCAACGTAAGTTGCAAAATCATTTATTGAATATCAATACAAATTTATGAATACAATACAATACAAATTTATGAATATCAATATTGCATTTTACATTCTCTCTTTTACACTGATTTAATCACTCTTTAAATCACATTTGAGATTTTCCATTTATTTTAGGAGTAGTAGCTAGGGGTTTAAGGCTATGGACCTACAAATTCTTCTAAGAGTTCAAAAGATGTCGATCTTTAATTACTAGTGAGCATATAATAAGTTTTCATATATATTTCTAAATACTAAATATATGAATTAATAGTATCCATTTGAAGTACACATTCACTAGGAAGGTGTTGCAGAAATAGTATTGGATCTATTCATCACATGGATGGACAATAGTGGTGTAGCACAAGAAATATTATTCCAAGATTTTGCGTTGCTAATTATATTTGTAGTTCTCATAGACATAATGTTTATTAAATATATATTTGTTAAATATATATTATCTTCCTTGTCCTTATAGCTTCGTCTTCCTTATTGTAGTCTAAGGGATTCAAGAAAAGTATCAACGCTATCATGCAAGATATGACCTCCTATATTAGTCTTTTATGTACTCACGGTTACTATTTGTGGTTCTCATAGAGCAGTTATAATTATAGCTGTTGCATACTTGATCTCATCCAGTATTTTATGAAACTCTATCATCTTAGTAATAGTGATAAGAGTTCTATAAAATGTGCTTTTAGGTCGGCAAACAACTAGAATTTTGTGGGTTGAGTTTGGTTTTTTTACAATTAAAATTATTGAAGATTCAACTCATTTATTTGAGGAATTATTCTTAAGATGGCTCTACCTTCCTTAATAGACAAAACACCAAAACTCCTTAGTTCTATAGTAATATGATTCAGCTCTGCAAATAGTGGCACAGCTCATGATTGTATGCAACTAGAGTCACCATCATTGTTGTCTTTAGCAATGAAAGGAAATTTTGATAGATTGTTTTTTCTTTTCCTTCTTGACCTTTCTAATTGTAACTCAAGAATTTTTTTCCCTTTCCCTCACCTCAAATAGTCCATGCATTTTCCAATAATGGAGAGTTTTGTTACCTAATCTAGCACACAAGACTCTAAAAGCCTAAACCAGTCACTAGTTCTACACTAGTTTAAATTTCTATGTTGTCAACAATTTAAAAAAATAATAGAAACATGAACAAGTACAATCTTAAACTAATAAACATTTCTACATCCACCCAAATCAAAGATCGCACTCAAACTATTTGTTATTGTCTAGACTACCCACAAGCAGTGGCTTCCAAATTTGCAAAGAATTAAACTTTTATTGTTCAAAACTATTTCAAATTCATGCCATTACATATCAATATTGATCTCCCTTGTCCACTCATGTGGATTTCTATGAAATAGACTCTAGCTCTTCTAAAAACTGACTAACTACTTCCTAACTGTCTCTATACCAATCTAAATTGGTTGTTACCAACTAAAACAAGTAATTTGTTTCCAACATGACAACAAAAGTCATCAACTCAACAACACACCATTCCAAGCCATCTAAAAAAACTTCTAAAAGTTTTAAGGACAACTTTTAAAACCAAACTAACTCATAAACCCTTACTTCTAACCCCTAATTAAGTCTTTTTAGGCTCATATGGGTAAATAGCCATTTTACAAGTTATTGCACTCTTAGTGCTTTTAACATCGTTTAGAAGCTTTAGTAGCATTATTGCATCATTTCAAAATATTATTGGTCATTTCCCAATCCCCTAACCTAGGAGCAAACCATAATCCCTTCCTAGTGACCCCTAGGTACCTTAGCATTGCCATTAGGCTTACGTTTAGGATTGTGATTAAAATAAGATCAATTTATGATCAAAGTAGTATTAATGACCATGAAAATTCTCATTACAAGTTTTAATGATCTTAGAAGGCCGTTTTTGTTCAATTCCACCTATGAATCCATCAGTGGTCCTAGTGCTCTTCATAACTCCTACTTGTGACCTTGGTGCTCCTACACCAATTCTGTGTGTTCTTAGGATTTAATACTTTTTTATACCCTTATAAACAACTAAAACTTTCTAAGATTGCCAGCAAAAAATTTTCTTACAATTCATGATGTTTCTACTATATCTAATACTCAGTTGATTTAAGCATTATACACTAATGACTACTGACTTCTAGAAAAAAGTGTTAAATGTTTATAGTCAATACCTTTGCTTATAATATTTTACATACTGCTAGTAATATAATAGTGACATGAGCAGGCTGAAATCCAACCAAATTATTTTGGGTAAGTAAAATAAATTTATGCTCTCTGTTCATATATCCATTGATTTCATCACTATTTAGGTAATTGATCATTTTCATTTATTTCTTTTGATTTTTCTTTTTCTCTCTCATTTTTGACTTTGGATTTTCTCCTGTGTTATGTATTTCATAATATTTTTTTCACCAAGAGAAGGAAAACACGATGCAATCCATTAATCTAAACAATAATATTCCTGCTAAATATTTTTGTTCTTTGCAAAAGGTGTGTAGAGTTCAATATTTTTAGTTGTATGATTGTGTACTTATTACATCACTAGTGATTATCTTTATAGAGTTTTCTAAAGAAACTGTGGCATACATTTAAATTGATAATAGTATGGAACCAATATAAAATAGTTTGAGTAGAACAATAAAGTAGTAACGATATGGAACAAATAAATATGAAAGAGTTTGATTAGAATAGAAAAAATTGTACTTTCATAGTGTATTTTTTTCCAAAGAAATTTGCAATGGCCTTTTAATTTTGCTTCTTTTTTGTGATCATTTAAAGTATTTTTTTATTACTACAAGCTAGTGATTTTTGACTCTATCCTCTCATCACTTAATATCCAACTCAGCAGAGCTCTCAAGGTTAAAGATCCCATTAATAGAAAACAATCTTGTACTTGGCTTCTAATAGATCAAGGGAATCCATAAACCCATTATGTTGCAAGGGCCTTCATTGATTCTAAACTTACATGGAGATTTAAAATTTCCATTTATTATATGATAATGTTATATTTAATTCCTGATAGTCCTGGGGACATTGCTAATAGTAGATTTTTTGTGTAGAAAAGGCTTTACACAGATGTGTTATATGCTATTTAGTACTATTCCTATTTATAATGTTTTTTCTTAAGTCATTTTCTTTAGTTTAACTTGCAATAAATCCCTTGCAGTGATATGTTTCTCTATGAGAGTCAAGAGTGACCAGATTATGTGGGGAGTAGTGTAAAGAGAAAATAAACAGTTATGAAGAGAGCTAATACCAATCAAAGACAGTGGAAAGTTATCATTTTGTACACTTTCACTTTCAGTTTTCACATTTTATGATTCTCTTGGTTGGAGGATGTAAAAGTGAGTGTATCTAGTTCTACTATCACATTCATTCCAATGGGTGCCTCTATATTGGCTTGGTAAGTAGAGTTTGCAGGTCCTATATTTTTAACTGTTCTTGGAAATTGAGCAAATATGGGCTCAGTTGCATTTCTTATAATCATCATGGAAGGATAGTTAAGTTGTCGTACTCCATTTTCAAATAAATTTGAAGAGCAACTGGTAAATTCTCCTATCAAAAAACATAGAGATGTTTCATTGTACCCTTGACTACATAACATGTTGATATAAGGATTTGCATCAATTTCATACACAAGCCTTGGATTGATGGCCTTGAGGGGATTAATCTTCCCTACACCATATCGGAATTTTGCAACTTCATTGCCCTTTAATGTTGCATTTAATGTTGATGTCGTATTTTTTTTTTTTAAAGAGGGGTAAATGCTTTGACCTGGAGCTATGAACCAGTGAGGCCACAAATGAGGTACCTCATCCCCATTAGATTTGTACCTTGATGGCAAGGATAACAACTCAACAACTTAACCATCACAACATGCCACTATTGGCAATGTTGATGTCGTATTAAAAATGAAATAAGTCTTTCAATTTATGTGTCCACGGAGTAAATCAATTTATGTTTCCATGGAGTAAATAAAATAATTTTGAAGTAAAATAAATAAAAGCTCTGAAGTAAATAAGATAACTCCAAGCTTATATGTGTTCAGAATTTATAAATATATGTATTTAGTATATCTATGTCAGTAGTATTCTTTTTCATTAATTTTATTTATAGATGCATGGCTGGGGGAGCAAGTCAATGGTTTATTCTACTCATTTTCATATTTTATCTAAAGTGATTTACAGTGAACTGGATTCTCATAATTGATGCCCTAAGAAAAAATACTATGAACAAATTGAGATCTTTTAATTTGATTTAAATAACTAGTGCAGATCTTAAATGATATTGGGATGATGAAGATTGATTAAATGTTGCAAATATTGTATGGTTGGTTTGACTATAGAACTGTGTGTAATCTCATTTGCAAGATGACATGAACTATGCCAAAGATTATGTGAAATTCCTTTATCAGTAGTTTCTTTATAATTTCTTTGATGATATGAAATTCATAAATCAAAAGAATTGACTAGACTATCATAGATTATCTTCACAAATTAGTTTTAACTCCATTTGAACGTATTACCTACACAGAGGTTGTTCAACTATTAGAGAAGGTTATACTTATTTTGCAAGTAGTTATAGGCATATATTATCATTTACATTTCTTGACTTATCAAACTTAAAAAACAATAAGAACTTGAGAATTTTGTATCTATTTGCAAATAAGCAAGTCACAGATAAGAAATTTGACAACAAGGTAGAATGTGGCATTGATTTAGCATCGGACCATGAAAGGTAAGGTATACAAAGCATAAGATTCCCATATGTTTTTTTGGAATATGCTAGAATCATTGACAAAAAATATGATTATATATGCCTTATCAATTGGGTTGTCACTAACAGAGATCACACCTACTTATAGATCCTATCTCAACACTTTGTGCAAAGATTTATCTATATTCATTTCCAAACCTCATATTTCATATCTTTACTAAGAACCATAGTGTTCTTTCAAGTTTCATTAAGCATTTACATAATCGATTAGATTATTAGCAAAAGAAAATTGAGATATAATTCAAGGTGAATTACAACTAAAATCTAATAAAATTTGCTATCAAATCTCAAAGAACAAAATAGAAACAAGGAAAGAGACAAGATTTGGAATGAAATCAACTCTCAATGTTTGTATTCATTTCTTTAAACTATATACAACTCAACATTCATCTCTATCAGAAAGATAACACAATAGACCAACAACTGTACTTTTTACATTCAATTATGGAATTGATTATCAGTATGCATGTACCAACTCCAACTTTTACATAGATTCATGCAAAAAATAAAATAAAACTCAGACCCTCCTCTAGCCTTGGGAACTCGCTTACATAGTGTAATTTGCAACAAGCTTTGGGCATAGAGGGAAAAGGACAGATGTCCTTAAAAAAAAATATTTACAAAAATAAAAACTGTCATAATCAAAAAACTACATGAGAGAAGACAAAATTGATGATCTTTTGCTTTAGTAACAAAATGGATTCTTCATTGATTGCTTTGTGGTGGGGCCAATTTTTTTGTAGCAATTTCTTGTGTTGGTCTTAGAATGGTCTTGACATTCGAGTGTCAACACACTTAACCAATTCCACCATATATACCGAGTACACTATGTATGCTAAGTGAGTTATAGTAGTTGTTGAGTTAGAATCTTAACAAGTGTCGAGCAAGTAATAGATGTCGAGTAGTATACAGGTGCCGAGTCATAGTTCATGCTGAGCAATACAAAGCATAGTATGTGTCGAGTGATTCAAGAATATTTAGGTGCCGAGAAATCCAAAAATGTAACATGTGTCGAGCAATACAAGAACATTCATGTGTCGAGCACCAGTAATATAATATGTGTCGAGTAACACAGAGTTAGCATGATAGTTTGTGCCTTCACAAACTAAGATGTAAAACCATTTTTGCATGACTCACAAAGGGATAAGAAGATAATATCAATCCTTTGTATTTACGTATGATATCAACATGTAGCCAATTAGAAAATTGGAGACAACATGCAACCAATAAGTGAAATCCAATGATTTGAGCGAAAATTTGAGATTCAATATGGATCGTAGATCCATACCTAACCTTAAGTCTTCTCAATCTTTAAAAGGAGGTTGAAAACTCCATTGCAAGTGTGATAGAGAGCAGTGTATGGGGAGATTATAGCAAAATTCAATGTGAGGAGAGAAAGACTTAGAGGAATTGAGCAGCAATTTCTTATCCAGTTGATCAGAACAGATAAAGGGACAAAGGACACAAGCAGATATCAAATCTCAAAGGATCAAGATCAGAGAGAGCAGATCTAGTACCTAAACCCAATAATTGAAGATTGCACTCTATCAGGTCAAATGTTCTAGTACTTTCTTACCATTTTATTAGATCATGAAAATCCTATGTTGATAGGTTAGCTTAACAGCTAGGTGGGAAAACCTTTAGAGAAGGTGATGAAAATCCTATTGAATTAGGTGGGTTTAACAACCTATTGTAAATCCTTTAACAGGGTGACACTTCTTGTAAAGTGTTTGTAAATCCTGTAACCAGGTCACTATTGACACAGTGTAAAGCCTTTAATAGGGCAGGCCTTTAACAGGGCAGACCATTAGAAGTGGCTGAACATATTACTATGATAATTTTTGTGGGTGTCATCCCCACCCTAGTTTTACCTTCTTATTCCTAGAGGGTTTCTAGGTTACCAAATCTCTTGTGTCATGTGTTGATGCATGCTTTCATTTCATGTTTTCTTATATGTTTACATGCATATACTTTACTTTAAGTTATGTGTTAATGAGGGTTTAAAATGATAAAAACTAGGTACTTCTGATTCACCACCCCCCCCTCTCTCAGAAGTACTCTTCTCATTTGAACATTCCAACATCTTGTACATCCACTACGCTTGATGATTGATCTTGCTCTGTATGTTGTTGCTCTTAAAGTTGTGGAAACACTTGGCCTTCATGTGTCGTGTCAGGCTCTGATATCTGGATATTTATGGTGACTAATTGGTTATCTGCCAGATCATCAATTTAGGTGGCTACATCCATTATTGTAGTTAGTTGATTTGTCTCTTTATCATATTCTTGAACTTCTTTATCAAAAAAGCGTATTTATTCTACAATAGTTGTCATTTCCATAGTTGTTTCCTCATATAACATTTGTAATAGTTGCATTTTTGGAGAGTAGTTTGCCATCCACCTGTTGAAATGTGTGTCATCTGGCCAATTATAATTCAATATTTCTTTCTCCATTCTCAAAACAACCTTTCCCAATTCCTTTACTTCATCAAAATCTTGCTTGAAAGAATTAAAAAATATTTGTACTTGCACAATTTCCTTAGTGGTCCTTGCAAAACAAATATAATTCTCATTATTTACTACTTTATTTAGCCTTATGCTCATTAATTCCTACAATCCATTGGCCTATTCTTCTTTATCCTTTATTTTACCTATGCCTTTGAATGCATGGGGAAAGAGATCAAAAATTTTGCTAAGATATATTGAGAAGCAGATATTCATTCTCCTTCACAAAAAATCCCTCTTGTAATCAAAATTTAATAAATCATTGGCCTGATCAAAAGTCTTTTCTATTTGATCATCAAAGTGGTCAATATTAGAGCAACACAGGGATGTGAAAGCATCATCTTTGCTATTCCACTTGTTGTAAATTGGCCTCAAGATGGCTTCACTATTATTCATTTCATTCTCTATCTCCACCAATCTTGACAATTCTAAGTAGAATAGAGGCCAACCTAATCTATCTACTAAGAACAAAACTATATCCCTAACTATGTCCTCATGTTGGATACTTAGTTGAACATGTAATGACCATATCTTAGCGTTATCCTCATTTAGCTCATCACCTGTGTATAACTCTAGTTGTTGAGGCATGCTTGGGATCTCTACATTGGGCATAGTATTAAATGATGGCACAGGTGGGAGGACCAGCTACAATTTTGAGTTGTCTAGACTGCCTGCCTACTTTTCTCTTTCCAAATTACTTCTCCATAATGGCAGCTTTATTCTCCAACTAGGAAATTATTTTTCCCCTTTCATCGTATGCCTCCAATACCTTTTCAAACTTTTCATTTAATTCTAAGAACTTTTTCTTATCCTTAGCAACAACCCCAAAATCAGCTACCTCTTTATTCATCAAAGCAACCTTTTCATTATCTACCTCTTCTACTCTATATACCGTGAGACGAATTGTATGCTCAAAGTCTAAGACCTCCTAAATTTTGGCCTTTTCTCTCTTTTGGATGGACCACATGACTAAATCTTTATGGTCATCACCATATTTAGCCCCTTTATGGGCTTGCACCACTCCATCCTCAGTCCTAAACTTAGTCTCTTTATTTTCTCATTGCATCAAAGATCATTGAATTAGAAATGTCCCATTTACGCAGTATTAGGATTCCCAAGTCTTTCAACAATTTTCTTCCCCCTACAGGGGTTATTTGACTGAATTCCTCCACGAGGTTAGCCTTAACCTCCTCTTCAATCTCAGAGTCTTGTCTAGTAGGTTTCTCTTCCTTTATTTGTTTGCATTTAGCTTCAAAATTTTCTATATTATTTCTCCACAAAATTTGGATGAAAGCCCTAGACTTGACAAAATCTTCATTCTCCAAAAGCTTCCTAGTTTCTTGCTCCACAATAGGATCAATTTCTTTCCTTCTGAAATCCTCTATAGTGAGGGCTAATAATGGCATGGAAGGCTTTGTAAGTGCTCTTTCTTTTACTTACGTTGTAGTTATCACAATATCCCCTTGACCTCCTATCTATTTCAAGTGCTCCCTCAAGGAGTCATCTTCATCTATGTGAATGGGGGTGTGAGGGGGAGTACTCCTCAGCTCTTGAAGAAGATCCTTTTTTCTAATTTCTACCTTTAGCAACAGTTGTTGTAGGAGGACTCTTTGAGAGTTGTCTCTTATAGACAGGCATAGATTGTACATTTACATTTCTTGCCACAACATACCGGGCTTTCTTTTTAATGTATATTGACTAGGGCTTATGATGGCTCTGCTTGCCAATCTCTTTCTCTATTTCAATAGCCTATCCTGGATGGGCTTGAATCAAAATTGCATTATTTTTGTTTAGGGTTTGCATGAACCTAGAAAAATTGTCCATTAGTTTATTTATCTTATCTCCCCAATAATTTGTATCAGCCAAGGATCATATTTTTTATCTAGAGCATTAACAAATTCAAGAACTCTATTATAAACTTTCCATTTCTCTTTCCTAATTTCTTACTCTTGCAATGAAAATTTGTTCCTAATTATATATTTAGGAAAATAGACAAAATATTCATAAGATTTAGCCTTAGTCCTATCCTTGAACATATCATAAAATTCCTCAAGATCAATAAAATGTGGGTGGGATTGCGCCATTTGATATCTTTCCAAAAATTTACCCAAATGCTTCCATCCCCCCTTAGTAATTACAAAATTATGGATTACGGTGAAGTTGGGGAAAATTGTATCTCTTGATTTGCCAGCTAGCTCTTTTCTTCTAATCCCCATATCTACCATAAGAACTCTCCAATTCCAATCTTCAATGGCACTTGCTAAGGTAGGACATGGTGTTTCCCTTGGAAATCATATATTCTAAAAATAGTGGACATAGAATATGGGATGATGTCTCCCAAGTTGTGGGCTAATTTTAGTCCCTTGGCATGATCCTTGGGCCTGATCAATTCTAACAAGAGTTGAGGTATTCTAGGATTGTTTCCAATTAATAGAATTCTTAACTTAGAGGCAAAATATCTATCAAACCTTACAAAACTAGCATCATTGACCTCCCAAGTCATATTAGCACTCGATAGCTGGACAAGTAGCTTCTCCCCATCCTTCTCCAATTCCAACTTTATCTCCTTGGAGAAAATAGAAACCCCTTTGTACAAACACATGTATATCAGCATATAGTACCAACATAAGGGCTTCTCAACTTTTTCTTTGCTTATACCAATCAATCCATTGTGGATTTCCTTTGCTAAATATGAAGCAAAATCAAAAATGGATCTCATACCATACTACAAGATCTAAGCAATGATGAAGACTATGGATCCTTGGATATGAATCCTACTCATCCATCCCAAAAATTTTGTAGAGAGAAAAATATAGTGCATGTTCCCTTAGGTTAAAATAATTCTTCAATAACAATTCTGGGGTGTTTATTGTTACCAATGGCAAATGCCCTATTTTCACAAGATACTCTTACAATGGCCCTCTCTACAAATATACCCTCTAAGCATCATACCTCATCTCTAGGTCATCTACATCAATTTTTTCATGTAGCACATGATTAGGGTTTATTCTAAAAACCTCCCTAATCACCTCAGGTGTTACCCTAAAGAGGTTATCTCCAACATGATTCTTTAGCAACCTCAGCACTGGACCATATCTTTTGGTTATCATTGTCAATAGATCACTGTCAAAGAAGATGCCAAGAATAATCAGTTTTCCAATGTCAAACTGCCAGACATTGCTTAAATGAGTTTCATGTTTCCTTTCAAATTACCATTTTTTGAACAAATCCAAATGCCAAGTAGATGTCTTAGCATCTCTTAACTAGTTTTTTTTATCATAAAAACCCTCACTAACTAGTAATCTAGAATTTTTAGGGACTAATTATTTTCCCTTAGTTACTTCATCAATAGAAAGAGGCAATGGTTCCATAAAATCATCATGTACATTCCTGTGTTGGTAATCTACTTTCCCCGAGAAATCCCTTCATCGAGGTATCTTATCTATCTAATACAATTTAGACTACAATTTCCAAATGATCAATGGTTTCAAGTACTTACCCACAAATTCTAGCTGAATAATATGTCAGCAACAATTCTCTATTCAAAGTAAATCACAATGTGAGCTCAGGTTTTTCTACACGTGAATTCTCTTTCACTTGGTGCTTGATAATGAACTAAATTGTAAGTTTTATGCAAATTATCTTCACACAAACTCGAATTGATCAGCATTAATGTTCTAACAATCAAATTCTATGATGCACCAAAATTTTGAAATTTAGTCATTGATCTGGATTAGATGGTCCCATTTTAAACTTTGGTATTTGTGTTACCTTTTTGGTAAGTTGGACAGATGTCATCATGTCACTTTCTCACTTTAGATAAAGTTTGAGTACCTTCAAGAAGTGAGAAAGTGACAATCGTTGATCTTTATTTAATCAACAATCAAAGAAAATCTTGGCTATCATTGCATTTCCTTTAGAATTTGGGTCCACTAAGACACATGTCACTTTGTCACTTTCTCACTTTAGTTAAACATCATGCACCTTAATTTTACAAGAAAGCGACAATCATAAATATATATTTAATGAACAATCAAGAAATCTGCTCACGGTTGTATGCAAAGTGTGGCCCACATAGATACGTGTAGAATGCTCACATTCTCACTTTGGGTAATTATTGAGCAATTAAAAAGTGTGAGAATGTGATGCCCATTGATCATCTGATGATCTGACTACTAAAGAAAAACAATACCTTTCTCCATACCCTGTGCTCATAGAAAATTAGAGCACACCACTTGGAACCTCATAATGACAGTATCCTTTTTCAACTCATAACATGGTTTGGCCCTACCATCTCCATGTGTCATTGTGTCAGAACATTGCTTTCGTTAAAATTCAATCACTTCTATTTTGTGAAGATGTGATAGCCATTGATCAAACTAGATGTGACGGCTTCAAAAAATAAAAATCCTTTATTACAGTTAATGACCTCGACCAACCAAAATATGTCTTTTGGACAACTACGCTAACTCATTCTTTTTGCGGCCCACAACTTAGTCTAGTCCCACAATTCCCACGTGGTTGTATGTCACTTTCTCGCTTTGGCTTTGGCTAAAGCTCGACCACTTCAAAATAGGGAAAAAAAATAGTAAATCATGTTTTAAAAAAACTCAAAACTTTATGTGTACCTCTAGAGGAGAGAATCTTCTTCAAGAATATGTAACTTGTTTACAAAAATATGTAGGGAATTATCAATTTTGAATAAGTTTGACTTTGAACACTTTTTTTTTTAAATATTGAAAATCAAATTATTATTTTTCCACTAGATATAGATGTCAGCTATAACATTTTACAAAATCAAAGCAAAATATAATCATTTGCATTTATTTGTTTGGTGAGGCCAAAACTCTATATTTTTAGCAATTGTTTAAAATGGACATTTTAAAAAAAATGAAAAAAATCTTTCTCAATTTTAAAAACAATATTTATACACATAAACTTATCCAATTTTACACATTTTATTACTTTACATCATCTTCAAATTCTAAACACAAATGCCTCTTATGTCATTAAAGTTGAATAGTTTAAGTTTTGAGATCTTTTTTCTTTATTAAATGTGACATAAGTTTGTGCTTTTACTCTTTGAAGGATTTAAAGGCTTCAAAAACTTCAATTGACTAGAGCTTTTTAAAGTTGGCTCTGTAGAGTAGTTCATGTCATTTCCTAAATAGAGCCATAATAGCCTATTTGGTCAACTGACAATGATTTTATGGTCTCTAAAAGTTGCGCTACTTGAAATTGAAGAAAATAAAATGTTAGAATATTTAGAATAACTAAGAGTTGGGGTGAATCAATTTTCTAAGGTCCAGATGTACCAATTGGACAAACAAACAATTAAACAACTTTAGATCTTATCATTCCACAACTTGGATTCGTAAACTTTCAGTAACATTAGCTAGATGTCCATTATTCTAAAATAAAAAACTTGGAGAATGTAAATATCAATCAGTAAAACACCATAATAACTTCCACACAAGTTTGACACTAGGATTTAATCTGGAAACCCAATTTGGAAAAAACCACCAACAACATGTTACTAATTTTCACTCATTTGAAGTGAGCTCTATTAGGAGCTAACCCTATTGAAGGTTACAAAACACACTGTTAAATGTGACCTTGTTAAAGGATTTATTCATCTTGTTAGGAGTGGCCTTGTTAGAGGATTGTAGAACATTCCATTAGAATGTCACCCTATAAAAGAATTTACATATAAATGTTAGGTCACTATGACTGTTAGGTCAACCTTGATTAAATGATTTCAAATATTGCTTACAATGGTTACAAAGCAACATTAGGGTTTTGATCTATTAAGTACAACTCACTTTGCATGTACAGATCTTTGTTCATCATGTATTGGTTCATTGTCTGGCCTCTATTGCCATTTTGTCTCTGATTCTCTTAGAAACCCTTCAATCAATCACTCTCCTTCTTAACTCTTCTCAGCATTCTTCTTAGATTTGTTAGTCATTAACATCAGTGACTACTCCAACTCTCTAGAACTCTTTCACACATGTGCACACATAGACACTCTATAGGTTAGGCATTGTACCTCCTTAAATAGGCAATTTTGATCTTTTATCTCTTAAACACCACCGTAGATCTTAGGATTTAGGATTAGATCCATCAAATATAATGTATTTGATCAACACCATTCTGTTTATATGTCCATTTGTAGAAACTATCCCTTGGGTCATTTACCTTATCCTCTTCTAATATTAAATTATCTAACTCATAAATCCTTATCTTCAACACGCTTTTTGTATCCCAAGAAATCAACTTAGTCAGTTGGAAATTACAATTTCTCATAAATAGTTAAAATGTTGTTCCTCAACCAACACTGTGTTCTGACACTCAGTCATCACTGGGTTACTCAATCGCTATTAAATTTCTCGCTCACTACATACACTCACTCAGTCGATACCGATACTCGATCAACACAAATTTTTCTTAGCACTTACCGTGGCTCAATTGACTCTAGCATCACTTGGCATGTACTTCAAAATTATTTAGTCTTCTGCTCTGTTGCTCAGTCAAACCTATGCAGTTGTTCTGTCTTTGATCACATCTTTAGAGCTTTAGTATTACTATCTTCTCCACTTGTAGCATGATTTAAATAATCAATTTATCTTGTCAAAGTCCAACTAATCAAATGTCCATTTGTAATTTCTTCTTCATAACTCAAACTATCCTCTAGATGCTTTTGTTATGAAAAACTTCTCAAATCCTCTTCATCAATGAAATAGATATGTCACTTAGATCAGGTAGAAAACTATATCACCAATAGGTTTGACATCAATGACAACATAACAATTGTTCCAATTGTAGTTTCCAACAATCTCCCTCTTTGGAATTGATGGAAACACCTATAGAAACTTCTAGAATACTTATAGTTACTATACAATCCAAAACTTGTACTAACTTGAGAAACACTCTCAATGTATCAAACCTTCATTCTTAGTTTCATTCATATTCATATCTCTAGAAACACCTCTAGTAAATTTTGTTAACTCCCTCTAGGTAATCTCTCCCTCTTACTTAAGTATCTCTGCCAGCTTCCATTATCTCCCTCTTTCATTGTGATCTTCTCTTAACTAATATTTCTCTTAGCTAGATAACCTCTCTAATAATCTATCCCTCATGTTGATCACAACTATTCATGGATGCTTTCAGCCCCTCAGAACCAAATGATAACAAGCCTATCATAGAGAAACTTGACACCATTTTGGACAAGATCAAAGATGAAGACCTAGACTCCAATGTCAAATTACTTGAATGGTCCGAAATTTTATTCCATACAAAGATACTGGAAAAGATATCAAGTGCTATTGCACTTAGACAGGTTGACTTAGCAACCAAAATGGAAAATGTTATGATAGTGTTAGACATTATCTTCTCTCTATACACCAAATTATGCAATGTGGATAATTTCACACGAGACAAGGAGGGATTTTGACCAACTACGAGGAGATCTACAGAACATAGGTAACACTTTAAATTTATCTCCTCGTCAAAGTCGAGCATTTCCAGAGGCTACTAACCACTCAAGGTAGGCTTGTTGAGCTGTAAGCACAAGATGCTAATATTTGGTCTACCTTGATTAGTATCCACTCCATGTTGACTTCACAAATAGAGGTGTTGTATAAGGAACTAGCCTATGCAGAGACATTGATGAAGAAAGATTCACATCTTTCAACTCATGATGACTTAGTTGATCTTGCTACCCAGCTAGATATTTAGTATCAATCACTAGAGGTAGCTTGCAACAACTGGGATGCAGCAGTAATGATACTCATGGAATTACATAAGCCATTTTTGGATAAACAGACTCTAAGTGTACAACCCAAATGACATAAGTGTCAAAAAAGGGGGAATATAGAATTTTATCTACTTAGCAAGAGTATGAGAGCAGATTCAGAAACAAAAGTCGGGTATTTACTCATGGGGAGTAGTGGAGTACCAAGGTATGACAAATTAGTCATCCAGTTTGCAGAATTTTAAAGTTTTAAAATTTTAAATATGAGCCGAGTAATGTAGTATATATTGTTTGGATTATGCATAAATAAGAATGCATATGCCGTGGAAAAGTGTTTTTACCACTCATTTCAAAGGGGGAGATTGTTAATCTCATATTGTTTTGACAAAGTAGTGACAAAACACTTAGTCATTCTCTATCAATATTATAATGCAATCCAAGTGGTCAAAGCAAACCGAGTGATCAAAGCATGTCATGTGTAAGTTACCAGACAATACATGTCAAGCAATATACCTAGTTAGTGTTGAGCACTAGTATATGTAAAAGAATCACTCATGCGTCAAGAAGTCTATACATTTAGAGTGATTCAGGTGTCGAGTAAATAGAGATTGTCGATTATTTAGAATCTAAGTTATAAGATAATGAGCACAATGTATGTCGAGCATCAAAGTCTTTGGATACCGAGTGAATATTTTTTGACATAGTTGTTTGTAATAACACAAACTTCTATGTAAACTATTTTTGGGTTGACATTATCATATTTTACGATTCTAAGAGATAAGTATAGAGATATATCATGAATTCCTATGCAATACATACAACCAATCAAATCAAGGGATGAATTGAGTGGTAATATGGATCAACCATGGTCATTGATTCCTACCTAACCCATTCCACCTATGTTTATTTAACAAGAAAAACTGTAAAGAGTTTGTGATAGTGAAAGGAAACAAATGTTAAATGTAGAGAGAGCATTCATGGTGGCTATGGAGGTTATGACAGTGTTCTGAATTGCAAAATTTGTTAAAGAGAATAGAGAAAAGAACAGAGAGGACAAAGGAGACATATCTGATCAGAAGGATCGAGGATTTATCAACAAAGAGAAGATTTGACATCTAGCAACAGTCTGCTAACAGAAGGATCATGGTGCTAAATCATTCTAACAGGTGATATATAGAAAATCTCCTAACAGAGTATTCTTAACAAGCTTGTGTAAATCTCTTAATTGAGTATTGGCTTTATTGTAAGTTTAACTCCTCTAACAAGGTGAGACCTAATAGTCTTTGTAAGCCTTTAATAGGGTAGATCATAGTTTATGGTCAAACTCATTGTAACCATAATTGCCTACACATTACAGATGTAGTAGTGAAGATTTGTGGGTGTCATCCCCACCCAGTTTTACCTTCTCATTGGAGGGTTTATGGGTAACCAAATTTATTGTGTCGTGTTATTTTTTTCATGCTATGGCTGAAAATATGTAGCTACCTATTCCAGTTTATATGCTAAATTATGAGATGGATTTGTGGTGAATATTTTATGGGTTAAGTTTTAAAGTGGTCCCATGAACAAATTGTCCCACTCATTCTTGAATTCAAATTTTGTGTTTCATGCTTGCTTCATTCACAGAAGACCTATGAACCCTCCTCCTAGGGTCTAGACTTGTAGGCTTATCAGTCTTTTTTTAAACCAATGACGGCCTCTTGTCCTTGCCTATTTGCTATTTTTTCTCTCACCTTCTATCACATTGATTATGACTTATCGCATTGATGACTTGGATTAGTTGTTCTCCATATCTGACTTCCTATGCCAACATGGGTGTGCTAGAGTGTATACTAGTGTGTCACATGACCGATAACTATAGGTTTCCTTCTCCTTCTTCTTTTTCTGACCAGTTGTCACACATTTTTCCAATCAGATACTTTTGGCCATCAATGACAACACATAATATTTCTTCATTCTTCATGCAAAAGATGCATGTGGGGTCAACATTGTATTGTGTGGAAGCCTCATCTGTCGCTACCATATGCTATTGAAATCTAAACCTCTAAGGTTTTCTAGTGGTGGGGGATTAAGGTTGAAGAAATAATGGAAAAATGTGAGAAATGCAATAGATGGAATCATGTCCCATGACCAAATTGTCCCACTCATTCTTGAATTCAAATTTTGTGTTTCATGCTTGCTTCATTCACAGAAGACCTATGAACCCTCCTCCTAGGGTCTAGACTTGTAGGCTTATCAGTCTTTTTTTAAACCAATGACGGCCTCTTGTCCTTGCCTATTTGCTATTTTTTCTCTCACCTTCTATCACATTGATTATGACTTATCGCATTGATGACTTGGATTAGTTGTTCTCCATATCTGACTTCCTATGCCAACATGGGTGTGCTAGAGTGTATACCAGTGTGTCACATGACCGATAACTATAGGTTTCCTTCTCCTCCTTCTTTTTCTGACCAGTTGTCACACATTTTTCCAATCAAATACTTTTGGCCATCAATGACAACACATAATATTTCTTCATTCTTCATGCAAAAGATGCATGTGGGGTCAACATTGTATTGTGTGGAAGCCTCATCTGTCGCTACCATATGCTATTGAAATCTAAACCTCTAAGGTTTTCTAGTGGTGGGGGATTAAGGTTGAAGAAATAATGGAAAAATGTGAGAAATGCAATAGATGGAATCATGTAAAGGAAGTGTGCAATGCGTAGGATAAGGGAAAAGAAAGAGAATATTTTTTAAGGGAAACTCTCCTTACTAGAGCTTTTCATGACAAAGAATCCAAGGATAGAAGGGTGAGATTGGTTGAGGAAGTCTTGGACTATTTAGGAGTGGCTACAGGTCAAAAATATTACGCTAAGATAAAGGGTCAAGAGGGTAATGAGAAAGGAGTAACAATTTTATTAAACAAGAAAAATATTGTGGAAGCTAACAACCTGGCTACTATCAAGAATCCTCAAGAGTCGGAGGTGCACACAAATGAGAAGATCTCTTCAGAGGGATTCAAAAAGGATGTTGAACCCATTGTGGTATGTGTTACAAACTTGGAGACTACAGAGGTTGTACCAACATAGAACATGAAGATTCATGGTTAGGAATGGGATGTAGAGAAGACAAGTGGGTCATAATATTGTTAGGTGGAGGAAAATATGGATAAGAGATCAAGCGGTCAAGTCAACAAATTTGGTGGGGTAGTTGTCAGTAAGCAATATTGAAGAGACTTGGGTTGTGAGTCTAGAAGAAAATAAGGTAGGAGAAGTTATATTCAATGATATTTAGATTTCACTACCTAGGGTAGACGTAGTATAGGAAATGTGTTATAAGGATAACATATTGGCATCTGACTATGATGGAGCAAATGGATTGACAGAGGAGTCTATTCATGAAGAAATTGTTTTATCTCCTAGGTCGCTCCAAAAGGAGTTTTTTGGTAGCTCAAAAAGAACCAATGGAGGCAAGTAAAAAAGAGGGAAAATCCATACAAAAATTGTTGGAAGAAGCAAGCAACATGAAAGGATAGTGAAATTTGAGATTTGGGGTGGGAATTTTCCCTCCCAAGGAGAAATGAGTCTCCAAACATGGAATGCTAGGGGTTACAATGCCCCTGACAAAAGATGTTTGATCAAATGATGTTTTGATCAGACAAAGTCAGATATAATGTGCTTACAGGAAAAAAAAAAGAGTAAAGAGGTAGCTAGAATAATTCTAGGGGTTAGGCTCGGGTGCTCTAGATGTTTTATTGATTCTATGGGGGCTTCGGGGGGTCTGGCTTTCTATAAAATCCAAGAAATATCAAGCCGGAATTAGTTGATCAAGGGATGAATTGGATAATGATCAAATCTCATCTTTTTGTTTAGAATGTGAGTTTCTTTCTAATTAATTATATGGTCCAATGAGAATTGAGGATAAGAGGGATTTATGGAGCAAGCTTTGATGTGTAATCGCAAACATTCAGTAAGAAAGTGTGATTTTGGCTAGTGATTTCAATGCAATACTAGAGATTGTAGATAAGAGAGGAGGTGTAGGTAGAATGGGTAGAGTGCAAAGGGACTTTGAACATTTTATGGTAGATAATGGGCTTTGGGAGATCAGACCAAAGAATGGCAAGTATACTTGGACAAATCGCAAAGCAGGATTCTCAAGAATAGTAGAGAGATTGCATCATTTTTTTGTAGGGGAGAGATTGGGCGTGACTGCAAGCTATGTTCGAGGCAGAAATTCTTCCTCTTTCAGCTTCAAATCACTACCCTATAGTAGCTAAGATAGTTAAAGATGGCACGCCAAGCATAAATTAGTTTAAGTTTGAACAAATATGGTTAAGGGAGGAAGGTTTCTATGAGATGGTTATGGATTGGTGGATCTCGGCCCCTCAGTGGAAGAAAAAAAGAGTTTCAAGTTCTTCAAGAAGTTGCAACATATTAAGAAGCTCTTATAGATTTGGAATATGAATCATTTTAAGAATATTTTTATGGAGAAAGAGATTATTGAGGGCCAACTTTTGGTGCTGAATAACAATTTTATTGAATAAGGTATGGATGTGTTTGACTTCAAAATAAACAAGGATCTAAAGAGCAAGTATGGAGAGTTTTTGATGTAATGGCCCATCCGGAGATCATTGGAGAAAGTAGATCATTTTCTACTCAATTGTAAATTCTCAAGACAATGTTGGGTGTCGTGCTAAGAAAATTAGGGTGGGTAGGTCCACTTCCATGTAGGTTTCAAGAATGGCTAGAATCTTGGATAGATATTAGAGGTTCTTCAGCATTTGCAACAATTTGGGTGATGGTGTCCTTAACAATGGCAAGGGAGATTTCAAATGAGAGAAATCAAAAAAAAAAAATCAAGAAAAGGAACAAGGTTGGGATCAGTTCTTGCAAAGACTAAAAAAGAGCAATTTCAAAATTGGTGAGCAATGCAATTGCACAGGTAAATGTTTCAAAAACTCCTTTCACAAGGAATGATTCTCATGTTCAATTTAATTAGCCCTTGATTTAGTTCAGACCCATTCAAGGGCCTCTCAAAAGTTGATCCTTCCTTAAGGCATAAAGAAAGTATAAAAATCTAGGAAAGATTGGAGAAGGTTGGGTCAAAGCGTAATTTAATGATGTGTCTAAAGGTAACCTGAAGAAAAGTGTGTGCAAGAAAATTCACCTTCATATGGATTTAGAAAATGTAATTAATGGGATTGTGAAAGGTAAAATGGAGACATCTTTTTTAGACAAACACATTAGATGCGTTATAATATTGTTGGAGTCATTTGAAGTCTATAATGTTTCTAATACACTATGCAAAGGGAACACATTTGCTGACAAGATTGCCAATGTGGAAGTCAATTTGAATAGAAAATCAAAGTTGGTGGAAGATTTTAATAATCCAACTCTGTAACCCACTTTTTTTTTTTGGGCTGATTTAGTAATGATGGTACAACAGAGAGAAATTGAATGGAGAAATAGCAATGAGTGGTGTTAAGTGAAAGGATCTCTACGAATTTACTAAGCAATGTTGTTTATTTCTGTGTGTTCCAAATGTAAAATTGAAGATTATATAGATATCTATAGAAGAGACAGGACGTGTCTCTATGGTAATAAATTACTCAATCATTAATTAGACTATATATATATAAGGTCATCACCTTTCATGACATAATCCACATATTCAAAATAGCAACCACCATGAACTACGTCAGAGGGTGGAACAAGGGATTTCACCTCAACTTCTCTCTCATAGAGAAGAATGCATTACAACTTAGAACTTCTCCCTCACAGAGAAGATATCATTCACAAGGGATTGCACCTCAAAACTGAACAATGATCCTAGTAAGTCAGGTCCTATAGTTACTCCCTTAGAGGCTCTCTTCATCCAAGAATGATTGTCAAACTCCCTCTGAATCTAATATCAATCTTCCAATTTTCTGATGATAAGTCATTACTTCCTCATGATGTACACAAGAGTAGGCCCATCAAAATCATGCAATCACACACATGTATTTCTAGACTCCTAAGTATCAATCTTCTAAGCACATGTGTTGCCTTTGAAGAAGTGTCATACTCCCTCTTAATGTAGAAGAATACTCATAATCTCAATCATCAAGAGTATTTGTTTCAAGAACCTCACTTTCATAAGATTGAGTCTGCACAATATTTGGTAGCATGTGTAAGGTACCAACCTTGTAATTTTGCAAAAACATCCTCGGACATAAGGAAAAATATCAAGGCAAATAATTCGAATAGTATGTAGAGAACTGCGAGAGAGAGAGAGAGAGAGAGAGAGAGAGAGAGAGAGCGATAAGTAGATAAATGTAAAAGACAAGAATACTTATCTGCACATGAGGGTCCATAAACATTTGAGAATGGGGACATCTCCTTTCTAAAGATCATTCAAGTGGAAATAGAACATTTGTTATAATATTATTTCATGATATTGCGCTTGGCTCTATTATATATGATCACCTAGTATACTTAGTCACTCCTCCATCTTGTATTCCCTCCATAAAATTCTAGTATCCAATACTATCTATCTTCCATGTTCCTACGATCTCAATGATATTCGTTAATATTAATGCTAACCCTCTAAAACAGCAGTTCAAAATGTCAGTTGTTTGATAGCACCTTCGGTAGATGCAGAAAGCCCTGAAGACGATGTTGAAGCTGAAGAGGAGACTAAAAATGTTTCATCACAATAGCTAAGACTGGTTGTCACATGTCTTTCCGCTTAACCAAACGTCATTTTTTACAATTACTCATTTTCAATTCTCGTTATTATAATCATGTGTTCCCTTACGTGGAGGATAAAACCATGACAGTGTACTGGTGCAAAACGTGAGATGCAATGATTCGCGCCTTTGATTACCATACGCTATTAGGTCTAATATCTGGAGCGTAGAGGTTCTTAATACTTGTTAACATTAGATGTATCACTACTTCCTAACTCTTTCCGCCTCGGTGATGATTAACCTCTCCATATCCACTAAGAGTTTGAATGATAGTGTTGGCAGATGTTCTGGTTGTTCTTACTGTTTAATCTTCATTTTTCCTTGTCTCTTCTTTTGTCGGACTCAATTGCACAACTCCTTGAGGAAGAGGATCTTCTTGGAGTATATCTACTAGCTTCATTATTTTTGGGTTTGATACAAGATGTTATGTAATTGTTGAAATCCCAATTTCTGATCCTAGTGCACATGTTGATTCTATAGTTAACATTTGCAACTTGCTTTGGTACCATGTTAAGTGAAAGGATCTCTGAAAATGTACTAAGTACTATTGTTGATTTTTGTGTTCCAAATGCAGAATTGAAAGTTAAATAAATATCCATAGAAGAGACATCTCTCATGAATAGACGTCTCTATGGTAATAAATTAATCAATCATTAATTAAACAATATGAATATATATATATATATATATATATGAGAGTTTGTCTAATTCATGGTTGACGAATAAACATTTTTTTTTAAAATAGTCTCTGCATCAATTCAATCCAACTCAAGCTACAACATTAACAAGGGGCAAGTGAGAAGCTTGGCCAACAAGGAACAATAGGGAGATGAAGGATTGAGGCATTCAATGCTTGGAATGTTGTGCCCACGAGACTTTCTAGATGTAGTAGACTTTAAATTTGCCTTGCCCAACACAACACATCATAATCGGTAATTGAAGCTACAGATGCAAAGTTTAGCTATGGAGATGACTTTCTATTTGTCGTCCCCTAATAAGAAATAGACACCTGGTTTTAGACACGAAATTAAGATGCAAAAGCTGGCCCAGGTGTTTACGATTGAGGAGTTTTCTTCGCATTTTGTGTAAACAAGTAATTTATCAATGGAGACTTCTGTTCATGAGAGATTTGGCAGAGATGTGTTGAACCTGAATGGAAACTTGTGGTGATGAGGTTAATGGAATTGTGTTGAACCTGAATGGAAACTTGTGATGATACAATGGTTGGATATGGCAGAGATGTATGCGGGTTTTTGTACAGCAGAAGAGTGTTGGTGGTGCATTGAGGGAGTGATGGATGATTTATAGCCTTTTGTTGTTCTCGATACCTCAACCCCATTGTGCAGAGGGTGGGTGAAGCTAGGACAGCATGGATGGAATTGTTGTTTATAGACAAGTCGAAGGCAAATCAACAACGATTGGCAGAGGAAAGGAGGCGAAACGTGAAGCATACAGCAAGCAAAATTTGGGAGCAAGAAGCAAGGGAGTTTGCCCCAAGAGGTGTCGTGACCAATACTAGGGAGAAAGAAGAGCAAGGTGTTCACAATTGGCAGGGTATTGATGAATGAAACCAAAAACATGTTGAAGAAATGGTGGCTTAACGAGTAAAGTCTGCGTCTGGGATGCTTGTCTAATGTGTGCACTTTTTCTGTAGTAAGGCTATTGTTTTTGGTCTTGTCTAATGTGTAGTATCAGGGGTAAGGAGTATAGGAGGCTACAATGCTTTTTGGAATTTAAAGGAAAATCCAGCCTTTTAAGGTATTTCTGGAAAAATGTAAATGTTTTCAATATATAAATAGCATTTTTGAAAAAATGTAAATGTTTTCAATATATATATATATATATATATATATATATATATATATATATATATATATATATATATATATATATATATATATATATACGTACATATACATATACATATATATACATGCATATTGAATCTGAATCTAAAATCCTAACATAAGACCTGTCTAACTTGAAAACGAAATTGCCAATTGTGCGCCAGAAGTACATCATCAAATTCATGAGTTTTGTGCAAAAGAAATAGGCATCTTAGAGAAAACATCCTGAAAATCAAAAGCGACCCTATAAGGTTTTTCAACTCTCAAGTGAAATCTTATTAAATAACAACCCCTGGAGTGTGGAGGATAGTTCTAGCCACATCAAGGCAGCTAACAAGGGGAAAATGTTGGACCCCAAACAACTAAAATTTATTATTGACCATATTGTGATGGAGCCACCCGTCAACTTAGAAGATCCATTATTTGAAGGGAAGATTGAGGTAATCAAAGCCTTAAACTTATATGTTCCCAAGCCCAACTAAATAGACACCACCTTGAGAAGCCGAAAAAAAAAAATCATACCGTAAGCCTCAAAGATGCTCACGAACTAGCACTGGGAAGTCTTCACGACACAGTAAATAATATTATACAATCCTTCTGATCCCATGTCCAAGGAGAGATGAAGCACAAGTCAATAGCTCTACTCTCGAAGTGAGGGATGAAGCCTTTGGAAAATGATTGGCAATATCATGTTTTAATCATTTAAATTCAAGGTCAAATATTAACACTTAAATTCCTTTGGAAAAATTTCAAGGTCAAATATTAGCACTTATATTCCTCTAGAGAAATTGAACCCTATGGAAGAGGATTTTAAAAAGAGAAAATAGAATGCTTGGCCCAAGACCTTTGACTCTAGTTTTGAGGAGAAAGTAACTAAGAACAACCTTACAAAATACCAAAACACTTTGATAAGATTCCTACAAAATGTAGGAGGTGATGAGAGCTATAATTCACAGGTAAAACATACCTTAAAGTTACACGCTTGCAGGAGGTTAATGTTGTTAATTACTATGCAGAGAATGTCTTCAAATCGACTAGAATGCTTAGATGTTTATATTAGATCATGACAGGGGGAAAGATGGAATAGTGCTCCTTGTTCACCCTAAATAGAGCAATAATATTATCCAATGGGAGTTTTCTCCTCCATGTACCGAGGTAGTCTGGATTATCTCAAGTGTTGGTTCTAAGACCTTGAGGGTTTTTCCTTGTATGCTTCAAACGAATAGAGAGAAATAGCATGTTTGTGCAACTGGATGTCAAATAATCTTCCTAGGATCCCATGGTTTTGTGCAAAGGACTTGAGCATGGCATAAGTGAACATGACAAAAAGGGGTTTTATCATAGTGCTCTCTAAGGATGCCTAGTATTCAAAGATCTTGAGACTAAAAAAAGGATTTTACCATGGTGCTCTCTGAGGATGCCTATACTATTTAAGACCTTATGTCTAACAGCAGTCTCTCTTGTAACAATGTCGTACATGTATGATACGCCTACTGCGTAGGAAAACTTATTCTATGATACTTAATGGACTGGAGACATGTATTTAATTGGACTGACCACAGTAGTCCCATTAACGTTTTCACATTTGTCAACACATTGCAGAATTAAAAAAGCCTATTTTTGTTGGTTGTTTATTTTAAGAAAGCTTGTAATGTTGCACGGGCATGGTCTCCCTCCAATAACTTATTAATTTCATAACTTATTTTTGTGCTTTTAGTTTTTCAATGGCATTAGATTATCATGTGCCCCCAACAGCAAAAAGAGGCACTTTATTAGCTTCTATATTCATTTTCCTTGCTGTCATGTTTCAAGTCTCGGAAAGAACGGAGATATCTAAAGGGCCAATTCATGGTATTGTTGAAAGACGGCATCACAATGGCATACAGAAAAGAGATTAAATCAGCTCCATCTTACCCCCTAGCAAAAGCAATCTTAACACAGAGGAACTCCTCAAATTAGTAAATGGAAGAAAATAAATTTACCACACCTGGTCGTAATGAAAAAATGTAAAAGCAAAAAGTAGCAAGCCAGTTTCAACCTACTGAGATAGATCCAAATCTGATGGTTGCAACCCTACTGAGATAGATCCTAATTTCATTTTCTACCCTCTTGTGGCATAAGAATGTGATAAAACTCAATACAAATAACATCTTACCTCTTTTTCTACCCTCTCGTGGCATATGAAAGTGATAAAACTCAATAGAAAAATAACATCTTAAGTGCTTGCAACTAGCTGACTAAATATCATATTTTGTTATAACATGGCATTTAGTTGTATAAACGAAACTACTACTACTTTTGTGTTAGGTGATCTTGAGTGAAACAATTTGGACTAGCTCCTCATAATGTAATTTGTTCTTGAATATTAAAACGCAGCCTATCAAGGGGACCGACCCTTGCAAGAAAAAGGAAAAACAGGTTATCAACAGCACAGACTGCACAACAGGTGCTGACTAGAACAAAACACAAAGCAAAAAAGCTAGAAGCCCTTCAAAGGAAAGGCCAAACTCACACTTCAAGAGAAGAGCGAGTGTTTGAAGAACAATTCTTCCTACCTCACCTATCCAAACAGTGATATCCTTAAGTTCCCCAATGAAGGGAACGCCACTGGAGCAGCCGTCAGTACAGTGGCTAGAGTGTTGAAGAGGCTGTGCAATGTCAGCAGGAACTTGCTGCAGAATGGAAACAAAATATATAGCACAGCATCCAGGGTTGCAGCCGAAGCAAGAAATGGAAGAGCAGCAGAGGCCTGACTCCAATCAGCAGCACAAGCAAAGTCCAAATTTATATATTTTAATACACTACCAAACATAAAAAATTGTATAATAAATATGCAGTATTTATATATATACATGTTCTAAATAGTATATTTATAATCTCCATGAATTGCTTTTGCAAATAATCAGTCAATTCACCTTGTAAATTTTCTCACAATATAGTTACTGCAGTGCTATTAAAAAAAATGTTCTGATCTATTAAGTATATACTTATTTAAAACATTGTCAATCTCCAAATTAAACTATTTGCTGGTACATAATTGATTTTGATTGAAACATATGCAATAACTTAAGCCCAAGAGAATTTATTCACCAGTGCACAATTAATTCTGATCAATACATGCAATCAATTAATCCCAAGAGACCTAAGTACCGCAAACTACAAAATGCCCATATACATTTATGTATGTGCTTAAGTCATCGTTCATGTGTACAGGACACCATCCAATACACCCTACCAAACAGAATCAACTTGGTATAACTGTAAGCTACCATATTTAGACTTAGCATTAATCATAAATGTATGTGTATCCACGAAAAAATGTGTTTCCCAACATTTTCTTCTCTCTCCAATGCACCAAAGTTGTTTGTAGAGCCAATCAATAAAAAAAAGGTGCACTCCTAATCAAAATCAATTCAAACACCAAATAATTATGTTCTGAAAAGATACCTGGATATACTTGAACATAGACTTAGTTTCGTGTACATTTCATCAATAAAATATATTTTGACACTAAATGAAAATATCCAGTTAGACATTTGGTTTAAAAAATAAAACAATATCTGAGAAAAGAACAGAGAATATGCAGTTAGACAATTGGTTTAGGAAATATAACAATATTTGAAAAAGGGGTGGAAATTGAGATCGGAAGATAGCATATGATAACAGTCAAATACCGCATTTCCTCATTGTACATCGAAGCATTTTAATAATCATAAATGCCAAAAAAGATGTATAAGAAATGAAATAGCAATAAGTAGCCCTCGACAAATAAACAATCAAGGGTTGCTAAACATCAGTCCAACATTCATCCAAAAGGAGATGATAAATTGCACCACCAAAAGGAGAAGATAAATTGCACCATCAACAATCTATCATAATGACTTAAAAGATAAGAGACCTAATCTAGACTAGAAAATTCTTCAGCACAGGGGCCTCTTTCCTATTAAAGAGAGACTGAAAACCAAATCTTTCTGAAAGAGCCTCCACAATGTTCAAAGTATTCATCATGCAAACAAAATGAAACGAGCAATAGTAGAGTTGCATAATAGACTAAAACAATAATAAATGTTTTTATTTTTTATTAAATAATAATCTTTCTAGAACACTTACCTTTGTCCCCACATGCTCGACAATGTTTTCCAGCAAGTAAAGCAACAGAAATGCAACACTAAAACTAAGAGTTACTGCCATCTCACACTGCAAAAGCTACACATCCCACCATCACGGTGACCCCATTTCTCAAGAACCTTAGCCTCCGTAAAACTGCACCACATGATTTTAAAAACAGGATCAAAGTGAACAGGAAAAAATTTGAGCAACCTACAACAGCATCACCAACGCTCAGGTATACAAGGATCAGCTACAACACCATCATCATAGTCGGGTATACATGGATCAGAGCACCATCACAGGGAACACAGCTACAGGCAGTTTCCCGACCTCACATGCAATCACAGTGCATGGAATAATAAAGAATAAGTCATAATTATGACATGGTAAACATCATAAGACAGGTCTCTTATTACTTTTTAAAATGAATTTTAAGTTTAAAATCCCACCACTTCTTAATTCATTAATATTTTGAAAAAATAAAATATATTTCTCAAAGATGCATTACCCTGATCAGTAGGTTGCACTAATTCAAAGGTACTGACAATATCTGTGAGCATCCTAACCCTATCATACTAACAATAATTGGATCTAGGTAATTAAGATCAGCCATAAAGCATATTAAAATATGTATAGTGTATCTAACCAGTTGAGTGACGCTTTCAAGAAGCACCAGCACATGAAACCTTGATTTAAACTAACAGCAGTATCACTCCACCAGTGCAAGACTAAGATATTGCATGCTTCATTTAATATTCCTGCACAAGAGGGAAGCCCAACAATATGATTATGGATACATGAATCAAAATAAGAGCCATTCTGAGGTGAGTGACTAAAATGTGTCTTGAGATCGACTGCGAGAATCTGCATCTCGGCGAGGTGAACGTGGTGAATGATCATGACAATTTTCATGCAGACTTGGAGCTTCTGGTGATCGACTACAAGAATCTGCAGATCGGCTTTGCACTTCTGGAGACCTACTTGCAGTACCAGGTGACCTGGCTGGTGGGCTTTGAGAAGCATTCCGAGGAAGAGGAGAGGCACTTCTGGCTGGGAGTGGGCTGCAACAAGAAGAATATCCACAAACATAAATAAACACATATTTACTGTAGTTTCAACATTCAATAACATTTTCTGCAGTATCACTAAACAAAACAACCCCAACCTCTATGTATTTTGACTTATAAACACAAAAGCTATACTGTTAGGGTGGATACCTTTCTAAAGACCGACTTCTTGATCTTCGCTTCTCTTTGTCATTCATTCTGCTCCTACTACGGCTTCTGCTTCGGCTGCGACTGGAGCTGTAACGATGGTAACTCTTGGACTTTTCATAGTATCTGTCACCCTCATATCTATCACGACTCCTTGATCTCGGTCTTCTATAATCTCTATCTCTGTAATGATCACTTCTGTAATCCCTGTCTCGATAATAATCATCAGACCTCCTGTAATACTTGTCTTGGTAATCATCATCATACCTCCGCCTGCAAGAAATTAGTACATGAAATAGACAATCAATGATATTATTAAGAAAGATTGGCTAATACCTGCACAGTAAATTAGCAAAATTAACAGACAAGCCTCTCAAAACATAAAATATGTCAAGCGTCAATTGATTGCAAATGAGACCAAGCACTTCTGACCTAGACAATGGTGGGCTGAAACTCCTAGATCTGGTCCTCCTTGAATTCTCCACAGTAATTCTTCCCCGCTGACTGCAATTTGTTTGAAAAAAAGTATAACCCAGTTATATTGAACTACAGTAAATCAAACTACAAACAGAAAGTAACTCCACCCAATTTAAAACATTTAGTCAAGTCAAGCAGCAAAAACTTGAATTCCATGACTAAAGAATCTTTATCGTCATAGCAGAATCAATTTGCCTGTTTATAAAACATGTTTCAAAAAAATGCTCACATAATTTAAGAATATATATCCATGCCATAAGCCAAAACTGTTACGAGCTAGCGTTGCCAATGCACCACAAGATCGACCTATCAATGCTCGACACAACCACTAGACCTATAGAACACAGGAGGTGGTTAAGCCATGTCACGAATCCCGAAGGGGAACATTGGCAGTTAGTCCAACAATTCCCCTCTCGGTGTTACCCGAGGAGATTTGAACATGTGACCAAACTCTAATACCACTTGTTACAAGCTAGCATTGTCGTTGCACCAAAAGATCGACCTGCCAATGCTTGATACAACCACTAGACTTATAGAACACTGGAGGCGGTTAAGCCATGTCACAAATCTCGAAGGGGAACGTTGGCGGTTAGTCCAACAAAAACAATTTGCATTCTGGAAAAATATAATTTTGAAAAGTTGATCTAGACCAAATCAAAAGGCAATAAGAAATTATTAAACCAAACTTACATTTTTTCTGCATTAGGTCCATATTTTGCGAACTGTACCATGATATTTCTTCCATCCACATTCCTGCCTGCACATAAAAAGTGTATACATGGATTACTAAAAAAGTTTGCATTTCATTTATTGACCACACTTCACCAATAACACATTGTGTTTGGCTGTAACAACACTGTCAGCCGTAATATGATTATCTTCTCTAGCTCTCATCCTGGTGTTCAATCATTGAGCATGATTCAAAACATTGATATAAAAAGGAACACAGTTAAAACCTAAGATACTGGATCCCTCTGGAAAGCTCCGGATCCTGATTCCAAAGCAATCCAGATCCAGATCCAGATCCCTCTTGGATCCCTCTCAGTTCCCAGCATAGAATCCGGATTCTGTGTGGATCAGTGATCAGCAGAGAATCCGGATTCCATTCTGGAATCCTGCCTGGATCCAAGAAGGATCTGCAGGAATCCTGAGCTGTGGGCAAAGAAAAAGGGGCCCACTTTAACATTTTTTATAATTTTTAAAATCACAGTCAAAGTCAACTGTAAAATGAGCCATCCAAACCCTAATTAGACCAATAGAAGTTGCCTAAAGACCAATTATTATCATTATTTGTTTGAAATTTGAAGTTTGAGCTAATGATGAATGAGCATTAACATATTACACGTATGGAATCTATGAATATACATACATATATACATTAAGATAAATATTTTGAAAATGTTTATATCCATGGAATCAGGGTCCAGCCCAAAAAGGATTTGTCGAGTCCCCAAATTCAAATCCAACCCAGAATCAGGAACGGCTACTTAGGTTAACCAGAAGCTCAAATCACATAACTATGAACAGTGGAGATCATACGTCTTTGACAATAAAAAGGCCTCAAGCTATAGTTGCGCCACTAAAATCAGCAATAAAAAAGTAAAATACAAACAACGAAGCAATCAATAAAACTAAACCATAGGAATGCCACATGAACAAAATATTGTTGCAAATTATCAGTTCACAATACATGGCCAACGAGACACAAAAGCAGGTGACTTCATGTAATAACATTTAATTTCTTAATATGTCTCAGTAGATGAAAATGACTATTCATTTGAAATTGGTTTCTAAAACTTTATCCAAAAGAAATGTTAGAAGTTAATCCACCATGTAAAAGGTTGTCTTGCTTTCCCCATATGATTTAAGGTATTCTTTACAAATCATATACAAGGCAAAAAGTAAGAGCATGTTTGTATTTGTAATCTTGAGATGAAAGATGCAGCTATTTTATATGCTAGTAGGATCACCCTTTATTTACATCAAAGAGTCAACGAGACACAAAAGCAGGTGACTTCATGTAATAACATTTAATTTCTTAATATATCTCAGTAGATGAAAATGACTATTCATTTGAAATTGGTTTCTAGGATTTTATCCAAAAGAAATGTTAGAAGTTAATCCACCATGTAAAAGATTGTCTTGATTTCCCATATGATCTAAGGTATCCTTTACAAATCATATACAAGGCAAAAAGTAAGAGCATGTTTGTATTTGTAATCTTGAGATGAAAGATGCAGCTATTTTATATGCTAGTAAGATCACCCTTTATTTACATCAAAGAGTCAATGGCAGATCAGCTAAGTCTTATTAAAAAAAGTATTAATAGTAAAGAACTAGGGCAAAAAAGTACTAGGCTGGAAGTGAAAAAAAACAAGAAAACAAACAAATAACAATCAGAATTATATCTAACACAAAGGAGGCAACTGAAGTAGAAAGAAAATAGTATCAGAGATCTGCAGGTTGATACATGGTGGACAACATTAGAATCAATCAATTTAGTTGTACCAATTCAGCATATGAGAATGCTCTGAGGATTCAGGAGTCCTTGTAGTAGCCGATTGTCAACGTCTCGTGTATCTACCCCACCTTATGCATGGACAGGTTTGACATGACCACATATAGTACATGAATATTAAATTTATTTATGATAGCTATTTATAATTAATTGCGTACAACTCCACTTGAAACCTATGCATTCAGCATTCAGCCCTCAAAAAATATTGAAAAGCTCACATCAGCTGCAAAAATCTAAACCAAATCAGCAGCCTCAAAACTACTGTGAAGATAGGCAATCGAATAGAGATGGTAAGTTTCCTAAGCAAAAGAGCCCTCCAATGCTTAATCAACTAGATCTACAAATTTGAGAATCCAGCAACACACCACAATATACCCAACACTCTTGACATAACCTCAGCTAGCACATAAGGAAATTGACCCTCAGCAGATCACTTGAGAACTCTAAGGCTACAGGTGAAGAATCTGCACTTCACACTTTAACAACAAAAGCAAGTTTTCCATAACATGAATGTATTGTCAAAGCAATCCCAAATACCTCCACAACAAAACTTGTATCATCTAATTGTGAAACAGCTAGCTTTTGCACTGTTTCACATCCTTCAAGAAAACAACTCTTTTAACCTGTCTTACCAGATTCTTGTGAAAAAGGGCCAAGTTCGTGGCCAGGTTCAGTTCGGGTCCCAAAGTAGGACCACTTTGCCCCCAAGTCCGGCCTAGGTACCCAGATTGCCAGTGGGTTTGGCAGCCACACCCAAGGAAACCGAGAGTTGTGCATGCCAAACAAAGGAGCCCCACATGCCATAAAAAATGTCTTTCAACCGTAAAAAAATTGCTACCAACAGTAACACTAATTTCGACCTTTAAACCTCTTCATTGCTCAGTTTTTTCTCATTACATTCATCCTTCATTTATTTTCACAATGTTAGCTTGGTTTTACAGTCGCTGCATTTTTCTTTGAAGGTGACACACACATGAAAGACTTGGGATTTTGAGGAGGCAAATTTAGCACTCAAAGGTCTTCATTGCTCATTTTTTCTCATATCATTTATTTTCAGTGTTAGCTTGGTTTTACAGTCACTACATTTTTCTTTGAAGGTACACTACAAAGGAGTGACACACAAATGAAATACTCGGGAATTTTGAGGCAAATTTTGCATTCAAAGGTGAGTGAATCTTCATTGTTTTATTTTTTTAAGTAGTTTTGAATACTTTGTATGCATATTAAGGGATTATAATACAGAATTTTTTAAGTTGTTCCAATAATGTCTTTTCTTTTCAAACATAGGTTCATGATTCAAACGCAATACCTAGAAGTTCTAGTTCAGTTGTCTGGAAGAAACCTTTTAATATTGATTCAACTTAAACAATTTTTTCATTTTTTCGTGTGGGGGGTTTGAGGGGTAATCATTGGCAGTGTAACCATTGCAATAGATTATTTGATCTCATACTTTCAAGTGGAAGCTCACTTCTCTGACATCCCTAGAAAAGGAATAAATGCTTGTTGAGGGCCAGATAAGAAAGGTCTGCCAAAGGGTCTAATCATTTATTATATTAAAGAACAAGAGGAAACTGACATGAGAAGCAACAAAGCAAAGACTAGCCATCCTCTTGCCAACACAAGCTCAAGGAGGCCTCCTAGTCACTTGGGACTATCGGCTTGTCCACATTCTTTCATGCCAATGCCACCACCTTTTGAACAAAAAATTGTTCACGCAAGAAAAAGAGGCCTATTGGATAGGGCCTGCAAAAATAAAATCAAAGAGGTTGATCAAAGTGTTTCTCATTGCATTAATGCCAATGGGCTTCCTTTCAACATTGTTAGATCACCTTATTGACAGGAGATGCTGAATACCCTTTCCAATACACCTCATTACACTAACCCCAGAAATGAAAAGGTGTAAACCACTTTATTGCAAGGGGGAATGCTTCAATAGAACGACATTGAGAGCATAGTTGGCATAATCAACGATTAATCAACAATTTTCAAGTACTCGCATAGTTTTTTATGGTTGTTTTTGCTAGAAAAAATTGTGACTCACCTGAAAAAAATCGCAGAGTTTTTGGCATTTACTGGCAGATTAATCGCTAAGTTTTTCATTAACACTGAATTTTTACGCACACTCGGCCGCATGAACAGACCAGCGATATAGGCAAAAAGAAGTTCATTTTTTATTCACCAGTTTATGTTTCGGCATTTGGAGGCTTCAGGACTGGAGAGAAAAAGGGTTCCAAGGCACTCTTAGGTGATTGCAAGCTATTAAAGGTGGATTTGAGTGGATTTCAACTAGTTATAGAAACAAAAAAAAATTCCCATGTCTAAGATTATGTTTATACTTCTATTGCTTTTTTGTTAAATGAATTCAAATCATTCGAAATCATTTCAATTCTACGTTTGAATCATTTGAAATCATTTATACTCTATGTTTTACAATTCTTTTTTAATCTATTGCTATTTTTTTGAAGAATATGTTTTTTTTTTTTTAAAACAAACCCTAACAGTTTGTGTAGTTAATTTTTAATTTTGAATGATATCTAAAAATAATCGAATTTACCTAGTTTCTATTTTTAAGTTCTAACTTTGTTTAATTATTTTATTATAAATTTTAATTTGTGTTTTGAATTTTTGTATAAGGCAGCAGTTGAGAATTAAGGCATGGCAAGTTTAGAGGAAGAGTGGCCATGAACACTATACCCATCTAGATATATAGGCACTCAGCCTAGAAATGCAAGATATAAGGTGTGGTGGTATGCCTACAAGGCTCCAAATGATGGTGAGAAAGTTATATGCATTTCATGTGAAAAAATCATTTTTGAAGGCATAAACCGCTCCAAATACCACCTTGCAAGCATAAAGAAACATGATTCAACTCCTTGTCACAAGGTAGTTGAATAAGTAAAAAATTCATTAATACCCTACTTGCAATTGTTGAAGAGAAAAAATTGAATAGGAAGAGGGGGAAATTAGCTATGAGGAAAGTTATAGCTGAAACTCAAGGAGCTGCTATTGATGTTAAAGAAGAGGAAGCCACACTCGAGAACAAAGTGGGATCTATTCATGGCCCGCGGATCCGCAAACAAAGTGCCTCTTTTGCCGCTTCCACTCCCTCCTCTACAGCACCTAGTTCTTCACCACCACCATCAGCATCAAGGATAGGGAGCTATTTTGTGCTCAAGAACACAGCTGGAGCACAACCATCATTAGAGGCCATTGGATGGAAGGAGGTGCATTTGTAAACTGATATTGCATGTGTTGATTTTTGATTTTTCAACAATCTCTCAATGTATGTGGCTGATAGTCCCTATTGGCTGAATTTGGTGACCGCATTAACAATTTCGAGCAAAGGATACAAGGCCCCTTCTCGCAAGAATTTGAGTGGAAGGTTAGTAACTATAAATAACTATAAATAATTGAAATCCACTTAAGTTCATTTTTATATTTTAAAATTTAATTGTTATTTCCTATTTATTACTAACACTTGATTTCACTTTAATTTTGTAGGTTGCTTAACGATGCAGTTGATAGGGCGGGCATGGGTAGAAGAGCAAAAGAAAGAGTGGAAGAAATATGGCTGCACCATTTTATCTGATGGGTGGATAGATGGAAAAAGTAGAACCATTATGAATTTCTTGGTTGTTTGCAAAGATGATGTGGTGTTTTGAAAATCTATTGATGCCTCCAATAAAGTGATAAATGCACACACATTGGCTTTAATGTTGTTTAGAGAATGTTGTCATGGAGGTGGGAATAGAGAATGTGATGCAAATCATCACAGAGAATGCAACAGCATGTCGTAGCAGGTAATTTAAATTTTTAATGTTCAATATGAATCATGAATCTTAATTCTATGGTATCATTCAATTTAGCTTTGATGTAAATATGAAAAGTTTGCAACTAATGATTGATTTTTTACTAATATGTTAGGTAGAATCCTCCAAGAGAGACACCTCACGCTTTTTTGGTCACCTTGTGCAGCACATGTCCTTGACCTTCTTTTGGAGGAGATAGGAAAACTTGATTGGCCGAGTCCAGTTGTGGAAGATGCAAGCTGAATAACAAAGTTCATCTATAATCACCCATGGGTTCTATGTTTGATGAGAAGGATCATTAAAGACAAAGATTTGGTGAGAACTGCTATCACAAGGTTTGCAATGGTGTTCTTGACATTGCTAAGTATTATCGACACAATATTGCCTTTGAAAAATGTTTGTGTCAGCCTTGTGGCGCATCCCATTGTGAGCGCAATTGGAGTTTATTTGAGTCTATTCACACAAAGAAAAGAAACAAATTGACTCAAACACGGCTAAATGACCTTGTTAATGTGCAATATAATCGTAAGTTGTGCATAAAAAGGGCACAGTGTTCAGTAACTAGTGCACTTGATTTGAATGACATAGATCCTTATTCTAAGTAGACAGCATAGGAGCCACATCCATTATTTTCAACAGATGAGATCGTTGATTTGGAGAGGCAAGCCATGGAGGAGGGGGCTGCAACGGATTTTCATTTCACAATGGATGACATTGAAGACAAGGCCAATGAGGATTCAAATGAGTCATTGCCACTGCCACATATGGGAGATACATGTACTTCCAAGACAGAGAGTGAGTTAATACAGATGCCAAGCGAAGAGGCATAACCACGGACTTCACAATCACCCCCATTCCCATGTTAAAGTTGTAGCTTCAGTCGAATAAATTCGATCTAAGATACATTGTTGTTATTGGTAAATCATCATATTCCATATATGCATATTCATGTAGTAATAATATATATTATTATATATATTATAGTATATATTATATATAATACATATATACATATATTAATATTAATATATATATATATATATATATATATATATATATATATATATGTATGTATATACATATATATTATACTAATAATTATTATGAAATATATGTATCAATTAAATGATGATTAAACCTTGGAGACATATGTCTCTTCAAGAGACATGTCTCCTCATATTCATATAAGATCCAAATCTGCATTTGGAAAATATCAATTACAATGGCCATATTATTACATTTGCAGAAACGATCCATGTTACTTAACATGTTATCAGAGCCAAACTGCAGATGTAAATCAAATGAAGAGTATAAGAAAAGGATCACACTTTATATAATAAGAGGACACCAAGTAATACATATAACGCAAAGTCTAATCAAGGTTTGATTAGAGAGAATAAAAATATTATTTATGAGTCAACATTCATGTGGGGTTGACCTAGGATTGAATATTTCCAATACATGCTCAATTTGGGACTTATCAAAATATGGGTGCTCATTGATGTTGATCGGGTTCAGTAAATATATGTCAAATCTGTGACAATGAGGCAACACCGCTCAATGACAACAATTGAACGTATAACTACAAATTATATTAACTAACAGAGATCATTGAAGCAATCACAATAATAACTTCCAAACCTAATGACACAAATACACATACCTAAAGAGATATCAATTTTATTTTATTTTTTATTCAATGAAACACCACATATTGATAACATCCCAACTAGACGTCACTACAAATGCTCAATAATTGTCGTCAAAATCTTCAATGGACCTCTTGCTGATAAAACAAATTCCGATGAAGATTGAAGATACCCTTGTCAAAAACAATGCCAACAGGTACACAACTTCCACACGGCAACACAAGCAATGAACAGGAGTGGTGACAGTTACCATATGAAGCCATTCCACCTTCGAAGCATCAAAGAAATGTGATGACATAAATGTTGGAACAAAGGAATAGTTACTTGCATATTCACATGAACAAAGGGAAGGGCAATATGGTGCAGCAAATAGAACATAGAGTGATAAAACAGAACATCAATTTAACGAAAAAATCATGGTATAATAAACCATTCACCAAGACATTATGTGGCATTCACAAAATACAAAAGAAACAATCGTTACATATACAAATGAAGTGTGAAGACAAGGCTATAGAAAGATTATGCATATAGTGCACACACTATTAAAAGGGCGTACATGAAAAGATACAGGAACAGATAAGCACTAAGTACAGAGCATTGGATCCCACCCTAATCACGATGTTCGCATAGGAATGTTTATTGTATAAGGCAAAAGGATACTTATCACATGTAGTATAGTAAGATATAACACAGAACGGATACTTTATTCATATACGCAATATGCACTCCAATGCTTACAGTATACTTATGATGATTACAATTCTAATCCAAAATCCCTTTTGGACGATGTACATATACTTTTCCGAAGGGGTGACTCAACCGTCACGCGCCCTTTCGGATAAAATTCTACCCGTCGACTACAATATAGAATTTACCGACAACATCATCCCACCAAAAAGTAAAGTCGTCTCCAAATGACAATTACAAAATATCCAAGACAAATTAACAAAACGGAATACATTAACTGACTAACTATAACAAGATAAATTTGCTTTTGTCACATCACATTCACATTCCTCTCGTGCCTGCACCAAATCGGTCTCAAAAAACACGTTGCATCTATAGCATTTGCTAACACAATAATGTCTCCTTAGCCGATCTGACCTTAATAGCCAACTGTGCCGTGTTCTCTGCTTCCCACTCCTGGGTACGCTAAGTCAAATGTCACTCTACTGCCTCCAACTGGATGGTCAACTCCTCCCAAGCTCTCTATGCATCCACCAAAACAGCCTCACGTCCAACACCTACTTCGAGTGCCTCAAAACGTAGCACCCCTCTTGAAAGGCTTGCTCCAGTGCTCTCTCCACCTCTGGCATACAAACAATCCATGCCTGCAACAACTCCCGGTCTCATCAACTGATCACACTTCCCAAGACTAATAACTAAACTGATTGGGGGTCTAAGGGGCAACACCCCCAACGGGGTTGAGGGGCAACGCCCCTACCACCAAGACCAAATTAGCAACCTCAAACCCACACAAAAGTCCATGAAACACACCATTTTTGTGATTTTCTTCCAATCTCATACTCTTCCTGCCAACTGCTTATGTTTTCTTCACTACCTATTTATGTCTTTCCCTTCGGTACCATACGTTTACATCTATTTGATAGAACAAAAGAAAACTGGAAAATCATAATGACATTGTAGAACCTGTGATTGGAAATTAGTCTAGTTATCATCGAAAGTGTATATACAATAATTGTATGTATTGTTCCACTGAACTGAATAACACTAGAAGACAAGTTTTGGGTGCTTAGCATGATTGTTGATGTGAAAGTGACGATTGTGAATTGTAAACCTATTCTATACTCAAAATAGGATACTCATATGTCAAATTCTGAAACAAATATGGAGAGTTATTTTCTTGCCACCATCAAAGAACCTTAAGCAACGGTTAAGAAAAAAGATTACAGCTCTACCATTTGTCCTTATTTATTATTCAATATTGGATCTGCTCTTCTGGAGCAAATGGAATCTTAGCAAATGAGTCGTAGAAGATGACACTCGAACTAAGTAAATTCTGGGATAAATTTTGATAGTTAAATACTACATCTAAATCAGATATTGAAGTTAATAGTCAGCAAATAACATTGTATTTCTAGCAACTATGCTTTGTCGGATTGAATAAGAGTTTAGCTATATACAAGTTTCTTTGCAGATTGGTTCTTAGCCCAAGCATAAATCTTTAACTTCAGTCATGGATATTCGGATTGATGTTGCTGTCAGGATTTTCGGAGTTTAAAATTATGAGATGAGAGGGTGCCTTGGTCTGAGTGCATGGTGCATACACAGTGGGATATGGATTTGTCTTAATCTGAGATAATTATACAGAAAATCTGCTCAGGAGAGAGAAACTTTTTATGGTTGAGAGGGCAATAATGGAGTCACCGAGCACACATAAAATTAACATGGTATAATGATGAAATAGTTGGAAATGACTCTGATTATGATAGTGATGTGTTTGTTGACCAGAACTGAAAGCTCAGCCTTATCATTGCTAGTGCATCCTCCCATAAGTGCAAATAGACTAAGGTTCTAAGATCTATTAAACAAAAAGAAGTTTGCCATAATGATATGGGAGTGCGAATTTTACATTGTGACGGTAACAACCAATGTTTCATTACCATTGTCTAACAAATGCTTATATGGAGGCATTTTCTGATTTGATTCATACGGACCTTCATTAGAGCAACTCGTATCAAGGATGTTGATGTACTAAAATTATTTATTATCCTTAAAGTATTACATTTATCTACTCACTGAAGTTTCTCTCTTATTTGCCTTGATCTTTTCCTTTCTCTTCGGGGTTGTTCTTGCGGGAAAAGAAGAATGGTACATTAGGCATGCAACCAAATATTGTGCAGGACTCAATTTGATGACAAATTCATTAGTCAGTTGATGATCATCTAGATAAAGTGAGGTTCTTGATGAAACCTTTTATATCAAGAGGAAGCATGACAGTTCATTAGAGACAACCTTGAACAAAGAGATGGAAAAAATAGAAGATATGCTTCAATCAAACCTTTGATGATCTTGATCGTATTGATTCAGATGGAGTAGACCATGTCGAGATTAATTCTCCAGTGATCATGTATGTAGACTGGAAGGCCTTATGTTATCAAGATACTTGTTGAACTAGAAAAGCATGACAGGACTCACTGCCATGAGATTAGAAGGATCATATCAGATTCAAAGGGAGTTTGTCACATCATCGGAGACAAACTTGTAAAAGGAGGTCTGAAGGTTTATATTAGTTTTAGAGGGAGTCTAACATTTCCATTAGAAGCAACCTTGGACTTGAAAAAGTCTACATATTGAGAGGGGGGAAGTTCGAGGTGAAATTCCTTGTAATACATTCTTCTCTGTGAGAAAGAACTTTGAGGAGAAAGCCCTTGTTCCACCCTCTAGGATCAACCATAGTGGATCCATCCTCTAACATGGTTTATGGTGGATATCATGTGAGCTACTACATGATTCTATTGGAATACGTTATAAGAGGTGATGATCTTTCATTGATGTTTGTTGTTAGGTCGCTATTGTAAGGTGACAATCTTAACAATGGCTTGACCTGTCATAGTAACACGGGCACACGTCCCCCCAACTTTTGCCCCACGTTCCCAAGATGAGGACACACCGGGAACTTCGGGACTCCATTCCCCTGTCCCCAATGGTGCCACCAAATTCTGCCACCTCCATCAAGAATGGGGGGACATCCCGATGTTCACTATTTGCTGATTCTACTATTAATGTTCAATGTTCAATGTTTTGATTCAATGCAATGTTCAAGCATTTACTCTTTTACATCTTTATATCTTATATTGCAATGCATCTTTCCATAACTAGCATTTTAATAATCATACGTATAGTATATACAACCCCTCTCGTCCCCCAACACCACTCCCTGCCGTCCCCCCGCCATCCCCAAATTAAAGTCCCTCTGTTCCCTCATCCTGGAAACTTGTCCCCCCATTCCCCCGTCCCCCAAGGCGATGTAACTATGCATGTTATCATGGACTTCATTAAGTTGTTGTTATGGAATGTTTTGGAGATCATGATAACGAACGTATCATGATGGACTACATTAAGTTGATGTCCCAGAATGTGCTGGAGATCATGATACTTGTTATGATGGACTACATTAAGTTGTCCTTGAGATCATCACTGTTATCTGATAGATACATTCAGTTGTCCAAGAGAGTGCCAGAGATTGGATCACACATATCCTTCTACGATATGACATATTTTCTTGGTAGGCATCATGGACTTGATGCCAGTGCACATACCAAGACAATATCAGTATGATGAATATCATCTAATAGATATTGCTTGTTGAATCATACTTCGGATGATATAGAAAGATAACATCTAATTTGATGGGTATAAGATGATATCCTTAAATATGTCTTTCCAAGAATATCATATTGAGGTGATATCTCTCTATATGCTTGAGAGCATAATGTGTTCTATAACAATCATCCCTAGCTAAGAGGGAGTGTTAATGTTGTAGCTTCAGTCAGATTGAATTGATCTAAAAATAATCATTTCATGGTTATTGGTTAATCATTAATTAGACAAACTTGTGTGTGTGTGTGTGTACACACACACACACATATTTAGAATTCTTAATATTGTCTAATTGGTTATCAACTCACAATTATCATAAAGACATGTCTCCTCTACTCATATTTTTACACATCCAAATCTCCACTTAAAACACACAGAATGAATGGGAAGTGTAATTACATTTGCAGTGATCCTTTCCCTTAACAAATTTAATCTTGGGTTTTTTTTGAAGTTTTAAAAATGTATAGTTGATATATGAGATGTATTCTTTTTTAGTTGTGCTAGGTTGTCGAAACACAATTTGCATCACACACAATAGTCTTAAGTCTTAAGATGACTTGTGAAGGGGCAAGAGGCCTTGAGTGCTATGGTCATCAACACCTTATGGAGTGTGTGGAGGTAGTCAAACACAAAAACACCACAAAAAATAAACGCATCAATCCTTGATGATAAGTGTTAGGATCGTGCTAAATATGTTTTGAATTTCACCAAATATGTGATGAGAAAAACTAGGTGTGCTAATATTGATCACCCATGTATGGGTGAAATATATGATGGCATTGAGCTGTGGGATTGTACTAAATATGTTTTGAAAGTACATTATGAGATAAATTAGGTGTGCTAAGGGGTGATCATTTATGAGGACATGGGCACCATGGTGGAGTACATAACAACAATAACAGAAACCAACAGACATACAGATGCATTTTCAAAGCTGGGGAATATATTTTTGTTTACTGTTGGAACAAGATGATACCCCCTTACATCTATTAGCATATGCTTTGCCACCAAGGTTTTATTGCCAAGAGATGCTTTCACTAACAAGGAGGTTGGCACCATACAGAAATGTCGAGGCAGTTGTGGGATACAAGGTTGCAATCAGAAATATATAATAGTGATGAAAGTTGAATTATTGTCTTCACCAAGTTTGGTCAATTTGCACCTTCCAAATATCATGACATTGTCATTCTTCGTATTCAATATAGGATGAATGTTGATGAGTAGTAGTATGTGCATCACAGCTCCATTTTCTTGCAACCTCCTGCAATTTAAGTTTCTCTCAAGGTGTATCTTTTTTTTATCATTTTTTAATTAACCGATAGTATTATATTAATATGTCTTTATTTTATAACTTATATTTTATATTTAAATATTAAATGTTGTCTGCAAACTCAAAAAGGTAAAAAATTAGAGTACATACTCCATCCACTCAAGCACAATTGTTTGGGAGCAAAAAACGCAAACCGTTTGGTTTCAATACACTCCAACATTCACCTACTGTCACATAAGCACTCGAAATACAATGAGGATGCGACAAGGAATTGCAATCTAGTCCCTAACTATGCTGATTTAGATCCAGAGTTGCACAACTTCCCCAAGTCTCTATAGATGAACCCAAGGCAGCTGGCAAGTGCGACAATCCAATGGATTGTGGTTCAAATCATAGTCACAAGACTCAGACTCGCTTCGGACTCGGAAAGAACTTAGCAAATTTGAAAACTCCAAGAAATTCAAAGATTTTTAAAGATTTTTAAAAAAATTCATGCATCACTCAGTGAATTATCATCAAAGACAATAATTGAGAAATAGAAGCTACTTTGAACACACACAAGTTTAAATTAATCACGAGTACAAATGCAAATTTATGAAGGAAATAAGTAAACTGTTAAACTAGTTATTACATAACACATGAGAAATCTGAAATATAAAATCTCACTGTCAAAAGTCTACAATATTCATATAATATGAAGTCCACGTAATCAAAAGGTTCAAAGCACATATCAAAATAAAAGCTTAAGCCTAGAAGACTAAGGCTCTACATCTTCCTACATGTACACCTAAGATAGGTCATGGAAGATACTACAGCCATCTTTTGTCCCTATGTTTGAGGCTCAACCTCAATGGCATCCTCCTCATCCCCATCCTCGAAATTCTCATCATCCTCAAATCCCTCACTCTCAAATTCAGGTCCTCCACTAGGCCTCCTCACTCTCTAGCCTCTTCCTATGCCATCGCGTACTGCCTCTGCCTCTCAATCCACCTGATCAACCCATTCCAAGTTCTCGTCACAAAACACAAGATCATCAAATTGCTCCAAAAATTAGAAATGCAACTCAAACTTGCAGAGGTCTCTTCCAAATGCTTCTTTTATCTCTTCTCAATGTGGGAATACAAGCTAGAAACTAGCACAAGCAATCAGCAATCAATATAAGAAAGCCAATCCATTCATCACTCTATTTTCTAAAACCCCAAAATTCTTCTTCCGAAGTCTTTTTTCTCTCTTCGAAGTGTTCTCAAATTATGGAATGATCTTTTTAGGTCCTAGAGAAGGCATATATCAAAAAAAAAAAGCAATTAGTAAAATGTTACTTTTTAGATTTTAGTATTGGCTGGCTGCAGCAGAATCCTGTTGACAGGACTCGCCAAGTCAACAATCCTTGGACTCTGCAAGTCCTAAAGGACTCTCCAAGATTCGGCCAAGTCAGTTGGCAAAGCCCAGAAAACTCTACAAACCTGACTCGGCTCAGGACTTCCAAAGTCCTATAACTATGGTTCAAATGGAGTTGAACCAAATGTTGGCCTTGTTGCCTCTAATCATGATGAAGATGAATATGGCATTGAATATAAATTATGGCTTGTAATTCAAATTTTCATTGTATGATGACATTTGAGACTTGAACACAGTCATCTTTTGCATATTATGAATATGAAATATTAAGTATTTTATTTATAATTGTATTGGCAATCATGAATTTATGAATATCATGCATCTAACTTCTTATCATTTTTATATCTATGATATTTGAACATGTATAGATAAATTTATAATATACCAATGTGTGTGTACAAAGGAACCTGAAACCCAAAACCAGGGGAAAAAAATTGTTGTACCCATGTATCCAAACCCCGTACTTGTTTCAAACTGAAAACTGAATTGGTGACTTAGCTTTTGTCCATATCATGTCATGGAATCACAAAAGGTTGAAGGTTCTTGTTTGTGAGGCTACTTAATCATCAAAATTCTATTCAACAAAATTGCTGTGAAAATAAGATTTTGATTTCATTGATTAAAGCAAAATCCCTTTATTAAATGAGCAACCATGCAGACCAGTGTTCCGCAAAGACACATCCCCAATGGTTTTGGGGTCGTATTCGTCTTGGGGATGAAATGGGGATGTGGGGACAGATTTTTGTCGTCCCCAGAGTCGTCCCCTTTTGGCAAATTTGGAAATGTGCCCGAAACGGACAATTTTTTTGGTAGGAAACTTGAAGACCGCCAGCAGTACTAGGCACAATTTTGCCAACCTCTATCCATCCCTGAAATTGCTGGCTGTCACCTTTTTTCCAGCCAATCTGGTAAAGCCAAATACCCCCAAAATCATTTTTTTAAAATTTTTGTTGTCCACGCAAACCCCCAATCGTCTTAAAGACATAATAAAAATATGCAAACCATCTCTGATCCATTAAAACACTAAAACTCTAACTCTTCAATTCATTTTTTAGATTTGACCACCTTGCTAAGAGGAAGAAAATAAACATAGAGCAGCAGCAGCAGTGAAAAAAGATTGCATTTAGTATTTACTAACTATTTTAGTTGGAATTCTCTTTATTTCATTCTGATTTCATGCATGATACCTGGAGCCTTTAGGCATTGATTTTTACTATATATGTATGTGATATTGTTATAATGGAAGTACTTAGCATTTGCCATTTGATAATATTCCATGTATTGATCTTCTAAAATGTCTATGGTGAACGGTTTATCAATGCTATGATATGCATATTTGGATTACGTCTCTATATATATAAAAAAATCCCGTGTTTTTAATCGCTGTCCCCTGAGGTCCCACCCCCTAAACTTTGGCTTTGAAACGTACCCATACTAGAAACACGTCCCCATCCCCTAAAACATCCCCGTTCTAGAAACTTTGTGGAACATAGATGCTAACAAGATAAATATTTCACTGTCAGGATGATCACAACTCCTTCAGGTCGGGATGTACCCTCAGGCAAATGTCACCTGCTGCTTATTGGGGCCTGCTTGTATTTTTGAGTTTTGAGTGTTGCTTTACATATAGTCATGTTCAAATCTACAATGCTTTTCAACTTCAACAAGCTTATTCTCTGTTATATCTTACTTATACTCTCCAGTGCGATTGACCTACCATGGACATTTGCAAACTGAGAAAACTTAGTTTATTCAATTTTTTAATTTTCTATCTTCTCCTAATTCAGAACCTCCCCAAAATAGTCTCCACATTTGAACTCCCTAACTCCACTTCCAACAAAATATTCCCACATAACCACTATAATTCTCACCCTCTGCACATCTTTCAATAGATATATATGCATCCAGTCTGTGAGTGCCTTGAAATTTTGAAACTTCATGAAGGCTAAAACCAATGCCCTTTAATGAATAAGCCTATATTTGAAAGAGAGATTTTGCCGATATTTGTTAGCAACTGAACGGAATAAATAATGAGTAAATAATACAAGGTACAAATTCTCCAACACTTATATGATTCCAAACTCACTTCCGCTACTTAAAATATTAACATAAAAATAAAGAACAAATAATGATACATATTTAAACGAAAAAATCAATACTTGTGCATCCTAATAAATAAACAATTTTCTGCACATTTCCATAAACTAATACTAATGTAATCTAACACAACAAATGATTCTCAAAATTTATATAATGATAAAACCTTTACTGTGAGCTTCCAAACATACATCTATGAAGGATTTTCCACACTTTTTGGATTACCAAATACTAAGCTATTCAACATTCTATACAGATGTATCCAACATGCGACTCAAAACAAATCTCACAATTTGTCCCCTTTATCATTGGCAACAAATAATAATAAAATGTGCACATAGAATAAAAATTTGAAGAACAAATGAAGCCAATGTTCCTTACCGTCTAGCCTGTCAATAGCTTTTTGAGCCTCATCTGCATATTTGTAGCGTACAAATGCAAACCCTCGAGATTCTCCGGTCCTAAAGAAATTTGACCCCATCAACACCACTACTCAGTTAAGCTTTAAAATATGAAAGAATTTAATAGAACAAATTTCTAATTTTGACATAACAGACCTTTTATCTCTTGGAATAAAAATATCAACCACCTTCCCATATCGATCAAAGAGTGGATATAGGTCATCTGCACTAGTTCCTGTAAAAATTCAAATGATTTTCAAATGCTAGCATGAGGTATATATTATGAGAATAAGCATTAGGTGAACTAACTGTTAATTACCTTTTATCATTAATTAAGTAATGATTATGTAAATATCAATCTTACAGGGCAATATTATGCAATCAGTTATTGGTGATTTTGTATATCTCTAGCAGTTAACTAAATCTTGCTTTTGAAAAATTATAGATTTCCCAAATCACAAGAAATCCACATTATATTATCCCTCCAAAATTAAAGTAGCATTTGAACTATTTCAAAAGGTGCTTACGCATATGCAGTTTTTATCCTCCTTTCAGGAGCACCTCCCTCCTTATTTTTGTCACCTGATCTACATTAATTTTGCACAGCTTGTTAAAATGCCCACAACATCCTAGCAACAAAAGGATGTCTAGCATTTTATTCTATTTGGACCTCTCGTTTATTTTAAAAATTTATTTTGTTTGGTCAATGAAATAGTACTTTTGGTAATTCATATGGAGACTGCTGCCATGCCCATATAAAGTAGCAGCCCTCTGTTAAAATCAAAGGAAGAAAAGTATAAATGTAAAAGAAGATGTGAAAAAACCCTATTATTACACAGAAATTGAACAATAACATGTTGAGAGCTGCCATGGGAAGAAATTTTTGAGGGAATCACAACATGGCAGGCAAAAAATGAAGCCATTAGAATCAATATTGCTGCTACTTGACAAGGACTTATATTTACTTCTTCTGAAAACAACAAAATAAAACAGGTAATCTTGCTGCTACTTGACAAAAAATTGAGAAGTACACAATGCAAAGCCTTGCGAAGATATTGGCTTTGTGGTTCAATACATCATTGTGTTGAATCAAAATTTTGAATTATGAGTACAGGTGAGCATCTTGTGTCATTTCATTGTAGAAATGGCAAGTCCACTAGACTTGGATGCAGATTGGGTTGTTTGTACAACAATTGGACCCAACTTTCCATTATCTCCCCCACAATGCTAAGTAGAAATGACTATTGATAAGGAAGCATGGAAATCTATTGCAATTCAATGAGACCAAGAATTCTTAACTAATTAACAATAGAAAGAATATTCTACAAAGAATAGAAAATTAATGGGGTCATGATGCTGCCACTTCATTCTAGGGGTTTTGTGCAAGGGTGCAAGATCTCCTATGATGCTCTTTAATGGAGCCCGCCGGGCTCTGCAAGGAAACCGACACCAAACAAGGAGGGAGAGAGTTGAGTCGAAGGATGACGAAGACAGGAAGAAATATATGTGGGATCTCTCGGATGATTTCTACTGTTATCAGCACAACCTTACCAGCCAGCTCCCTACTTTTGGAGCTTCAAAGAAACATGGTATCACTGCATTCATTTACACCTAAAACCTCTGTTGTTTGTCACGGGGGGAGCTTGCACACATGCAACATACCCCACACAGTTTTGGGTGTTCTGGAGTTTCTTTCGATGGCAGGGGTGGACTTGGCGGCGCTGGGTTCAACAAGGAACTCACCCCCTTTGGTGACGAGCAAGGTTTACATGCAAAGGTGGTAAGCTTTGGTCAAGGCAGCATCAAGAGGCTGGATAGAGGGTTGGTAACAGAGATGAAATGGGTAAAAAATGCAGTGAGCCATGAGAACGTAGGCCCATAATTTGATTGAACGATGCCATTGGAAGAGAGGTGACATAAAATGAAAAGCATTTTTCTGAGATGCACTTGATTGGGAGATTTAAGGGCTTTCGGCCAAACCTTGGTCAACTGCACAAATAAATATTCAAGTTTTGGAGCCCAACCTTGGAGTGGATGTTCTATCGGGCCCTAGGACTTTTTAAAGTTGTTTCAACAATGAACGAGACAGAAAGAAAGTCTTGTGTGAGTCCCACTGGAACTGGCAGGACAAATAAATGCTGTTGCTGAAACCTTGGTACTCAGCTTTCAACCATGCCAACAAATCTTTTGATGTAATATACCCACTCTGAAATAGTATTTTAGTATTCACAAATAAATATAAAATGATTAATCCTTTATATAAATTGTCCCAAAGATATACTTAGTATCTAAGTTTTAATAATAATAGATAATTATCAGTAATCATTTATTAATATTAATTCTTCATACCGTACATTATATACTGGTCGGATAGCTTGATTTCTATTACTATGGCAGTTGACTTCTTTGTACAAACTAATCGTAAGACAGCAGCAATATGAATAGCATTCTTCTGTAGGTCAACAATTTGGAACAGAATAATCTACAGGGAAGTACAAAGCAGCGACAATACACCCAGCACTAAAGTCACCAAGTGTAAGGTTAATTAAATAATAAGTCGCCAGTCGATGGTGAACTGGCTGATTAATAACTACTGTAAGTGACGATATGGCAAGGAAGATACTAATGTTTAATAATCTTAATCACAGGAGATACGACTCTGATAACAAACAAATGATCATTATTAACTATAGCGATTAGCAGTGAACTGATGTAATTATTATTTGTCTCATCAAATATGAAGGGGTGCACCCCTTTCCATCTTTGAGCTATACAAGGGGCCATCCAAACACACTCGGAAATGCATAGCATCAGAAGAAAGAAAAAAACACCATTCAGAATAAGAACTATTTACTACTGATACTCCTCGAGAAAGGATATCGGTGTAATTCGACTCTTGAGCAAAATTTGATCCAGACTGTCTGAAACCCAGCCAATACACACCACTGTAACTGGTATGTACAGCATGCTGTCACTCACTGGTAAAAATTACAAGTCTAATGATTATCAAGAATACCTTGAGAGAGAGAGTGTGTGCACATGTCTATATATACATATATATATACACACACACCGACTCTTGAGCAAAATTCGATCCAGACTGTCTGAAACCCAGCCAATACACACCACTGTAACTGGTATGTACAGCATGCTGTCACTCACTGGTAAAAATTACTAGTATAATGAATATCAAGAATACCTAGAGAGAGAGTGTGCGCGCACGTGTCTATCTATCTATCTATCTATCTATCTATATATAGACGCTCAACCTTTTAGTACTCAGTGGACTGGGAAGGAAAAGTCTGAACCGATACCAAGGAGGGGCAGTCTAAATCGAATCAATGAAGTATTTCCCTAGATAGGTTAGGGATCAATGTTCCTTACAACATTGAGGACATGATCCTAACATAGAGCAAGGGCTTGGATCTGTTAACAATGAGCGAACTCATTGCATTTGGTCTCTAAGCACCTTGACCACATCCATGATTGCTTCCTTCTCAGACTGAAGTAGCAACAGGAATAGCATGGGATGTAAAGAACGATAATTAATGAAACTATTTAGTATGTTTTCTTTTCCTACTTTAAGGAATTATAGATATATATATATATATATATATATATTTGAATTATTGTAGATTTGTTAAATAGCATGAGTACATGAAATAATGGTTAATTCTGGTTATAACAGCCTAATCCTAGCAAGGGACATTACATTTAACAAGATACCACTCTGGGTAACACCATCTAAGCTACTGCAACAATACTAGTTTGAATCTTGTTTTGAGGTTGCTAGGGATACTCTGGGTAACTTTGACGGGTCAATGAGGGTTCTCTAGACTAAAACCTAGAGGGTTCTATGGTGGAATTATGATTAAAATCTACAAATGGCGTTTAGCTGTAACCTGTAGTTTGGTAGCAGGAATTGGATGCGAATAGGAAAATCTGACTGCTAGAATTTGGAAATTCAGTGTTTAATTGTAAACATGAAAAAATAGGACTAGAATTTATTAAATCTAATTTTAGCCCAAAATGGGCATGGCAGACTTCCACTTTAAAGGTGGAACAGGAATAACCTATTCCTATTCCAGTTTTTTTAAACAAAATTTGATATCTCATCAGCTCTGGCCCGGACGCACTAGCCAAATTATTGGAGGGAAGAAAACAATGTTTGTTCTTGCACGAGAAAGGGTTTTGGTAAAGCGCAACCAGTTGTTCTTCACAGTCATTGTTTGCAGAGTCATTCTTCACAGCCAGCAGAAAGTTTGCTTTTATCTTTTTTGGCTTTATGCATATGTAATATGGGGAGAAAAACTGATAATCAAATCAAAGGCAAGCCAGATCTCCAAAGAGATTTTAAAGCAGCTCTTCCAGGTTTAATCGTCAGTTTATCTGCTATCAAGGTTTGTCGTTGCCTTATCCTTCGCCATTGTTGTATTCATGAGGGATCTGCAACATGAAACCTGATATTTTCCTAGTAAGAGAAGTAACTTGCAAAATTTTATTTGAGAACCATAAATCATTATTTGCCCTGCGAATGATTTTTTATTTAGGGTTTCTTCCATTTTTGTTGTTAAAATATTTTCGTTGTAAAGATTTGGTTTCTTCCATGTTTGAATTTTACATAAATACTGGTGTAGACATGGAATGGGTGAGTTATGATTTGATATGAATCTATGATATGATGGCCTTTCATTGCCCTACACTTGATGAAATGTCAGACAGAGCAACATATTTGAAATCATTGGCCATACGAAATTTTGTGGGAGGATGTGTGCAGCAGTGTTAAAATACCGGAACTACCACCTTCGAAATAAAAAATTATTCTTGCACTTGAGTTCAGGTTGTCTTAGATCAGTTAGTTGCTTGGGCATTTTGACTATTACAAACAGATATATAAGGCATTTACTGTTTCAGAAACTAACATAGACTATTGTTAGCCCGCACAAATAGTGGAGTTTGCCTGTAACTTGGATTTTGGTCCCTAGCAGTCTTAGGTTCAAGTCTGCGCCAAAGGGGTGCTAGGTTAGGTTGCAGCGAACGTCTGACCTGAAGCACATATGCAACCTTTGATTGAAGCCACCAGTCAATAGTTTTGACAGTGGTAAAGATATTTGAATTGACGAAGTATCTTCCTTCAATTGCGGATACTGCAATCTAATTTTGGTGTATGGGGTATGTAAAGATATTTGAGTTGACGAAGTATCTTCCTTCAATTGCAGATACTACAATCTAATTTTGGTGTATGGGGGTATCTTCAATTGTGGATACTGCAATCTAATTTTGGTGTATGGGTTATGTATTTCAGCTGACCTATTTTGGGTCACAATAACTTATTTGCCTGCCTAGGCCAAGTAATCTCCTTGTGTTATATGCCTGCCTAGTTTGGATACAGACTCTGGTGTTTGCAATTGAAGTTTCTGCGCTTTTCGAAACCTCTTATACTAAATACACTTAAATCTTCCTTGTCCTCCCCCTTAGCATGCTTGTTTAAGAAAAGGTCACACTGTAATTTTCATAGCTTTTTGGAAACCGTCTGATTTTGATTCAAATATGTTTGATGCTTGTGTATTTTCATATAACAAATGTACTTTTTATGTTGCATTGTTGATGGCTTTAATGAATGTGCCAACATGTCAATGTGATGCTGGCCCATCTTTGTTGAACACCTAGAACACAAAAACTAATCCTGGGCAAAAATTTTGGTGTTACCCGAATAGTTAAAGGGTTAATCCAATTAATTTTCTTTCCGATTAGTGTAAAGAATGATTAATTAATATACTAAGAACTAATGAAGATTCAATATTATAGGGACATGATGGGTGTGGATACTTTAGTTAAGCCAATGATGCACAATCAACAAGCATAGTGAGTGATGAAGGAATATAGTGCAAGTGTTGTATGGCTCAGAAGGCTGAAATTTTCTTTTTACAATGTCTTCTTTGCGTTATAATTGCACTTAGTTGTTGGGACCATATGCGAAAAAGTACATAGCTAGAAATTGTATAAGGATTTGATTCTTTGTTTGCACATAACTGGACAAGAATTGGGTCATAATTATTTAAAATTCTCTATATACATACGTTTGAATGCTTATTTTAAAAATCTTTATTTATTTTTTACAAATATTGAGAGTTACATTGAAATTCTAAAACTGATATTGGGAGGTGTAATTTAGGATGATTTCCCATAGAACCCTCTATCCTACCATTTCAGAAAGAACATGGTACTTATAAATTAAATTATATGTACTAATTATTCAAGAATTTATATATTTTTAATATTTAATTGAGATCGTTGAATACAGTTTGATTGGTACCTATAAGATATAAATCAGGTCAACATTATTTAAAGTTCAGTATGTAATTTTTATAAAATGTCAAAATTTGATATCTTTTATAAACTGACATAAAATTATGTTTACAAATAAACCTTGTGTTTAAGTCTTTTAAGTAAAACAATGTTGAAAGATCATTTAAATATCATACTAATGAACTTGACATATTTGTATTTTTTATTTTCTTTAATATATTTAATAATAAAATGATTTTAGTTTTAATCTTTTATTCAAATTCATACTTATATTTAACGTAAAATTGCAATATTATCTATAATTAAAATAATTAAAATATAATCAAAATTTCAGAAATTGCTATTAAATATTTTTTATTTAAAATATTAACTTTTGATTTTTTAAATAATAAACATAAATATTTTTAAAATCTCACTTAGAATTTAAGTATCTATAAACAATATTGAATATGATTTTAAAATATTTTGATTTAATTTAGATTTAAAATTATAATTTAATATATAATATGTCCTTTGAATTTCGAAGGTTGTGTGGTATAACTTTCACTAATAAAGTCAATTTTTTTAAAATAATAGGACACTAAAAATAGTTTGGCTTTTAAAAAATTAACAAAATAATACGATTTTTATAAATAAAAAATATTTTCTATTTAAAATATTACCAAACTTCAAAAAAAAAATTATTTTAAAAAACTTTAAAAACTTATTCCAATTCCAATTTCAATTCTTGCAACCAAATACATAATATGCGTCTTTCGACTCCTCTTCCAAGTCAACCAAACAAGTCCAAATGGTATTCTAGAGATTATTTTAAGAATTTGCGAATTCCAAAAGTGAGCTTATTCCAGTATAGTTGAATGTCGCATTCGGAAATTCCTACAACCAAATGAGACCATAGATTACAAGCAAATCCCTTTTAGATGCAGGTGGTATTTTCAGATGGGACATGTAGCTACAAATTGTTCCAAAAGGAAAAGGAAAACTTATAGCCAAGCAACTTGGTGAAAAGAGGAAAATACTCTATATTCGGTGGAAAAAGAAGATCTTGAAGCATCAAGACTTGTCAAGGGAAAGGGAGTTGTTGAGGGACAATAGAGCCAGTCTCTTTAAGTCAGAAATGCCTTGGATGGGATAATGCAAAGACATAAAACAGTATTAGAAAGATGTCAACCAGATTTGCTTATAGAGTCCAAACAAGGGGGTAGAGATTCTTTTCACCTTACGTGGCATTGGGTGGAACAGTCACGTTGAAAAAGATATTGAGATGCTAGTTGCAACCATTGTGGCACAGGAAAGGATCAAATTGGTGTTCATGTAGCTTAGTTGGGAGGTCAAGTCCTCTCTTGAGGATCCAATGATGTGGCAAAAGGAGGTTAAAGCTAGAGGATAGTTGGCAAGTTGTGAAGGGGAAGAGAAATAAGGCAAGAAAGAAAAAAACCCTTGAAATGCCCCTCCATTCGGATTAAAAGAGAAGCAAAATAGAAATATTCGTTGGTTCAACCAAAAAGGAAACTTCGTAGTTAAGCAAGCGCAAGCTGGAGTAGTACTGGGATGGGTGACCTCCCAGGAAGTCCCGTTGCTTCACCTCTATGAGCATCACCTAGATCCAAAGAGTGCTAAGTGTTCCATTTATTCTCATGAGAGATGGATTCGTGTGAATCACTACTCATGAAACATGGGTCAATGAGTTTGACTCAAAAACTTCATAGTTAACTCTTTATAGCAATATCACAATTTGACTTGCTGTGGAAAATATCTCCTACTTATCAATTGATGAGTTTAAGGGGCTTTTCAATGAATGGTTCATAAGGTACAACACTTGGTGAAGGTTGCAAGCAAAGTGGGTTTAACCATGGAGGAAACTTCGTAGTTAAGCGTACACAGGACAGAGTAGTACTAGGATGGGTGACCTCCCAAGAAGTCCTAGTACTTCACCTCTGTGAGCATCACCTAGATCCAATTAGTGCTAAGTGTTCCATTAATTCTCATGAGAGATGGATTCGTGTGAATCACTACTAATGAAACATGCGTCAATGAGTTTGACACAAAAACTACACAGTTAAATCCTTATAGTTGTCGATGTTTTGGTAGCTTTAGTAGGATAAACCTATGTGATCAAAGAGAAATTAATATAATTACAATGATTCATATATATATGTATATATACACCCACACACACAACTAAAATTAAGTTTGCCATTATATTAATTATATTAATGAATAGGCATGTCCCATGAAGGGACATGTCTTTGCTCAGTTTATTCCTCATACAAATTCAAAGAGATCGATGCATTTGAAATTCACATACCACATACATTGCAATGCTTAGTACATTTGTAGGGATCCCAGAAAACCAACATGCTATCAGAGCTAGATTGCAAATGTAATAGTGGTTGGATAAAAGATGTTACAGTTCAAATAGGTTAAGAATTCAAATTATTTGGTGGTTTGTACATAAAGGTGATTTGCCAGCACTAGGTAGCCTGTGAATGAAAATGTATTGAAATATTACAAACATGAAGTGCTTCCTCCATACAATGGAGAAAGACAGTTTGACAAGAAAGAGAGCTAAGAGCCATCAAGGGAAAGAAAAAAATTCAGGTGTCAAAAAGAAGCTACTTGTTTTTCATGTCCCAAAATGCTAACAGCTTGATAGCCCTTATTTTCATTGTGTCAAATTTTTGAAAATTTATTGTGCAAATGTCTTGAGAGTTTTGTGCAATTAGGGTTTGTTATTAAATGGTTATCAATTTCCATTAGAAACCCTAACCTATAGTAGGTTTTGACCTAGCCCAGTTTAATTTTTGCCCTAGCATAGGATATTGTAATGTCCCAAGCATCATGTCTTTTACCCTATCATTGAGAAACTGCCCTTAATCCGCGATCAGATTTCGACCCTTACCCTAAGTTTTATGTTCAAGTAGGAGATCGCATGTGATTTTCATTTTTACCATCTTTTGTTATGATCTTACGATTGGGGTCTTCAATGTCGAGTCGTAAGTCTAAGATTTCATTCTTTCAACGTTAAGAAACAAAGGTTTTCTCATGATCGTAAAGGTAAATGTTGGGTCTCCCGATATTACGATGTCCAATATAATCGTAGCATCGTGGAAGTATGTTATGAAGGTTTTGATCTTACACTTATCCTAGCAGCATATCATCGTAAGTGTTTTGTGGCGAATAACAAGTGGCACGATCTTACGATGAACTGAAGAGCGTATAAGCATAAAGGCTTATAAGAGAACCTTCAACCATACAAAATAAAGGAAATTGTGAGATCGTAAGAAAAAAAGTGCTAAGGTTGTAAAGGGTTATAATCTTACGAAGTGGGGCCAAGCACACAAGCGTAAAGAAATTTAACATATGATAGTAAAGTTTTCTGAAGATACAAAGAATAAAGGATCGAAAGATCGCAAGAGCAAAACATGAAGGCTCTCGAAGCTACGAAGCAATGCCAAGCGTATGGTCATAAGGGTTAAGGCAAAGTGAATGTTAAAATCTTCGAAGCTACGATGAAGAAAGGTCACAGTCAGTGTATTATCAAGAGGTAAAGGCAACAGTTAAGAGAAAAAATCTGAAGTTACGAAGAAGCTTAGTTCACTGTGATCGAGAGATCATAAAGTGAGAAAAGGCAAAGTCCAATGCCACGTAAAGCTGTGATCATAAGATTCTAGAAGTTTGTGTACTGAAGTGATACTACGAAAGGGTTTATAAAATGCTTAGCGTAAGTTTGCAACTCTAAAGAAGACATCGCATTCAATATTTCGATCTTACGATAAGCTGTGGCTTCTAAGATCGTGAGAAACTTAAAAGGCCTCTTCGAAGATACGATACGAAACATGGTAAATCGTAAGATCGTAAATGCCAAATTTCTTGCTTACAAGAATATGAAGGATTTCAATTTCAAAGTGAATCGTAAGATTGTAGACCCTGAGTTTGACATGAAAAAGCGCCTTTCACTTTTTTGAGATGGAAAATGATAGGAAGTTCTCAACCAATGAAATTTGAGGAAAGTACAGAGAATGCAAAGTTGGATAGTTATGTTGACACTCCACTGAGGTGACAAAAAAAAACTGAGTTAAGCCTCGTGCATGCAAGAATTCAATGCATAGAAATGGTTGATGAGGTACGCATAACATAAAGACATTCTCTAGGCGAGTAATAGATTACCATTTGCAGAAAGAGAAGATTTCCAGCAATTGCAGAGTTTTCAATGCAAAGGATTTATAGTTTTCAACACTAGTTGTAGAGCTTTCAAATTCCTAATTCTCAGTTAAGATGTCGAATAAAGAGGTGGAAGAAATCCAAGCTACAGACATGGAGATTACAAAGACTTCTAATTCCAAGGGAGGAAAAACCAAGCAAAGGAAACCAAATAAATTTGTAGATAAATGTATAAAGTTGTTCCTAGACTCCTCAAACGCTCTGCAAATGACCATGACTTTAGAGACCCATATGCTTTTTGCAGAGATGTTATTTGTGCTGGTGTCAACGGGTATGAATTGTTCATATATTTCTATCACAATAGATTGGATAAGATTCCTATATGTAATCCATGGAAGAAGAATCTAGCAAAGCTCATCTTTCCAAAAGTATTTGTAGACGTTGATCTGGTAAAGGCCTTGATTAAATCCTAAAATCCAGCCGCTAAATCATTCCACAGACATAATGGGACCATTCTATGCACATTGGACCATGCTTCTTTGATTGAAGCTTTTGGGTTAGATGGTGTAATGAGCAAACCATTAGACCTAGTTGAACTTCAAGGTTAGTTTGAAAGGAATACCAAGGCCTATACTGGGAAAACCATGATGCAACACATCCCAATGGACCTCAAGAAGGTTGGGGATTATCCAAAGAAAGTAGATAAGATGATGCATGTGGACAAATTTAAGAATTTCTTCGTGAAGACTATATATGGTGTGCACAAGGTGGTAGGCAAAGATGGGTTTGATGTGGTATATGGGGTAGAATACATTCTGGCCACAGATGTACAAGATGCATATCATGGTGGAGAATATGATTATGTAGATTATACCTTGGAGAAGATGAAAGAAAACATTGGGCTGGCACAAAGAGGAGAGATAGGGAATTTCAAGAATGTGGGGTATATTAGCCCAAATTTTATTAATCAAACATCTGATGCCAATGGAGAGCTACCAGTTCAGCTATGGACTTGGGTATGGGATAGAGTTCATCACTACTCTGATTGTATTTCATTATGCAATAATTTTAGTTATGGGATCATGAAAATGCTAGATCCTGAGATTTTGAAAAGTTCATTAAGACCAGCCTTCCTCCCTGAGAATAAAAGATTAGACCATAATTGGGGAGATATTTTCTTGTTTCCAACCTTTTCTATTATGAGAGTTTATGGTTGCCCCCAGCTACCCCATATTCTACCAAAATATATACCCCCTAGATTGGCCATCATTGAATTCATGTGGCAATTGTTTATGGTAAATAGGGAATACCTAGGGCCTAAAGTGTATAAGGGCACATTTTTGTGTAGATGCTTCAAAATAGGAGACTTTTCAATTGGAAAAGAATACCTAGACCAAATTCATTCTTTCCTCCGCCATTATAATTTGTCAACTACTCCCTGCAGATTGTATGACCCAAAGGACTACATGAGGAACACACTAAAAGAAATCAGGGGTTATGTGTTGCCCAAGTACAAGGGAATCACCCCAAGAGGACCTAGGAGAACCTGCAGACAAACTAGCCAAATTTGATGATATTTTGAGGGTAGAGAATGAGATGAAAAGAGCAGATCCAAACTTCAAGGGTTTTTATTTGGACGTCCCTTATCCACACAGGATAAGGAAGATGATAGAGGACTACACAGAGATAATGGCACAGATGCCTACAGGAACAATTGGAGAGGAGGAAAGGGTAAACCCTGATAGCTCAAATCCCGATGTAAGCTTGGAGATTGAAGAGGAAGAGCTTGTTGAAGCATCATGGGTTACCAAGGGTAACAAAAGGCAGAAAGTGGTCCATATACCTGAAAAGGTAAAACAAAGGACACTTCAACTCATGCCTGGAATAAATCAATACTTTGTCGAACTAAGGCAAAGTTATTTACAGGACAGGATAAATGCAACATAGAATTCTCTAACTGCTCTAGAGCTGCCAACAGCAAGGTTGGATGACAGGATCATTCAAGCTCAATAGTTCATAGAAGATGATGAGTTCATCAAGTTTGTTGAATTCAAGAGTTTCCTATATAAGGTAATCCATAGTGAACTTGTCCTAAAGTTAAAACCGGGAGAATCTAAAGAAAAGATCAAAGAATTGGTTGATAAACTTCATGCCTATGACCCAAAAAGCGAAGTAATGACTCCTGCAGAGGCTAGAGACTTAGTGCAAAAAAGTAGTATGCTTCTAGTGCCTGGATGGGATCTGGAACAAGCTTTCATGCTTGACCAGATAAGAAGACAAGAAAATGTCATTTCTTATGATGCATTTGGAGCTGGTGGCCTGCAGAGGGGATCAGGTTTCAACATTGACTCCAAATCCCTAGCAGTGTGGAGCATGGCTCCTGAAACTAACAAGCCAAAGCTAATGGATGTCCAAAATACTGATCAAGCTAACATGATAGTGAGGACTCTACAGAGCACATCAGGTGCAGAAATCTCCAAGGCTATGAAACACTTCTCATTCATGAATGTGGCTAAAGTGGAGGAGATAGAGACAAAACTGGCTAGTACATTCCATGATTGCATTGACATTAGGAAGCTCTATGAAGAAGAGCTCAGAAAGAGTCATGTCTACAAGCAAAGGATAGAAGAGCTAGAGGCCAAAGCTCAAGGGCTAGAGCCTGAAGTTGCATCCTTGGGGGAGCAACTAGTTAATGCAAAGCAAAACAAGGCATAGGGCAGCTAGGAACAACCAGCAAGGGTCACAATAGAAATGTCTACTTAGACTGCAAAGTTGGAGCAAGAGGAAGTAGAGCCAAGAAGGATGAGCATTGATGCTCAATCTCCACAGCAAGGTAGTGAGGTTAGGACAACTGTCCTGAAAGGCATGATAGGCAATAGAGTGGAAACCCGAAAGAAAATTTCTCGATGAGCTCATGCCCTTTTTATATCTTTACAAGATGTTGAGTATGTTTGCAATGAAGTGCTTGCATGGCTATCACCCATCTTCAAATAATGGGGGGCATATATACACTTTTTGGAAAGATTAATCATGTTAATGGCAAAGAAGCCAGATCTACCAAACGAGATCATCACAATGAAGGAAGGCCTAGAGATAGTAAAAGAGTTGATAGGCTTCTTCACTGGTAAATTGCAAATGATACAAGGTAAGATAAAAATCTTGTCATGAGGGATTAAGCCTTCCATCCCACCAATTTTGGATGCTAACAATAAGCTGAAAGACTGGCAAGAATGGTCAGATTTTTTTAATTCAATGCTAACTCGAGCAAGAACAACATTAGTTTTTGAAGATGAAAGTGATATCCCCTTTAATAACTTGATTGATTCATTATTTAAAGTTGAAATAGATTTAAACAAGTTTGCATCAGAATCAAGGGCCATAACAAATGCCAGGTGGAATAAGGCAACAAAAGACTTAGATGAAGTCAAAGGCACTGAATGGCACACCAAAAGGGAGATACATGTGTGGGAAGCGGTTGGAGAGATCAAGGCTCTAGCAGCAGGGACCAGTTAAAGAGCTACAGTGAAAGGCAGAAGAGACAAAATAGAGAGAAAAGACAAGGAAAGTGACAAGTAGTTAGAGTATAAACAGATTCAAGTTGAAGACACCTGAAGAATGTGCCACCTACCATTTTGTAATTGTTTCCCAAATTTTGAACTAATACAAAGAACGTATTGTAAAGTGATATATAAAAATATCTTTGTATTTTGATTTCAAATCAATTTTTGACAAGTATCCTCCCCTCTTAAGCTTGTTGTAATCCTTCTTATAAAAGGAGTGAGGGTCTGAGTCATGTAGAATTTTAGTGTTATGCTAATTGCAGTTGGTCCATGTTTTGTGTCAATTGTATGTTGCATTCAATTTTGCAATTCTAAGAATACAGTGTATATTGAATGACAGGTTTTGTCATATCTTGAGTTATATTTTGAGTTCCATATCAGTATTGTATTACTTTCAAAAAAAATTAATACAAAAGGAGGGTTCTACATATCTGTGTCTCTAAGTTTTGTCTTCATTTTCATATATATGTTATTTTGAGATTGAAATGAGCAAAGTTCTTTCAATTTAATGCAACTTGGATGAGTTGTATATCTTTTCATTGATTGCCTTTAATTCAAGGAATTAAGTAAATGCTTCCATGAATGGATAGGGTGTCTAGGTGTATGGGAGGGATATTATAAGAATGAAATTCATGTTTAATAGCTGACAAGTTTTAATGCAAAATTAAATAGGTCTAGTATTATTGGTTTGACTCTGTATAACAATGGATAAAGCATTGATCATTAGTTCAGAAGCAAATTGATATGGTCATGTGGTTGCACAATACAAATTTAAATCAAAATCAATTTTCTATTTCCATAATAGGGAACTAAATTGCTGGTCTTTCCCTTATTGTGACAACTGTCTGTGATTTTATAGTAAGCTGCTGTAAATCAACAACTTGATTACATTTCAAGAAGTTTTTTGACCATTTTTTCTGCTATAAGGGATAAATCTAAGAAAAAGAATATTAGTGAGTAAATACTGAAGAAGAAGCCAATAAATCCCTAGGTGCACCTGCCTTGGCCTTGCAAAGCTGAAAGAGTAGAAAGCCCATGTGTGCTTTGTTGAAGTTGGTCCAAATCTGAGATAATTTCTGCTGAATATAGGAACTAGCTAATCCTTAGGCATTTATCTTTTCTTTGCGTACTGGTGTTGGTTGTTGGAACCTACAGTTTTTTTTTTGAAACACCAACACAGCTTTGATATATGCATAACAATGTTACCCCGGCGCGGGGGTGCGGAACTGCAGGGGGACGTCGAGACGAGTTTTGGGTGCGGGCAAAAAATAGCTTCAATTTGGGGACGGCGGGGGGATGGCGGGGGTGCGGCGGTGGGGGAGCGGAGGGGGGGTGGGAGGATAGGGGAGGAGGGAGAGTGGAGGGAGGGGGTTGCATAGTATATATATAATATATATGAGTGAAAATGCTAATTATGAAATGATACTTCAATATATTATATAACATTAACATACCAAATATAGTTGAATACAATGAATAGAGAAAATTGAAATGTGATTCACAAACCATAAGTTCAAACTTGAAACTTGAAACCTCATAACTATTACTAATGACCATTTAACAAATTAACTTAGTTCAAGTTGCAAGATTCAAAATTCATTCTTCAAATATGATTCTATGAATATCATATATCATAAAGATGCTCATGATGACAATGAGCCAAATAGCATGAAACAATGAAATAATAATAATGTATCATAGCCATATCAAAGTGAGTACCCAGGAAGCACCCCGCAAGCACCCGGGAAGCACCCAAGAAGCACCCCATGAGCACCCAGGAAGCACCCTGCGAGCACTTGAGAGGCATCCAGGAAGCAACCTGCGAGCTCCCAGGAAGCACCCAAGCACCCTGGAAGCACCCAAGCACCGCGTCCCCCCCAGGTGCTTGATCGGTGCGGCGGGGGTGCAGCGGCGGAAAAACTACCTGCGGGGGTACTCGGGTGCGTGACGCACCCGCACCGGGTGCGCTAGGGTTTTACACTGATGCATAATCTATTTTAAAGCTCCTATTTTTGCAAAGGTGAGGACTATGTTGGCAATGTTTGTGGAGACTGGCTTTACTCATGCCAATTGCATTTGCTTGAATGATTTTAACACCTTTTAAATCAAATCATCCATTTTTGTGTATATCGAGCAATGACTGCAGTCCACAATGCCACAATTATTTTGGGCATTTTATCAAACAATTCACGTGCCTTTTCTATGATGCCATATTTTGAATACATCTCTACTAGGGTAGTTGCAACTATAACATCTGACCAAAAACCCCTTACCTCTATACATGATGGATGTCCATGCCTTGGTTTGAAGCCCCATTTTAGCACAAACAAGGAGAACACTAGCAACATTAAGGAGTCTACCTTGACTATTACTTTCGCTTCAAAATTTGTAATGTCTTTTTCTACAACGACAAATCCATTTCGTGCATTCCCCACATTGTTTATGTTCCAAGTGAACACATTTCTTGGAGGTATTATATCAAACAAATCCCATGACTTGTCTAAAATTCAACATTTTGCATACACGTCTACCAGGGCAGTTGCAACTACAGCATTTGATTAAAATCCTTTATTCTTTATGGGCAATGGCTGTCCATACCATATCCCAAAGCTCTTAGTTTGGCACAGGCTGAGAGTATGCTGGCAAGTGTGAACTAAACAAGTTCAAGACTTGTTTGTTGCATATAGTAAAAAAGTGCAATATCTTGAGGATGCACATGCCTTCTATACACTGTAAAAATTGTATGCCATGAGACGTTTCATTAATTCATGCAGTCAAACACTTTCAAGGGCATCAACCAAACTTTTGCACTTAACATGTAACTAAGCTTGTTATGAAAAGTTGTTTGTGTAGTAAATGCAATCGCCTACGAGCTAGCAAGGGTGTTCTCGAGAGCATAGGTCTGTAATAAATGAAGATATGCAGGCTTCGGCAAATTTTGTATGAGATTGAGATGACTACAGGATGGTATTCAATGGTTGTAACCAAAAGTCAAAAGCAGCAGTATTATTTAGTCTCCATCTATCTATCAAAAATCGACATTGCATAGACTCGTAGGTGCAGATCAGATTTATGGACATTGGTGTAATGACACTTTCCTCTCTGTTCAAATAAGTAATTGTAGCAGAAATAATAGATCAAATATTAATGTTAGATCGTTATAAGTTGTGAATAATTTAAATTAAAACATAGATAACCAAAGTAACCATGACATGAAATGATATAATACAACAATTATGAGACAGGGTTAGCATAGGAAATGGATTTATACTTATCTGTGAATCCTGAAGAAGATATTTTTCATAGAAGAAGATTTGCAGGTAGAGGATTAGTTACAGGTCCTGGTGTTTTCTTGGGTAAGAAGCATTCACAGGAGGACATGGTTCTTACTCAGAACCCCACATACCTTCATGGTATGAAACACATGCATCACAGCATGAACATTACACAACCTTGGCCAGGACACTCCCAGGTGTATGTTATACCCTGAGTTGGACACACATTGTGTGCCCCTTCTCCAATGCTCAAAGCCCAACCAAGACACTCACTATGCGCTCTGTGTACCTGCTATATAAATTATTTCCTTCTTATTACATTCTTCTCTTTTCCTGTCCTTTCATCCATAATTTTCCTCCTACTTCACAAATGACATATTTATATATATATATATATATATATATATATATATATATATATATACATTTTAATGGTTAGCTTCCAGACCATCATAACCTTTTGGAAAGATAACCTTTAATTACCCTCTAATAATGTAATCACTCCTCTTTAATGAGAGTTTTTGGTAAGTATTAATTATTATTAGTTTTTAAATCAAAGGATTAATATATCATTTATTTTTATCTCTCCTTTTGCTACTAGAAGATTATTTCGTAACTTTATATTCTCTTGGAGAAAAAGTACCATAACAATTCTCCCCCTATAATTTAATGTTGTCCTCAATAGCTTTAGCTATATCTACATCACAACGTAAAAGCTCATAATAATTGAATATGTTAATATTGAAAATGTATCCTTCATCAAATACACCAATCTCTTTGTTTGATTCAAAGATATCTTTACTTTAATTAAATTAGCAAACAATTTCAAGAGAAACTTTGAAACTTTGATTAAAATACGATTTATCATGGCCTTTCTTCTAGGTCCATGGCTCTATATTTGTTGGCTTCTTGAATAAGAATGGTTCTAGCTATATCTTTTTATTCTATTGTCTTGCTCTTATCCACTCTTTGGTATGTTTTCATAGAATATTTAGCACAGGCTAAAGGAAAGTGGCTCTGATACCAATTGTAATGACACTATCCTCTATGGTTCTAATAAGTAATTGCAGCAGAAATAATAGATCAAATATTAATGTTAGATAATTATAAGTTCTGATTAATTTAAATTATAACATAGATCACCGAAGTAACCATGACATGAAACAGTATAATACAAGAATTATGAGACATGTGTTAGCATATGAAATGGATTTATACCTATCTGCAAATCTTGAAGAAGATTTTGTTCATTGAAGAAGATTTGCAGGTAGAGGATTAGTTACAGGTCTTGACATTTTCTTGGGTAAAAAATATTCACAGGAGTACACGGGTCTAACTCAGAAACCTACATGTACCTTCACGATATGAAACACATGCATCACAGCATGAACATAACAAAGCCCTGGCCAGGACACTCCCAGGTGTACATTGTACCTTGAGTTGGGCACACACTGTGTGCCCCTTCTCCAATGCTCAAAAGGCCAACCAAGAGCCTCACTATGCACTCCGTGTACCTTCTATATAAATTATTTCCTTCTTATTTCATTTTTCACTTTTCTTGTCCTTTCATCTGTAATTTTCCTCCTCCTTCACAAATGACTTTTATATGTGTGTGTGGGTGGGTGGGGGGGCGGTTGGCTTCCAAACAATCATATCCTTTTGGAAAGATAACCTTTAATTACCCTTTAATTATGTAATCAATCTTCTCTTTTATGACAGTTTTTGGTAAATATTCATTATTACTATTTTTAAAATCAGAAGATTATAATAGCATTTATTTTTGCCTCTCCTTTTGATATTAGAAGATTATTTCGTAACTTCATATTCTCTTCGAGAAAAAGTCACATAACAATTGGCAAATGAATCGCATTAGGTTGTGTGTCATGCCAAAAATACGAGGGCAAAAACACACAATTTTTTTTAAAGGATAATAATTAAACTTACTAGCTTCACTAGGGTACAAGAGTTGGTTCACAAGAATATATCTACTACGTTCATCTTAAGTTTATAATCGTGAGAAGAAATACATTGATAAAGTTAAATCTCTCATTATAAAATCGATATTTACATTTGTTTCAGTAATACATTACTCTGATAACTTTAATTAACATTTCAATATTATATAAATCTATAATATAATGGGATTAAGAAATATTCCTAATTATAACACGAAATTAATTAAACTAAATTCGATGATCCATAAAACAAAACAACTATATTGCCTATTAATTCAACATATATTCGCTACCAAAAAAAAAACAAATTAATCTATAACAATAATAACCTTTATTTTCATAACATCTTAATTTATCTCAAACTAACTTAATATTTAAACAATCCTTAATTTAAAACTAAATTAATGCAACCTTAATCTTAAAATAAATATTAACTAAAGCAAAACTTAACTAAATAATAAAACAACTAACTTGAAAATAAATATTAACTAAAACATTAAAACTAAAATGAAACAACTAATAACAATAATCGTTAAATTTAAACTCTCTTTTTTTTTTTGTGTGTGTGTTTTTAAGAAAACAAACAACTAAATTAATTTAAAACTAAACTAAACTTAATTTAATCCTAACCTAAATTAAAACAAACTCATTTTAAATCTTTTAACAAAACACAATCCTAACCTATGATCTAACCCATACCATAGCGCTTCCCAAGCACTTTGAAAGGATGAGGCGCTCTACCCAACCCACCAAAGCGCTGACCAAACCTGCCGTCTGCAGGTACAATTCCCCTCTCCTACGTGCATACATGAGCCCCCAAACTGGGTGATGACAAGGTAAGGATAAGCAAAAAAGGTTGGAGGCTTTTTAAACAAACAAACATTGTTTAAAAATATCCACTTCAACTTGCCACCTGCTGCAATGAAGGCTGAATCGACCATGCCAAGTGGGGCACGCGCATGGGAAAGCGCCATACATGAAGACTATGTGCTGGAAGAGAAAGCAAGTTGATGCAGAGATCTCCAAGGCAGACATCATCAATGCTAAGCTAAGCGCTCAAAGGGTAAATGGTGGGGATGGTTAATGCTCTCATTAACCACGCCCTGCCCAAGGTACACCAAAATGGGGTGCGCAGTTCCAATTTCATAAAGCGCTGCCCAAGCCTGCCATGGTACAGGGTTTGTCAGTTTAAACAAGATCTCTACTCCACCTTCCCAAGATCCACGTACAACACCAAATTCAAGGAAAATTCGACATGGAGTTGGGGGGGGGGGGGGTAAAAGTTAATGAAGTTTGCCTTAAAAACTAAAACTTGTCTTAATTTAGATCCAATTTCCTCCTCCCAACTGACAAGTCATTGAAGGCACGTTATCCCAGGTAGGCTTCAATATATGTTTCGGATTTTCTATTGTCAATCTTAAATTTTGACTTGTCCACTTTAGAACTAAATCCATGTGACAACCCAGACTCACTGACATGGAGTGGTGCGAAATGTTTTCAGTTTACTGGGCAAAAAGGGGGCAAGCTTTTAATGCATAAAGTTTTCTTGGTGGAGATACATGTTTAAATGGATATTTAGTATAAGCATTATTCTATTTTCTTGTTAGTTCATTTATTTATATGTATACAAGAATATAATATTAATGCAATTTCTCCCCTTTTTTTCTTTTTTTTAGAGAATCTTTCAAGGCATATTCTCTGTTGCAAGGGGAATTAAAATTGTCTCCCCATACAATTTCCAGAGAGCAAAATGCTCCTGGGAGTATTCTTTTTTTTGTCAAGCTTTTTTTTTTTTTTTGTAAGTGTCAACTTTTGTCTTGCAAATTGATTTTATAACAAGATGTGTATATATTTATTTTTCAATTTTGGATTTACCATTTGCATAGATTAACAAGATGATTGAACAATTTATTTTATCAACAATGAGAGATTTATTGTATCTCCTAATATATATGAAATTGTATTGAAATTTCAACATAACAAAATTCTCTTTTCTTTCTTAACACAATAAAAACTTGAGAATTGCATAGTTCGAAAACATCAACATTTAAACTATTCTTCCACACACTTATACATGAATTGAAATAACACATGATACAATGCACGGAGGTTTTCTCAATCCTTTCTCTCTATTAATTAACCTGGTTCAAGGCTCCATCGGGAAAGAACCAATAAGAAAACTTGACGTCTTTGCCAAATACATCATAATTTAAAATACATCTTTACAAAATGTTACAATTCAATTGAATTCTCTCCTAGGGCTTTCACAAGAAATCTTTTCCAATGTCTTCGATGCATCAAGGGAACCATGGGAAAGACAAGAACTGATCTGGAGGTAAAACAACATATATGATGAACAATTCAAGCATGCATTCCCAACTCGGTTTTGCACAATAGGTTCAACATTGAACCAAAATAGGGGGAGGGGGATTTTCTCAATAAGAGATGTCAATCACCATACCATAACATAACCCTTTCGAGGCTAAAATTCAAGAACTTTCGTTCTTCTACAATGTTGACCAATATAACAAGGGTATTCATTCCTTTCCTTCTTCAAGAATTCAAATTTTCATACAAGGTATGGGATGACAAGTAGGGAGCCATGCACCCTACCCTCTTTCCCTCTTCTCACCATGAGAGGAGACTCTAAACTATTGAGGTCCACCTAAGGCCCTTCCCCCATACTTGGCCACTTCTCCCCTATCCAAGGGTGAGTAATGCCAAAATAATCCCCATGAAATCCTTTTAGAATTTCAAAACAAAGCATAAAAATGACATCCAAGAACAAGTTAAGATCCATCCCAAAACACCCTCAACACACACATACAAGCAATACAAAGATCATCACAATGCCTTATGCATGAATCAAGTATGAACAATAAGAAGAAACAAGATCAAAAGAGTGAAGAACCCTACCTTCACAAAAGTTATGGTAAAATGACCAGTTGAGAAGAGCTTATCCTCCCTTTCCTTCAATCTTCCACTTCTCTCTAAAACTAGAGATTGGGTAACAATCCCAAAACTTCTCCAAAATGTCTCTAAATATGACCCTAACTCAACTAGACTTTAGGCAACCCCAAGGTGGAGTTTTGAGTCACCAACTCATGAAGAAGACAAATCAATTTTCGCAATCAACCAAAAGTAGGGTTTTTGATTGACCCTAAAAGTCAACCTAAGAGACTGAGGGGGTGGAAAGTACTCCCAACCCATACTCTTACCCCTAGGATACTTGAATTTAATTTTTTAGGCCTTAAAGACTTAATAAAACCCAAACAAACGCTAAGAGAATTTTAAGACTATATAACAACCTTCAAAGAAAGACAATACAAAATAGCACAAATTGGCAAAGGGTACAGTTTCGTCCTCCCATTAGATTTCCTGGCTATCTATCCTGCACACTCATTGCACACGTCAATAGTTCAAGAAATCACATGCATATATGTAAATTACGTATCAAGAAAGTCATGTAAATTTAAAACATTCATTTTTTTTTTTTAATAATCAATTGTTTATCTCATTCTACTCATATTTTGACCATTAAATTTGCATAATCAAAGTGTTAGTTTTACATTCATTTACTCCATCATAATACATGTTCATAAAGCATTAAATGACTAAATCAAATATCTGAAAGTAAAGCATCACTCATCATAAAATAGCATAATAGTGTTCAGTGCATCAAATAATGTCCCGACATATCGAGTCATGAGTATCAAAATAATAAAGTATCAACTAAGCTATGATGGGTCGGGGCGAGGCCTCACATTGTGGCACCGGAATCATCAGCACCATTGGTATATTTGTCCCACCAACTTTTTTTGACTCGTTAACTCTCCCACCAGGTTTATTTTTCTGAGTGAGGCTTGATGTTTTTACAGCAGAAATTCAACCTAAGAATAGCCTATCGACTAATTAGCTGGGGGCTAATAAAAACCATGAGAGAAAGGAAACAGGTGAAATTAAAACATAGATTGCACAATTATTAAAATTAAATAAAACTACAATACGCCACTTACTATGCACAGCTCAAAAGATAATAAGGTGAAAAGCTAAGCGCAACTCAGTTGACCTTGAGAGATGAAATACCCCTTGGTCAGGATATCTGAGCTGAAAACTATTCCCACAAGAAATATTTACCAAATTATAACCAAAAAAACAGTGCATAAACTGCCTTCAGAATGGTTAAAAATAATGAAGCTAATTGTGACAGATTTAAAAATACAAACCCTAAATACCTAAAGGCTAATACAAGAAAACAATGGCACTTGCTAGCACCAAGCCAGATGACAAGAAAGAGCGAAAAATAAAAAGATGCGAAGAGATAAAAACACAAACGATAATAGAAATTAATAAGTGATAAAGACTACACATGAAACAAAATGCCTGCACCAGTATTTCATCTAATATCAACTGATTCTTTGAGTATCCAGACAACTTTTAGTTTATCTGTAGTTCTGCAAGTGCACGTGGTCAGTTCTGTGTTTACGGCAATTTCTCTTGACCGTTTGATTGTAAATCGTATAAAAGGCAAACGAAACCTTTGGGGATCATAGGAGATACTGTATGAAGCAGTCTCGTGTAAGCATTCCACACGGTAGCTGCATTTTATTTATCTTATTTCAAATTTTCTTTAAGTGTATAACTCTGGCCCCTCCAATACGAATATTTAATCTCAATTATAGAGTAAACATGGCTTGAAGTGTACAACCCTAACCTCGGTTTCAAACACGGAACCTTTACAATAATCTTTAATATCGAGCTTACTCGGACCATCTTTAAAAAAGTATAAGTGTAAACCTGATGGTAAACCCTCCTAATGAATCAAAAACAAATTAGACTATAAAAAACAATTAATTTTAATTTACACCTCAGAAATCAATGAAAACCACGAGGGCAAACATGAATTTAGAATCCCCGGCTCTGGAAAAGAAATTGATGCGAAGAATATAAACTTACGGAAGGTAATGTTCAGAACGAGCAGCGAGTAGGTGTCTCTGATGTCTGGAGGTCCAAATCTGCCAAAGTGTGACATTTTTATTTCGTTTTTCCAATCAGCGTACAACAACCGTGGGTTCAGAGAGCAGGAAAGAGGTTTTTTTCGGAAGAAGGGTTTTAATGATTCTGGGGTGGATGTGAAACGAGTGGAAGTTTCTAGCTGAGCCGGTTGAGATTTGTAACGTGTGTGTTCGTGCAAAGATTATATATAGCTCCCGTTCAGTTTTGCAATGTTCGAATCTTTGGGAATCTTATAAAACTAGCTGTTGCAATATTAGCCGATAATATTTTAAGTCACGCTTTTGTCGTTGTGACAATAAACGATAAAATTATATTTAATATTTTTTAAGAATTAAATTATTTTAAAAAATAAATAAATAAAACAATGTATGATATCATTTTGCTAATGTAATAAGTGTCATAGAATGGCTAAGTACTTGTCTTATAGTTATTTAATAGTTTAGAAATAAAATATAAATAATAATAATAATAATAACTTTATAATTAACAAATTTGTTAAATGAATAAATTATGTAATTTTAATATAATTTAATTAATAAATAAGTTATTAAAAAAGGAGGCTCTGCAATGGCGAAAAATATAGAAGTAGTAAAAACTGCGAATAAAGCAGTATTCCTCAAACTTGAAAACCATAAGAATTCTAAACAAACCTTTAATCAAAAAACCTCGGTGAATAAGTTATGCCCTAATGGGGTTAATGCTTCCACCCAGATCCCATCAAATTGTCCAAATGATAGGTTGAAAGGAAGACAGGCAATCCCCTGTATTCCGATCAACAACAGATTCAAAGCATTAGCAAAAGAAAATCCAAAGGCAGATACCTTCAACGCCTTGGTTAAACAACATGAAGCTAGAAATAAGAAGCTCACAACATTAAATAAAAATCTATGTGGAGATGAAAATAGTTGGCAAATTGTCATATCAAATAGAAATCGGAGAAGAAATTTGTCACAAAAAATCCAAAAGAAGATAATAATGATGGAAGAAAATAAAAGTAAGTAGAAACAACTCTTTGAAAACACCAGATTTGCTAAGGAAGAGGCGTGACATGCAGAGTCATTACCAATCACAACAAAAATCAACAAAGACTGTAATCATGCAATATCTAAACCTAGTAAAATATTTGGAGTTAACCACATTCTGTTAGGGCAGAAGCTACAGCAAACAACTTCAAGAAAAGAAGTTAGGGTTTTTGAGCAAAATCAGAAAGTGTACATACCACCACATAAAAGAGAGAAAAGAAATTCAGACAATCCAAAAAAATAAAGTACATACAAAATTTCCTAATCATAAAGAAACTTCTGAAAAGAAGGGCATCGATAGAATTTTACCGTTAGCTAAGATAAGGAAATCCAATTGGAATGATTTCTCTGATATATTAATCATCGGTGATAGGTGCACAGAAAAAAAGTGAAAGGAATGCTTAGAGCTCAGAGTATATGTTTGCTAGAGTGGACCAAGTAAGCACCTATCAAATTTTACAAAGAAATTAGAGAAGATCTACAAACAGTTGGTAAGTATTATCATTTCCTCAAAGTCATCAATTTATCTACACTATGGAAAAAGAGAATTTAGGAATAAAATAGTTTCAATATCAAATTGCTATTATAAAGGACATGTAGTCAAATTTCATGCTTGGGTACCTAATTGGAATGGGGAAAAAGTACATTTAATATCTTTTTGGTTTGAATGTAGAAATCTAGCAGTAGAAATTAAACATCTATACACTTTAATCAGAATAGGAAAATCACTTGGTAAACTTATAGGTATCGACTTAGACTATGACAAAACCAATAATGTTAAATTCTTAATAGATGTAGAATCAGATCAAAAGATATTGAAGAAAAAAAAATGACAAATAGATCCATTTATGAGCTTGAATTTACTAAATATGAAGGGAAATTAAAGCATTATTAGACCAAATCTAAAGATAGATCATAATATCTCAAACATAGAGGAATCCTTTAGTAGCATCAACATAAAGGAGAAGAAGGAACAAAAGACAAAGGAATTCAATAAGGTTTAAAACAAGAAGGGAGAAGAATCAACAGAAAGAAATAGCATAGAGCAGAGTACACAAAAAAATAAGAATATCACCAGAAAGGAAGAGTGTAGATCAAAGGCATCAGGGATGCTTAGAAGTATTTGAAAAGAGAAATAAAGATATGTATAAGGAAATGACAATAGTAGCATCTCTAAAAGAATGCAAAATATGTCAAAAGGAGAATGACATTTTGAAAGCAATAGAAAGCAGCATTCAAGATGTCATGTCCCCTTTTCAAATAATTAGAAATAATAATCTTTGCTAAGGCAGGCAGGCTCAAAAAGGTGAAGTCTCGGCAAAAGGGACTAATCTTTGAAACCAATGGACTAATAAATGAAAATTATTATTAAAATATGTTTTATTAACCCCTCTTGGACATTAGTTAGGGTTATGCCCTCTTTTAAGGGATTTGGAGGCATTTTGGGCTCATTCTAGAACTTGATTTTTGCTCATTGCTTTGTTGTTCTTCAGAGGCTACCAAAGCTGTGGAGAAGGAGACCTAAGGACGGGAGTTTGCAAGTTTCCAGGAAGGCTAAGGATGAGAGTTTAAATCCATTCCATGTGCAAGCTCATGCAGAGTTTTCCCTTGTGCTGAACAGTGCAAATTTGTGGGTTTTCGGGTGTGTTTTTGTAAGAGTTTGGTGTTTCCGGTTGAGTATTTCATATCAGTTTGGGTTGTTGTTGTATTTTAGACATTTAGATGTTAAAATAGAGCTGAATATATGTATTTGGTCATGATTATACTTCTTTGGTAGATTATTAGTGTTTTTGTGGTGTTTTCGAGCTATTTTGTGTTAATTTTGGGTGCCCAATGAGCATGGTTTTTGTCCTCCATTTGGGAGCTGTTGTGTAAATGCTATACAGATCTGGAAATGTCATTTTTTAGGCTATTATGCTGGTGAAATTTCTGTAAAAATGTCTACTTTCAGATTTATTAATAATATGTGAAGCTGTGAAGTTTTTGGCACTATTTCGGGCATACCTGATTTGGGTTTTTATTGAAAAATTGGTGGATCTTTGAAATATTGGTTGTTTGATTTTAAAAATCTGAATAGAGGCTTTAAATATCAAATAAAATCAGAAAGGGGACATTTCAGTGGTATCAGAGCTATGATCTTGCCAGCCAGAGGGTTTGTAGAAGTTTGCATGCAACTAAGTGAAAGAGAAAAGAGATATTTGCAGCGAGAAAAGAATATAAAAAAATTGATCAAACCTTCAATTAAAAGTAAAAGTACAAAATCCAAGGAAGGAAAAAGTATGGCTGACCCATATTAGATGGCAAAGAAATTCTTCCAAGACATCCAAAATACTCAGAAGCAAACAGTGGATAGTTTGGCAGAAACTAGAGAGGCTTTGTGAATATCGACAAAAAAACTGCAAGGAGTTGCATCTATTAATGAGAAAGGGAGCATTTCAAAGGAGCCAAGAAATCTGAAACCCACACCCTCTAAATCAACAAAAATTATTTTCCTGCCTGCAGATGAGCCACCAATACCAAATCCAGCCCTTAATCCCGTGGAAGAGGTTAAAGGTAACTTGATTGCATTAAGAGCTACTTACAGTGGTTTAGATGATGACTTTCGCAGTTCGGTTCCTTTTAGAGAATATGTGGATATGATGAACACTTTGATGCCCAAGAAATAGTACAGGAGGGAGCATGACATAAGTGGAAGAGAGCTCAAAAATAAAATAAGCAAGTTTACAGCACCTACTTTTGATGGAACAAATAAAATTTCAGCTAGAGCATGGCTACAAAAATTATAGACCTTCTTCACACTTAACCCCATGAAGGAGAGTGATGTTGTTCAATTTGCAAGTCTACACTTGGAAGATGTAGCCTATGATTGGTGGTATCATAGAATGACTACTCAAGGTCATGATCAAGTAACTACATTTGATGATTTCAGTCAAAGAGTGATAGATAGATTTGAACTCAAAGATGATGAAGAGTATTTTAAAGAATTGTCAAAGTTGAAGCAAACCAAATCAGTTAATGAGTATATAGAAGAGTTTCAAAAAGTGGTTGTTATGGTACCTGATATGAGTGAAAAGAGGATTGTTTATCTTTTTCTTGATGGTTTGGAAGATTTTGTTAAGGGTTTGGTTAAGGCTTTCTCACCCTCAACCTTACAAGAAGCTATCAAAAAAGCTTGTAACTTGAAACTTGCATGCCTATGAAACCAGTCACTAATCAAAAACCCCCAAATCTTTGGCAACATAAGGGGAATTTTCAGAAAAAGACTTTTCCAATGCTACCACCAAAAGATGTGATAAATGTGGCAAAAAAGAAGGTAGATGAAGAGACTAGGAGTGAATTACGAAGGAAAAAGCTTTGTTTCACTTGTAGAGAACCATGGGTTCCAGGACACAGATGTTTGGGAAAAGGTCAAGTGCACTATATTGAAGTTACTTTAGAATCTGATTCAGATGAGCATGAGGAATTTCATGACACTAAGGAGGAGGAAGAAGAAGAGAAAGAAAAAGAAATCAACAAGTATGGCACTTTAGCAGCATTATCAGGAGTCCCAAGATACCATCCCTTTCAAATTCGAGGGGTGCTAGCAGGGCAGGGGTTGACAGTTCTTCTTGATAGTGGGGCAACTCACAATTTTATTGATGAGGGATTTGTCATGAAAAGAGGGCTTAAAGCAGAAGATTTTGAGGGATTCAATGTTACTATAGCTGATGGATTCACTATACCTTGCACACGGGTGGTGAAACAACTCAAGATGACCTTAGGAGATTATGAGTTATGTGATGACTTCTATGTAGTTGGCATTGGGGAGACAGATCTTGAATTGGGTGTTCAATGGTTGCACTCTATTGGAGGCTATTACATGAACCATCAAACTATGGAGTTTAAATTACATTCCAATGGGAAAGAAGTCTTATTGAGAGGCTTATCGAATGGAGCACCTAAGGTGGTCTTTGGAAAGAGGATGGAGAGGACTTTTCGAAGAGGACAAGTAGCATGGGCAGCAGAAGTCATAATCCATCCAACAAGCTCTCCAAAGAATCAAGGCAATTTCCATTTTGAAATTCAAAATATTCTTGATAAGCATAGAATAGTTTTCAATGACTTGCCTCCAGGATTACCACCAGATAGAGGTTTTGAACATGTTATAGAGTTAGAACAGGGTGCCAAACTAGTTATAACAACCCCATACCGCCATCCAAGAGGTTATAAGGAAGAAATTGAAAAAACTATTAAGGAACTCCTGGACATGGGATTCATAAGGCCTAGCTCTAGTCCATTTGCATCATCTGTGGTACTTGTCAAGAAAAAGGATGGTACAATGAGAATGTGTATAGAGTACAGGGCTCTAAACAAGAAGACCATAAAAAATAGGTATCTCATACCACACATAGATGAACTCATTGATGAGTTACATGGTGTTGTATACTTCTCAAAAATTGACTTAAGATCAAGGTACCATCAAATCCGAATGAGGAGTGAAGATGTGGAAAAGACTGCTTTCAGATGTCACTATGGGCACTTTCAATTTCTTGTTATGCCATTTGGCCTCACTAATGCACCTGCAACATTCCAATCTTGTATGAATAAGGTATTCAGCCAGCATCTTCAAAAATTTGTTTTGGTATTTTTTGATGATATCTTGATTTATAGTAAAACATGGGAAGAGCATTTAAAGCACATAGACACTGTTTTGGGAATCTTGGAGCAGCATTCCTTCTATGCTAAGCTATCTAAATGTGAGTTTGGTTTGATAGAGATCCTATATTTGGGACATATTATAAGTTCTAAAGGAGTACAGGTTGATCAACAAAAAATCCAGGCAATTTTGGATTGGCCTCCACCCACTAATCTTATACATTTGAGAGGTTTCTTCGAGTTGTGTAGCTACTATAGGAGATTTGCCAAGGGATTTTCTCAGCTTGTTGCCCCCCTTGATTGTTTTGACAAAGAAAGGAGCTTTTGTTTGGATAGAAGAGGCACAAAAAACATTTGATAAGCTTAAGGAGGTAATGAGTTCATGCCCTGTGCTTGCAATTCCAGATTTCTCTTTACCTTTTGTTGTTGAATGTGATGCTTCTGAAGAAAGTATAGGAGCTGTCCTAACTCAAAGGGGAGATCCAATAGCATTTGAGAGTAGAAAACTAAATCAATCAGAGAAAGGTTACTCCATCTATGATAAGGAAATGTTGGCAATCATGCATGCACTTCATAAGTTTAGACAATATTTGGTATGTGGGAGATTCATTGTAAAGACAAACAATAATAGCCTTAGGTTCTTCTTGAACCAAAGGGATTTGAATGATTGTCAACAAAAACGGGTAAGAAAATTGCAAGCTTATGATTTTGATATTGAATACATGAAAGGAAAGAATAATGTGGTTGTTGATGCTCTCTCAAGAAAGCCCACTTTGTGTTCCTTAACATCTATCTTTGTTAATTGGAAAGTCTCCGTAATTTTAGAGTATGCTAAAGATTCCTTTGCCACCAAGATTTTGGATAAGTTAGTGGATGATAACAGGTACAAGGTTGTTGATGAATTGATTTATTACAAGAATAGGATCTTCTTAGTGCCAGGATCAAAAACTAAGGAGAGGATATTGAGGGCCTTTCATGACACACATTTGGCTGGTCATCAAGGATACTTCAAGACATATAGGCAAATTTGAGAGTGGTTTTCATGGAAGGGTATGAAGGAGGATGTCCTTAAACACATTAAGGAATGTATGGTATGCCAACAAAGCAAGAGTGAGCAAAATTTTCCTGCAGGGCTGTTGCAGCCACTTCTTATTCCTGAATAAAAATGGGAAAGTATTTCCATGGACTTCATCACTGAGTTGCCCAAGGTTCAAGGTAAGGATTTCATATATGTGGTGGTAGATAGACTAACTAAGTATGCACATTTCTTTCCTATCACATCTGATTTCAAGGCATCACAAGTGGCCGAATTGTTCTTCAAGGAAATTTTTAGATTACATGGCTTGCCTAGAAACATTGTCAGTGACCAGGACAGTAGATTCCTCAGCTCTTTTTGGAAGGAGCTCTTTCATTTGGCAGGAACTAAACTCACTCCCAGTACTAGCTATTGCCCTCAAATAGATGGACAAACAGAGATAGTTAACAAATGGATAGAGGGATATTTAAGGAACTATGTTTCAAATCAACAACATGCTTGGGTGAAATGGTTGCACCTAGGGGAGTATTGTTACAATACATCTCATCACATGTCTATTGGTATGCCTCTTTTTCATGCTCTTTATGGTTATGATGCCCTTTCCTTTGTTGATCTAGTACTTTCAGATAGTAGAGTACCTACAGCAAGTGATTTTGTCAAGCAAAGCCAAGACATAATAAGGTCCCTCAAGGATAATCTACAACATGCACAGAACCAACAGAAGTTGTATGTTGATAGGAAAAGGACTGAAAGATCTTTTGAGGTGGGAGATTTGGTATTTGTCAGGTTGCAGCCATATAAGCAAAGCACCTTGAAGAGGAGTGGGGCAGAGAAACTCAAGCCAAGGTTCTATGGGCCTTATAAGATCATCAAGAAGGTAGGAGAGGTAGCTTATGAATTGGAGCTCCCACCAAACAACAAAATACATAATGTTTTCCATGTATCTTGCCTGAAGAAGGTTCTAGGACAGTAAACCATAGTATCTATAGAGTTACCACATCTTGATGATGAAGGGAAATTATTTTTGATACCAGAAGAGATTTTGGATGCAAGAGAGAAAAGATTGAGAAATAGGAGCATCATAGAGCATTTGGTCAAATGGAAAAGATTGCCACTAGAGGATACAGCTTTGGAAGGAGCACATATTCTTGAGCATTCCAACCTTCATTGCTTGAGGATAAGCAATATTTGGGAGGTGAGGACTTGTCATGTCCCCTTTTCAAATAATTAGAAATAATAATCTTTGCTAAGGCAGGCAGGCTCAAAAAGGTGAAGTTTCGGCAAAAGGGGCTAATCTTTGGAAACCAATGGACTAATAAATTAAAATTATTATTAAAATTTATGTTTTATTAACCCCTCTTGGACATGAGTTAGGGTTATGCCCTCTTTTAAGGGATTTGGAGGCATTTTGGGCTCATTCCGGAACTTGATTTTTGCTCATTGCTTTGTTGTTCTTCAGAGGCTGCCAAACCTGTGGAGAAGGAGACCCAAGGACGAGAGTTTGTAGGTTTTCAAGAAGGCTAAGGATGGGATTTTAAATCCATTCCATGTGCAAGCTCATGCAAAGTTTTCCCTTGTGCTGAATAGTGCAAATTTGTGGGTTTTCAGGTGTGTTTTTGTAAGAGTTTGGTGTTTCCGGTTGAGTATTTCATATCAGTTTGTGTTGCTGCTGTATTTTAGACATTTAGATGTTAAAATAGATCTGAATATATGTATTTGGTCATGATTATACTTCTGTGATAGATTATTAGTATTTTTGTGGTGTTTTTGGGCTATTTTGTGTTAATTTCGGGTGCCCGATGAGCATGGTTTTTGTCCTCCATTTGGGAGTTGTTGTGTAAATGCTATACAAATCTAGAAATTTCATTTTTAAGGTCGTTATGCTGGTGAAATTTTTGTAAAAATGTCTACTTTCAAATTTATTAATAACATGTGAAGTTGTAAAATTTTTGGCACTATTTCGGGCATACCCGATTGGGGTTTTTATTGAGAAATTGGTGGATCTTTGAAATATTGGTTGTTTGATTTTAAAAATCTGATTAGAGGCTTTAAATATCAAATAAAATTAGAAAGGGGACATTTCACAAGAGTGGTATAAAATGACTCATGAAATCATGCTCCTACAGACATATATCAAAGATCAGACCATGTTAGGGGAATAATATCATCAAGAACATGAATTAAGAGAACAACAAAAAGAACAAGGAAAAGAGGAGGAGAGTAGAAATACAAAAACAGAGATTGGGATCAATATGGACAGCAAATTGGAAAATAGATCATATCTAGAAAGAGTAAAAGAAAATAACAATAAAAAATTATGGGAAGGAAAGAGTATGGAAAATAATGAAGGTATAAACAAACAAGTAAACTTGGTAATGGAGAACATAGAAGAGGAAACTACTAAACCTATAGAAAAGGCAAAAGATCGGGAAGGAGAAAATATAATTATAGCAGCAGATTCAAAACAATGGAGTAACATAACAATTAGGAAGAAAGCAAAGAAGAAAAGCTGCAAACTTTGGTAGACTCTAAAAGATGAAAAGGATATCTTTGGGATACAAACTACAGAGGATGCAAATAAAATAGAGAAATATTTGGTACCTGTAGAAGTAGAAGCTTTCCTAGAGGACCAAGAAAAGAGCATTAAGGTAGATGACAACACAGAGATAGAGCAAATTGGTGAGTTGCAGAATTGGAAAGAATTTGGTACATTAAATGAAACTCCAAAGACGCAAGATAGGAAAACATAGAAAATGATCTAGATGCAGATGAAGAAGAAAATGAAGTAATAGAGTAGATTATAAAAGATTTAGTAGGCAAGAAAGCAAATAAGGAAGAAATCATAAAAGAAAACAATGATGAAATAAACATAGATAATATGGGTATTTCAATCAATCAGGAAGGATTTAGAACCCCAAAATGTGGCAAATCTAAAACAAAAGGAGGAAGAAAAACATTAAAGGAGCTAAGAGAAGTAGAAGGCCAAGCTAAGGAGCAAAAAAAGATATTTGAGGTTCTTAAATCAAGGAAGGGGAACAACCTTCCTGAAGCACGATGAGGATCACCGCATAGAATGCCAGGGGCCTAAATACTCCTAGCAAAAAAGAATATTAAGACGTAACCTAATCCTATTTTAGTCAGACATTATACCAATACAAGAAACTAAGTTAAATAAAGAAGAAGGGGAGAAATTAGGGAAAAGACTAGGTAGATGGAAAATAGAAATGAAGAAATTAGATGGAGCATCAGGAGGTATGGGAATCATTTGGAATATAAGAGTAGTAGATATCAAAATTATAGCATCAAATAATAATTGGATGGGAGTGAGGTATCCAGCAATAAGCATAATCTCTAGATCATTCTTATTAATGTTTATGGACCAATATAGACAGTAGAAAAGTAGAAAGTTTGGGATGAAATAACAATATTCACGAAGTTATATCCTAAGACAAACATGGTCATAGGAGGTGACTTCAATGCCATTTTGGACCTCGAAGAGAAATATGGAGGATCCCAAACTATTTCAAGAGCTACAATATAATTTAGAGAATGAGTTAGAGTTAGTAAGTTGTTAGAAATACTTACCAGCAATGAAATATTCATATGGAATAACAGAAGAAAAGACTTTAATTATATTGCAGAAAAATTGGACAGATTCTTTTTCAAAGGAGAATTAGCAGATTGGATTTATCTATCATTGCTTCCATATAGCTAGTAGTAGGATTAGATCATTACCTGGTTAAAATTGAATTAACCGAACCAAAAAAACCTAATACAAATCCCTTCAAATGTGAAAAGTGTGGTTCTTAGATCAAACATTCACGAAAAATGTTAAACAATGTTGGGATGAAGATAAGTTTATAGGATCAAAGATGTATTGTTTTGTATCAAAACTTGAAATGCTTAAAGAAAAAAATGAAATGGAGCAAAACACATTTCTATAATATATTCAAAGAAAAACTAAATAATGAAGAAGAACTCAAAAAACTAAATAATGAAATTATCAAAAAGTGGTATGGATAATGAGAAATTCAATAAAGAAATTAACTACTAGCTAAACAAGAGGATATTTTAGCAAAAGAAGAGGTCTTCTGGAGACAAAAATCTAGGGAAAAACGGCTTGCAAGAGGAGATAGAAACACAAAATTCTTTAATAATAGTACCATACATAACAAAGCTCTCAAAACTATTACTCAAATCAAAGATAATAATGGTAGTATTATTGATAACCCAACGGATATAGCTCAAACCTTTATCACATATTATGAGAATCTATTAAACAACTGTGATTCATCCAACTTAACTAAGAAAGAAAAAATGTTTTAAAAAAATACGAAAAGTAATTATTAATAACAATAATATGAACCTCAACAAACCTTTCACTAAAGAAGAAATCAAAACAACCCTCTTCAATTTGAGTCCAGATAAATCTTTGGGGCCTGATGGCTTCCAAGCATTTTTCTTTCAAAAATGTTGGAAAATATTAGGAGAAGCTAGGAATTGGGGATCTATTTTGATAGAAATTAATCATACTTTCTTTGCCTTGATACCCAAAAAATCTGCAGCTATATTACCTTTGGACTCTCTTCCCATAGCATTATGCAACACAGCAAAGCAAATAGGATTAAAACCATGCTTCCGAGGATTATCTCAGAAGAACAAATAGGGTCAATACGAGGCAGATCAATCATGGATGGAATATCCATCATACAGAAAACTATACATTTAGTAGTTAAAAATAAAGAAACATGTATGCTTATGAAGTTAGATATACAAAAAGCTTTTGACGTAGTAGATTGGAGCTCTATGCAAATGCCTAGAAACGTTTGGATTTACTAGAAAGTGGATAAATGTAATCTTTAATTGCATATCTACTCCAAAAATTTCTTTGTTAATAAATGGTATCCCTGAAGGATTTTTCAAGATTTCAAGGGGTATCCGACAAGGAGACCCCTTATCACCTTTTCTATTCATAATAATGGTACAAGCATTTGATAGAGCAATCCAAAAAGCACAAGGAGGAGGCTTAATTAAAGGTGTAACTATAACATAAAAAATGTACCAAATGCTACCCATCAGTAGTTTACTAATGATACCATTCTTCCAAGAATCAGTACTAAGGAAGAAACCAAATCTTTTAAACATATTGTATTGGATTATACAACAACATCAAGATAGAAGGTGAATACAAATAAATCATAAATTTTCTTTTTAAACACTTCAAGTGAAATGAAAGAATATATTTGCAATCAAATGGGATATTAAAAAAGTAACTTTCCATGTAAGTATCTAGGGATATGTCTAGGAAAAGGAGTTAGGAACCAAAAAGGATGGGACAACATCCTAGAAAGAATTGAGAAACAAACAGAGACTTGGAAAGAAAAATTATTGACTAAAGTTGGGATAACAATTAAAATCAAATCCATTTTTACAGTTATCCCCACTTATCCCTTTTCTTGCCTTCCATTACCTACTTCTATTAGTAAAAAGATGGAAGTGAAACTTATAAAAGAAATTGTAGTGAAACAAAAGAAAAAAAGAAACAAGCACTAATAAAATGGGATAAGATATGTCGATTAAAGAATCAAGGTGGTTTGGGCATAAAAAAACTCAGTTGGCAAAATGAGGCATTAGGAACAAAATATCTATGTATAAGGAAAAAGACAAGAAATGGACAAAAATTCTACATAACAAATATTTAAACCCACTAGACCATTCCTCTCTTTTTAGAATAAAAAATCCACCATAAGGTTTAGAAAACTAAAATTTTATGATGAAATGTAGGCCTTTGGTCAGTAAATATCTTACTTGGGATTTAGGTAGAGGAGATGAGGCACTTTTTTGGGAAGATTCATGGGATGGTCAACCTCAAATCATCAATTTAGGAATATCTTGAAACAACATTAACGATTTAATCAATCTATGGGGTCCCAAGGTTTTGAATGCCAAAAAATTGGTAAGGATTGATGGGATAGAGACACGGGCATGAAAATCATTGGATAATGTAAATATATTGATTATTGATAAAACTATCCTTGAAAACATCCTCAAGGAAAGATTAGTGAACCATAACAATCAAGAAGATAAACTCATATGGGGAGCATCTAAAGATGGACTATACAAAGTTAAGCTAGAATACAACCTTATCACTAATTCACAAAGGTGGAAAAATATTGATATCCCCCTGGATTTATGTTGGGATATGGTTTGTCTACCATCTTCCTCTGGGTAGCAATCCAAAATAGGATCCTAACAACTGACAAATTCACTAAAATGGGATTTGAAGGTCCATCCAGATGCAGCCTATGCATGAATAATTCAGAAACTATGGAGCATATTTTATTTAAGTGCCCTTTTGCACAAGATTGTTGGTATTGGACTAAGAATAAGCTAAATTGGACATCTCCCCCCTTCAAGATCTTCAGGGCCTTCTCAATGGATGGCCTATTGAGAATAAGGCTAACATTTATGATAAATTATAGAATATCTCATCGGCAATCATTATGTGGGAAATTTAGGAAAGAAACATATGAATATTTCAAAATGTAGAATTTAGCAAGACATCATTTCTCAATAAAATTGAGGTAGCCATCATGGAAGTTATGAATTTTCATCTTAGGAATACATTTAAAATTGAAGGGACATTCTTAGAATGGGATGTGATTATGAGGAAAAACTGCCATCATCTAATAACCCCCCCCCCCCGCCCCACCAAAGTTTATTTGGGAAAGGATATTATTACCAGAAAAGAGTGCAAATGGGTACCACCCCCAATAGCGTGGAAGAAATTAAACTTTGATGGAGCATCTAGAGGGAATCTAGGGAAAGTGGGATTGGGATGTATAGTGAAATTAGATATCGAAGAATGGTTATTAAAAAGAGCTAAACCATTTTACACTGTAACTAATAATATAGTAGAACTAGAGGCATTAAAAAAAGGTTTAGGATTAAGTATAAAAATGAAGATAAAATTAATCATTAAGGAGATTCACAAATTATTTTGAATGCAATCAAAAGATAGACACCAAACTGGATGTTAAATGCGAAACTTGAAAGTATTCTTATTCTAATAAATCAATTTGAGGATATTAGAATTCATCATATTTATCGTGAAGGTGATATAAAAGCTAATAATTTATCTAATCAAGGAGTGGAGGAGAAGATTTTATACAGATAACATCTTAGAATAAAAAAACTAAATACTTTTAGCAATTTTAGAAAAGCTAGGCTTAGACTTTAGGCAGATTAGAGAATCACACGCACACCATTAAAAGAAGTAATTATTAGAATTACTTCTATAAGGAGAAGCTATTTTAATAACCATGAGGTATCAAGGAAAAAAAATCATTAGAGATTAGATCTGACCATATTGTGTATTTTAATTAATTTCTTTAAGAACATGAACTTGGCATTAATCACTACTTGTACCTCGAGCATTGCCATCCGTCTCGACTTCCAAACATTTTTATGGACCTTATACCTTTGGAATACTTGTAGGTACTCTATTAGTATGGAGTCTTCAATTACCCTCTTTCACACTCTAGAAGTGAGGACTATGGCATTTAGAGGGTCTGTAAAATAGGAGAGGTGGAATAGGATTCTAAATCTGGTAGATGATATTACTAGGTTTGTTATCGCCTGGGCAATTGGGGAGAAAGTGTTAGTTATGATATACTTGGCGAACTATTATGAGAATCTATTAAACAATTATGATTCATCCAACTTAACTAAGCAAGAAAAAATGTTTTAAAAATACCAAAAGTAATTTTTAATAACGATAATATGAACCTCAACAAACCTTTCACTAAAGAAGAAATCAAAACAACCCTTTTCAATCTGAGTCCAGATAAATCTTCAGGGCTTGATGGCTTCCAAGCATTTTTGTTTCAAAAATGCTAGAAAATATTAGGACAAGAATTATGGAAGGCAATTGAGGCAACTAGGAATGGGGGATCTATTTTGACATAAATTAATCATACTCTCTTTGCCTTAATACCCAAAAAATCTGCGGCTACATTACCTTCGGACTTTCGTCCCATAGCATTATGCAACACAATATATAAAATTTATTCAAAAGCAATAGCAAGTAGGATTAAAACCCTACTTCCGAGGATTATCTTAGAAGAATAAACTAGGTCTATACGAGGTAGATCAATCCTGGATGGAATATCCATCATATAGGAAAGTAGACATTCAGTAGTTATAAATAAAGAAGCTTGTATGTTTATGAAGTTAGATATACAAAAAGCTTATGACGTAGTAGATTGGAGGTTTCTATGCAAATGCCTAGAAACGTTTGGATTTTCTAGAAAGTGGATAAATGCAATCTTTAATTGTATATCTACTCCAAAAAAAAATTTGTTAATAAATGGTACGCTTGAAGGATTCTTCAAGGTTTCAAGGGGTATTCAACAAGGAGACCCCTTATCACTTTTTCTATTCATAATAATGGTAGAAGCATTTGATAGAGCAATCCAAAAAGCACAAGGAGAAGGTTTAATTAAAGGCATAACTATAACAAAAAAAGTACCAAATACTACCCATCAGCAGTTTACTCATGATACCATCTTCTAGGAATCAGTACTAAGGAAGAAACCAAATATTTTAAACAAATTGTATTAGATTATACAACAACATCAGGACAGAAGGTGAATGCAGATAAATCAGAAATTTTCTTGTTAAACACTTCAAGTGAAATGAAAGAATATATTTGTAATCAAATGGGATATAAAAAAGGTAACTTTCCATGTAAGTATTTAGGGATATATCTAGGAAAAGGAGTTAGGAACAAAAAAGGATGGGACGACATCCTATAAAGAATTGAGAAACAAACAGAGACTTGAAAAGGAAAATTATTGACTAAAGTTGGGAGAGCAACTAAAATCAAATCCATTCTTACAGTTATTTCTGCTTATCCCTTTTCTTGCCTTCCATTACCTGCTTTTGTTAATAAAAATATGAAAGTGAAACTTATAAAAAAATTCTGGAGTGGAACAGAAGGAAAAAAGAAACAAGCACTAATAAAATGGGATAAGATATGTCGACCAAAGAATCAAGGTGGTTTGGGCATAAAAAAAACTCAGCTAGCAAAATGAGGCATTAGGAGCAAAATTAGTATGGAGTATCTATAAGGAAAAAAGACAAGAAATGGGCAAAAAAAATATGTAAAGAATATTTAAACCCACTAGACCCTTCCTCTCTTTTTAGAATAAAAAATCCACCAGAAGGTTCAGAGAATTAGAATTTTATGATGAAATGTAGGCCTTTGGTCAGTAAATATCTTACTTGGGATTTAGGTAGAGGAGATGAGACACTTTTCTATGAAGATTCATGGGATGATCAGCCTCCAATCATCAATTTAGGAATATCTAGAAACAACATTAAGGTTTTAGACGCCAAAAAATTGGTAAGGATTGATGGGATAGAGACATGGGCATGGAAATCATTGTATAATGTAAGTATATCAATTATTGATAAAACTATCCTTGAAAACATCCTCAAGGAAAGATCAGTGAACCATAATAATCAAGAAGATAAACTCGTATGGAGAGCATCTAAAGATGGATTATACAAAGTTAAGCTAGGATACAACCTTATCACTAATTCAAAAAGGTGGAAAAATATTGATATCCCCCTAGATTTATGTTGGGATATGGCTTGTCTACCATCTTCCCCTAGGTAGCAATCCAAAATAGGGTCCTAACAACTGACAAATTCACTAAAATGGGATTTGAAGGTCCGTCTAGATGAAGCATGTGCATGAATAATTCAGAAACTATGAAGCATATTTTATTTAAGTGCCCTTTTGCACAAGATTGTTGGTATTGATTAAAAGCAAGCTGAATAGGACATCTCCCCTTCTTTAGGATCTTTAGAGCCTTCTCAAGGGACCGCCTATTAAGAATAAGGCCATCATCTATGATAAATTCTAGAATATCTCACCTGCAAACATTATGTGGCAAATTTAGAAGGAAAGAAACCAATGAATATTTTAAAATGTAGAATTTAGCAAGACATCATCTCTCAATAAAATTGAGGTAGTCATCATGGAAGTTATGAATTTTCATCTTAGGAATACATTTAAAATCGAAGGGACATTCTTAGAATGGGATGTGATTACGAGGAAAATTTGACATCACCTAATAACCCACCTCCCCCCAGTTTATCCAAAAAAGGATATTATTACCAGAAAAGAGTCCAAATTGGTAGCACCACCAATAGGGTGGAAGAAATTAAACTTTGATGGAGCATCTAGAGGGAATCTAGGGAAAGCGAGATTGGATGTATAGTGAAATTAGATAACAAAAAATGGCTATTAAAAAGATCTAAACCATTTGGCATTGTAACTAATAATATAGCAAAACTAGAGACATTAAAAGAAGGTTTAAGATTAAGTATAAAAATGAAGATTACAAAATTAATCATTAAGGAGATTCGCAAATTATTTTGAATGCAGTCAAAAGGCAAACACCAAACTGAATGTTAAATGTGAAACTTGAAAGTATCCTTAGTCTAATAGATTAATTTGAGGATATTAGGATTCAACATATTTATTGTGAAGGTAATATAGAAGCTGATAATTGAGCTAAATGAGGAGTGGAGGGAGAAGATTTTATACATATAACAGCTTAGATTTTTTTTAAAAACTAAATACTTTTACCAATTTTAGAAAAGCTAGGCTTAGATTTTAGGCAGATTAGAGAATCACACTCGCTTCATTAAAAGAAGTAATTATTATAATTACTTCTATAAGGAGAAGCTCTTCTAATAACCATGAGGCATCAAGGAAAACAATCATTAGAGATTAGGTCTGACCATATTGTGTCTTTTAATTAATTTCTTTAAGAATGTGAGCTTGGCATTAATCTTTGCTTGTACCCCAAACACTGCCATTCGTCTCGACTTCCAAAAACTTTTTATGGATCTTATACCTTTGGACTACTTGTAGGTACTCTGTTAGTATGGGATCTTCAACTGCCCTCTTTCACACTCTGGAAGTGAAGACTATGGCGTTTAGAGTGTCTATAAAATAGGAGAGATGGAACAGGATTCTAAATTTGGTAGATGATATTACTAGGTTTGTTATCACCTAGGCTATTGGGGAGAAAGTGTTAATTATGATTATAATTGGCAAACTATTATGAGAATCTATCAAACAATTATGATTCATCCAGCTTAACTAAGCAAGAAAAAATGTTAAAAAAATACCAAAAGTAATTATTAATAATGATAATATGAACCTCAACAAACCTTTCACTAAAGAAGAAATCAAAACAACCCTCTTCAATATGAGTCCAGATAAATCTTTAGGGCCTAATGGCTTCCAAGCATTTTTCTTTCAAAAATGCTAGAAAATATTAGGAGAAGAATTATAAAAGGTAATTGAGGTAGCTAGGAATGGGGGACCTATGTTGACATAAATTAATCATACTTTCTTTTCCTTAATACCCAAAAAAATTGTGGCTATATTACCTTTAGACTTTCATCCCATAGCATTATGCAACACAATATATAAAATTTATTCAAAAGCAATAGCAAATAGGATTAAAACCTTGCTTCTGAGGATTATCTTAGAAGAAAAAATTGGGTCTATACGAGGCAAATCAATCTTGGATGGAATATCCATCATATAGGAAACTATACATTCAGTAGTTAAAAATAAAGAAGCCTGTATGTTTATGAAGTCAGATATACAAAAAGCATATGACATAGTAGATTGGAGGTTTCTATGCAAATGCCTAGAAATGTTTGGATTTTCTAGAAAGTGGATAAATGTAATCTTTAATTGCGTATCTACTTCAAAGAATTCTTTGTTAATAAATGACACCCCTAAAGGATTCTTCAAGATTTCAAGGGGTATCCAAAAAGGAGACCCCTTATCACCTTTTCTATTCATAATAATGATAGAAGCATTTTATAGAACAATCCAAAAAGCACAAGGAGAAGGCTTGATTAAAGGCATAACTATAGCAAAAAAGAGTATCAAATACTACCCATAAATAGTTTACTGATGATACCATTCTTCCAAGAATCAGTACTAAGGAAGAAACCAAATATTTTAAACAAATTGTATTGGATTATACAACAACATCAGGACAGAAGGTGAATGCAGATAAATCAGAAATTTTCTTTTTAAACACTTTAAGTGAAATGAAAGAATATATTTGCAATCAAATGGGATATAAAAAAAGTAACTTTCCATGTAAGTATTTAGGGATATATCTAGGAAAAGGAGTTAGGAACAAAAAAGGATGGGACAACATCCTAGAAAAAATTGAGAAGCAAACAAAGACTTGGAAAGGAAAATTATTGACTAAAGTTGGGAGAGAAACTAAAATTAAATCCATTCTTACAACTATCCCTACTTGTCCCCTTTCTTGCCTTCCATTACCTAGTTCTGTTAATAAAAAGATGGAAGTGAAAATTATAATTTTTTCTTGGAGTGGAACAGAAGGAAAAAAGAAACAAGCACTGATAAAATGGGATAAGATATGTCGACCAAAGAATCAAGGTGCTTTGGGCATAAAAAACTCAACTGGCAAAATGAGGCATTAGGAGCAAAATTAGTATGGCATATGTATAAGGAAAAAGACAATAAATGGGCAAAAATTCTATATAACAAATATTTAAACCCACTAGACCCTTCCTCTCTTTTTAGAATCAGAAATCCACCATAAGGTTTAGAAAACTGAAATTTTATGATGAAATGCAGGCCTTTGGTCAATAAATATCTTACTTGGGATTTAGGTAGAGGAGATGAGGCAATTTTCTACGAAGATTTATGGGATGGTCAGCCTCCAATCATCAATTTAGGAATACCTAGAAACAACATTAACAATTTAATCAATTTATGGGGTCCCAAGGTTTTAGATGCGAAAAAATTGGTAAGGATTGATGGGATAGAGACATGGGTATGGAAATCATTGTATAATGTAAGTATATCAATTATTGATAAAACTGTCCTTGAAAACATCCTCGAGGAAAGATCAGTTAACCATAATAATCAAGAAGATAAACTCATATGGGGAGCATCTAAAGATGAACTATACAAAGTTAAGCTCGGACACAACCTTATAATTAATTCACAAAGGTGGAAAAATACTTGGGATATGACTTGCCTTCATCTTCCTCTGGGCAAAAATCCAAAATAGGATCCTAACAACTGACAAATCCACTAAAATGGGATTTGAAGGTCTGTCTAGATGTAGCCTATGCATGAATAATTCAAAAATTATGGAGCATATTTTATTTAAGTGCCCTTTTGCACAAGATTTTTGGTATTGGATTAATAACAAGTTCAATTGGACATCTCCCCTCCTTTAGGATCTTTAGGGCCTTCTCAAGGGATGACCTATTAAGAATAAGGCTAGCATTTATAATAAATTCTAGAATATCTCACCGGCAATCATTATGTGGGAAATTTAGAAGGAAGGAAACAAACAAATATTTCAAGATGTAGAATTTAGCAAGACATCCTTTCTCAATAAAATTGAGATAACCATCATGGAAATTATGAATTTTCATCTTAGGAATACATTTAAAATCGAAGGGACATTCTTAGAATGGAATGTGATTATGAGGAAAAACTGACATCATCTAATAACACACCCCCCCTCGAGTTTATTCAAAAAAAGGATATTATTACCAGAAAAGAGTGCAAATGGGTAGCACCCCCGATAGGGTGGAAGAAATTAAACTTTGATGGAGCATCTAGAGGGAATCTAGGGAAAGCAGGATTGGGATGTATAGTGAAATTAGATAATGTAGAATGACTATTAAAAAGAGCTAAACCATTTGGCACTGTAACTAATAATATAGAAAAACTAGAGGCATTAAAAGAAGGTTTAAGATTAAGTATAAAAATGAAAATTGAAAAATTAATCATTAAGGAGATTCGCAAATTATTTTGAATGCGGTCAAAAGACAAACACCAAACTGGATGTTAAATGTGGAACTTGAAAGTATCCTTAGTCTAATAGATCAATTCAAGGAGATTAGAATTCAACATATTTATTGTGAAGGTAATATAAAAGCTGATAATTTAGCTAATCAAGGAGTGGAGGGAGAAGATTTTATACACATAATAGCTTAGAATAAAAAAACTAAATACTTTTAGCAATTTTAGAAAAGCTAGGCTTAGACTTTAGGCAGATTAGAGAATCACACTCGCATCATTAAAAGAAGTAATTATTAGAATTACTTCTATAAGGAGAGGCTATTTTAATAACCATGAGGCATCAAGGAAAATGATCATTAGAGATTAGGTCTCACCATATTGTGTATTTTAATTAATTTCTTTAAGAATGTGAGCTTGGCATTAATCACTACTTGTATCCAGAGCACTGCCATCCGTCTCGACTTCCAAAAACTTTTTACAGATCTTATACCTTTGGAATACTTTTAGGTACTTTTTTAGTATGGAGTCTTCAATTTCCCTCTTTTAAACTTTGGAAGTGAGGACTATGGCGTTTAGAGGGTCTGTAAAATAGGAGAGGTGGAATAGGATTCTAAATTCAGTAGATGATATTACTAGGTTTGTTATCGCCTAGGCTATTGGGGAGAAAGTATTAATTACAATTATACTCGGTGAACTAATAGCTTAGTCATAGGATCATTTACAGGATGCTTGGCTAGGGCTAATGTTGAGAAAGGGCAAATGGTTAGGTTATGCTATAACATCGTTGATCTCACCTGGCTAGTGGGTCTAGAAAATGTAGTTTTGAGCATGGATGAGAAGCTACGAATACCGCTCCATGAGGTTTATATAACATATGAACCAGAGGAGCTTCTACTTGTCAATGTTGCTAGGAGGCCATCAATGTTTATAAGAGATAATATAAAATTATTCAATGCATGGCAAAAAATGGACGCTCATATCAATTTCTTGCTGAGATGGAGAGGAATCCATGAAGATCCTAACAAGGATTGGTTGACTAAATTTTTACAATCGTTTGAAGCCTACGTCGAGCCAGACATCAACTTTGAGGATCTGTGTAGATTGGAATTCACACTGCCCAATTTCATTAAGGCTAGCAAAGAGCTCACAACATATGTGTTCCCACTGGGTTCAAGAGCAGATGATGTGGATAGAGCCAAAGACATCGTGATGGTCTATTGGAAGGAGGAGGAGGCTTGGCAATAAATATGCTTTCTGATGGTTTAGGTTTTTTGGCTTGCTCTGTATATGTCAATCTTTTCTAGGCTCAGGTTTCACTAGTAGAATTTTGGCAAATAAATGACTACGGGACTAAAATATTTAGTCACATGACTAGAAGTGATGAAATTTTAGTAGTCTTTTGTAATTTATAAGTAAAAGTGACTAAATAAATGACATATTTCACCATCAGGTAAAATCACAAGGTTAGACAAAGATAAATGAGTAAATAAATGACTAAAAAATTGGTCACTAATTATTAGTCACCCAAATAAATAACTAAATGAATGATTTATTGATATTTTATTATATTATTCATTCTAATGAATGTTATAGTTTATAAATGATTGTTAACAATACATTCTTTTTTCTTTTAAAATTGATCATAATTCATAAAGCTTAAGCCCCCTCATGGGAACCCTACTTGGGTAAGCCATTTGGCCACCTAGGCTGCTAGGTGCACAAAAATTACCCATTGCACTCAATAATGAACTCAAAAAGACACCAACTAATGACAAAATGTCTAAAAAAATGATTGATGAGTCTGCCCAACTCTTGCAAAAGAAAAAAATCCATCTCCCTCAATTAAGTACATTAGTAAAATAATCAACTTCCCCTTTCCATAAATCTCCTATGAGGCATTTTAAAAGTTACCATTGTGTTGTAGGCTCTTGCCTAATATATATATATATATATAATTTTCATTCACACATATATATTTCAATGAAAAAATATTTCTAAAAACATTTGATTCTTTTAATACTCGTGAAAAAATACTCACAATCATATCTAGAAGCAACAATCAAATGCTTGTAATAGATTGAAGAAATCTATTCACTATTAATAAAAAAAATCTATAGAAATATAACACAATAGATTTAAAAAAATGACATTATATTCTCATCTATTATAAAAATCTACTCACTACTCTATAAACCTATAAAAAATTAAAATTACATTCACATTTGTATATTTATTTGCAAAACTATCATACACTATTTTAAATAGAAATAAAAACATTATGTCTTTCTCTTTGATAGAAGGATTCAATCACAATTAGAATGTACAACATTTAAATAAAAAAAATACTATTGTCCATTTTTTTAAAAGCGAACCCTAGCTAATTTATCATGCGAAACTCGACTACTAGATTCATCCAATCTAAAGAGCAATTTTAAATTTATCGATGCCGACTTTTAATGATTTCCAATTTTTGGTGCAATTTGTGCTTGGAAGGTTGATGTCAATCCTATGCAATTTTGGGAATGAAATCCATGAAATAGACCTTGTGTATGTAAAAGTGGTTGGATTGTTTGGAAGTAGTTGGTTGTGGGGAGGGAATAATAGTGCCGAGTGGACCCCATTATAATTGGTCGATGCCATTGTCCAGGTTGAAATAGAACACAGAGCAAATAGAGCTAGCTAGATCAGAACTCAACATTACGTAATCGAAAATAACCAATTGGGTTTACAACAAAATGTTAAAATCTATCACCGATCCAATAGAGTAATAGATCCCTATTTGATCACTTGGATTTTACCAAAAATGCTATTGGAAAGTCTCCTACAACTTCGTACTTTTGACAGTATCAAACATATTAGATATTTTCAAAAAAAAAATGAAATGAATTTTGTTTAGAACCAATTAGATTATTACTTGGGTGTCGATGAATGTCTTGAGTTGTCAAATGAAGTTGGAAAAAAATGTGATTGAAGTAATACCGTAGTGGAATCAAGTGACTCCCTAAAGCTAGTATTTACACTTTGATCAAATCTAAAAAGTTATTGCAGCACCTGCAACCTCAGCGACTAGGAATCATTTTATAAATCCTTTCAAAGTAACAATTCTTTGAAAATAATGACTCAAAGAGATGTCACTCGTGGACTACAATAATTATGGAACTCAGATCTTTGGAACAGGGTATGGACATCCATCAAAGCATAAGGAAAGGGGATTTTTTATTGGATGCTACAACCGTGACTGCCTTGGTAGATATGTATGTTGAATGTGAATGCGAAGATAAGGTATGTGAACTGTTTGACAGAATGCCTCAAAGAGTTGTCTCATGGAATGAAATGATTGCATTATTTAGATTTGTTCATAAAGCTTTAGAGCTTTTGACTAGGCAATCACCAAAAATAAAACTAAGCTCCAAAACCTTTTTCGGTATCCTCCTTACTTGTGCCAACATTGGAGATTTTAAATAGGGTACATATATTGCTAATAACATAATGGAATGGATAGTTTGGTCAGATATTACAGTTGGAAACAATCTTGTAGACATGTATACAAAATGTTGATTAATGTACAAGGTACATGTAGTGTTTGATAAAATGCCTCGAGAAAAAGTGATCACATAGATTGCAATAGTTGTAGGATATGAAAGAAAATATATTTTTTGAAAATACTTTAGAAATGTTCAGGAAAATACAATTGGAAGGTGTAAAATTAGGCTCAATAACCCTTTCCTACAACTTTATATCTATACAAGAAAGGATAGAGGAAGGGGTTTTTTAATCAGATAAATGCTTTGATAGGAATGTATGTCAAATGTGGAAGCACTAACAACGCACATGAACTATTTCATAGAAGGCCTTTAAGAAATGTCATGTCATGGATTGCAATGGTTGAAGGATATGTGTAAAATTGATTAATTAAACATGCCTTACAATCTTACAAGAAAATGCAATTGGAAAGTTAAAAGATAAATTCAACAACCTATGTTAGGATGCTAAAATTAAAGAAGAGAGTATAGAAATCTATCAAAGCATGAAGGACAGAGATTTTTTGTTAAACATTACAGTTCCAATTGTCCTGGCTAAAATCTATATGAAATTGACATTCATTTTATCTGGATGTTAAACTCTTATAGGTAGGTGCTAGAACAATTCTTTGGAAGGAGAAGGACTAGGCATGTTAGTGCTTAAGTCTTTTGGTGACAGTGGATTCTGATAGTGGCTACAACTCATCAAGGAGATCTAAAATCTTTGAAGTGTAGGTACTTTAATAGTTTTTTTTGTGCACAACTATTAGATAAGTGAATATTTTTAATATGGTTCTATTTACTTGCACAACATTTAAAATATAGTTTTTGTAGCTAGAATGATGTGAAGATATAGATAATGCCAACTAAAATATTTTCAAATTAGTGAGTCAATATTGAATAAAAAACATGGATTTACCACTATTCAATGTCAAGTGATAGTGCTTGGATAGTGGAGAATAGTTGATGATCGAATGATAATGGTTGTTTATTTATTCATGTACTTCTTAGGGGACTCTATTTTCTATTCTTGTTGTTAGGGATTCAAACCATTATTTGATTGTTGTAGCATACATTCAACAAGTTTCAATCACATTTGATGTTGATTTTCCACATAATAAGCTATTAACAATGTTTGGAAGTTTAAAAAGAGACTTTGGGTGTTGAGACCAACTGCTAAATAGTGCTCAAGAGTGACCTTTAGTCTGATCTATGTTGTATTAGACCCTGAGAAGATAACTAAAAATAATTGTCGGGTATTAGCAAGCTTTGTTTGGTTAGTAACTCCTATTGTTTGAATATTTATTTAAATCTACGTCATTGAACTTATCATTTGAAAACTATCTATTAAATTATTACAACCACAAACAAGGGGCTATGCAACAAATGTACAAAATATATTGATAAATTTATTTGTGGCTATTTGTGATAAATTTATATATATGAAACATAGTTCAAACTAGATACTTGCTCCTGTTACTATTGAAAACTAAGGTAGTGTCATCTCTTTTGGGATTTCATCCAAAATCAAGAAGACCATATGTTGCTTACTAGTTATAGATTGAATTCTCTCTTTTCTTCCTGTGATGAATAGCCTCTTCTTCACTACAATAACATCCTAAATATATTTTCTCCCCACCACCAAGTGCCCATGATAGAGATTTTACCATTGACAAGAAAACACCTAAGTACAAGAAGTATTGCAATGTAGCACTAGAGTGACGTGGCTGCCAGCTAGGATGTGAAGAAAAGAAAGTGTCACGTGTTGGTTGACTCTCATGAAATTTTTTCCCTAACCTTTATGAATAGAACTAACATATTTGGAAGAAACCTTCTATGCATTAACTGTGTGTTTGGTTTGAAAATCTATTTTTCATGTGCATGTTCTATACATGCATGTGAGATAGTGACCTTGTTATAGGATGATGCCATTTTAATAAGAAAATTGTTACAAACTATTTGATTGTGTGGTTCACCCACATAAGCTCCAATTGGCAATTGATATTAGTAACATTGAATGCACCAAATTCAAAATCATTCTACTTCATGTTAAGATGGGTGACATCACCAGCTTCTAAAACTTTTCTCTACACATGTTGAAATAGGTGACATGTGGATTTATTGCTATTAAGGAAATATTATGGCAATTCTTAGTTTCCACCATTAGAAACTCTTACAATTTTAGTTTATACATGGAATTTATAGTTGATATGCTACAAGACTCACTTGGATTGGTTATTAATCTTGGTATGTTCTGCCCCATTTGTGTGACATATCATTTATGAGAGAATTGGTGCCTACAATTGTCATGTCACAAATACATACCTGCATTTGCTAGTAGCTAATTGCAACAGCATGGAGTTTAATGGACTTGGGTTTTAGCCCATCCCTTATCTTCTTAATTATTTGTTAATAGATCAAGATCATGCTCTACTCCACTTGGGAATTAGATTGTCTAGAGTGTTGTTGGGTGTCATAAACAATGGTTTGTTAATTGATAGCATATTATATTAGTTATCTCTATTTGGTTTCATTTAGAACTCCCTGTTGCTTCTAATAGAACTAGGTTAGTTGAATTTTATGTTATACATAATTTTGAGACCAATTTTTTATCTCAATAGTTTGTATTTATTGTTAACTCCCTTTCATTTTGATAATTAAATATGCTTTGTCTAAAAATTATCAGAGGTTATTTTTCAGAAGTAAATTGAAAATTTTCATCTATTTTGTATACCAAGATTATGACTTTTCCATTGATAAACTTTAGTAATTTTTTTATGTGTATGTACAGAAAGCTTGAACAACTTTCCTTAGTGGACACAGAGTTATGTTGAGGTTTAAAACTAGACAACACAACATCAACAAGAAGATAGTGTATTGGGGACTCCCAGCAGTAAACAGAGTGTAGGTCAGGCTTCTATCATGTATCCTACTATAAGTAATGTTGAGTAGGTCATTCATTTGTTAAAATTCTGAGATTATTTTTATTAATAGCAAAACTTTATAGCTATGCCTCCTCTAATGCTAACCAAATAGATTTGACATTTTAATCTTTTCATACTACATATGAAACTACTTCATTGTGTGACTAATACTATGGAATTATTAGTCTTTATCCTCTTGAATCTTTATGAATATGAAACAATTTTGTTTATGCCTGACTATTGAATCATTCAGTAAAGTACCTATATATTCTCTATTAATTGATGCAGTTGTTGAAAAGCATATTGTACTCTTTGAATTTTCTTGCTTTGTAAGTAAATTGTGAAAAATCCATTAATCCTTTTTTTTAACTAGTCATTTGTTTTAATGTTTGAAAATATTAATTATATCTTCATTGAAATTCTTCTGTTAACCATGGGCTCTGCCTTGGAATGTGACTATAATGCTCCATCTCTATTTATGATGCTCCTTATATGCTCTTCTTCATGCAACCTCATTGTCACAATATATGGCTACTTCATCAAAGACACCTTTGGATATGTCCTATTGGCTATTTTAGTGCTTATTTAGCTATTGAGTCATACTATTTCCTGCTCATACCTTTTCTTGTAACTTTGATCAGTTATGGTGCAAATGAAATCATTAAATATATAATCTCAACCATAATGTTCAATTAGAATGGATTTCCATTAAAAGTGCATTTGTATAGATTTTGTCTATGATGGAACTTAATACGACCTATTTTGCAAAAAACCCAGATCATGAATTTTTATATGGTATTTTAGGCTATTGCACTGCCAAATTCTAGAAAGTAAGGTCTAGCATGTTGCATCTTATGACTTCTTATATATTATAAGAGGCATTTGATGTTATGTTGCGTGAGAAAAATAATATAGTAGTACCTCTATCTATGACAGGGATGCAGTTGTTAGACTGTAGCAATAGGTCCATGAAGGATTGGGCACTGTTGAAAGGAAACAAGGTTTATGCCTGGGAATTTTTAATTGTAACACTTAATTCTTCCAAAATATATATTTTGTGATTTTTTTTTGTATCTGGGACAACTAAATAACATGTTTCCATGTCATTACTATGATGGTAAATTGAAATGAGTTATATGAGTCTAAAAAGGGGTACTGTAGATTTTTTTTGTCTGCAAAGTCATATAATTTTGCATACTATAACATGATTTCAATTTGAGTTGTAATTTATGAGTTCTTTTGGATATTATCTAAGTTATATTTATTATGGACACACGGCAATTGCAAGATTTGATGCATCACAATATGCCTTTTTTTGGGAAGGAGGTTACTTAGGAGGTTGAACTGGGAGGTTTGGAAGAAGATGATTCTGGTCAATTGGGCGGACTTGATGATGATGGGTTGTCCTCAGTTTATTACAGGGATGAGGTAATACTTGAAGTATCTTGTTGATTATTAATAGCTATGAATACCAAATTTTGGTTTGGTCTGAATTATAAACACTGTAATTGTTTGCTACCCACTGTTAAATATTTGGATTTTTTTTATAACTATTATTGGGAAGGCAATTGAAAATATTTTTTTATTATAGATACAAATCAAAATATTGAATCATGTTTTCGCAAAATCCTCTTCCAATCTTTTTCTTAAATCCAACAATTATTCTAAATGTGGCAGAATGAACAGTCTGAGGCTCTATCCGAAGCTAATGATATGTCTGAGTTATCAAATTCCTTCACAATGGTTAGTTTTTATTTGAAGCCTACCAAAAGGAAATAATAATTGTTATATAATTCTTGCAAGTGAGTTATTAAATATTTTAGGTCTTTGTTGTTTCAAACTTTCTAATCTTCTAATGGTCAAAGAACTATGGGAAAATATGACAGTCCTTATATTCATTTAAATTACTAGTATTAATGATCTGTATTTTATATTTACAATCATTTTTTACAGTGTTTTTTCGTGTTTTGAGTGTTGTGTATTATATAATTTAGGTCCTTGTTGTTTCAAAGCTTTTTCTTATAAATTAACCCAGGCAAAAAATTTATTCTCTTATTACGCTATTATTAATGATCTCTATTTTATTTTACATGCATTTTTGATGTATTGTTTAATCACTTCTTATGTTTTGAGTCATCTCACTCTACTTTTGCTCAATAATTAGTGTTACTATTTTCTCCTTCTACCAAACAAAATGTTTCAAGTTTTTCTTAATTCTTTATTTAACTCTAAGAAATTTTCCAATCATCAAAGCAAAACAAAGCAAAGGAGAAAACTATTGTTTTATGCATCAAAATTCTTTATCCTATAAGTGAAATAGACCAAGCTGTTTGAAACACCATAAACCTTATCCTTGTACTAAATTTTAAGATTGTAGTCACCAGGAGACTCTAGTATACTTGCATCTGCAGTTCTATATATTTATACCATGTTACTAGGTCCAGCATTGGGAGCATGGATGCAGGTCTAGGTCTATTTTGGGTTCATCTTTTGGTTTGTAGTGGGAAAAATCATTAACCAGAAAAGCTTTACAATTCAACTAGAATTTGCTAAATCTGGTATGACTTGCACTGGAACTTTCCTTGGGGTTAGCCATGGCAGTATTATGAGAATGGTGATGGCTAAAGTGAACCATAAATCTTGCTTATTTGCAAGAACTAAACTGCATAGTTGTAGGATTTGTGAGTAGGAGTATATGCTACAGATAGCATGACAGAAACCCAAAATAAAGTGAGATCAATCCAGTTAGAAGAAGAATGGAATCCTTTAAAGACATGATCATGTGCCTCACTAGAGGGAATGCCTTAACTTATCCCTAGAAATGTTGGTATGGATAGAAGCATTTGAGGTAGGAATGAACAAAGAATGGATAGAAAGGGTTTGATATATAGACTATATATGTTCTGGTAAGCGTTGCTAGAGGAAGCAACGTATAATGTCCCTTCCCTAATTAGTCTCATATTTTCCAGGAAATCACAGTACATAAGGCTATCAACTAAGTTTTTTAGTAACTATGAAATATTATCTTAGTTAGATATCCTAAAATTAGAAATATTATATATCAGTGATATAAATCAATTCGATTGATTGTTGGAGTTAACTTGAGGGTGACCCAATGGTATAAGTGATAAGGTAGGGTGACTTGATGAGGTGCCCTAGATACCTCCTACCCTAGGCTCGAGAGTGAATTTATAATCCCCCTTGGCCTTATGTGGTCCATGCCATACATATGAGGTGGCTTACCTAGTGTGGGGTCGTATTGCAGTTCTTTTTCATCTTGCTAATTCTAATGGTCTAATGATTGAATACCCAGTTAACCATGGTAAAGGTTGCAAGAAGCTTTCATGGCAGGGTGCCCTGAAAGCCTATACTTCCTAAGCACAAAGACGATCCTCTTTATCCCCCTTTTGGTCCGATGGGGGCTCCCAGTCACAGCCATGAGGTGGTGTGCTAAGAAGGTAGCCTCATCACCATTCTTCCAACTATGATTACTTCATGTGTTGTTGATTACAACAACAATAAAACTGAAATATACATTACATCTTATACATAGTTTTTATACTAAGTCCTTATACAAATATGCCTATTATTGTTAAGTTAGATAATTATAAAATGCATGTTAGATCATTGATATATAGATGCATATAGGTCTGTTGGAATGTCTACATACAAAAAATCTCGAATTGAAATATATATCTCTAAAATATACAGTCCAAACAAGAATATTCCTAAAAATACTTGTTATTAAATATATTTATCAGGTGACTCTGTTTCCAAGAAATTGATTGCTTGGATTATTCTCTCTCTTTTATTATATATTTCACCCTACCCATGATTGAATGAATGAATGTGGGTTTGATAGGGCGACACTTAAATGATTGATGTTTAAACTAGTATAGATATCTTAAATAAATTTATCTAAAGAAATGCCAATAGATATCCACTACAAAATAATGGTGGGAGAGAGAATTGTTAATGTTTAACTTTTAATTTTTTAAATGGGCATGAATCTTGCATAATTTGAATTGTAACTATTTTGATTGATTTCTCCACTAGTGTTTAGGTAGAATTATGATATTTTAATTTGTTTTTTTATAGGCATTTTTTTATTAATTGAATTGTTGCTCTTGTTTATTTGAATTTTTTTTTCTTTTATATTTTAAAGGGTACTAGCTCAATGGCAGAGCACCGACTTTATAAGTAGGAGGATGGTGATTCAATTCCATCGTGCCCTAATATGATTAAATTAATCATTAAATAAACTACCAAATAAACTACAATATAAAGTATCAGATCAACTACAAAATCAACTACCAAATCAATTACCAAATATAGTACCAAATCAATTACCAAATATACTACCAAATCAATTACCACATATACCACCAAATCAAATACCAAATATACTACCAAATCAACTACTATTTAATAACAATCAACTGTCAAATAAACTACCAAATAAATTACCAAATAAACTACCAAATAAACTATTATTTAATAACAATCAACAACCAAATCAATGATCAAATCAAAGACCAAATTAATGATTAAAATAGTTGAGTCATAAATTTGGTTGTTATATTAATTACTAGAAATAAACTACCAATGGTCACGTGATCAAAATTGGTCATATATCTACAGTTTTTAGTAGTTTATTTAATCATATATTGTTGGTTTTGTACTAGTGTTTAATGTTATAAGCATTACTGCATAATATGAGCTCTAGCCCTAGGAGTGGCCCTTTTGTTGTTTCCATACTTGGATGTAGCTTCTGGTGTAGTTAGGTTCCTTAAATGTAAAGCAGGAACCTTATATGAATTTTATGATTAATTTAGCTGTTGCCTGACCCCAACTTGGATGAAAGCCTCTTTTATTCCTTTTTGGTTTCTTCTCTCTGGCCTTTTGGTACTAAGCCAGTTCTTTGTTATAGCAGATAATACTTATTAATGAACAAATGTTGTTGGTTTTTAGCTACTATTGATAAGCAATATTTTATTTGCTTTTATTTGCCCAACAATAATTAATGAAGGAGGCTTAGTTAAATTTTTTAGACGCTCTATATTTGTGAGGAATTTTAAAAACATTTGGGTTGGTATGCCTGATTTTGATTGTAGCCTAGAGATTAGTGTTCTTCTCATTTTCCTTCAACTTACTGGTTTTAGCTTGCACTTCATTTTGCATTAAGCAGAGCAAGTTGTCTATTTTTCCCTTGTTATTGTATATTTATAACCTTAAGCAATATGAATGACTTTAAGTTGTCAAATGGTTCATTTGGTTGTTGAGGACTTCTCCTCTCAAATTCATAATCATATGATAATAATCAGATGGATCAATGAATATCTTAAATATTTGAATTTAGTTAATATAATCATGAATATTTTTTTATAGTCGAACTAGGTAGGGACCCCAAATATCTAATCCACTCTTAGTATAAATTGTTAACTAAAAAGGTTGCAGGATGAGATTTAAGATAAGGATATATTTAAAGCATAATATAAAACTTTTCTAATAAATTTCATCAGTATAGTATAGGAATCTTAGTGTTTACATGTTTAGTATACTTCAGATAAATGCCTAACATTAGATAGGTTGAATTTATGTATTCTAATCGATAATAATAATTTGATTAAACTTTGAATATGGAGTTTTGAGGTGTGGTAAAATTAGACTAGGAATGAAATGGAATCACTTCTTAATAGCTCTTTTATGAAGAGCATCTCAATATGTTGATTAGACTTTTAACCCCTCTCCCCTTTTTTCTCATCACTTTGTTTTTGGTTGCTAATTCCCTATTGGAAGATAGTTGTTTTTGTCATGCAGATGGTTGGTAGATCACTACTTCATGGTTAGATCCTTGTTGCATAATTTTCAGAACATTGCCTTTCTTTTGCATTTTGTTCCCTTTTCATAGGAAGTCTCTTTGTAATAAATTATTTCTTCTAATTGTGTATTAAATTGAACAAGAGAGCTTCATATATACTAGGGTATGCCCCTTTTAAATCTCTCTCTCTCTCTCTCTCTCTCTCTCTCTCTCTCACACACACACACACACACACACACACACACACACACACACACACACACACACACACACACACACACACACACACACACACACGACTTTGGTCTCAGGCAAGACTGGAGGTTTTCTTTCTTTGTTCTTTCCTACCAGTGCTCGTTTGAACGAAGTACTCTGTAATTTCTTATTTATTCATCTAATATAATACAAGGCTTCAGTCGTTTACAAATAATAAATTTTTTTTTAAAAGCTATATAATTTACCTATTTTAATATAGTTGTGGCAATAAAAATATCTGTTTGGTTAAATTATAAGTATTTTAATTGCTAATTGCTAATTATATTTTAATTATGTTTTAATCTTAATTTTATTTTATTAATATATTATTTAATTATATATATTATTTTCATTTATATCATATTATATTACTATTTATCATATGATATTTTATAATAATGTTTGCACAATCAAATAAACACACTTAAATCTTTTACACTGACATATAAAATCAATTAAGAAAATAACATCGATAAGAAAATAAAATTGAATTGGCATATAAGACTCCAATTCATTTAACCAATCAAAAACTAGAAAATTAGTTTAGAAAAATTCTAAAGTTAAAAATGTGTCATGTAAATTTACGAAAACATAATATTTATTTAGAAAAATGGAACATAGCAAAGTCTATCTGGTATATGAAAACTTATTTAATCACTTGTTAATCTGAGCAATTCAAAAAATGTCACAATAGTACTTAGCCTATTGGCAAGTACTAATAAAAATATTAAAATAAAAACATTAACCATATTAATATAATTAGAGATATTAAATACTATTAAATTAATATAAAAATTAAATTTTGAAAAAATAAATTTGGTCTCCATTTAGAATGACTCTAAAACTTTAAACCAATGAAAAAGAGAAAAATTACATTTGTATAATTTTGTATAATATAATATAATATAAACATGGATTATAGTATTTTTGGACATAAAATTTAATTCTTTATTATGATTGGTCAAATTAATAGACTAATAGCAATACATTTCAAGACTGCTATGCTAGTTGTATAACGTCAACATTGTTTGGTTAGTTAGAATAATAGGTATTATTAGTTCTTGCCGTAGGCAGGATACTATAGCATTCAGTGAAATGATATTTCTCAATTACTTTCTCCAATCAGAATCTTTTACTTCTCAGAAACTTTCAATTTTATATAGTTCTCATATATTTGATATTTTACTAATTACAAGAAAAAATAATTTTTTCCAATCTTATTGGTTGTGGTCTTGCTACAGTCATGGATTGGCTTTTAGTTTTCTATTTAATTTTTTCCCCCAAACTTTATAGCTACCATATTAAATATGATAAGACAACTCAATAAATTTGTTTGACAATATGTAAGAATATCTCTTGGCATATCTTATCTAGAAATTAAATTAAAATATTTCTCCCCTCAATTTTAGGCTTTTTCACAATGTAAATTTGTGGAAAAATCAGAGCTTCTTCTAGAAAAATCTAACCAATGTAGAAAAATCTAGCGTTATGGAATGTATTTTTCATTTATTTTTAGGGGCAAACAATCTTTTCTTGCAGAATACAAATGAGCTTTCTCAGTGCGGGGGGAGGTTTGATTTTGAGCTAAGTTTTATCGTTCCTCAATTTGGAGTTCTAGTAGAGTCTTTAAAGCTTCAGATGAAAATGTGTGTTTGAATTTGTTTTGGTGCAGGTTTAGCGCTCAGATTTAGATACTCTTGAAAACCCTAGTTCTGCACAAGCTTTAAAGCTATGCATGCTTTGATTCATTTCCTTTGGAATTTTCTCTCTTTTGTTAGGGTTTTTGCATTTCAAATCCCCTCATCTTGGAATGATAGGAGCAAAGAAGATCTGTTGCATTGTAGTTTCGGCAATAATAGTGATGGCATGCACAGTGAATGCTACGGAGGAGGCGGCGGCAGCTCCTAGTCCATCTCTGGTTGCAGCCTCTACTTCAATGGTAGTGATTCCCTCTATAGTAGCTCTCCTTTTTGGATATGTCCTTGCTTTCTTGGCCTAATCTTTCTGCTGAGGCGTTTGGCTTCTTAATAATGTGATTATGTTTGCTTCCTTGCTTTAGTTCAATTATGAGGTAATTTTCAAGTGCCTATGCATATTAAATATTCTGAAATACCTAGCCTTCTCACTATGATCCCCAAGTTACTGATAACTTTTGTAAAATTTAATGATATATTATTTTTATCACTAAACATAATTTATATAGGTCTATACAAAGCTATGGTGAATTGTACATTCGAAGAAACAACCAGGTGTATTGAATTTGTTAAATTCTTTTTGGATAAAACTGAGCAGTAGTATTTACATCACTCTTATATTAAAAAATATTTATAAAACAACACAATGGGCTGTGATACACTCTACTTCTTATATATCTATTTAGCTTCTCACTTTTAGGAGAAACTTGTAATGGCACTAATGGCTAGTCATTGCAAAGATTCACTTGCGCACACCAAGATTAAGCAGTGTGTCTTTGTGTAAATGGCCAGCTAGAAATTATAATTGATTTTATTGTTAGTGAGATTCATGGATTTAAACTACATATAATTGATGATCGATTTTGGGAGATGGCTTAAACCTTGTATTTCAGCAAATCAAGTTGGAGATTTTATGGAAAGAGAGGTCTATGTACCATTTTTATGTGCTATTTAATTTAGACACCTCTTTTTAGCAAGAACCAAGAAGTAATTTATGGAATTGAAAGCTAGGCATTTGGTCTTTTGTTTGGGCTTTACATCCCTTCATGATTGGCCACTCCAAATGTTGCATGTCAGAGCTATCAACTTTAGGCCAAGTATTATTTCAAAGAAGGGTTACCAGCTTCTTTTCCTTGAAATTATCTCCCTTTAATGCATATTTTAGATGTCATGCTAACAATAGTTAGATTCAAAAATTGGGTTTCCCCTTTCTTTCCTTGATATTTTCTTCCTTTAATTGCATGTAGCATACTTGTACGAATAAATAATAATAAAACAATAACCAGTTCATTTCCATAAATATTTTGTATGAATAAATTTAAGATAATATGAATCTCACTTGGCTTCAAAAATTATCATATAGTAGGAAAAAAAATTATATATCCAGAGTGAATAAAATTTTGCATTATAATTGTATTAAAAATAATCTAAATTTTTATACATTATTGACAATTTTATTAGAAATTACAAGAGATAATAAAGATTAGCATATCAAACAAAAATAATAATATAATGCTCCAACCAAAAACTTAACTAAAAACTTAAATTATATTAAACAATAGCAGGAACTAGACGCTATGCGTCCTTCTTATATTAAATTTTATGTATCTCACAAAATTTAGTAGATTTTGATGGTTTTTTATAGTTTCTTTATAAAATAGTTCTTAATATATATGTTTTTAAGTCTTTCAATGTGATGCTTGAGATATATTTTGTATTTCTTAATTTTTTAATTTTTTAGCAAAATCCACTTCTCATAATTAAATTTATGAGATTTGAATTTAGTATTTATTCATATTACGATAATATAGATGGTTTTTATTATTGTCTATTATCATTTAATGGTTATCTATTTGTAATCTATTGTAAATATTAGAATGTTTCTAATTGTTAGTGAATATTAGATAGAATAAATTGTTTATAGAATCATTTCCTAAGGAAATAATATATATTAAATAAAATATAAGAATAATTTTATTTTTTATTAAGCTAATAGGCTTATTGTGGGCTCTGCTCCCAAAAATTATTATTTCAACAGAAATTTTGTAAGACCTTCCCATTTTTCGAATTTTTTGATTGATTTTTCCATATGATTTAAAAACTCTTTTTTTTTATGATTTTCTTCTCGATCATATGCTAGCAAGTTTCTAATCTTTCTTAGACAAGTTTCTAATTTTCCCCTACCATTCGCTGATCTCCCACATTTATTTTCTGCAATGTATCACAATGACAGAAGAGACTCTCGTCATCATTCAAGTTGTCAAATGCTAAACCCACTTTATAATGAGTTTTGGTTGTTTGCAATTTAGAGTTAGTAGCAATAGTAGCTCGTGGTGCCAAAAATTTGCATAATGAGAGGGTGTTAATACTATATTGGCAGAAGAAGTTGCTTGCAAAAACCATTCCACCGACTCTGGCAGAACTTATTCCATTTGATGGTCATGAGAAAAGAGCATTAGATGTGAGAAAAGGAGGACTCAAGGCGAGTGTTGGGAAACAAATAATTGTTGCTTCCTTCAACAGTGTCATGAAGGCAGAGTTTGGAACCTTATGCTGGAGAAATATATGGTGAGAGGAATCTTGCTTGTATTATCAATGGATAGAGTTCAAGAGATAACACTTTCAGACCATGTATTTGTGGTATCCACACTTGTACATAGACATGTGTATAATGATAATCTCATGAATCTTTATTTTCAATTTTAAATTTTGAACATGCTCTCATACAATTTCATTCATCTATACTAAAAATATCTAAAATACATCTTCATTTTATAGAGCTCAAGGAACAAGGGTTTTGGATCTTATCTCATTTTTGATTTTGAATCAATGCTAAAATTTGAAGGGTTTTGGAGTTCATTTGAAATATTTGATTCCAATTAGTACTTAAAATAATTTTAAGTGTTTTTATGTTTACCTAGAATTTCCACTTTCCATTAGTACTTAAAATAATGAGCTCTCACTTTTACCTCTGATTGCAACTAATACTCAAAATAAAGGGGCTTTGCATGTGTAGATTGAGTTGGGGGACTACATTAATACTTTTTATAACTTTTTTGGCTGAATTTAGCTATCAAGTATTCTTTCAATAGCTTTTGTCTTTTCAACCATGTCATTAATTCCACTGCACAATGCAACTGTTGATGCAAAAAGTGTATTACATTTTATTTTCACCTCGAGGAACTATAGTCCCCTTTCTCTTGATTTTTTCCCAACTGTCATGACTATTAAAAATTTTCAACATTCTTATATCCCAAGTTGTTTTGGCGCATCATGTTCCCCAGGCGTAGCCAACCCCAGTCCACCCTCGACCTTCATCTCCTTGCTTCCCATATCTCCATGTTGTATGACATCCTGGGTCAGCTCGCCCCCCTTCCCAACCCGCTCCCCCATTGTCACTTATTCTCCACTTCCAGCATTTATGAGGCCATCGGACTTATGAGATGCAATAGGGCATCTGATGAGGAGGGTTTTCAGGTGGAGCTCTTCAAACTCGGTACCACGATCTTGGGCCCTTATCTCTCTATGCTCTTTAATAGAGTGGTTTGTTGTGGTTTTTCAGACTCTTGGTCGAGACACATTATTCACCCGATCCATAAGTCTGGGCTGACCTCTGATCCTGAAAACTATAGGGCCATCATGATTGGGCATACATTTGCCAAACTTTATGTTACAGCTTTGAATACTATTTTATCTAGTGAGCTTGATAGGAGGAATTGCAGGGCTAAGGGTCAAGCAGGATTCGGGACAGACTACCAGACCATAGATCATATCTTTACACTATGAGCTATTATCGAGGAGGCTCGACATCACCCGAAGAAAATCTACTATTGTTTTGTGGATTTTCGTAAGGCTTTTGATTCCATCCCCAGAGCAACCCTTTTTCAGAGACTGAGAGATATTGGTATTTCTGAGATCTTATTGACGGCTATTATGAGGTTATATGAGACTGTGATTGGTAGACTTAGGACCACAGAGGGCCTCTCTGATCCTATCTAGAGCACCATTGGGGTGAAGCAGGGCTGCCCTCTCTCACCCACCTTGTTCGGGATCTACATTGATGAACTTGAGGCTTTTCTTAGTGACTCCTCACTTCCAGGTGATGGTTGTCATCTACACCAGGTATTGATCTCCATCCTTCTCTTTGCTGATGATGTGGTTCTTCTTGCTTCCTCTCCAGAGGGTCTTCAGAGGCTTTTAGATAGAATTACATCTTTTTGTGATATGAGACAGTTGGTTGTGAACCTTGAGAAGACTCGGGTTATGGTCTTCAATGGTCTGAAGACTTCACATCTCCATTTTGACTTCCAGGGTCGAGAAGTTGAGATTACATCATCTTACACATACCTTGGGGTTAAGTTTTTTGGATCTCGTTTAAGCTTGAGATTAGCTATTCAGCCTCGGATCAGTAAAGGGTTGGGTTCCCTTGCCATGCTCGAGAGACAGTGCTTCAGACACCACTTTCAGGATACATTGTCTAAGCTATCCCTCATGGATTCCTTAGTAAGACCCACAGTGCTCTATGGTTCGGTGGTTTGGGGTCCTCTTGCAGACTCAGATTGGGCCATGATCGAGCGTACCCAGATTATGCTCCTTCATCGAATTATCAAATGTCATGGTTCTACCCCCCACAGTATTATTTTGGCCGAGTTCGGTGCTCACCCATTTAGACTTGCAGCCATTTTTGACTTGATCTAGTTTCTCCACCATCTTCGTGGCTTTGCTGACTCGGAGGAAGGCCAACACAGATACCCTTATTTAGCCTACTGCTCCTTAGTTGCTATTGCTAACGTCGATCCTGCCACTAGAGCCCGCGGTTGGTATGCTCAGGCTACTATCCTACTGAGTTTAGTGGGGATCAACATTGATCATCTTCCTCCCTACTAGTTCTCATTGGATGCCCCTACTCATCTACTCCCTTCTCGGCAGGAGTTGAACGGGCATGTCAGACTTGACATTTACAGGAAGTATATCACATGGACCTGGGTGGATCCTCCAGGGGGACTACGTCCAAGGATGACTTTCTACGCTGAGCACTTCTTAGTTATTCGAGATGGGATTATTGTATGCCCTGAGTACTTACATAAATACTGGACTCACGCCCTGCGTATCTCCCTTGGCTCCTTTAGGGTGGGTTCACACAAACTCTGGATTCAGGTCGATCACCATATTGCTAGAGAGGATCGGGTGTGTACACTTTGTACCTTAGCAGAGGCAGAATCTGAGATTCATTTTCTTTTTACATGCCCCATATACTACGAGATTAGAGGGAGATTTTACTGTTTTTTTAGAGATTGCAGATCCCTCTGAGATTTTTTTAGGTACACTGATCAACGTTGCATTGCACTCTATCTTCGCGAGTCCTTACAACTTCGTGACCATACTTTACAGCTTTCATTTCCCAGGAGTTTGACCTAGGCACAACTTATTATGACCTTCTTCTCGCCCTTAACTCCAGCTTGGGGTGTGAAGCGACCGTACAATTTCCCTAACACGAGCTGTTCCAGATCGATGAGACCTTGCAGGGGACCTTTTTGCTAGCGACACTCCTCTCGTGGCACTCAACTTCATCATAGGGCTTCTGATAGCCGCACAGATCAGTCACTGTTGGACTTTTTCCCTATGAAGACGAATACCTAATCTTTTCTGTGATGTTTCCTTCTTTCTTCTTCTTTTGTTGTGCTTGTTCTTTTTTGGACACTGTTTGGTGCTCCGTTTGTCTGCTTCTTCCTTGTTGTAAGCTTCCAGTCCCATAGACCTACGTTGTGGTCTTTTGTTGGACATTAATAAATTTATCTTATCTTATATATAAAACATTTTTGGTGATCGAAGTCTTCAATGATTCATTGAGTCTACTTTGCACAATTATAATATGGATCTCTCTAAGAAAATTGAGAATTTTCAAACCTCAAAAAGTAGTGTTCTATATCATGCAGACCTGCTCTATTATTGTCACCTCATATTGATTGTCTACAAGCTTGATAGTGAAAAGTGTGGCAAAATTGTAGCCTCAAGGAAGTGATTCAAAATTAGACCACCTTATGTAGATTGTGTAGATTGTGGTTAGTTAGGAAACTGGTAGTCTATTTGAGTAAGAAAATTATAGAGTACAAATTTACTCAAATTTTTACCTTTGAAGAATGATTTTATTGATTGTAGATTTGGGTAACTTTGGACAAATGATGATCTAGCTGCATCCACATTTTTATTGTAGGTTATTAATTTTCAAGGTGTTTAAATAAATCATTGATTTTGTCTTTTTCTTAGATTTGTAGAATTTCAGTGATAGATAACAATTGGAGTCTTAAATATAATAACACAAATTTACATCTTTTGGCATGATAGTTTGTTTATTTTAATGGATGATGTCTGAACTCTTCCATAATTGAGAGTTTTCCATTTTATGTTGTTAACAAATTTTAAAAAAAAAAAAAAAATTAAATAAGGAGGGTTGAAAAATTGAAGTTGATTTTAATTTTAGAAAAATTCTTCCTAAGAATGTGGTCATGAAAGATGAAAAAGATCTTTTAATTTGATGTCATTAGAAAAAGAAATCATATTTTATATCTATCATTTTTAAAAGTTTGCAGCTGATATTATAGATCAATTTGTTTAATTTAAGGTTAGAATATTGAAGAAGAATTTTTTTGGGGGCCTATTGAAACATGCCAATAGTATTCAAATTAGTGCAACATACAAGTTCACTTCGAATCTTTCTTAATATGTCAATTTGACATCATATACCAAATGTATATTGCTACAGTCATTATTTTAAGATTACCTTCCTCTCCAAAGTAGTAGAAAACCTCCTTTTCTACTTGCTTTCAACTAGAAAAATCACTCCTATCAGCTAATCATTGCATGTACATAAACATGCAACTGCTAGTTATTAAGTCGATAGATTTATTGTTGGAGCTTTGCTCCCCAATTTTTATTTTTTTTCAAAAATGTTGTAAGACTGCTTAGTTTTTACAATTTTCCGATGAAGCACAAAAAACTTTTTTTTATGATATTGAAAAAACAATGAATAATTAGAAAGCTCCAATAAATAATTAGAAAGTTCCAAAACTTTCCTTCCCAAAAATTCTATCAAATCAATAAATTGTGCTTTAAATATTAATCTCTATGCTTTCTTGAATGTTTACAACTTTGTAATTTCTGAGATTTGTCCAAGTTGGAAATTATTCCAAATTTCATAGAAATTTTAAATATTTGATCTTTAAATGTTCTTATCTTCAATTTTTTTTTTGTAGTTCATGAATATGAAGCCATTATAATGTCATAGAATATAGAGAAGTTGAGGAAACAAATAGAAATATGTGCAGGAGCACCTTTAAAAATATTAGAACACAATGAAGCACAATGAAATATCTGAATATCAAAATATGAAAAATCTTGATTAATTTGATAAAATTACTAAGTTGTAAATAAAATGTTCTAGAATCTCATTATACAAGATGTAATAAGAAAAGTATAAAAAATAGAAAAATAAAAATTTATTTAGTAAAAAATTCATCTCCAATGTAAGATACAAGATGTAATAGGAAAAAGTATAAAAAATAGAAAAATAAAAACTTATTTTATAAAAAAAATCCATCTCTAATGTAAGAAACGTATAAGACAATTTTTATAGTTTTGTAACTATAGAATTGGCTTCTAGCAATTAGAGTTTTGGGGTCATAGTTTTCATAAGATGGAGAAGTCAATATTGGTAGTGGGAAGGACAAAGATCTCTGAATCAATCTTATAATCATATATGATTTATCAATGAAGAAAAAAATGTTATATAGAAGGTTTTTAATGGATATTTAGTATGGAGATTTGAAATAAAATAGTTTTTTTTTTTTTTTTTAAAGCATATTCTCATGTGCTTCAAAATGCAAAATTTGTGGTTCTTTAAAGTTTTGTGGTTGTAAAGCACAGGAATGTTGTAGTTACTTTTATTCTTTATTTTTTATCAGCTAAACTTATCGTTACTTGGTTAATGGTCAAGAGTGTACGAGTTTAAATTGAGACTAAGAATTTCTCGATCAACCAAATCCATTGGCGTAGGAGCAAAAATTTGTTTTGACCAAATCTGAAAATGATCCTTGGTATTGGTTTGCCTAACCAAATCTTTCTTGACTATAAACATGGATTTTTAATTGCTATGGAAGTAGCTATTGAATTTACAATATTAAGCCACCTCGTGGTAAATGTTTCAGTTGCTTATGCATAGGCTTGAAGTTAAATTAAATTAGAGAGAGATTCAAGTTGTCTGTATAGGCTATCACTTTGGACATGGAAATGGGAAGCATGGTGAATCTAATTTCAAAGATGACACAACTTAGTTACAAACTGTTTGAGCAAATGCATGGCAAGGGAATTGAAGAAACAAGGGGGTTCAAAAAAGTTAGTTTGAGTACGTCGAGTGGAAATTGCAAGTGACTCAATTATATATTGAGTATCAACTTACAAGTAGTTGTAGTTTCAATTAAAATATTTATCATGCTAAGTTATTTCAAATTGATTTAAGCCACACAAAATCAACTAGAAGTAAAATATAGAATGAGAGTAAGTCCAAATAAATCAAAAGATCTTAAATTGAAACACAATTAAAATTTTTGAAAGAAATTTAGCATTGGAAAGCATGATACATACCTCCATTGAGCCACAAGGTAAGCGGTGTTAAATAAGAAAACTTTTGTTACAATATTTCCCATAAAGGCTCAAATCATAGATAATTAAGGTAGTAAAAATTTAGAAGTTATTAGTTCAAAAATATAGAAATTGAAACTATATTTCTAAAAAAAATAAAATTTTTTTAGAAATTTCTAAAAATGTTGTTTTTTACATCACTAAAAAATCAACAAAAATTGGTCTTACAACATTTCTACAAAAGAGCAATTTTTGGGAGCAAAGCTCCCACAATAAGCCTATCGGCTTAAAAATCTAATCTTTGTGTTGGTGGAAAACTTGTGTTAAATTCTAAAATTGTGAGTAAGAAGTCTATTTATTACAATTTAATATATTGAGTTTGGTCTCTAATTTGGTGATAACTATAACAACTTTCCAAAATGGTATTTGTGATTTGTGACATTGTTTTTGCAGATTTAGTGGGAAAATTTGGTTTATGAGTTATTTTCCCCATCTAAATGATAGTACATGAATGTCAATAAAGAACTTTAAAGAACTAAACTATATTAACTATAAATTTTTGCTTGTTACAATTTAATGGACACATCATTATAAAATTATTATTGTTATTATCAATTTATATATAAATTTTGAGTTTAGATTATGATTAAACTATTTATTGCTTCATCTTAAAATTAAAAAATCATACTATTTTAAAATAGAATTTGAAATACAAAATCCAGCATAATACACATTTTCTAGAAAAAGATTGCACTTATATTCATGCAAAAATATAAAATATATTCCTTACATTTTTAGAAAAATATTTAAAAATATATTTGAGTCAAGATTTTAGTTTTTTAGTTTTACATGTTAATTCATTTTGAAAAAGTATAATTTGAAAATTTGAACAATAATAAAATATATGTTTTCCATACTAAAAAAAATAAATTATTTATATATCTTGATTTCATTTGTATCTAATTTTCAGTTTTAAATTTATATTTTAATTTTATAAATTGAAATTATTTAGGAAATCAAAATTTAGAAATGTTTGTTATATATGTAGATTAATTTCTACTTTTTTATTTTCATAATTACAAGAATAGTTCACCTATTTAAATTAATTTAATTTATAGTGATACCAGTATAATACATAATACAAGTATCTGTTTATCTATATTATAATAATTTACTCATGCCAAGACCAATCCTTTATGTAAATCTTAACTATACCTATAATCCTAATTCCAACTCTAATCATTATGAACAATCTATCTTGGTAAATTTACCATTAACCTAGCTTTAAGCTTTATTATGCCATAATTAAAAATAGTTGAACTTTCAACATTTTCCAAAATTTATGCCATATAAGATGAATAAATAGATCATTAAATAAATTAAACCTTAAATATAACCCTAATAACTTTCAGAAATACAAATTGAACCCTAATACTACTATATAAAATCTAAACAAGTTAACCCTTATCCTACACCATATTATTAATTTTAAGAAATATTTGTGTATCATAGCCATAATCCTAAATTATATTTGAATCATAAACCTAACTCTACTCTAATTAAACTTAAACCCAACCTTAAATCTAGCTCTAACCCTTGTAATTGAACATTATGTACATTCAAAATATAATCTAATTATAATTTCAAAATTAAGCATAATACCTCTTTTTTTGCATTCAATTATAATAAGCACTCCTTTCGACTAATTGTTGCACATACATAAACGATGCTACTGCTAGTTTATATATTCAATAAATTCTAAGAAAATTTGTAAGATCATTCTTAGTAATTAAATAAAATTCACATTCTTTTCTAAAATGAGATCTCTTGGTATTAGAGATATAGAGCTAATTATGTTTATAATGCAAATATATATATATATATATATATATATATATATATATATATATATATATATATATATATATATATATATATATATATATATATTTGATGAATAGACCTTTTCCATTAATTACAATTTTAAAAATACATATTCACAAAAAAAGGGGCCAGGGATACAAGATCACCCCATGAGTTCAAATGACACAAGGTCAGATTAACAACTATTCATCAAAAAAAACATAAATAAGCTATAAGCAGAAAGCCCTCAAGCTGCAAGAGTAGTGCCAGTCGAGGGTGGGTCTTTATCATCAAAACCCCATAAGTCCTTGGGGTTGGTGGTTGGCTCAGAGGGAACCCAACCATCATCAACAGCAACAACAACATCAACATCTTTATCATCCTCATGTTTGGGTAGAGAAATGGCTAAGTCCAACCAAGGGAAAGCCCAAATGACCAACCCACATCACGAGCAACAGTAGGAGCCATTGGGGACTAGCTAGATCCCAACCTCTATGGAGGCGAGGCCAAGCGGTGATGACTGCCAAAACTAGTGGGAGAGCGGCAATGAGGCTGAGATCGAGGAGTATGCAAATTCCATGTAGATATTCTCTGGCCTCATCGACGACCATGAGGAGTGTAGTCACTAGATAAAGCATCTGGGGGTATGTGGGCGACTGCACAAGGCACATTTCCCCAATGAGCTAATAACTCTTGCAGGTGAGCCACCTCTAGTGCAACTTTGTCAATTTGTACTTGAATTTGCATCATGACATTATTACAGATATGTTCATTAGAGTACATAGCAACATGAATATCAAGAAAGTTGTGAGAGAATAAAACAACATTATAGTCCTTCCAAATAGTAAACAAAAGCTTCTAAAAGCATGCCAAAGCTAAGCATATCTAAAAGGAAGCCTAGGTGGATCTCCCAGAACAACCATATGCCAAGTGAAATCCTTTGGATGAAAAGGCTTGAAAAAGTCATGAATCTAGAGCCAATACTTCTGGGCTCTTCTACAAAACCAAAAAATGTGTAGGAAGCTCTTGGGCTGGTGACAAAAAGGGAATCTAGGATCTGGGACTCCCAGATGTTGGAGCTGAGGGCCCAAAGGAAAACCTTAGAAGAGGAGTTACCAGGAAAAATGAGAAATCTTTAGCTTCATAATGGAATACTAGACAATGGTAAATCTATTACTCCAAGTCTTATAAGAAGAATGTAAATGCCAGTGTTGATTGAGAGTATTAACCATTGGAAGATAGGGCACCAGCCACTGATACCCCAACTTTGGTTTGCAACTAGTCATAAGAGTGGCAGGATACCACTTCCACTCTTTCCACCATGGGCGAGATGAGTAAATACCAAGCTTGTGTAACAAATTGGGAGGCACCGTAGAAACTAAAAGATCAAATGTCTATCAATTTGCATGGATAGGCTTGAATTGCACCTGCAAGTCCTCCCATGAGTGAAGGCTCATATTAACCTAGGAAAATAAGTCCTTAGGAGTTTTGATACCCCTTCAAAACAAGTGTAAAACACTAGCTCCTTGTATCTTAGCTAAAGAAACACCTTGAGCAACAAACAAGGGAGACCACCAAAGGTTTTGTCAGTTCATTGAGAGGCCAATCTATGAATCCACTAGCTACCCAATAAAGCCAAGGTTTGAGAGGTTCTCAGGCTTTCCAAATGCTCTAAACAAAAAAAGTGCCCTAAATCTGAATAGGTTCAGGAGTCACAAGAAGGGTCTGAAAGCCAATCCCCTTCCAAGCAAGCCGATTATCAAGAAAGCTCGAAGAAATGTAGTATTGTAGTAAAATTTTCCAGGTCTCATCTCTAGTGAGGACCCAAATGAACCACTTAGCACAAAGGGAAATCCCCTACTTGCAAGTGGAAAGTAGCCCAAGCCCACCAGAATCTTTGGGCAAATAACAATAATCCTAGGCAACTCTATGAAAGTCATGATGCACAACATCAGAGGCCTAGAGAAAGTCTCAGAGGAGATGCTCGACCTTGAGGTATGATGTTTTGGAAGGGGCCCAACAGAAAGAGTAGTATACATGCATAGAAACAAGCACTTTAGAACATATTTGAAACTTGCCCACAAGGGAGAGTGGCTTTGTGATCCAATATTCTAGCTTCTTCTCAATTAGTGCAAGAACAACATTCCACAACTCCACTGGGGAGGCTTGAAAAGCAAAAGGAAAGCCCAAAAAATTAAAAATTTCTCCATGTTGAACCCATTCCCACCTGTACCGTTGCAACCATGTAGGGCCTGGCAAGAAAGATTGTCTGTAATAGAGGGTTTTATTCCATTGAATGACAGACCCAGAGGCAAGAAAAAAAGTATCCAAGCATTGGCAATATTGTCTTCATCTTCCACCAAAGTAAGGAAGGAATCATCTACAAAATGGCCGTTAACAAGTTGAGGGGAGGACTCTGGAAGAGAGATGCCATGCATTGGACCCTAAGAAATGGCATTGACAAGAAGATATCCAAAACCCTCAACCGCTAACACATAGAGTGAAGGTGCAAGAAGGAAACCTTGAAGAATAGATCTGAAGGGCCCAAAAGCTTTAGATTGCCTCCCATTAATGGTGACGAGACAGAGGCATCACCAAAAAGCATCTGCATAGACTGCAAAAAGACTGAACCAAATCCCAGAGCTTGAAGCATGGCCAGGATTAAAGGCCACTTAATTCGGCCATAAGCTTTGGAAAAATAAATCTTGAGAAATAAAGCCTACAGCTTGGATGTCGGGCCAATTCCATACCTTCCCAAATAGTAATAATGTTATCCAAAATATATTAGGATTTAATGAAACTAGTTTGTTCAAGGCAAACAATCTAAGGGAGCAAGTTCCAAATTTTAAGAGAGAGGGCTTTCACAATGATCTTGTAGGAGACATTCGACAAAGTGATGGGCCTCCAATTATAGATTTCCTCAAGATCACCAACTTTAGGTATGAACTTAATATTACCCTTATTTATAATGTTACCTAGGGAATTAGAATTGTAAGCTTTGTGATACACCTAAAGCAAATCAGGGCCAGTATCATCCCATAGAATTTTGTAAAACTCACAAGGAAAACCATCATAGAAAAGGGCCTTGTCATTAGCCATTGAAATAACAGCTTCCTTTAGGTCCACAAGCATTAACTTTTTCTCACAATAGGTATATTTCTTAGGAGCAAGCCTATTAGGAGTGACAAAAAGGCAAGATTGTAAAGCTTGGTGATGCACCTTGGATGGTCCTTGAGCTATAAAACCTACTTATAGTGGCATACAAAAGCCTAGAGAATGTCTGGAAGGTCATTAAGAACCTGTTGGTCTTCTTGGATGTGTTTAATGCCAACTAAAGAATGATGAGCCCGCACAACATTAAAAAATTCTTTAGAAGCCTTATTGTTGACCTCCAACCAATGGAGATGGGCTTGATTTAGAGCTCCTTGAGCAGTATAACTGTCTGCAACTTGCTTCTAGTGCCAAAGATTGGCAAGCCAAAATTGAAGATCCATATCAAATGGATTCATGGCAAGGGCTTCCAAGGCCATACACAGATCTTTAGTTATGGCTTCATAAGATCTTCTATGGTACTTAACGAACTGTCTACTGTAAATGCTAAGAAACCTCACAGTACAGAGGATGGCATCATTCCACCATTTGATCCACCCAACTTAGGTGTGGGGTTGAAGCTCAAGATTCCAGACTCGAAGAATGTGGGAAAAAGTTGGTAGATGGGACAACAAAGAAGTATTGAGATAAAATTGGGTTTTACAAGGACAAAGTTGAGTTGTTTGCCAAGTGATAGAAAAGATAATGGGGGATTGATCTAAAAGCATTACAACTAGCAGAGGCGTGACAAGTAGGGCATACTTGTGAGAAAATGCAAAAAAGGACTGCACATAAATCATAGCCCTGTCAAGTCTCTTTAAGACTCTGTTGAACCTAGCTCAAAAATTGGACCATGTATACCAAACCCCATCTGGGTGGTAGTGATTAATATTGGGATAAAAAAGACCTAACTTGTTATGCATGTAAAACTAGGCCTATCTTTTGCCAGTTTCCTATCAAAAAGGCAAAAGCCTTTCCTTGTTAGTGGCCAGCTCAACCATGTTGAAGTCCCCACAAAAAACCCAGGTTGTAGGTGGCAAATGATCTGCCAACTAGCACTACAGGTGTGAACACTCAACAACATCATTAGGGGCATAAATGTTAACAATACCAAAAGAATGATTCTAAAAAGTGGGTAAAATCCAAACCACCCTGTGTAGAGGGTCAAGTTCATGCGAAGTAACAGAAGAAATTAAACAAGGGGAAAGAAGAATAACAACTCCACCTTGACCAACCTCATGCTAAGAAGCAAATACAACACTGTCTGACCAAATAACCTTATAAGCTGAGGTAAGGAGAAATCTAGCAACTTTAACTTATTAAAGACAAAGCACATCAAGATTACCAAGCCGATGCTTGGTGTCACAAACATAATATTTTCTAGGGAGGTCTGTCAACCCCCACACATTCCATGAGAGGCAATTCATGGTAAACCAACTTGTATGTCATCCTCATCTCCAAGAGAGGAGAAACTATTATGCAAAACTGTGGGAGCATTAAACAAGGAGTCATCAAGAGAGATGACCCTGTTAATCTTCTCCCCATTATCAAGATACTCTCGCGACCATTTGGGTTATGAGATTGATGCAGGGTTTGCTGAGCAATCATCAACGCTACTTACAGTGCTTGAATCCATAAGGGACGAGGATCAAGAGTATGAACACCCACTACCCCTTGCACTCCAAGGTTTGAAATAGGAGGTAAAGGAAGTAAAGGGATAGAAGGCTCTAGTTGAACCAAACTCGAGCTAGGTCTACCATTATCCACATGAAAAGAGCTCACCTTAGCTGTAGTTGAACCCTTACCTTTTTTCACCACCATAGTCCATTCATCTTTCTTAGCGGCCGTAGCTGAATTGGCTTTCAAAATGTGTGGACAATTGCAATCCAACAAAGGACAATCCCTAATCTTGTGTTCAACAGACTAGCACCGATAATAGGTATTTAGAAGGTTTAGGTAAAGCACCTTTTGAGTGAAGGTGGTACCACCAAGATGGATATCCATAGAGTCTTTGAGGTTCCTAGATAGGTCGACCTCAACACAAACCTATGTTATGGCCAAGCGTTGAAAAACTTGTCTGGTTCAAGGCAAACAACCTTGCCAATGATTTGCGTAATAGTTGACAAAAATGACTAGCATGGGATAGGCAGTCTAGGGAACTCCACCCAAATAGGGACCTTCAACTTGCTATCATCAGAGATAAACAAAATCACACAACCAATGTTGAAAAACCAAAAGGGAGGACCTAACAGTCCAGGGACCTCAAACAAACACATGTTTAGCTTGGCCTAATTTGCCAAAGTGAAAAAGGAAAAAGCCTTTGGTAAGGCTTTGAATGCCTTCAAGGTGAACACCTTGAGGTGTCCAAATCTTGGAAACCCATTCCTGCAACATGCTTTCAGGAGTGTGACCCATAAATACCTAATGAGGGTTTTTTGTTCTAACCAAGTGAATACACTATCAAACTCCTTGACATTCAAAACAATATCTAGAGAGGAATTACCTCATGAAATACCTTGGAGATGAACTTGCACAATCGTTTGTTCGGCAATGCCATTCTCTCCAACAACAACAACTCTAGCTCCAACATCAATTGTTGAGCTAGAGAAGGCCAAGGCCATTATAAATGAAACTATTCTTGCAGTAAATGCAGAATGACATGTGGCAAACCAGCGACGGCTCAAACAGAAGCCATACAAACCGTAATAGAGTACATCTCTTCCTACGCTCGGTAATTATTCTCCAAATTTATAATTAGACTTAAGAACATTATTTTATTTTGTAAACATACATATATTTTCAAAAATTGATAAAAAAATATTTTATTTTGAAGGATGAAAATTTACTTTTATTAAATTAACTTATATTTCATCATAATCAATTGTGATGCATATTGACTTTTGAATTCAATTAAATTTGAGAACCATAACTATAATAATTATGAAAACAATGTGAAAGTTAAATTTTGCTAAAATGATAATTTATTATATACACTTACAATGAAAAAAATGGATTATTTAAAAAAAATTAAAAAAATTATACAATGTGTTTAAAAGATTGTAAATAATTTTTTGAAAAAAAGTCTTTAACTCTCTTTAAATTAAAATGAAAAAATATATGTTCTTGAATAAAAGTTTAAAGAATGCTCAAGATCATATTATATATATCACCACTCTTGAAGTTTAGTTATAAGGAATGATTTAATTAAAAAATATATCAATCATCTTTAACAGTTAAATTACACAGGCTTTTGATTATAATTAAAAATAAAAATAAAAATAAAAATATCACAATTCTTGAGTTGTAGATAAAAAGAGGAAATGAAATACACTTTGTAATGACTTTTTTAATTGCTCACATGAAGAATAAAATGGATGAGGAAAAATAGAAGGAAAATTCATCTTGTCATATCATCCTGTCATACTTATTGTACCAAATAGCTAAAACCAAGACCAAGATATGATGATGATGCATGGAAAATAGTCAAGCATGGTTGATTCATGATTCTCCAAGATAGGTCCCACTCTATTCTCCTCTTGTGATAGATTGTACAATTTGATGAGATAGTCCCCTTTTTTTCTAGTTCGTGCAATAAAAACTAGATCTTGTCGTGTGTGTGTGTGTGTGTGTGTGTGTGTGTGTGTGTATTTAGCTTCCAATTATTTGATTGTCATATCTAAAAAAATTATGTATGTTAAATGTAACGCCTTTCAGTAATTTCTTTCATCTTTATTACAGGTCCCACTATGTTCTTCACATTGGAGAGAAACTCCACTTCAATCTTATTAATCACCCTTGTTTTGATGCCTCCAATTTTGCATTGTTGTAATTTATACTAGACACAACAAAATACTTTACTCGTATGTTTATAATGGAATAAAGATTAAGCACAAAAATTTAAAAAGATAATCTTAAAACCCTTTCAAACCTTATTATTCAAACCACTAAAACTCTTGAACCCCCAAAATACTTACACATTGTCAAGAAACTAGGCAGCAATCATGACGTTGTTAATAAGAAGCCTATGCAAATTCAAAGAAGAGATACAAAAATTTAATGGAAATAAAATGAGTCTATCAATGTAAGCATATGACATACTTAAAAATCCTTTTTAAAAAAAAAATTCTATGCTCAAACCAGGGATCAAACTGAAAATGTAGGAAAAAGATATATGTTTACAGGTCTTTGGCTTCCAAATAGAAATTGGAGACAAGATTACAAATATAGAGCATGCATGATAATTAGAAAGTGAAAAAGGTGAAGTTCATTATGAATAAATATATCTAAATAATATAAAATGGACAAAAAAAGTAACTCAACAAAATGATAAGTTGTTATTTTCCATTGCCAGAATAAAATTATCAGCAAGAAGGGCTAACAATTTTTCGGTAAAAATTGTAAAATCCGGGAGCAAAGCTCCCACATACAAGCCTATCAACTTAATTATATTATTTAAACAAAAAACATTAGACAATATATATAAGGACATGTCATCGAATTTTTATTTTATAATTTGTCATTGTGATGTATTTTGAGTCTTTCATGGTTTTTTCAGCTTACTTCTCATCTATTTGAATATCCTAAAATGGTACTCTTAATCCTAATCTAACCTTAACATTAATTATAATCCTAACTAAAGTTGATTTTTGAGAGTAACTATTAATCGTAATTCTAAACCTAATCAATGTTGCTTCTTAAAATGACAACTTAACTTTTATCAATCCTAAACCATACCTTTACTTACAATTAGAAGATGATAAATATTATTATTTTATTTTTTATATATTAATTCATATAACATAATATTGAAGACTTAATTCATTTATAGAAGATATTTTAATAAAATGGTTTATTTAATTTTCTAATCAACTTTATTGCAAAATAAGTTTTATCATTTTAGTTTTTACTATACACATAACTGTGTACAATTTAGGAACATGTGATTAGAAAAACGTGATGAACCTTGATAGTTTTGAATAAAATTATTTTGAAGAATAAATAAAATCAATTTATTAAAATCAATAAAACAGGTTTCTTAGATTATAATTATTCAAATATTTTTAGACTTCATTTTTACTTATTTTTTAATAAAGTCTTGTACTTTTATGGATTGAATATAAATGTAAGTATTTTTTTTATAAATAATGATTACACTACTCTTTATATTAATAAAGCATATATGATGAAAATGATGACAAGAGCATAAAATGTGAAATGTGCAACCTAAAAGGATGGTAGATGCACCTCTGTATTTCAATTAGCAATAGATTCACAGTACCATCAAACAAAAATTAGAAAGAAGATGCCTTTAGCACCATTGCCAAATTACATGAAGTAAGAGATAGGAAGATCATCACATCGCAAAGAAACCCAAGCTCGACTTCCAAGGAAGATGATGGCTAGCAGGAATAGGAAAAGATAGTCATATCACAAAACTACAAACAACAAAATGGACATGAAATAACACATAAATAGACAAAAGCACTTCTTTGGAAAAACAAGATGTGCAAAACAACAGGCTAGGAATTTAGATCTGATTCCACCTGCAGTTAAGCTTAACATTTAGATAACATTTATGAGATACCTAAACCTCTCAAAATCTCAGAAGCTAATCACATCCCATTAGGTCAAAACCAAAAACAAGTATTATCAGGAAAGGAAGTTAGGGTTTCCACAATTAAAACTCAAAATCGAAAAGTATACATTCCTCTACATAAAAGAATAGATGAAAAGAAAGACAACATGGTAAAAGGACCATCTCCTACTATGGAGATGATATCTAACCATAATTTTTTCCCCTAAAACACTAATTATAAGTGACGTATGTAGAAGAAAAATGGAAGGAATGCTCAGAGCTAGGTGTCTATGCATATTGGAGTGACACAGGTAAGTATATATCAAATCTGTTAAAAAGAATAATGGATATCAGCAAACAACATGTAAGTATCAACACCTCTTCAAAAGCGTCACTTTTCATTCAATGCAAAAATAAGGAAATTAGAAATAGATTAATTTCAATTTTAGTTGTCTCTATAAAGAATTCTTAAATAAGTTTTTAACTTGGGAGCCTAACTGGAACAATGAAAAGGTTAAGCAAGTACCCACCTGGATAGAATGTAAAATTTTTCCACTTGAAATTAAACATCTTCAGACCCTAATAAAAATTGGTAAATCCCTAGGAAACTTATTAGGTATTGAGGCTGAATATAATCATACTAGTAATATAACAAATTTAATAGAAATAGAGTATGGTTAGGATGACTTAAAAAATAAAAAATTAATAACAAATAGATCCATCTACAAGATAGAGCTTACAAAATATGAAGGGAAAATAATAGGAATCATTAAACCCAATTTGTATATTGATTATAATACATCAAATATAAAAGAAACACTCAACAACATAAGGATGCATAAAAAGAAGGAAAGATCAAAGGAATTAAAATTTCAGAAGGAAAAGAAGGTAGGGTATAGCAAGGGTTAGCAGGAAGGACATAAAATAGAAAGGGAAGACATCGATTAGAATGGTCAACCAGTGGATACATAAGAGAAAAGTATAGAACAAAGAGACAAGGGAAATAATGAGGTAATAGAAAAGAATATAGAAGATTTGAAAAATACTCATAACATAATTTCCAAACTAAAATAATGTAAGGTTTTCCAAGAAGAGAACAAAGCTCTGGAAGATACAGAGGAGAGTGTTTAGGAACTAAATAAAAAGACTCATGACATTCTATTACTTTAGAATGATATTGAAGACCAAATTTTGATCAGTGAACAATATCACCTTGAGCATGGGTACAAACTACTATAGGATGAGAAAGAAAGTATAGAAGAAGGTCTAACAAACTCAGAACTAAAAATAAAGACCACATAAGAAGCTTTAGAAAAAAAATTAGAATAATAGAATCACAGTAGTAGGAAGTGAGTAACCAAGAGAATACAAGCAAAGAAAGAGAAATAATATTCAATCTAGGAACCAACTAAGAATGAAAATTTGATCAAAGTATAGTATCAGACTTTAACAATCAAGAATGCAATGAAGTAGAAGAGGAAATAGAACAATAGGATGGTGGGAGCTCAATACCATTAGTGTATTCATCTCACTGGAGTAGCATAATAATTCAAAAGAAATCAAAGAAAAAGAGTTACAAATTCTGATAGACACTAGCAGATGAGAAAGACATATTTGGAGAAGAATCAAACATCGATCTAAGTGGATTAGATAGACATTTGACCCCCTTACAAGTAGCAACCCTTATAGAAGATCATGAGCAAGAGAATAAATCTACGCATGCAGAAGAAAATTTAGATGTGAAGCAAATTGGAAATAATCATAATTGGGAAGAATTTGGAATAATGAATGATACATTCAACATTTAGGGAAGTGAGAGGGACATCAAAGAAAAAGAAAGAGAAAATAACGAAAAGGATAGTGCATTGGTTATGCAGATAATTAAAGAATTAGTAGATGAGGATGAATACCGGGAGGAAGAATCTAATCTAAATGTCATTTAGAATATTACAAATAATTTGGGATTATCTATAACTAGGAAGGTTTCAACAGTCTAAAATATGGTAAACAGAAAACAAAGAGAGGAAGGAAATCCCTAAAAGAACTAAGAGAAGTGGATGGACAAGTAAAGGAACAGAAAAATATATTTGAAGTTTTCAATACAGGGAAGGGGAAAAGCCTTCTCAGTGATCAATGAGGATCACAACATGGAATGCTAGGGACCTGAACACACCTAGCAAGTGACAATTGCTAAAATGTAATCTAAGCTTATTCAAATCAATTATAATATTGATACAAGAAACTAAGTTAAATAAAGAAGGACACAAAATAGGTAAAAGATTAGGTAAATGGAAAGCAGAAATGAAAGAATCAAATGGTGCTTCAAGAGGTATGGGAATCATATGGAATTCATAGATAACAAATATCAATATTATAGAATCCAATAGCAATTGGATAGGGAGAAAGTATCTAACAATAGACACAATCTTTAGCTAGTAATTATTAATGTATATGGACCCATAAAAACAACAAATAAAAGAAAGTATGAGACGAAATTAGTATATACATAAGACTGTACCTTAATGTAAATATGGTAGTTGGTGGAGATTTTAATGTTATTCTGGACCTTAAAGAAAAATTTGGAGGATCTCAAATGATTCCTAAGGCAACTATAGAATTCACGGATTGGGTTAAGGTAAAAAAGCTATTAGAAATTCCAACCAATAATGGATTTTTTTCTTGGAATAACAGAAGGAAAGATTTTAATTATATAGCAAAGAAATTGGACAGATTTTTCTTCAAAGGAGAACTAGCAGAGTTGGATTTAGTTGTCACAACTAATATACAACCAATAGCAGACTTAGATCATTATCTAGTTAAAATTGAATTCATAGAACCTAAAAAAACCAATTAGGAGCCCATTTAAATGTGAGAAAATGTGGTTCTTAGATAAAAATTTCATGGAAAACATCAGACTGTGGTGGTAGAAGGCAATTTCATAGGTTCCAAGATGTATTGTTTTGTATCAAAATTAAAATTGATCAAAGAAAAAATATTAAAATGGAATAAGATACACATCAACAATATCTTCAAAGAAAAATTGGATACTGAAAAAGAAATGAAAAATTTAAATAATGAAGTGATTAAAAATGACATGGATAATGAGAAATTTAACAAAGAAAAAGAACTTCTAGCTAAGTAAGAAGAGATTTTAGCAAAAGAAGAGATTTTTTGGAGGCAAAAAAAAAGGGAAAAATGGATTGCAGAAGGAGACAAAAACACAAATTCTTCCATAAGAACACTATCCACAACAAATCTATCAATACTATTACACAAATCAAGGATAGAGAAGGTAATTTGGTAGATGACCCTACTAAAATAGTTGAAAATTTTATTTCATACTATGAAAACTTACTTAATAATTATGACTTCTCTAATCAAACTATACAGAAAGAAGTGCTTACGAATATACTCAAAGTGGTAACAGATACTGATAATATAGCTTTGAATAAACTCTTTACTAAAGAAGAAATTAGACAAGCTCTCTTCAATCTTAGCCTAGACAAATCTACAGGGTCGGATGGTTTTTAGGCCTTTTTATTTCAAAAATGTTGGGACATTTTATGAGAAGAATTATGGAGGGCAATTGAAGTTGCTAGAAATGGAGGATCCATTCTAACCAAAATCAATCATACATTCTTAGCCTTAATTCCAAAAAAATCAGTAGCAGATTTACCTTCGGATTTTAGACCTATAGTGCTTTGTAACACTATCTATAAAATCTATTGTAAAGCTTTAGCAAATAGAACTAAAGCCCTGCTCCCAAGGATAATTTTAGAAGAACAAACTAGATTTGTAATAGGTAGATCTATCTTGGATAGAATATCCATAATTTAGGAAACTGTCCATTCAACTGTCAGTAATAAGGAAGCATGCATGTTCATGAAACTAGACATCCAAAAAGCTTATGATAAACTGGATTGGAGATTTCTATGCAAGTGTGTAAAAGCCTTTGGTTTCTCTCATCAATGGATCAATAGAATTTTAATTGCATATCTACACTTAAGGTATCTTTGTTAATCAATGGCACCCCAAAAGGATTCTTCAATATCTCAAGGGGGATCCAACAAGGTGACCCTATTTCACTATTCCTATTTATCATTATGGTTGAAGTCTTTGGAAGGTCAATCCAAAAGGCCCAAGTAGAAGGCAAAATTAAAGGAATCATGGTAATGGATAATATCTCCAATATCACACACCAACAATTTTTTGATGACACCATTCTCCCTAGTGTCAGTACTAGGGTAGAAACTCAAGCCTTCAAACAAATCATCTAGATTATACTACAACCTCTAGTTAGAAATTGAATGCAAAAAAGTTAGAAATCTTGTTTTTAAACACGTCAAGAGATACAAAAGAATATATTTGTAATCAAATGTGATATAGGAAAGGTTCCTTCCCTTGTAAATACTTAGGGATTCATCTAGAAAAAAGTGTAAGGAATAAAAAAGGATGGGATAATATCCTAAAAAGAATTGAAAAAGAAATAGAAACATGGAAAGGTAAATGGTTAACTAAAGAAGGTAGATCAACTAAAATCAAATCTATACTTTCAACCATCCCTAGCTATCAACTTTCTTGTCCCTCTCTACCCAAAAATATTAACAAATAATTGGAATGAAAATTTAGGAATTTCTTTTGGAGCTGAACAAAAGATAAAAATAAACAAGCATTAATCAAATAGGAAAAGATTTTTTGCCCAAAAATTCAAGGGGGATTGGGAATAAAGAACTTCAGTTGGAAAAATGAAGCACTGAGAGAAAAATAAGTATGGAGAATGTATCAAGAAGGGGGAAACAAATGGGCAAAAATTCTTTATAATAAGTATCTAAATCCGAATGATCCAACTTCACCATTTAGAATTAGGAGTCCTCCAGTAGGTTCAGAAACATGGAATTTCATGGTGAAATATCGGTCAATGATTACCAAGTATTTAACTTGGGATCTGGGAAGAGGAGAAGAGGCTCTCTTTTGGGAAGACTCCTAGGGTGGGAAGCCTCCACTCCTCAATTCAAACATCCCTAGAAATTTCATTAATGAGCTTACTGATTTATGGGGCCCAAAGGTCTTAGATTACAAAATTATTAAAAAGATTGATGGGGTAGATTTATGGGAATGGAAACCCATGGGAGAATGTAGATATATCTCCTATAGACAAAATAAACCTAGAAAACATTCTCAAAGAACAATCGGTGAACCATAAAAATCAGGAAGATAAACTTATTTGGGGTGCATCCAAAGACGAATCATACAAAGTTAAGTTAGGATACAATATAATTATTAATTTGAATACATGGGAAAACCTTAAACTCCTTTTGGATTTATTTTGGGATGCAACTTGTCTCTCTAAAGATGGAATCTTTCTATGGGCAACATTTCAAAATCATATTTTCATGGTGGACCGATTTACCAAAATGGGCTTTGAAGGACCATCTAGATGTTGCCTCTGTAAGGCAAACTCACAGACTTCTAAGCACCTCTTCTTTAAGTGTCCTTTTGTTCAAGAAGGTTGGTATTGGCTTAAAAATAAACTCAATTTCCACTTCCTAAGGATTTAACCAACCACCTAAGTGGATGGCCAGCGAAGAACAAAAAATAGTATTTATGACAAACAGTGGAATAACTCTAGCCATCCTAATGTGGGAAATTTGGAAAGAGAGAAACAAACATATTTTCAATAACAAAAAATTTAACATGAAATATTTTCTAAATAAGGTTGAAGCATCTATAATAGAAGTTATGAATAGTTATCTAAGGAAAATGACAAAAATTGAAGGATCCTTTTCTCAATGGGACAGGAATATGAAAAAGAACTTGAATCATCTTATTAATCCCCCATTATTATATGAGAGAAAGGATCTTAAAGCTAGGAAAGAATGTACATGGGAAGCACCCCCAAAAGGATGGATGAAATTAAACTTTTATGGAGCAGCCAAAGGGAACCTAAGGAAAGTAGGAATAAGATGCATAATTAGGTTAGAGTTTGGTCAATGGATCATCAAAAGAGCCAAACCCTTGGGAATTGTTTCTAATAATATATCAAAATTAAAAATCCTTCGAGAAGGACTACAACTAAGTTTAAAAAATAAGATAACTAGATTAATTATTGAAGGAGATTCACAAATTATTATAAATGCTATTAGGAAATGTCAGACACCAAACAAGGTGATGAATTCCATGCTTGAAAGTGTCTTAAGTTTAATAGATCAATTTGTAGATACCAAATTTCAACATATCTACTGTAAAGGTAATACAGAGGTAGATAAGTTAGCAAATAAAGGAGTCGAGGGAGAAGACTTCATACATCTTTCTTGTTCATTTTTCCCAGATTCCAGTTAGACTCAATATAATATAGTCTAGGTTTTATATACTAAGTCTTTTAGAAATCTCTTTAGAAGATTGACATATGTCTTCTCTTCTCACTTATTGAATGAAATATCATTTTTAGGAACCCCATTTTGCGAAGTACTATTTATTAATGATTTCAATAGCTGAAATGGGGCATTAAACATTTGTTAATTAACATTGGGATAAGGAATCCCTTGCAGTAAAGAACTATTAAATTCATGATTTTTAACTCGTATTAATTCATATTGTCAATCTTTAGCTGGATTCAGGTATAATTTTACAAAATACCTAAATATATATTAGACCTATATTTAAATTATCAAGAATATCCTCAAAATATAATAATATAACTATCTCAAATCTAGAGATCTATAATTTAAAATATAAACTTAGTAAGAAAATGACAATATACTTTCACTCAGTGAGGATCTAATTTAGAATTAAATTCAATATATCTTAGCAAATATTTTAGATATTTTATTAATAATTTTGAATCCTTTCCTCTTGCCTCTTTTTAACACTAGGACATATGAATATTACTACATAGACAATCCTCAATTTATTTTCAATCAATACTAATTTCCAAAACAAATTTGAAGTGCTTTTGCATAACAATAGCCTACATGTTTCAAGCATAAAGTAAAGTAGAGATTGGAGTGGATAACTCTAAAAATGATCAAATACCTAAATATAGGCAGAAGTAGAGTTGCCTTCGGATAACATTATATCTGAAATTAGGAGATTAAATAAATCAAGGAAGAACATAGCATAGTAATATATCAAATACTGGGTTATGCCCCTTTTATATTTGTACTTTGTAAAGGACTAAAGTCCTGGGCAAGATTGGAGGTTTTCTTCTCTGATCTTTCCTACCAGTGCTTGTTTGAATGAAGGTACTCACTATTTGTAACTTTTCTATTTTAATTATATAATCCAAGGCTTTGATTATTTACCTATCAAAAAAATAATAAAGTATAAATGATAAAAGCCACACCTTCAAAAGATGAAGCCTTCAAATTTCAGTTAGATAATATCTCGTGGACAAAAAAATTAAAGTGAACATTTAAGGTTTGTCTAGAGCTAACTGCTAACATATGAAACCCTACTTTACCTAGTCTATTGGAATTTAATTAATAATATCATATTTTCATTTAATGTTCTATAAAATAATATATTGAATGACTCCATTTTAGTAAAATATTAAATAAATATTTTAGTGTGTTTCATTGATTCAAACATATTTTTTGCATTCATATTTTGTACTTTTATATCATCGATTAAATATTACAAATAAAAATTAATTATAGCTAATACTTCCTTTAAAAAAATCAATCTTTTAAAAATACCAACTCAAGTTTTAAGCTTGCTTTTTCAAAAAAACTTAAAAGACACAGAGCAAGTGGTTCTTCTTCAACAAAATATCTAATTTTAAATAAAAAAGTTAATACATTTAATTGATTTCTACCATATTTTAAACCCAACATCAGACTATATCTATTTATTTTACATATTAATTCTACAAATTATAGAACACGTTTCCTGGCTTCAAGAAAAAGGGTGTGAATGATGGGGCATGGGGCATCAAAAAATGAAATTTGTGGTTGGATAGTTGTTTCCCATCTTCCCCATCACGTCCACCGCAAATAGTACTATCGTCGTCTCCTTCCTCCACTCCTCCACCATGTTGTTCATGCCTTCCACTCCAACGTCGTCATTGTAAATTTAGAGACCAATGTTTGGGATCACATATTTAGGTTGAGAACCACTTCAGAAAATTGACTTTACTGATTCGTTTTTACATGGGCATATTTGTAGTTTGGTTCCTCAACCCCTACCATCATTTGGTAGTGGCTATCCAACCATGAATTTGTGGTTGGATGTCCCATGCCATATCGGGCATGGCATGCCATAATCCATCATTTTTTTACCTATGTCACTAGTATTTGTCATTTATTATACCTGCCTACTCTTTTCATATAAAATTGACAATATTTTCTCAACTTTTAAATTTAACAATATTAAATACAACTTAAAATAATGTAAATAATCTATTATTACAAGTTTTTTTTTTTTAAAGTAATATTTACATTTGTATAGTTAATTAAATTTTAATATAAAATTTAGTATTTAGTATATTATTTTTGTTAATTTTAAATTTTAAATTAAATTTTAGTATTTATAATTTAATAATTTATTTTCACTATTTTATCTCTTAAATTTTTATTATTAAATATGTGTAATAGTTTTTTAAATATCTCTTATAAAAATTAATATTCTTTATTTTTCAAATAAAAGGTAAAAATAATTTAAAACGAAATCTATAAAAAAATCATCTAAATAAAAATTATGAAGTAACATTTTGTATTTTTCTTTAATTTTAGATTTATTATTAGTAGCTTTTTATATATCAAAAAAATTATTAATATGTTTTTTTTTTACTTAAGTTTGCTAAATAATATTAAAAAAATTCTAAAATGTTTTATAAAGACTATAGTTTTTATTTTTATTTTATTTTTTAAAATCAGAATTTCAATTGACATTTTTTTATCGGTAAAAGACAAATGCCTGAATATTTTATTATTTAGATAAAAGAATACTTTACATCATGTTTACCCCGTTCAAGTGTAGGCACCAAGGAAAAAAGAACGGGACCAAGAAAACCCCCGATATAGCCTGGGACCAAAGTCTTGTAGACAACTTACAATTGCCCTTCTTAGGATCTTTAGGAGGGCATTCCCTCCTTTACAAATAACTTTAAGCGCATGCCACTTTGATGTTGAATAAAAGTTAATTATTTAAGATTTCCTGATATATCTTTCATATTTAGATTTCCTTCCTTTTCCATTCGGCTGCCCATAATATTAACTTTGCATTATGTTTGGATTCCTTCTCTAATTTGCATATCAATTGTTAAGACACAAGATTTAATCCAAATCATTAGTGTCAGTATGACTTAATTATTGTTTGAATCCCTCTTTTTTAGGTAAAGCTTGCTTTACCACAAATTTCAATCTTGTAGTAACTATAATTCTATTAATTATTGAATTAAAGTCAAATATTGTTTTTTTATAGGTAGGTTTGAAAAATTTGAACTTTTGTTAAGCATTGTTCTTTTGTATTGTGTTCTTCTTTTCAATTTTATTTTGTAGTATGAATGTCTTGCACTATTTTTTAATATATTTTTTAAAGGTCCTTAATAGCAGATCCGTGCTTGATTAGAAAATCTTATTTAACATTTTTCAATTCTTTAACAATTATCTCCCTTTATACTACTGATACCATCTTACTATAGATATTTTGATTTATGTATTGTCCCTTGTGGTCATTTAAATCTATGAATGCCTTAATGGCAAAGGGAGCGTTGTTTTTAAAATGTATAAGGGTTTCCATGCAATTCTAGACCTTTCATCTTAATGTCTCGTTGTTTGGTCATTTTGTCCATATAAAGTTACAGAACCTTAAACATCGAATTAGTTTGCTCTGATTACTCATTATTACTATTTCCATATTCCATTAAAAGGAATTTTTTTGAATTGTATGCTCAGATTCTCATTCATTCTTATTTCTTTAATTGTACTTTAAATTTATTTTGGTTTGCTAATGGTGCTTAGACTTTGAGCATTCCTTTATGAAATTTGCTGTGTTGTTTTGCTTTCTTTTACCATTTTCTTCAAGGATAAGGATTCTTTAGAGCATATTGTTTCCATCCTTTATGTTGCTTTCTTAATTAGACTATCTTTTAACCTATCTTACATGCTTCCATAAGAGATTTAGACTATGATTTATGCATTCCTTAATAAATTGTTCCTAACAAAAGAGACAAGTGGGATTAATACTATATAATTTTGATTTCCACTATGTATATTATCTTTACATACTGGTAATATCTTTGAAAAGCTTAGGCTTACCTATACATAACTCCTTCATCTAATGTAGATTACAACATTTTTGACTAGTTGAAAAGAGAGGCAAGAAAGAATAAGCCATTTTTCGACAAAAGGGCTTATTTCCCCATGGAAAAATCTACAAAAATTTGTGATCCCATACATTCATACTATAAAAGGTTCAATTTTCACTATTGGCTAAAAAACTAAACCAAAATATATTATAGACATAGAGCTAGAAAACTCAAAATAGGATGATCGTTACAATGACGAAACCAAAATGCCTGACTAAAATTGTGAAACCCAAGGAGGAGCTAGCACAATTCATCTAGCTAGAAGACCATTACCAGGCCTTTCGCTTCACCTTCAGACATGTCCAGTTCCCCAAGAAGTAGGATGGTTGAATTTATCTTCTTGCTTGACTTGTTGAAGTTGGGCAACACAAACTCCAACTTCCTTAGGTCAGTGAGATCTATCTCTAGTGCTATGTAATTGCCTAAGGTGTTCAAGTACTGATGGATCTAGTCTCAATCAAGTGCCTATAATATTCCCCTACATTTAAGAAGGAAATTTATGCTCACTAGCATCTTAGGCCATTCCATATTAAATAGGGCTCTATCATTTTTAAACAGGGCAAGACGCCTAAAACTATGGCCTGAATAAGACTACCAAGGAGGGGTGTCATGAATGTTTTAGGAAAAAGGTATCTTAAGGTCACTGGTAATTCTTAGGACTTCTTCATGTAATGTTAGAAGTCATGTTTCTTTAGAGACATCCCTATAGAAACTAAAAATCTCCCCTGGTCATATTTGGGCTTTAAATATGCATGTAATCAAGGTTCCTATCACCTTCTTGTTTGTAATTGAACACTTTCTCACCTAAATCCTTGATTAATGTTAGTCTGGTCATATCGTCTGTAGGCTTCATCAACCTATTCCATCTCTCAGACTTCACACTCCCTATGAAGACCATTGTACAGTCTTTGTAAGAGTGATATAAGACCGCTGTTGTCTCCATTTTTCTCTAAACACTCTTATCTTTGTTGCGTTTTATCTCAACCAGTTGAAATTGACAAGCTAATGGCTTAAATGCGTGCCTATGATGTTTCTCAAACACAGGGTCTACATGCTTTCATTACTTGGCAAGTTCTAATGAGTGAATTTCCTAGATGTGATTATTGAGTGTATTTTATCACTTTAATAATGTGTCCTTCTTTCTTAGATTATTTATTGCTAGATTTGACATTTCACACATCAAGTCTTACTAGATTTTCACCTGCCTCATGATTTAAGATATTGAGATCTTGACCTGATTGTTTTGCTTAATGCTTGCCTACCATTAATCTTCTATCAGTGTTAGTCTAAGATTTTGCCAAATGTTTTAGAGGATAGTAGATTCATTATAGTTTAAATGGACCTACCTATCTCAATGGCTAAGGGATGCTACTGAATTTGAAAAAGACGTAGTAGTATTATCTAAATATTTCTTCAAACTTTTAGGTATCTATTAGATATTTGGAATTTTTTTAATATTTAAGGTTTCATGAATTAGAACCAAAGAAAGAAACTGATTGAAACAATACCATACTAAATTTCTTTCTTATTCTAATTTCTATCAAGACGACCTATGTTTAAGAGATTCTAAGTGTCTATACTTTAAAAAAATATATTTATCCTCCCCCCCCTTTTATGTTTTAACCATCAAGATTACTTCATCTGCTCCTAAGTTTGCTAAAAGATCTGCCTCTTTGTTCCCCTCTCTAAAAAAATGTTGAATTCTAATTTCCTTGTGATTATCAATAAGTTTCAAATTTTCTTCCAAGTTTTAATTTAATCTCCAATTAGGTGTACAATGTTTCCTAATTGCATTTAATATGATTTGGGAATCTCCTTCTATGAACATTAAAAAAAAAAAATTGTCTAGCCCCAACTATAGTCATTCATTTAAAGCTTCTAATTTTGCTAAATTATTTGACACTATTCCTAAAGGTTTTTCTCACTTGGTAATCCATTCCCCTTTATCAATGTGGATTATTTAGCCTAGTCCTACTTTACTTGGATTGCCTCTAGATGCTCCATCAAAGTTTAGTTTGAACCAATAGTTAGGTGGTGGTTGCCATTTACATTCTTTTCTTGCTAGCTTGTTTCCTGTGAGGTATGTTAATGGAGGATTAATTAGGGTTGTCCAATTTTTTCTCATTGTCGCACCTCAATCAGTAAATGAGCCTTCCTCCTTTGTTGAATTTTTTATTTCATTATTCGTGGTTTCGATTATGCTTGCTTCTACTTTATTAGAGAAGGTAGATAGGGGAATTTTAGAGTTTTCGAATATTCTTCTATTCCTCTCTTTCCATATCTCCCATAGAAGATATCCCAAGAGTCTTCCCAGAATAAGGCTTATGTTCCATCCCCGATATCCCAAGTTAGATTGTTTATGATAATGGGTCGACATTGCATCAAAAAGTTCCAAGTATTTGATCCCTTTAGGGGATTTATTGTTTTGAATATTGAGAGAGGATCCGTTTAGCTCAAGTATTTACTATAAAGTATTTTAGCCCATTTTCTATCCTTTTCTTGGTACATTCTCCATATTTTCCAACTTAATGTTTTAACTCCTAATCCACCTAGTTCTTTTGGTAAACAAATTTTCTCCCATTTTATTAATGCTTTTTTCTTTTCCTCCTCTAGACCTTGCCAAAGAAATGTTATTAATTTCTTTTCTAGGCTTTTCTTTACCCCTTTAGGAAGTGGGAGGCACAACATTTGGTAAGTTTTTATATTGTTATTAATGCTTCTCTAATTTTAGTTGCCCTTCCTGCCTTAGTTAATCATCTTCCCAACCAACTTTCTATGCTTTTTTCTTTCTTCTCTATCACAAGTTTCCATATTTTTTTTGTATTGATAGTGTTTTCTAAGTTGATTCCTAAATATTTGCAAGGGAAATTTCATTTTTTGTATCCCATTAGTGTGCATATCTTTTATTCCATCTTAGATTGAGTGTTTAGAAAAAGGATTTTTGACTTCTCTCAGTTCACTTTCTGTCCTGAGGTTTCCATGTATGTTTGGATAGTGGCTTTAAAGTTTTGGGCTTCTTCCAAGAAGCTTTCTCCTGGGAGGATCGTATCATTTGCAAATTGTTGGTGTGTTATGTTAGAGGTGTCTTCAAATACTAAGATTCCTTTTAGTATCCCCTCTTCTTGTGCTTTTTTGATTGATCTTCCAAATGCCTCTGCCATAATAATGAAAAGGAAAAAGAAGCCTTTTGGGGATCCATTGATTAGGAGAGATGGTTGCAATACATGTGAATATTAGGTTAATCCATTGTCTAGAGAATCCAAATGATTCTAGGGTTTTACATAGAAATCTACAATCTACCTTGTCATAGGCCTTTTGGATATCTAGCTTCATAAACATATTTGGTTCCTTTATTTATTGAGCTGTATGGATTACTTCTTGAATTATCATTATCCCATCCAAGATTAAACTCTGTGGCACAAATCATGTTTGTTCCTCTAAGACTAGCTTTGGGAGGAGAGTTTTGAGTGTGTTGGCTAGTGCCTTGGACAAAACTTTGTAAATTTTATTGCAGAGTGCAATAGGTCTAAAGTCACTAGGCTCTTCAATGTTTTTTTTTTTCAAAATTAGAGTAAGAAAGGTGTTGTCAATTTGTGTTAACAATGGTCCTATGTTTCTTGATGCTTTGATGGCTTTCCAAAGGTTAGTTCCTAAACTATCCCAACATTTTTGAAAGAAAAAGGATTGAAAACCATTTGGCCCAGGTGATTTACCTAGGTTTAAGTCAAAGAGATCTTTTTTGATCTCTTCTATTGTGAAGAGTTTATTTAGATTCTTATTACCTTTGGGCGTAATTAGTTTGGGAATATTTCCTTCCAATATTTTTTGAGCCTTTAGGTTTGAGATATCAAAGTTATTCAGAATGTTATTAACGAAATTCACCAAGATTTCTGAAATTTTATTTGGATTTTCTTCCTAGGACCCTTAATTATTTTTAATTTTAGCTATTCTATTAACATTCCTATTATTAATTGTGTTGTTATGAAAAAACTTAGTGTTTTGATCTCCATTTTCTATCCATTTATCTTGTGATTTTTGGAACTAATAGGTTTCGTCTTTGGCCAATTTTAAGTTTTGTTTTGCCGATATTTCTTTTTCTTCAAGATAGCTTTTGTTATCTATCTAGTTCCTAATTACTTCTATACTTATTTGTTATAATTCTTCTTCATTGTCTAACTTTTCTTTAAATATATATTTAAAATGTTCTCTGTTCCATTTTAGTATGTTCTCTTTTAGTAGTTTCAGCTTGGAAACAAAACAAAACATCTTGTACCCTTTGAAGTAGCTCTCTTTCCACCAGTGCTTTATATTGCTCATAAAATCCTCATCTAGAAACCACATTTTTTCACATTTGAAGGGGTTTCTGGCTGATTTCTACTCCTCTTTGAACTCAATTCTAACTAGAAAATGGTTTGAGCCAACATTTGGAAGGATTATGGCTTAAATATCATCTTTGATTGTACTGAGATCTTCTCTAAAAATAAATCTATCTAATCACTCTGCTATCTGATAGAATACTTTCCTTATGCTATTTCAGCTGTATATCCCATTATTGGTTGAGACGTTTATGAGACTATTTCTATTATGCCATTCTTGAGGTCCTTCATGACTTGTGAGGGTGCTTGGATCCCACCATTTTTTTCCTTGAAAGGTCTAAAATTATATTAAAATCTACCCCAATAAACTAGTTATCTACCTGATGTAAGTCTATGAAGGAATTGATCTCATCCCATACTTTTTTCTTATCTATTGTCTATACTGGCCAGTATACATTGATGATTGAAATTTCTATTTCTCCCTTATAAATCTTGACTCTCCTCACCATCCAATTTGCTTTTGTAGTTAATTGTTCATAGTTCATTCTTTTTCTGGGGTTCCATATGATGTTGATTCCTCCTGAAGCTCCATTTGATTCTACCAAATCTAGATTCCATATTCCTATTTTAAAAATAAAGTTTTTCTCCTTCTTCCTTATTAAGTTTGATTTCTTGCTCTAGTATAATTTCTGATTCAAACAATGATATGTTACACTTTAATAAGTGCTTTTTGCTAGGGGAATTTAAGCCTCTAGCATTCCATGTTGTTGTCCTCATGTTGGAAATACAATAGGGAAATTAAACTATGAGGGGAGGGGTGGGGGTGAATCAGTTCTTCAAAACTTCAACCATAAAACTATTCTCCATACACCCATCTCACAATTTGCATGTAAAATGAAATAGCTAGCTAAACATATTCATCCATATCATGAAAGAAAATAACATTCAACACATATGACACAGGATATGATTACCTAGAAACCTTCTAATGAGAAGGTAAAACTGGGGTGGGGATGACACCCACAAATCTTCACTACTGCAGTTGTAAAGTGTATCCAATGAAGGTCACAAAGTGTGATCATGAGACATGATCTACCATATTAAAGGCTTACAAAATTGTTAGATCTTACCCTGTTAAAGGATTTCAATACAGTGTGCCTAGTTAAAGGACTTCAACTTACAATGAAGTACACACCTTGTTAAAGGATTTACAACAGCCTATTAAGATTACTTTGTTAAAAAATTTAATTGATTCACTTGTTAGAATGTCTCAACAATGATCTTTTAGTTAGCACTCTACTGCTAGATAACATATCACGTCTTTTCTAATGTCTACTTGATCCTCACTAATCAGATGTATAACTTCTTTCATCTAACTCCCTTCCTTTATTTTCCTCTAACTAATTCTTTAATGTATCTCTCATTCACAACTCCTGTGCCACCATGAGTGCTCTGTTTGCACATGAAAACTTCTATCTTCACTCATTCCACATTCCTTTATAGTTTAGGGTTTGACCTACTTAAGAAGACCTAGGTGACTTAGGGTTAGGTATGAATAAATGATTGTAATTCATCCATCTAGCTACTCAATTCATCCCTTTAACTGATTGATTGCATGTACTAAATAGGGATTCACAATTAAGATTCGTTCTTATCATCTAGGATCACAAAAAAATCCTTAAGTTGGATTCAAAATGATTTACATAGTAGTTTGTGCCATTACAAACAACCATGTTAAAATCATTTTCCTTAACATCTTAAGTCCTTAATGCTCAACATCAACTACAACTTCAATGTTGTCACTCAATATCTAAATTACTTGGAACATACTGACTACTCGACACTTGAGTGTCTCAAAATACACTATCTGACATGTTATGCTCAACATGCATTACTTGTTTGGCATGAACTAAGTTCTAACTTGTAAATAACTTATGTGTATAGACACTCATATGTCAAAACCAATTTGAGATCAACAATCTCCCCCTTTGACATGAGTGGCAAAAACACTTGGCCATGCATGAATGATCTTAACTTATGAGCATAACTCATATCTCACTATCTCTGTTCTACATATGTACAAAATTTCAAAATATTTCAAAATTTTGCAAAACTTGATTGACTTATTAGTCATACCTCAAAACCTTATAACTCCCCCTGAATTGATTGTATTGTTCTGAATCTGAACCAATACTCTTATTGAGTAAATATGCATATTTTGAACTATGTTGTACTCTATTTTTGTCTTTGACTCCTTTTTCTTCTTTTTATTTCTCCCCAAAACTTATGTTCCCCCCCCCTTACTTATTCCTCCCCCTTTTTGACACTTATGTCAAAGTGTTATACACATATAATGTGTTGTTCCAAGAAAGTTTTATGGACCTCAAGTATTATATTCAAAGACACATCCTAGTTATCATATGCTACTTTCAATGATTTGATTTGGATAGATAACTTGGCAACAAGGTGAACTAAGCCTTAATGTGTAGAAAGATGAGGATCTTTCTTCATCATTGCTTCTGCAAAGGCTAGTTCTTTGCATAGTATCTCCATGTGTGGGGTCAACATGGACTGGATACTGATCAATGTAGCCCAAATGTTTGCATCTTGAGCATGCAGAGCTACTAACTAACCTTGGGAATTCATCAAATTCTTGAAGTGCTTTTGATTTTGAGCTAGAGAATTAGGTAGAGTAGTACATGTTAGCTTCATATCTCCTTCCAGAGTGTCAATATGTCACTGCACTTCTTCTGTGAACAAATTTGTATCACACAACTTGGTGCAAAGAGAGAAAATATTCTCTAATACTTTCTTTACACTATCAATCTTGGTTGCTAATTCAACCTAACTAAGTGCAATGGCACTTGATATCTTTTCATTAAATATTCCTTGAAATTTCCTCTTAGACCATTCAAGTAGTTTAACATTAGAATCCAATTATGTATCATTTATCTTCTCTACTATATTTTCCAACTACTCCATGATAGGCTTGTCTTCTTCAGGTGCAGGCAGGTTAAATGCATCAAGAAAAATGTCCTTGATATCTTGCAATGCTTGCTTTTTCCTATGCTCTCTTCTGAGCAGTTCTTGGTGCTTTTTCCTTGCAAGAGCATCCTGAAGTATGCTCATCTATTTAATAGTGATTGGTGCAAGATCAAAATTTGGTAACACAATCACCTCATCCAAGTCGACATCACCAAATGATGTAATTTCATCTACCTTGGATGTGCTAAGACTAGGACTTGATGACTGCAGTGATGTAGCTTCTATACTCAGCCTATGAAGAGCTTGACTTGGAGGAGTAGCAATTTTTGGAAAAGTAACTAATGCTTGCATTATTTATTGCTCCTCAGGTTTGGTAGTCAATACTAGCTCCTTAGTCCTATCATTTTCTTTCTCATAAATCTTAGTTGCACCTTGATTTTGTGTTGTAGGTATAGAAGTATCTTCCTGACTTGTTTGAACTGGTGTCTTATCTTTATCTGCTGTAGCAACTTCTTGTATTGATGAATTTTGGACTACTGTGTTGATATTTTCCATTGTTGTCTCTTTCCTTTGGTACACTACAATGGTCATTATAGGTTGTATCATAGTAAATTGAGGGGTCTTAGATATGTCTTTTGTTTCCTCCTCTACAGATGTCTTTTCTGCGTTCTCAATTTCATCTACACTCACCAATACAAGATGACTACATAGTTGTGCCTTGGTGGTGATGTCTAGTAAATGTCCTCTTCTGTTAGGGGATTGATGTTTTGAGCTACATTATTAGAAACATCCCTAATCTTTACTATATTTGTGTTTGCATCTTTCACATGTGGATTGACACTCAACATTTGTATATTAGGTATACTCTATTTTCTTTGCTGCTCAACTTTTGTTGTTGCCTGTCTATCTGTATTATTTTTAGTGCCTTCCAAATGTGCATTTTTTTTTAGTGTCAACTTTAGTAACCTCAGTTACTTCTTGCTCACCTTTTTCTTCACCTACCTCAATAGGTGTCTACTCAATTGCCTTAGGTGTTGTTAGTCCATATATTACTTTCCATATCTGGGTGGATTTCTGAACAACATCCTCAATGTCATTTCACAAAATATTGAATGAACTATATTTAGGAGAAAATATCATTGTTTAATTCTTAATGGAATTTTTCATTGTAGCCTTATCCAATTCTATCATCACACTTGCTAGTGTAGTCTCTGATTTGCCTTTCTATATTGAGACTAAACTGCCATTTTTTTTCTCAACTATGTCATATAGACTCTTGGGTATAGAGTTGGAAAGTTCAATTGGACTCTTCTTGAATGTTGCCATCATGGCATATATTGAATCTTCCACTTGGTTCATCTCAATCTTTCCAAGTTTTTCAAACCCAACATGTGTGAATCTAGATAAGTCAACATTATTCTTTATATTCTCAGACAAGTTGTCCAAATTAGAAGAAGGATTATGACTTACCACTTTGAATTGGGTGTTGTCATTAGATTTCATCCTCTCCTCATTTGATTTGGTTGGAGCAATGTATTTTCTCCTTTGTCTCTTCTCAGACTCATCTTCTTGTGTAGTTGTCCTAGTTCTCTTTCCTTTTGGCTTTTCCACTTCTTGAACCTTCTTAGCAATAGCTCTTGTGCTGGCCCTGGTAGAAGGAATTGCAGGCTTTGGTTGTGTATTTTTTACAACCTTCTTAGGTTTTCTAACTATTGGAGCTTTAGGTTTTCTCTTCTTCTTCTCTTTGGCTATAGGTGCTTCATTGCCATTTTCTCCCTTGACACCTTCATCAATTTTTACTTCCTCTCCACCTTGGTCTTCTCCTTGACCTTGAGTAATGGCCGCTGGTACTTGGGATGCTACATCTTCACCTTCATCATCATCATCATCATCTTCATTGTCATCATCTTCTTCATCTTCTTCTACCTCTTCACCAAATTTTTCTTTGAGCTTCTTAATAGTTTTGTTCTTCTTCCTTATTATAGAGGTTGTCCTCAAGTCCATAGTTATCTTTGACTTGGCTACATCATAGTTACCAAAGGCTATAGCCTTCTTATCTACTTCTTCTATTATTAAAGTAGTAATTGTTGTGGATGCCTCATCCACATCTATCTCATAACGTAGAGGCTTTAGCCATCTCACCCTTGGAACTGCAGTTGAATATATGTGAAGTTAGTATCAAATAAAAAGTAAACATCATTGAAATGCTTCTTAACTAGTGACACTGGTATCCTCATTCTTTGTTTCATTGACTTCTTAAAGTCTTCAAAGTAGCTAGTCATTATAGACTCAAAATTTTCTCCAAGTTGCTCAATGTATTCACCTATCTGCACCATAATAGATCTATTTGTCTTCCATACAACTTTATTAAGAGAAGGAAATGTGTTCTACACATAGAAAAATAAACAAGCAACTATTGAACCAAACTTATACTATGCACTCTTGGTTTCCCATACAGCTCCTAAGTTTTCTAATAACTCTTGTAGCTTTAACTCGAAAAAGTCATAACAATGATCCTTCTTGACTATCTTGTAGCCCATGTCAACAACAATACAAGGCACACTATTCAATCTACTAGATTGAAAGAATTTATGTGCAATTATTCTTACTGTAAAAGCAATTAGGGGATCTATGATGGTGTCAATTGTCATTCCTCTCTTATTCCACATTTCCCTTGTGTTTTTCTCACTAACCTCTTTTGCATCACTTCTCGTGGCCATCTTAGGTCTGTCTAGGGTTGGATGCCCTGTTACCTTCTACACAATCCTATTTGGTAATCTTGATAGGTCCATCCTCTAACCACATAGAGTTGTCATGAATCCTACTCAAAATAATCTTTATCCACTCTGTCTTGAAAATGTTGGGGAAATCTAGGGCATGAGTTAGCCCTTTTATTTCTACAAGCTTATATTCCTTCTTCAATATTCTATTTTCACATAATTTTTCATATAGGTCTCTTATCTCCATGTCACCTATGCTACCCACCTTACATGTGTAAAAACATATTACATCTTGAATCATTAAAACTTGTGGTGGTATCATTGATAGCGCACTAGACAAGTCTTGCTTGTATGCAATGTTAAGAGCTCTAAAGTTCAGTTGTCTAATCTCATTATTGATTAATTGAACATTTAAAGTTTCCTTTCCCTCTTTAACCTTAGTAGAAAAATAAGTAGATGCCATATCAATTACCTAAGGTTTCCAAAGTTCATAAAACGTAGCTCGACACACGATAAATACCTTCACAAATATGTTGAATAGTGTCAAATAGTGGTTGAATCTAGTCTACAAATTCTTGGAATGATCTCTTCAATTTTCCTAAGCTCTTTGTGCTCTCTCCAAGTTTTAATGATGTCAAATGAATAAAAAACCAACCATTTAGCCCTTAAAACTTCACAATTAATGCTCAGTTCTTACATAGTCATAAGCTCAAATATAATAGAAACTCCAACTCACTTGGCAACCACTACGAGCTTGGCCAACACTATCACCTACGATTGCTCAACATCAACTAGATTTCACTCAGCAACTTAAGCGAAAATTTTCACGCTCGATAGCAACATGAAAACTGACACAACATAAAGATTTCTCCTAGGTTCTAAATAACACTTTGCATCTTTCTTCATGCATATATAATCTTTTTAGAACTAAATCCTTGGAATTGATGTATGGTATATCATTTAAATATCATTCCCACACATACCTCTTGATTGCTTAATTGGGGATGGTGTGATCGCATCATGCATTAGGTGAAGTGATCTTATCTGAACTTGATGTACTACAATCTTCCTTCTTCTTCCATGTTTTGTTCATCTGCACTCTGACTTCCTTAACATCTGCCTTTCCTTTATCTTTTTTGAACCTACTGGTTGGTGCCTTTGACTTTGTTGAACAATGTTTACTTATGTGACTAGTCTTTAAGCAACTAAAACACATAGTCTGGCTTAACCATCTACTATAATCACTTTTGCAATGTGTTCTTATGCAGTTCTTAGGTAGATGTCCATACTCTTGAAAATAGTGACAACTATACCTAGTATTATAATCCCAATTATAAGAGTTGCCATTGTGCTTTACCTTTATCTGCTTGTTTGATGACCACTTGGGCTTGGATTTGCACACATATTCTCTATGCCTATACTTCTAATAGTTATAATAGTATCCTTCAAGTCTTTGTGTGCTCATGTTCTTGTTTCTACATTCATCTGCATGATGTCCTTACTTATTGCACTTGTGGCAGTGACCCATGAACTTCTGCTAAGGATTCTGATTTGAAATCTTGCTCCTATAAACATTAGTAGTATGTCCTAAATTTCCATAGTTATGACAAGTAGGTTTGGAGTTCTTACCTTTTTTGTTCACCACTTTTGGATGATTCTCATTCTTAAGTACTAGTGTGACCCAATCTAGTAGTATCACTATTAGATCTAGGAGTTCTCATGAATTGATCAAAATACTTGATGGCTTCACTAAGTTTGTTGAAACTTTCAGTAAATTCTTTTTCTCTTTTTAGATCATTTCTCAGTTGTTCATTCTGCAATTTTAGTGTTGTGATTTCAATGCCTTTTCCATTCAATTCATGATTGAAAATCATAATTTGATTCAATGTTTCTAGATGCATGTGAGCAATCCTATTCACTTATGATGTCTTTTTCAATCTGTTGGTCAGTATCCTTTTGTCATCTTTAATCATGAATTTTTCCTCTTTAGCTTTCTTTTTTTGCTCAATTACCTCACATAGAAATATTGATTGGACTTCTTGTTGTAACTCTAGATTTCTGACCTTTTTAGTTAGGGCTCCATTCTTTTCCATCAGATCTACAACTGTTGCATCAAAGTCACTTGTGTTTCCATCTACAAATAATTTAGTAGTGTCAATCTCTTGGTATTGTGTATCATTCTCTTCAATAGCTATCTCTTTCCTTCTCTTCAATGATTCCTTTAACTCATCTCTTGCTTCATTCAATTGATGTAGGGCAACCTATATTTCAATCTTCTAATTCTCAAAAGTATTTTCTGACTTGTAGACTTCCATCTTCAAGATCTTTCCTCAAAGTTGCAAAGCTTTCCTTTCCAAAGAACAAGGCTTTGATACCAATTGTTGGAAATACAATAGAGAAAGTAAACTCTGAGGGGGTTGGGGGGTGAATCAATACTTCAAAACTCCAACCATAAAATCATTCACCACACATCCATCTCATAATTTGCATGTAAAATGAAATAGCCAACTAAACATATTCATCCATAGCATGAAACAAAATAACATTCAACACATATGACACAAGATATGATTACTCAGAAACCCTCCAATGAGAAGGTAAAACTAGGTGGGGATGACACCCACAAATCTTCACTATTGTTGTTGTAAAGTGTATCCAGTGAATGTTACACTGTTTGATCATGAGACATGATCTACCCTATGAAAGGCCTGTCTTATTAAATGCTTACAAGATTGTTAGATCTTACCCTATTAAAGGATTTCAACACCCTATTAGAAGTGTGTCTAGTTAAAGGACTTCAACTTACAATAAAGTAAACACCCTATTAAAGAATTTACAATAGCCTACTAAGACTACTCTATTAAGAGATTTAACTAATTTACCTATTAGAATGTCTTAGCAATGATCCTGTGGTTAGCACTCTGTTGCTAGATAAAAGATCACTTCTTTTTTGATATGTACTTGATCATCACTGATAAGATGTATTGCTTATGTCCTCTAACTCCTTTCCTCTATTCTCCTCTAATTGATTCTACAATGTATCTCTCATTCGCAACTCCTTAACCACCATGAATGGTCTATTTGCACATGCAAACTTCTCTCTTTTCCCATTCCACATTCCTTTAAAGTTTAGGGTGTATCCTCCTTAAGAAGACCTAGGTGACTTAGGGTTAGGTATGAATCAATAGTTGTAATTCATTCATCTAGCCACTCAATTCATCCCTTTAACTGATTGGTTTCATGTACTGCATAGGGATTCACAATTAAGATTCGTTCTTATCATCTAGGATCACAAAAAAATCCTTAGGCCAGCTCTAAAATGGCTTACACAGTAGTTTGTGCCATTACAAATAACTATGTCAAAACCATTTTACTTAGCTTTTGAAGTCCCTAATGCTCAACATCAACTGTAACTTCAATGTTGTCACTCGACATATGAATTACTCAGCACATTTTAATTTCTCAACACTTGAGTGTCTTGGCACGCACTATCTGACATGTTATGCTCGACATGCATTACTTATTCGACATGAACTAAGTTCTAACTTGTAAGTGACTTAAGTGTATATACACTCATATTTCAAAAAAAAATTGAGATCAACACCTCATTGTTATATGGGAAGGAACTTCCCCTTCCCTGCATGAAGAATATCATTTATATTTTTTTGTTTACCTATTTCCCTATGACCACTCTTAGTTGTACCAAAGATTTCCTCCCTCTCTTCTTTTTTGTTTTCCCATAATTTGGAGTTTTTATTCCTTCTTGATTGAGGGAGATGCCTAGCTTATCTATATGTTATAAAGAATTGTTGTTACTTTCTTTTTTATTTATTTATTCCCCCACCTCTTCTTCTTCAATTAGTTCCTCTATTATTTTCTCACATATGTCTATCATCTCTAGTTCCCTTATGTTCTCTTCTTCTTGTGTTATTTATTCCTTCCTATTTTCTACATTTTTTAGTCATTTGTTCTAAGGTATCTAATACCCCGAATTCTTCCCAGAATATTCTTTCCTCTTGCTATGTACCTTTCCTAGTAGATGGACTCCTTGTGTTTGTGTTGTTCATTGTTATTTCAAATTCCAAATGTATTGTGAGTCCTTTCATTTTTCCTTTGTTAATTGCTTGCCTCTTCCTTACTTCATCATCTTCCTCAAATAGATCATTTCCATCTTTTGGTATCTATTAGAATTTTAACTTTTTTTTCCCTTTAGTTTTTTTCTAGATGGTTATGTTATTCCATTGTTCTAATGTGGCTGGGGAAATCTATCTTTCTAGAGATTGAAATTCTTCCAAATTTTCTTGTTGTACCGTTACTTGTTCTCTCTCTTCCTTTCTTGGGGTTGTGAATTCTTTGGAGGCTATTTCTTGATTTTTGAATATTCCTTGTACATCTTTTGTTTCTCCTAGATTTTTACTTATGGGTCTGGTCATCCTCTTGGGTTGGTTCTTTACTTTTCCTCTATTGCTTCTCTTAATTCAATATCCATTGATTTCTCTTTATGAAATTTTCTTTCCTTTACTTTTGTTATGATTTCCCCCTTATCCCTTGCAAGTAACTAATTATCTTCTAGATTTTTAGTTGTGGTTAAATCTTCTTTCGCAATTTTTTTTAATGGTACTGAAGCTAATACTTCTGATGTGTTTAAACAATCTCTTCTCCTACTCTACTTATCTTTTTTCCCCTTTCTATCCCCTCTAACTTATTCTTATCATCATGTTCCTTATGTACTGTATCCAAAATTTCCAACTAACCTTTACAGTCTATTTGTGTCAATAGTAGCTCATGAATTACCTTATTGTAAGTCTTAATACAAACTTCCATTTCTCCAAGTTGGGTGGTCTTTTCTTGACATTGCTTACACTTTTGAAAATCTTTGATTCTTTGTTAGAATGATGAACTATTATAGAAAATAATGTTTTCTAATTTAATTTCTTCTTCTTTTGCTACTGTTCCTTCTTCCTTTTCATTGATTTCTCCTTCTTCTCTTCCTTTCTCAAAGATATCATGAAATTCTCTCCTATTGCAAGGTGGAGAAGGCATGGAGGTGGCTTTGAGATCATTATTGACTTAATTCGTGTAGTTTATCTTGCCTTGTTAACACCAACAATCTCTTCAAGATTTGAGGTATTTCTAATGTATTTTAAAGAATAGGAGGGTTCCAAGTTTCAGATTTTCTTTATCTTTCCTTCATATTTATAGAAGGAGAGGTTATAGAAGGACCTATTTGTTATAATCTTTTTATTGATATATGTTGAATCTATTTCTAAATTTAGCAAGAATTTAATGTCACTGGTTGGAATCTCTCCTACTTCAAGACCTATTAGATGTCCTAAATCTTTTCCTATTTTCTCAATTATTTGTTTTTTATTTAATTTAGGAAGCAATGATTTATATATTATCCATGTGAAATCCTTGATCCTTTTCATTATTTGTTCATTTAGGTTAGCTTCCCATTCTATAAACTTTAATGGATGCCCTTTAAAGAAACAATAAGACATAGATAAAATTGATTTCTAATAGTGTTCTTTTCATAATGAAAGTAGATTAATTTATTGGAAAGGATAGATATACTTACCTAGTCTTTGCACAAGCTTTGAAGCCATTTTACCAGGTTGTGTGTTTCTTCCACTCGACCACTCTAGTATCCGTAAATCTCAACCTTCTAGCATTCGAACCATTTGTGTTCACTATGTTTATTGCTAATGATATGAAATTTTTGATCATCATGAATTTCCATTTTTTGGATTGATGTATATATGCCTGCTCTATTGTTTCTAGTTTGGCCTTTTCCTTTTTCTTGATTCCTGGGAAGAGGGATGTTTATTCTTGGTTGTTTGGATTGTCGTACGTGTACTTTCCTATGTGGTGGGATATAGGGCCTAGTTTTGGAGGGGCAATTTTGGATTGGCTTGATAGTGGTTTAGCTATAGATTTCCTAGATCCAATTGGAATGTCATTTGTTTTTTATACTCTAATTGGTTTAGGGATAGATGAATTAATGAAGAACACAGTTGGGTTTAGGGGTTCTTTCCTTCTTGAAGAAGCATTGCAAAGAATAAGGGAGATGTTTGTTACCTCCTTCAAAGGATTAGTGGTATATATTGTCTTTTCGAAGAATGATTCTTGCGTTGCCAATATTTCTATGTCCCTTTCTTCAGTGATCTTTGCACTTTTGTTGGGGAAATTTGATTGTAATTGTAATTTTTGTTCTTTTTGCTTCCTTGTTTTCCTTCGGCTGTATACTATTTCCCATCCAGATTCATGACATGTTTCACGACCTTGAATCTCCAAGGGTTTGTGGATTCTAACATTTTGATGTGTTTCTTCATTTTTCCATAGAGATCTCTGATTAGATCTTGGAAGTTTTTCCTCAAAGATTTTCTTGTTTTGCTCTTCATGTTTCCAGACTAGAGTGACGAAGTTATTTTTGTAGGTCAATGGTTCAAGATACAATGTCTCCCATGAGATTATTCCTCAATCCTAAGAATGTTCGTTATTTATCCCCTTACCAGGGGCTTCGACCTGCCTTTCTAGTTTATGTACTATGTTTTTCCTGCACTTTTAGGTGTTTTCCTTAATGAAATTTTTGCATCGTTTGCTACTTATCACATCATTTTTTTTTGCCATTTTTAATATTGACTTCAATTGACATATTTTAAACATATTTATATATATTATATTATTTTTTATTTCTAATAAATAAAATTGGGATAGTAAATTTTTTTATGATATTGTATTAAAAGTGAATTCATATTTATTATTTATAAAAGAAATGATTAATTAAGTAAAAATAGAATATGAATATATAAAATTTAGTGTTTATTGAAATGTTATATGTTGATACAAAATATAAAAGTCTTATTAAGTGTTAAAGCTCCCTTATATGCATAGTAAAATATTAAAAATATATTAAGTGTTAACTTTACATGCATAAACCTAATCTAATTTAATAATGAAAATTTATTTTAATCAATAAAACATAACATATAAATAAAGGACAAATAATATTAATATAAATTATTATGAAATTTTAGAAATGACTATATTTTAAAAGATAAAGAGAGAAATGATTATATTTTAAAAGATAAGTTGTTCTAAATAATTTTATCATTAATTTCAATAAATATGATTATATTAAGTTATTAATGTGTTTAATATTTTATGATTTATTTATTTAACTGAAACTTATTATTGTTTAATTAATACACAATGCACTTCTTAAACATTATTTAGTTTTAAATAATTTTATTTTATTTTTGATCGGTAAACGGTCAAGGCCTTGATTAGTTTTATTAAAATAAATAAATAAAATTTACATTAGCTTTTCTCCACTCAAACGGGCACTGGTAGGAAAGAATGGAGAAGAAAACCTCCAGTCTAGCCTGGGACAGATGTCCTATATTATTACATTTTAAAAGGGGGCATACCCCAGTAGAATATATTAAAAATAAATTTACATTTACATATGTGCACAGGGGCATACCCCTGAAAAGATAATGAAGGAAAAACTTGTAGAAGGAGGCGTATAAATTTAAAATATCTTGCTCAAATCGAACTCTTATAGTCCTATCCATCTTAGAACAAATATTAGCAATGCATGTTAAGAAATCAAATAAAGCATCTTACTAAACTAATATTCGAGAAAGACTAATTACCCATATTCGAGGCATCATAGTTACCTCTAAAAAATGTTAGTAATCTAAGAAATAGTAAATAAAGAAACAAAATACAAAAGACCGATAACATAATTAGTAAAGGAAAAACAATAATAATCCAAACAGAAAATAAACCTAAAATACTAAGAAGAAGGATAACAATATTAAACAACTATCGAATGAACATCACTAAAGAATGTGAATAACAAAAACCTATTAAATTTAATGATAGACCCCACTTGGGCCCATACCTCAAATATTACATAAACATCATAGAACACTAATAGGAAACACTTAAAACATAGAGACATGAGAAGATTAGCCAAAACGAACAATAGATCTTGCTGGCTCATGAAGACATTGAACCCAAATCAGATACAAACATAACCATGAAGCCACCATGGTTCCCACTCCTCTTAATTCTCAAAATTTAGTGGAAACCCATAATACAAAGCATATTCACAAAGCGTGCCTGGGTAGGAGAAATGCAAAGCTTAAAACATTGCATGCCCTAGATTACAAAAGTTTAATTTAAGGCTAAGGAGGTACTACAAGAGGTAGTTGCAGATTATGGCTTTAATTCACAAATGTTAATACAATTTAAAAGAAAGAGGAACATATCAAATTACATATTGCATTAAAATAAATCTGGTAGTCAAAGATCTGCCAGAAATAAATCAACCTCTCAATCACATGATTTGAGTCTATAAAGAACTACCCACCACAATGATGTCTGATGGTGAGGTAGGAGAGACCAATCTCATAAGAGAGATCTCAAAGGTCCACCAGATTATCTTGATGCGGAGATTTGATGAGTGGATTTTCATTGATTCATACACCACATAGATAATGAAAGTGTGAAATAAGGAAACAAATCAAGAAATTCGCAGCATAAGGAGATGTAACCACATCCTGAAAGAGGCCTATTCAAATAGACTGTAAAGGAGGCCATATTTGAACAAAGAATCAAATCAATATGTAGAATGCCAAAACATAACTCAAAGCCTTGCTCAAAACTTCATCCATGCAATTAACCCTCATTTGAAATAAAGGAATTTAAACCTAAAGATTAGAATTAAAGCATGAAACACAAAAATGTCATGATAGAAACATGGCATAGACCGAATATCATTCATTATATGTATTTCATAAAGTCCACTAAACAACATGAGATAAGTCTTAGGTATTTATAACAAAGATATACAAAATATTACATTTTGATTTAAAATGAGGGTCTTTTTATGTCATGGGTACTTAAGCATACTAACAAAATTGCTACCTATATATAAACATTGAAACCCTATAGTACTAATCCTAACTAGAATAGACTACCAATGATCAAGCTGGACCTCTGCCTTCCTTCCAGAGAACCATGATCACATTTGTGATGTCATTGGGCTGCTCCATCTGGAAATTGGGAGGAAATTCAAAGTCAAATTTTGCTCTACTTATTTTTTTTGCTTTAGGGGTACAAAAGTCTAGATCATCAAGGTTGTTGAATGTCACCTCTGGTTGGATGTAAGTGTTGGAGATATGAAGATAGTTGAGAAGCCACTCCATATTTTCTTCTACAATGATCTCCCACTAGCGAAGGAGAAAATGCAAACTGGCCTCCATTTTAGACCATTCGCAATAAAATACTAAGCTCTCTCAGATAACCAAGGATGACCATTGATAAGCAGTGACTAAATCTGGATGCCCCAATGGTAGTTTCATATACTTTTCTGGAAGGGGAATCTTGAATTTGTTATCAATGCTAGACACCGCTTGTTCCAATCCTTTTCTCCAAGTTGAGACAAACAGGTCATGAAAAAGCCTGATGATGTCATCTGCTTCCACTTTGTCTCTTACTAGACAATTGATGAAAGACCCGATAATATTATTGTTGGTCTTCCAAGTATATTGATAGTCAAAAAATCCCTCTCCAAGAGCTCAACTGATTGCAAGATGAGACATGTCATCCACTGGATAGAGAATCCAGTTCCATCTCTCAGGTTTCACTGACCCACAAAATGCCATTGTGCGACTCTTGGTGGCATGGAATAGGTGAATGTTGGACTCCGTGCTTATCGTTGGGAATGAAAGTGAAAGATACAAAAAGAAACACCTAGAAATAACAAGTAGAAACATCTAGATGCAATCATAGGAGTCACAGGCTCGATGACACAAAAGGATTACATCATATGGCACTTAAATGCAAAGTACCAATACACAGGAATCACCATAAAGGAAGGAATGATTACACGATACTTCGGGATGCCTAAAAACAATGGCTGATGATTTGATAATTAGGAGAGTGTATAATCCCACTCGAATGATATAAATATTTTGTACGCTAAAATTTCCAAGGATAAGCCAATATATATAGCATAAAACTTAAGAATTGATGTAAATAAGATCGAACAAATAAATAAGGCGTGAGGATATACCAACGATAAAAAGTGACCAATAAGAATATATACTAATTGGATTAGTTAAATAAAAAACTAAAGGCTGAGACCAAAGATAAATACAAGTTCAAAGAGGATGAGAGTAATCATCATTAAATAACAACAAATTGACTCCATTTGCTCCCGAGTTAACTAGCTGATCCACAAGTTGGTTGCCTTCCCTGTATATGTGACAGATCCTATAATCTTCTAGCTTATCTATTAGGGAGAGAACCACCTCTAACTAAGAATTAAGAAACCAATTAAGAGTAGACCTTTTCCTAATAGCATTTAAAATAATTTGTGAATCTCCTTCAATGATGACTTTAGTTAATTTAAGTTTAATACATAACTAAATACCTTGATATAGAGCTTCAAGTTCTGCTAGATTGTTAGAGGTAGGAGGAATTGATATTTCTTTTTTGACTATCCAACACCCAAACTCATTATTTATTATACGTCTAATGCCAGCTATGCCCAGGTTACCATGAGCTACTCAATCAAAATTCAGTTTCACCCATCCCAAAGGCAGTTGCTCCCATTTGCAATTTTCCCTAGCCTCTTTATTGTTCTTCAAGTAGAATAATGGGGGATTAATCAATTTGGGCCAAAGTTTCTTCATGAGGCCATCCCAATTCGAGAATGAACCTTCCTCTAGCTGCGAGTTTCTATGATAAGAGTTGATCATTTCTACAATACTACCTTCTATTTTAGCAATAAGATCTTTAGGTTTGAATTCCAAATTTTGAAAAATACGACGGTTCCTCTCTTTCTAGATTTCCCATAACAAAATAGAAGGGGATATATTCCAAAGTTTGTTATAAAATCCCTTAACTAGATTTACAAGCCAACCTTTAAGCAAATCAAACGAGGATTTTGGGAAGGGGGTCGACCATCACAACATCTACCTAAGCCACTCCCAACAGGTTTGAGAGTAAGGATAGTTGAACAAAAGATGGTCATTGTCTTTGATGCTAAGTTTTCAAAGAACACACCATGAGGGACCCTGAATGCCAAGAATATATAATCTATCCATAGTAAGAATCCTATTTTGAATAGCTAGCCAAAGAAAGAAGCTCACTTTTAGAAGACAGGAGGAATCCCAGTAGAGCTTTAATGAGATATCCACCAGTTTAGGTTTAGGAGCTTCTAGAATGGCCCTATATCCATTTTTGACATTATATTTCCCATCATTAGAAGAAGCCTAGATTAAGGTGTCTCTTCTATCTGATTACTTAAGTGACCTACTTTCCAAAATCTTTTCAAAATCATTAACTAATTTATCCTCAAAACCCAAACCCTTAAGAGAATTCCATGTCCATTTAGGTATTCCTTTTGAATCTATCAAAGTCTTATAATCCTTGACTTTGTTACCCCATAGAATAGATAATTTTTTTAAAGAGTTAGAGAGAGATTATAGAGAGTAAGGGGGGGTTTACCATCCCAAGAATCCTCCCAAAAAAGGGCCTCATCACCCGATCCAACGTCCCATGTTAAGAATTTGCAAATCAACTTGCGACATCTTATCATGAAGTTCCAACATTCTGACCCTTTGGGAGGAGAGATAACTCTAAAAATTGAAATCAGATCACCTGCATAAAGATATTTGTTATAAAGAATCTTGGCCCATTTACGATTTCTTTTGTTATAGAGGCACCAAATAAGTTTCACCCCAAGGGCTTCGTTTTGCCACTTTAGATTCTTTATCCCTAAACCCCTTAATTCTTTAGGTTTACAAATGTTGTCCCATTTGACAAGGGCTAGTTTATTATCTTCATCCCGATCCTTCCAAAGAAAATTCCTCATCTTAGATTCAAATTTTTTGAGATTCTGCTTAAAGAGAGGAGACACAAGAGAGGGTAGGTTGGAATAGCCGAAAGAACTGCATGGATCTTAGTGCATTTACCAGCCTTCATTAGCCACCTATCCTTCCAAGAGCATAGCTTGGAGTCCAATTTTTCTAATGTATTGTCCCAAACCTTACTTGATTTAGTCCCTTTTTCTAGGGCAATGCCAAGATATTTACAAGGAAAGGCTCCTTTCTTAAAATCCATTATCTTGCAAATTTTCTGCTCTAATTCTGGCTTGGTATTAATGAAGGAAATTTCAGATTTGAAGTCATTAACCTTCTAACTTGAAGCTTCCATGTATGTATTTATAATGCTTTTGAAAGAACGAGCCTCTGAAATCGTACTTTTACTGAGAAGAATAGTATCATCAACGAACTGTTGGTGGGTTATATTAGGTAAATTTTTGGAGACAGTAATCCCCGTAATCCTTTGCTTATTATATGCATCTGTCATGGCTCTCCCAAAGGCTTTTTCCATAATAATAAAAAGAGACGGGGACAAAGGGTCCCCTTGTCTAAATCCTCTAGATCTATCAAAGAAACCTTATGGTTTGCCATTGATAAGAATAGAGATCTTAGGAGTGGATATAAATTTGAAGATTAGATTAATCCACTAATGGGAGAACCCAAAAGCTTCTAACGTCTTACATAGGAACCTCCAATCTACCATGTCATATGCTTTTTGGATGTCCAATTTCATGAGCATACATGCTTCTTTGTTTAAACATGCTGAGTGGATGGTCTCTTGAATAGTGATGATACCATCAAGAATGGATCTACTCGGCATGAAACCAGTTTGTTCCTTAGAGATAATCTTGGGAAGGATCTCTTTAAGCCTATTTTCTAGAACCTTGGAAAAGATTTTATAAAATGTATTGCATAGGGCAATCGATCTATAATCTCTTGGAGATTTAGGATCAAACTTCTTTGGAATCAATGTGAAGAATGAATGGTTGATCTTAGCAAGGAGAGAGCCTCCATTTCTGGAGGCTTTGATCACTTTCCAAAGGTCAACACCTATGATTTCCTAGCACTTTTGGAAGAAGAATGCTTGGAATCCGTTAGGACCTGGAGATTTATCCAGATTCATATCAAAGACTACTTTCTTAACTTCTTCTAGAGTGATGGGTTTGATCAGTTTTCTATTATCTTCTTGAGTTACAACTTTAGGGATAACTTTTAACAGGCTTGATTGTGCTTTTCTATTTAAGCCTTCATGATTATTTAATATATCCTAAAAATACTTAATGAAAGTGTCTTCTTTTTTGCTACTTTTTCTATTAGAACACCTTGATGGTTTTTAACACATGTGATTTTGTTCTTAGTTCTGTTGTATAATGTGGAGTTGTGAAAAAAATTTGTATTATGATCACCTTCCGCTAGCCATCTTTCTCAAGATTTCTGTCTCTAGAACATCTCTTCTTTGGATAATATGTTTTCTTGCTTGGCTAGCAATTCTTTTTTGAGAAGATAACTCCTATTATCCATGCCCTTGCTGATTATTTCAGAGTTTAGTTCTTTAAGTTGGTTTTCAATGTCTAGTTTTTCTTTGAATATGTTGTTAAAATATTCTCTATTCCATTTAAGGATACGTTCTTTAAGCATCTTTAGTTTATTGACGAAGACAAACATTTTGGACCCTTCATAGCTATCTTGCGCCCACCATGATTTGATATTTTTGATAAAGTCTGGGTCTAGGAACCACATTTTCTCATACTTAAATGGGTTTTTGGCTAGTTTGAGGGGTCAACGAATTCAAATTTGACTAGGAAGTGATCAGACCTAGCGATAGGTAAAATGGAAGACTGGATGTTAAGATTGCAGACATCCAGCTCACCCTTAATCATAAATCTATCCAATTTTTCTGCAATGTAAGTAAAGTCCTTTCTTCTATTATTCCACGTGTAAATGCCATTATTGGTAGGGATGTCAATCAAATTATGCATAGCACACCACTCCTTAAAGTCTTTAGATGCTTGTGATAGCACCTGAATACCTCCTACCTTTTCATTGATATCTAAGATAGTATTAAAATCACCTCCTAGAAGGAATAAATCATTATAGTGACTATCCATGAATTGACCAATTTCCTCCCAAACTAATTTTTTATCAATATCATTAACCAGACCATAAACATTAATGACAGTAAATACAAGATCTAATTTTAAAATATGAACCTTACCGCTTATCCAATTGTTAGAATTATGGAGGATACTAAAACTAACCTTCCTTGGATCCCAAAGGATGCCTAGACCCCTAGATGCCCCTGAGGATTCATGAAACATAAAACACCAAACTCCTAGTAACCTACTAAATTTAGCTATTTCTAATTTATCTAATTTAGATTCTTGAATTATAACAATATCAAAATTAAATGATTTGAGGTTATGTTTTAGTAACCTCTTTTTGCTAGGGGCATTGAATCCCCTAGCATTCCAAGTAGTGATCTTCATACCTAATTGGGAAGGCACTTCCCCTTCCTATTGTAGAAAATTTGATCTATCTTCTATTGTTCCCTACAAAGACCCTCTACTTCCTTGAGCTCCTTAAGGGATTTTCTTCCTCTTTTTCCCCTTGCTTTGCCACAGCATGGAGATTTAAGCCCTTCTTGAGACGTGTGGATGCCTAGTTGTTCTAGGTTAGCTTCTGTTGTCTGTACTATATCCATCTTTTTTGGTAGAGGCTATTCTTGTACCTCTGACTCAACTTCTGTATTGAGCTAATTAGAGAGACCAGATTGTTTGGCAAATTCTGATGCCATGTCTTGCAATTGAATATTTAATATGTCTCTTCGGAGATCTTCATTGGTATAGTTCCCCTCCCCCCCCCCCCCCCCCCCCCTCCTAATTTGAGGATTCTTTGAATAAGTTCTTCCTTTTGAGATGCCGAGGTTTTGTCAACTCTTTCAGTATTGAAAACTTGGACTAATTCATTAGAAAGCTGATCAATATACACTTCTTCTGACTCTGTCATATTGAGTTTAGTATTTGAAGAATCCAATGGGCTTTCCTTATTCAGAAAATCTTGAAATTCTTTAACTGGTAACTTATCTGCTTGTTCATTGTCTAAATCTTTATAATAGTGCCTGCTAATAGGAGTGAATGGTGAACTGCTTGTTATGGCTGGAGTTTGCCAAAACTTATTATTTTTGACAGGGGTCCCCAAGATGCTACCATCCAGCTGGGGCTGGTTAGGTTTTGGAGAGACTACTTCCTTTTGGGATTCTTTCTTGCTGCTTTCCTTGCATAAAATAAACAACATACAATTTTCAAGCTCTTCTAGATGTCTTCCTTGAATACCTTCTAAAAAACTTGTTTGTTGAAGGTCAGAGATCACAACCAGCTAATTATCTTCATATGTCTACTGCAATTTGTCTTTTGTATCTTTCTCATGGGCTATCTCATCTGATCCCTTTTGATTGGATGAGTTAATCCTTGAAGCTTCCTCCCTATTAGCCAATAGTATCGATTCCTGAGAAATCTGAGGAGACTAAACTAACCTATCTTTGCTCTTCCTTCTTTTATTTTTCCTTTCATTCTTTCTATGTTTCCTATCGTCCACAATTATGCTCTACAACCTAGGTTTGCTGGATGTGTTGGTGTGGTTATCCTTGGCTCTTTTAACAATCTCTTGAGTGGATTTGTCATTAATTTCCAGAAGGTGCTTGTCTGGATGAATGAAGTTGTCCTCCTTATTTGCTAATTTGTTTGCATTATCTTTGAGGCATTTTGCCTTTTGCCTTGTCCTGAAATCTTCCTTGATTGGCATTGAATTAGACAAATCTAAACCCATTCTTATGAAACATTCCATTGGACTCTGATCTTCTTGAAGCATTTTGAGATGTCTTCTTCTAATTAGGGGAAGAGACTCACTGAGATCCAATGTTTTGGACATCATGTTAAATGACTATCTTCTTTCGTCATCAAGTCTGATGATATTCAAGATTTTTCCCTGATAAATTATAAATCATATTTGGATCTATTTGTGATGAGTTTTAGATGTTTGGAATTGGATTCGTTGATTTGACCACTAATAAGGAGTCTCACATTATTGCTATTTTCATAAGCCAAATCCAATCCAATGAGGTTTCCTACAGAGCTACCAATCCTTTTTAAGATGTTAATGTGCTTTGATTCTAGAGGTAATGAGTAAACTACAAACCAGGTGGGAATTAAAAAGTCTAAAACAGTTTCATTACAATTAGGAATCTAATCAAAGAAATGAATAGCATGGCCTTTGAACATACATTCAGAGGCCTTAATAAATTCTTTTTTAATTAAATCATAATAGCAATGAAGATAAAGGATTCGATCAGAGAATTTAGAAATGCATACCTAGGCACCCAGAACTCTTCAAGCTAGTTGATCAGTCTATCCAAATTAGTAGTAGGGTCATTCCAATAGGCAAAAAGACCTTCCTCTTGACATTCTTCCCATTGTTCTTTGTTGACTTGATTGCTGATAATGAGAACCATGTTGTTGCATGCCATTGAGGAATAGTGGAGGGGTTTAGAGAAACTAGTGTTGAGATGTGGATTTTTGCTAGCTCTACAATGCGGGGGGATGTAGGGAGGGGACAAAGGTGAAGAGGGGCGAATCAACAAATGAGATGGTATTACTAGTTGATGAAGATGAGAGAAACCCTCGAGCCCTAGGCAAGGAGAAATCTGGTTAATCTTGGCGTACTTGGTTGAATTGAACATAGTAATCTGCTTATCTAAGCTTGAAACTGAGAATATTTTGGATGGCATCTCTTTGCTAGATCTTACTGTCGTGTTTTCCTCCCTCTGCATTTGTAGATCTTCCAATGGAGCATAGTAATTCGATGTGTGAACCTTCTCTGTTGCAAGATAGCCATGATCACCTGCCTTGCTTTGGAAACAATGGTTGAAAGGAGCTTTCCTAGACTATTTGGAAGTCTGAGAGTGACGTTGATGATGGTTTCCTAGATTAGTCCTAGAAAAGGGTTTGGGGTTTTTTGCATGAAGTCTGCTATTCGTATTTTTCTCACTATGCTTTCTGCTCGCCATTTTTCCTTGAATTGTAAGTATCCATAATTTTAAATAATTTTTTACTTTTGCTTACATTTATTACTATATAATATGGAAAAAATCATAACGTATTTTTTTTATGAAAAAAGGGTTATAATTTATATATCTATTAAATTTTTTATTTAATTATACAATTTTTTTACAAACATATTCTAAATATTTAAGAATAAAATATTAAAATGGTAATTAGATTATATATTTTTAAAAATTTATATCAAAATGTAACTAATTTAATATATAAATTTAAATGTTAATTTATTTAATTAAATTTTAACATTAAAAAAAGCTTTAAAGAAAATCTTATTAAATCACTTTAAATACAATATTATTTATAAGGAATCTTATTTAATATTTTAAAAGTTAAAAGCTAAGAAAATAATATTAGACTTAAATGACAAAGTAGATAGGTACAAAAAGTGGAAGTTAACACTGACAAACTTAAAAAGAAAAAGAAAAGAATGGATGATGGCATGACATGTTCGACATGGATTGGGCATCCAACCACAAATTTCATGGCTAGATAGCTACTGGTGGGAAGATGGAGTTAGCACTACGAAAGGAGTACGTGGGGAGGGCCTCTGTAGGATCAACAATGACTAAGTGCAATTTGACTCGGACTAGCTAGAGGTCCACAAGGGCATCACCTACTCCCTTCGTCCAGTTGCCCCCCTCCTCCCCACTCTCCCCTAGGACCTCGTCCTTCTCCTTCTCTACCAACATGACTATGACCACGACCATGACCTTAACATTGTCATTGCTCTCCCTCCTCAAATGTGCATCTTCGACCACTTTTTTCACCTATATGCTATTTTATTGTGCTTCTTATTGCTGCTTGTATGTAATTGCACTGGTCTTCACCACTATTGTTTTTTTTATCTCTTTCCACTCTATAATATGTCATTGAAGACTTCAATCTTACTCTCTCTCACATTTTACTTCTAATATTTGTCACATTTTGTTTGCTACCTTTGACTGTAGTAATGAGTTTGTAAGCTTGTATGAATGAAATGCCCATACATAATGAATGTTGTAAGGGTTGCATTATTGTACTGAAGATGCCACTTTAGGGTAGCATAATGTCAGGTGGTAGGTTTAAAATATTTAATGTGTTTAACTTATTATGTGATAGTGACAGGCAAATTCTAACTATCTCTTCAAATTCAATAGTGATTACAACTAAGATTCCACGTCATCCCAATAAATAATTTTGTATTTTTGGGATCGAGAGATTTTTCAAACCTCTACTAGGCTTGGTCATGTGGACATTCAGAAATTTATTTTCCAACAGTCGTAAAGAAGAATAGCCCATCAATTTTCAAATTTCAGGTGAGACATCATGTTTTTTTCATTGGCATGCTCCTACATAACTAGCTTGTTAGCTAATGAGGATGGCTTAACTTTCATTTGAAGTGAAACAACTATTACCTAATAGATATTACTTATCATGAATAATTATAATAAAATAATAAATATAATAATAATTAGAAATTTGAAATTATTTAAAACAAAATTCTATTAATTATAAGATAAGGCAAAAGAATAACAACAACTCGAGAGAGAGTATCAGTGTATCGACAACATCAACGAAAATGATATCTACGACTTGGGCTTGTTAAAATCATCTTATAACTTTAAACAACATGCCATCAAATATCCAAAAGAGCTAAAACAAAATATCTAACTTCTTATAAACTCATTCTACCATCCAAGCGATCCAAGCAACATATGTTTTAGTTTGCCTAAATCACAACCCTTCTTCTCTAATGAAATTGAAGGGATTGTTGGGTATAACTATAGGAGGTATTGCAGGAAGCCTAGGGATAGGGCTGAGGGTAACAATGTGCCTCCTTCCATTTATGAGCTCACCAACATTATGAAAAAATAATCAAGATATTTTTTAGCTATGTTGTTGGGAATCATCCTATTAACCACTTCACCAATTGTAGTATAGTTTTGATTCTTCTTGTCCTTAGCTTTGACAGTTTGCCTTGTCACTATTTGAAGAGGATTTGTTGTTACCATCTCCATATATTTAGCAGGATTGGTCACTCTTTTCTTCATAATGATCTGATTTAACATCTCTTTCAAATTATAGTCAACCTCTTCATCTCCTCTGCCTTTCAAATGGATGTCAAAATCAAGATCTTATTTCTTAAGGATCTTTGTTCCTTAACCTTGAAGTTGATGGAGACTTGCAAATACATATGTTTAATAATGAATTTCTGTAGAGACCCTATAAGAACCCTATGTCTACTCTTAAAAATATCCTTATTTCTATGAATCCATAAATGCTAAACTAGTAAAGAAGAGAATGTAGCCCAGATAGTGTTAGAACATTTGGATAGATCAGGAATATGACTAGAAATAACATGAAAAAGGGACATATGGTGCCCAAAACTAATGCCCAATAGCTTCCAAACCCCATTGGAAAAGGGACAATTAGAGAAAATGTGTTCAACCATCTTAGGTGGGTGACAAACATTACATGAGTAAGGATTTCCAACAGGCATATAAGCAGGGATTTTTTGAAGCAAGACTTGCCAAAGAAAATAGAGAATCTTGGGTTCCATTGTTCTATGCCAAAGAGAGTGCAAGCACTTAGTCTGATAAGATTGGTCAAGGTTGGAGTTCTATTTGAAATTGAGAATATTAATGATAACCTGAGAGGAAGATAAAAAACTATAAATATATTTTGCTTTGGTTTCCACTATGTGGGAGCCATTAGGCCATTTTAGGATAGTTAGTTTGTTAGTGATTTCTCCAACATCAAAGGGTAAATTAGCTTGGGCCCAAGCTTCCTTTAAGATAGAGTAGGTTCTCTTTTTTGAGGATGATAAAAGAAATTAAAAAGTTGAGCTCCTCCCAATGAAGCAAATGACCATCCTTGATTAAATTACTAAATTTGGAGATACCAAGCCGACACTAATGTTTAGTAGAGCATCCTTATAGAAAGGCTAATGGATTACCATTTCTCTCAAGGTTCCACTATAGGGATTTCTCACCACACAGTTTACATGAATCATTAGTCAATTTTTCTCCTACTATTAAATGTCTGACATGTTCCCAATCTGTAATGCCCCGCCAAGGGATCCAAAAGAATTAACTTAAAGTTTCACTAAGTTTGCTAAACATTTAAAAAAAAAAAAAAAAAAAAAGTAAGAAAGTATAACATACACATCAAACACATAGTAGCGGAAGCAATAACATGTAATCATCAACAAACATACATTGCAAGTTACATTTCTTAAAGATCCCAAGACGTTGAGTCACGTTTAAATTTAATTAATTCTAAGTCTAACAATTACCACATACATATGAAAGAATAATCAGAAAGTCCCATGTCCATAATATACATTGGATCCGAATGCCTCTTGGCAAATTAATTCAGAATGCTCAATCATCCACTGTACAAGTCACAGGGTATGAAAGGCTTAAAAGAATATACATATGTAAAAATAGAAATACATCAACCTCCACGAATCCATGATACAAAGTTCAGTAAAGATATATACAAAACTATTCACCATACTTGATACGTCCATACATCCATAATGATAAAACATCTATCATAAAATCTAACCATCCATCATAATAATCCAAGAACATAGTGAAGATAAATGCCAACCAAGAAAACTCCAGCCACGGTGACCACAGAACGGATCTCAATGGTAAGAGTAAAAAGCACTACCACCCAACCGCGTGGAACCTAAATGGTCCACTCCCACCGCGCTGAGGAGATAGTCTCAAGTCCCAAACAAGGTATCAAAACACAAAACACAAGTACTCTCTAAGTCTGGGAAATCCTAAAAGTATACTAACTCAAGGGTTCTAACGTAGATAGACATCTAGACACAGAGGCACCACAAAGACACGTAGGAAACCTAATATGCAAGCGGGAAAGTGTCATCGCAAAAGTCACGTAGAAGTTACCCGAGCAATCCCTTAGGAATCTCGGGTCCCTACTGATCCCTGCGGCCACTAGTATCCTCTCATACTGACGAGGCATACTATGGAATGCAAGGTCGTAACCAAGCGTTCTCTCTACCCCATCCTAGTCTGTACTAGCACTCAAGGCATGGTAGAGAACATACAATTATCTTGTTAGGTTCATTTTCTCCCATTTAGTGTAAATGTTTTCACTTATTAAATCAACTTACAATGGGTTACTCCAGGCAGCCTCTTAGGGCCTCGATCCCCATTGCAAGCCACTTCTTGAAACTACACATAGATAACCTACCCTAGGCTCGTGAAATCATAAATCAAAGAATCATAATAAAACCACCTCAGTCCTATACAAGCAACTAAAAAACATCATAAAAGATAAGCCACAAAATTACATCAGTTCTTCATGAGCAACAGACAAGCATCAAATAATAATCATATGATCACGACAGTTCTCTATCAGCAACTGAAGGCATCAATGATAAATCACAAAACCAATGGTTCTCCAATGAGCAAACAGAAAGTATCTCAATAGTAAATTACAATACTGATTGAAGACTCCAAAATGGTCAAGTCAAAACATGACATCATCAAGAACATAACAAACACTTCAGTCCTCTCAAGCGACTGAAAAGCAATCCAAGTATAACTGATCGAGACTCAAAAATGGTTATCAAATATAACTAATCGAGACTCAAAAATGGTTAAGTTAGGTATCTTATATACATACACTTCAGCTTCACATTAGGAAATTGGAAAGCAATAACAAACAGTAATCACAGACATGTCATAGAGCATATCAACACATCACCAGGGTTGGGTTTAAAAGATCGAGATCAAAACAACATAACATCACATTCACATAATCCCCGAGCCTCTGGTATCAACCTAAACTAGTCAATACTAGAAAAACCCCAAAAAAAAAAACATAGACAGTATAACAAAACAATATAGTTCATATTCTCACTGCTAGATTGATTTGAACATATGTAATCAGGTTAAGTGTAATATTTTTGTTTGTAGTTTAATGTATGTTTTCACAAAAATAAGTTCACAGTTTAACCTATACGTTAACCCATTCGTCTCATAATTATCATATAAATATAATCCATATAGATTTTCGAACAAAATTGTACAATTACTTTACTTTTGATTCTAAGTCAATTAATCAATATGATTAGAAGGTATTATTTATTTAATTATTGAAATAATGACCTATTATTTTAAATAAGAAATTTCAATTTAACTAAAAATCAAGCCTATATAAATCTACAGTTCTATTACAATTTTCATTATTAATTAAATTTAATTAAACTAATTTAATTAAATTAATCAATAATTACTGTTCTAATTACTTATTTTAATATCTTCATTAATTACTAATTTATTAATATTTACCCAAAAATTATTAATAAATTAATACTTACAAAAAAAACTATATTAAATGCATTAATATTTAATTATTAAATATTAATAAAGATTATTATTAAAACATTATTAAATAAAAACATATTAAAATTTATTAATAAAAATTTTAAATATTCATAAAACCTTTTTATGAATAACCTTAAAAAAAAAATTGAATTATAAAAAAAATGCGTATTTTTTTATAAGCCCGCCGGCTTAATTCAAAAAGGCTGCCTGCGGCCTGCCATAGAGGACTGCGGTCGCCGGCAGTACTCTGTACTGCCGCTGCCGCAGTACTCTGCGGCAGGGATGGTAGAGCTGCCGGAACGGTACGGGGGGGGTGTGGGTATTCCCGCCCCCTCCCATAAATTTATTTATTATTATTATTATTATTTTTAAAGTTTATTTATTTATGTAATTAATAAGAATTTATAATTTATTAAACTATATATATATATATTTTTATTTTTATTTTTTATTTTTTATTTTTTAAATATTCGAACCCTTCCCAATCCAATCGTGTCTTCTTTAAGCTAGAAGATGAGGGTTCCTAATTAAATTTATTTTTCTTCTAAGCATAATTTAACAATACCCTATCGTAGATACAGAACCAAAGAACAAGAGATTCATGCAATGGAACCCAGAGACTTGATTTTTTTTTAAAACACTTACGAAGAAAATAGGAATCTCAAATTGCATAATTTAACCAGTGATCAAAGCACAAGACCCTACCTGATTCTGATGCTAATATGAAAACCCCGAGAATTCGCTCCTCTGAAATTCGCTTCTAAAAGTTGTCTCTCCAAAATTCTCCGTCTCCCCAAAATTCCCAGTCCAAATTTTCTATTCCCTAAAAAAATGAACCCCCAAGTTGTGATAAAGAGTTTTCTCCTCAAATCGGGGCACTTAATTGTGCGTTCACCCGAGAAGACTCTTTACTCAACTGAGTTAACTCTCCAATTAACCTTTATTATCTTTTCTTTTATTTTGCATTCAACTTTCATGCACATTAAGTTGATTTATTAAATAACTTTATTTAATATTCCACTTGACTTCTATTTAAAATTAATTTATTACTTTAATCTCATGTGCACTTTATGAAATTAAAATAACGTTATTAATTTCTATTATTTAATCTTTTAATTTAATTCTCAAATTTAAGCTCATGCTTAGATCATGCGATCTAGAATTCTTAATAATTTAATATCTTTCAACTTTTAAATTTATTTTAGAACTTAATTGATAACATATTTAATTAATTTAAATAATAATAATATTTAGCATTTATTTAAAAATGAACTCCAAATATATTATTATTAAATTAAATAAATATTATACTATTCTAAATTTATCTTTGAACTTTAACCTTTAAATTTAATTCTTTTATTTAATTAATTTCTCAATTAATTAAATATTAAAGACATCATATTAATTCTCCATTAAATTAAATCTTTAATTAATCTTTTTAATTAGACTTAATTAATAGAAAACACATCAAGGACTCATATAACAACATACGAAATCCCTACATAGAAAAGCATATACTAAAACAAAACAAAAAGGGTATAATCACGAAATTACATCCTTTGATGCATTCGGAGGGTACTTAACTCAGATACTTGTCCTAATTATCAATTAGGACAATTGGCTAAAGGGTTTAGGATTTGGACTTAAGAGTTTATCTCCCCTCTCTTACCATTGAGACAATGCGATAGGGTACGCTCATCCTGGCAATTCAGGGAAGTCGATACCCGGTACCTGCAACCTGCATAAAAATCCACGCATGTACAAACACAATATTCTAAGCTAAACAGACAATGGCAGGAAGTGGTGCATCGTGTAGATCCCGACTAGCAGGTGACTACGACTCCCTTCCTTAACCACATCAGAAACACCATACATAAATAAAACAAACACGCACACCATACACATGCAGTATGGGGTAAGTATCCATAAGAAAGCATGTGTGATAATAAACCATCTAACTAATCGTCATCGATAACTGAAAATATTGAATAATCATCATACATGCATGAATTATAGAGTACCAAGTAATCTCATCATATAATAAACTGAGTGTAAACCAACATCTGATAATCTCTAAAATAATAATACTAATCATCAAACATAAGTTGGCCTAAAAGAGTTTGGCAATGAAGACTGAAATGCGACTTAGGGGCAGGCACTACACAATCTTTCCATATAGTCTTGAACACTTCAGATCCACTCACTCTAACTTTCCATTTACCTAATAGGAGATCATGTATGTGCATATCCTTCCAAGATTTCCCTAACTAAGGGACCCCTTTAGGAATATTATTCCTTATTAGGATCTTCCAAGGTTCATCTCCTTGCGATGCTTTAGCTACCCACTTGGTTGCCAATGCACATCCTTGTCATCTAAGATCCTTCAACCCCAAACCTCCTATTTCTTTCCTTATGACACACCACTCCTATTTCACAACATATTTATTTTTCTTACCTCTACCATCTAACCATAGGAACTTTCTAATCACCTTTTGCACATGGTTAATGTGAGCTTGATTGAAAAGCCAAGATGAAGAATAATAAACATTATAGGCAACTAGGATCTTCTGACATACCAGTATTCTATCGACTAAGGATAGGTAATTGTTATTCTATCTCTTTGACATTTTTCTTTTTATTTTATTATTTTATCCAGTTCCACATATCATTAAGGTTAGGGGAAACTGAGAAAGGTATACCAAGATACCTAACTATGTGATTAGGCCCCCCCTAGAAGAAGCAAAATCTACCATACTAGTTAAGAGGGGTCTCATACCACCCAAACATAATAAATTTATTGATGGAAATATTACTACTAGATGCTTTACATAAACTATCCAACTTTTTGACAAGGTATTCAACATTAACTTCTGAAAGTTCAATAAGCAATCTAGTGTCATCAACAAACTGCACATTTGAGATTTCATCTTGGTTGGGAAGCATAATACCCTTGACCTTAGGAGATAGGGAGTTATCTTTGAGGATGTCATGAAGGTAGTGAACAAATAGGACAAACAAAGAAATGGCAAGAGGGCATCCTTGGCCAATAGACCTAGAAAGGGGAAACTCATTGGATCTTGAACCATTAACCTCAACTATAGTAGTACCATCCTTCATAAATGTAAGTACATTTTTATAAATAGCTCAAGGAAGCCAAGGCATTCCATCGTCATCCTGATAAAGTTCCACTCCACTCTATCATATGCTTTTTCATGTAATCAATTAGGAACATGGATGAGTTTTGTAGTAATTTGGCCCAATTTATGGCCTCACAACAGGTGATTAGGTTCTCCAATATGAACTCCTTTTGCATTATTTTTCAATCAAAAGTGACATCTACACTTAAAGAATGTGGTTGGGTAAAAATTTAATATTTTTGTTGTTTGTTTTTTGGAAATTTAATTATTTGACATCAATATACATAGAATTTCCTTGAAGATATTTTTTTAAATGTAAGTTTTCATCAATTTATAGTGGCCATACACCAAAGGTTTCAAAAACATATTTCAAAGTTAATTAATAATTAATAAATAAAAATATGCCCATGAATCTTTGGTGTCCTACACTTGTGTGGTATGGTCTTGAGATAGCAATTTTGAAATAGTGAAATTTAAATCTCTATAAGAAAGCTATTTCAACCATGTAGATATGAAATAAATTATATATTTGAAAACTAGATTCCAAGCACTACATTTTTCCCTACTGATTTTTTTTCAAATTTGATATTTAAGTACCTCAATTTTTGACATGAATTTTTTTTTTTAAAATAAGAAAAAATACTTCCACTTTTTGTCAAAATGGGACTTAACTTCTTGAGCCATTGAAGCAATTTACTACTATAATAGAAAACATCTTTCTTTTTATCCAAATTTACTTTTTTAATAGAAAACATCTTTAGTGAACTATGCAAATTTACCTTTATACTAGAAAATTATAATATAAAACATATTTATTGTTATGAAAGTTTACTTCTATACTAGAAACAACTTTCTTTTTATTAAAAGTTATCCATTATTTCTAAGTCTTTTAAATAGATACTTTTGTATATTTCTACTATTTTTTTTTAATTATAAAAAGACAAAATTATATAACCACTTCATAAATATATAATTGAAAAGTAATTCTATAATTTCAACAATCTTCTCCACCTTTCTATTTTTAATTATACATTATTCTAATTCAAAAATTTATAAATACAAAGAATTGTATTGAAAGCTTATAGCCATAATTTGAGAGTGTTCTCATCCATGAAATTCATCTTTCTTGTCATCCAAATTTACTTCTACAAAAGCTAATCTTCAATGTCTTATACACTAGTACAATCAATTGAATGGAAACTAAGAGTGATATATATTCATAATGTGTGGGTCTAAAACAATTCTTTCTTTTTAACTTTAAGACAAAAATATACTAAAATAACACCTTATCGAAAAGTAGATTTGATTAAAAACTTTAGGCATGTAGACTTAAAAAATAGCAGAGCACTAGAGGAATGGTTTTCAGAAGAGGTTTACTGAGGGTTACAAAAATAATGGAAGTGTTGGTTAGTATGGGGGATGCTCAGAGCCATTTAGAATACATGAAGGCAGAAACTACTAGGGGAATAGGAATGGGAGGTGGCAAAATGGGAGCTAAAACTTTCCAGGAAGTTTTTAGTGGAAAAGAGTGGGTCAACATAATGGAGGTAAATGGAAAAATGAAAGAGAGATTCATAGTTTAAATGGCTGGAGAAATCACCCAATGCAAAGATCCACATCAGTCAATCTTGGAGGGAAATTGGTTTTTGAAAATATTACCAAAAGACTGAGGAAGTTATAGATTGTGGAAAACCGAGAGAAGGAATTGATAGAGGAACAACAAATGACAAGATGCACTGTAGAAAGGGTGGTGCTAGATAGTGGCCCTATGAAGGAGAAGAAAGATTTGTTGGAGGGAAATGATTTTTTCTTCAAATGGGGAGGACTGTGGCCAACAATAGGAAAGATTAAAACCTGGTTTGATGAGAAATGGGGAAAGGTGAAAGATTTCAAAACTTTAGAAAATGGATTTTGCATGATTATGGTGAAAATGGATCAAGACAGAGATTGGAATATGAATAATGCGCCATATTTTCTAAAAGGGTTTGGGTTTTATACGAAAAAATGGATTCCAAACTTTGATCCTACAAAGGAAATAATAAAGGAATTCCCTTTATGGGTGGGGTTGAGAAATTTGCCTCAGGAAAATTGGCAGGAACATTGTTATAAAGCTATTGGAAATAAGCTAGGCACATTTATTAAGGTTGTTGAAATGGTGGATAAATAAACTCTTTAAATGTTTGCAAGAATATGCATAATATGGAATGACTACCACCCAATTCCTGAAATGGTTGAGATCTTCATTGAAGGGGTAGTCTGGAGACATCTAGTGTCTTTGGAAGAAGGTCTAATGGTGTGTGAGTTATGTTTGTGTGAGGAACACAATTCTGAAAGTTGTAAGCAAGAAGGTCATCATAAAGGCAAAGAAGAGGAAAGGTTACTCTATAAGGTGATAGAGATAGCTCGAATAAGGGAAAAGGAGAAATATGCGGCAACAAACTTCTTAAAAAGGGATAATGCAAAGGTGGAAAATGCAATAATGTTAAAAACTAAAGCAAATAACTATCAAGAAATTGGGAAAGGGTCATATGAGAGTATGGAAGTGGCACTGTAGAAGGACCTTGGGGATGTTAATGGAAGTGTCTCCCAACAAGCACTACAACAAGAAAAAGTTTGGGGTGAGGCTCAGTAGGGGAGGGTTATACATGAAAGTGAAGGACTAGGGAAAGAGTAGGGGCAAGGGCCAGTGGTGGATGTTGGTTCTATTAGTAGGACTTTAGTAAGGGGAGAACAGGGTGAGTGCAAGGACCAAGAAGAACCTCAAATGCCCCAAGGAGATGGGGTAAGGGAGGACGAGATGACTAAAAGGATAGAGAGAACACATTAGGGGTGGGAGGAAGATGAAGGGTATCAGACAATTTTGTAAGGGGAGGAAGAAAGAGGGATGGGAGAGATTTTTAAGGACATTGAAATTTCTCCAATTTGAAACTTTGAAGGAGGCTCAGGGGAGTCAAACTCGGAAGAAAGCTCGAATGAGGAAGATTCAGAAAGGGAGGTTGAAGGGAGAGAAGATTTTTTTGGTGTAGAGGAGACTATGGCCCTTGAAGAAAAAAGAACCTTTGAAAAGACAAAAATTAAAAAGAATAAAGCCCTATTAGGGAAAGCCAAAAAAGGGGAAGAAGAACTCTACAAGCATTGATCCAAATTACAAGAAGTGCAAGGGGCTAAAGAAAATTGAAATCAAGAAGGGGGAAGAACCCCTCCTAGAAAGGATGAAGAACCTTTTGTGGAATGTCAGGGGATGTAATGCCCTTGACAAAATGCACTTGATCAAGAAAAATTAGATGTGGTCCTAGTGCAAGAAACAAAGATAAAGTTGGAAGGTGTGGAAGGTGCAAAGATGAAGTTTGGAAGATGGCACAGTGAGTGGGTTGCAATAGAGGGAGCTTTGGGTGGGATTTGTATCTTATAGAATATGGATATAGTGGCTGGAATTCTAATGCAAATGGGAAAGAATTAGTAATGGATTAAGGTAACCTCTAAACAATTAGGATATGAATTTAATGTTCATAATGTATACGACCCAATTTAAAGTAGACAAAAAAGAGAATTATGGAAAACTTTAACAAATGTTTTAGAAATCCTACAAGATGAGATTACTATTTTTTTTTTTTGGGTGGCCGGGGGGTGGTGGGATTCCAATGGTATCCTCTACTCATAAGAAAAAAGGAGGAAAGGGGTGGAAAATGACCAAACAAGAAGATTTTTCATCCTTTGTAATTGAAAATGGTCTCATTAATATTCCCTTTAAACAAGAGGATTTCACCTAGATTAATAGGAGGCCAGGGTTTGTTAATATAGCTTAAAAAAATGATAGGTTCCTTTTAGGGGGGGACTGGACGAGGGTGAATTGGTTGGCAAAAGTTGAAACTTTACCTATCTATGGTTTGGACCACTTTCCTATAAGCCTAAGAATTTAGGAAGAATGTGCTCCTAATTGTTGCCCTTTCAAATTTGAGAAAATGTGGCTAAGGGTGGATGGGTTTAAGGAGATGGTTGAACAATGGTGGAAAGAGGCCTCGGAATGGGAAGGTAATAAGGCTTTCAATTTTTTAAAGAAGTTACATCATATAAGGGTAAGATGAAGGTCTGGAACATAGAGTCTTTCCAAAATATTTTTAAGAGAAAAGGTGAATTGGAAGAATCTCTTAAAAATTTGAATAAAGGAGTAATTCTACAAGGGATGAATGAGGAGGTTTTCCAAGAAGAAAAGAGATTGAAAAAGGAATATGATGAAATCCTTATGAGAGAAGAAGTGTTTTGGAGACATAAATCTAGAGAAACTTGGTTGAAGAAGGGTGATAGGAATACAAAAATTTTCCATAACTCAATTAAAATTAGAAGAGCTCATAATAAGATCTTCTCTATCAAGAGTGTAGAAGAGGTAGTGCTAAGTGATCCAAAGCTAATAAAGCAATAAGTGGTAGACTTTTTCAAAGGTAGAGGGAGGACAAAGGATGAGGGGGAAACTTTAGCAGAGGAGGTTTTGGAGTGCATTCTAGTTTGTGTAATAGATAGGAAGTATTTGATGTTAAGTGCTAAAGTCTTAAGAGAGGACGTTAAAAAGGCTTTATGGGGTTTAGGAAAAGATAAGAGCCCAAGACCATATGGCTTTATAGGGAGTTTTTTCAAATTACTATGGGATTGCATAGAGGAGGAAGTTTGGGAAATGGTTTATGAGTCCAAAAGAGGGGGGTTTGTTCTACAAGCTATAAATAATACTTTTATTGCTTTAGTTCAAAAAAAAAAGAGTGCAAAACTTTTGAGGATTTTAGAACTATTGTTTGTGCAATATCCTGTACAAAATCATTTTGAAGGTGATTGCCAATAGGCTAAAGTTAGTTCTCAATGATGGAATCTTAGAGGAACAAAGTGGATTTGCTCTAGGAAGATCTATTTTTGAAGGAGTGGTAATTGCTCATGAAATGATTCATTCAATAAGAACAAACAAACTCAGCAAAATGATGGTGAAACTGGATATAAGGAGAGCCTATGATGAGGTAAATAGATAATTTTTGTTCAAAGTTCTAAAAAATTTGGTTTCAATGAGGAATGGATAAAGTGGGTGAAGGGATGCCTAAGCTCTATCAGATTCTTTATTCTAGTAAATGGAATCCCCCAAGGTTTCTTTGAATTAGAAAAAGGTATTAGGAAAGGGGACCCTTTATCCCCTTTCCTCTTCATAATTTTGGCAGAAGTTTTGGGGAGACTGATCAAAGAAAAAAGAGTGTGTGGGATTTGGAAAGAGGTTAAAGTGGCTAGGGGTGTAGACCCAAATTCACATTTGTAGTTTGTAGATGACACATTTTTAACTAGATAAGCTTCAGAGTAGGAAGCAAGACTAATGAGAAAGACTAGAGAAATCTATGGGAAAGTTTTAGGGCAAAAGATTAATTGGGCAAAGTCTATTTTTTTTTTTCCCTTAACACTCCTTTTAATAAAAGAATAGCAATTGGTAGAGTCCTAAATATTAAATAGGGATGTTTTCCAAGTAGATTTTTTGGGATCCATTTATTTCAAGGGAGAAATAGAAGTGAAGTGTGGAAGGGTCTGGCTGAAAAATGCTTCAAGAAAATGGATGGATGGAAGGGTAAATGGTTGTCTTCTGCAAGCAGAATTTTGATGCTAAAACCAATAGTCTTAGCAATGCCCATTTTCTCAATGATGTGCTTAAAAATATTGAACAAGGTGATAAATATTGTGGAAAAGTAGATGAGTTAATTCTTTTGGAGTGGTGCAGGAGAGGCTAAAAAATGGCCATTTCTTAAGTGGGAGAAAATTTGTAGACCAAAAAAGTTTGGAGGAGTTAGAATTAGAGATTGGAACACTATGAACATTTTCCTAGGTGCTAAGTTGGTTTGGAAAATGTCAAATGATGGAGATCAAATGTGGATTGAGATCCTAAAATCCAAATATTTAGACTCAAATGAAAACATAAGGATTTTAACAATTCAAAACCAAAAAAGAGGTTCATCAATCTGAACTTTATTTTATCTTGCAGGCATGTCATAATAGACCATATTTCATGGGTCATAGGGGATGGTAATCATGTAAATTTTTGGGAGGACTCTTGGAATGGTTATAAATCTCTAGATGAAGAGGGTGTTGATAGAGAGCTGAAACAAAAACTCTATAATTTATGGAGAAAGAATGCAAAAAACTATGTTGTAGAAAAAGAGGGAATCCTTGGTAAAGAATGGGAGTGGAAAGATTGGAGAGTTGATAGTCTCTCTGAAGGAAAACGACAATCTTTGAGGGAGATTTTCAATAGAAGAAAAGTGTACATCATTAATCAAGAAGATAGGATAAGTTGGTATGCGGCAACATCTAGTAAGTTTTCAGTTAAACTTGGTTATGAAATAATTGACAATAATGAGGAAGTGTGTTTTGAAGTTGGTGATTTATGCTGGAATAAAGAAATACTTCCAAAAGTGGGAATTTTTTTTGTGGCTATCAATACTAGGCAGAATATTACCAGAGGATAGAAGAAGGAAATTTGGATTTCAGGGTCCTACAAAATATGTTATGTGTGGAAAAGAGGAGGAAAGTGTTGATCATCCACTGTTGAATTGTGACTTTGCAACTAAATGTTGGAGTCATCTTCAGGGAAAATTGGGGTGGTCTAGACCATGGAACCCTTCTCTTAAGGCTTTCTTTGCCTCATGGCCAAGAATGAGGAGGAGAAACATGCTTGAATGTGTATGGTGGGTGAGCCCATCAATCATCATTTGGGAAGTGTGGAAGGAGAGCAATAGGAGGATTTTTCAGGAAGTGACAGAGATAATTGACTAGCTAGTGAAGAGGATCAATCACTCAATAGAAGAAGTTGTTAGTGTTGCAATGTTTGGGAAGTTTTTATCAAAATGTGTGTTAATGAGTTATGATAGAGCTATTTAGAAAGAATGGCCTGGAGTTAAAATTGGGGTAGTAGGAGTGATGAGGAAGTATTCTTCTAAGGCAAATAAGAGGGAATGTGCAAAGTGGGAAGCTCCAGTAGAAGGTTGTATCAAAGTAAATTTTGATGGGGTATTGAAGGGAAACCCTAGAAAAATAGGTGTAGGATGCATTATCAAGGATCATTTAGGGGTTATATTGGCTTTTGGCGCATTAAGATTACCTGACAAAACAAACAATGGAGCAATGTTTCAGGATACACTTCTCGCAATAAAATGTACGAAAAAGGTAGGTGGAGGTAAATTGATTTTAGAGGATGACTCGATGATTGTAGTGAAAATGGTAAGAAACAACTCAATTTTAGCATAACTCTTTGGTAATTTGTTGGTGTGTGTAAATGAAGAGTTAAATGCTTTGGAGGAGTTTAAAATTTGTCATGTCTATAGAGAAGCTAATAGTGAAGTAGATTCCCTTTCAAAATGGGTGGTAGGTTTTGAGGAGGAAGGAATGTCAAGCTTCAAACAGTGTAGTCGTTGGGATGGATTAGGTGAAATTGAATATTGCTTTTAGAAGTTTTTGTGTTATGTGATGGTGTGCGAATGCAAGGAGAGTGACATCATAAAGGATTGTCAGTAAAAGCAAAAAGAACAAATTTAGGAGATCTATAATAAATGAACTCATAATGAAAGGACACAAAGAAAAAAAGCATGATTAAATCAGGAAGATTTACAAGAAAGGAAACCATTGACAAGCTTGAAATAGAGGAGTTAAAAAAGTCATTTCAACATTCTAAATAGTAAATCAAAATAGTGTTGAAAGTGATAGAAAAGATAGAAACACTAGAAGCTACCTTTGCTTTTAAAATGAATAGGCAACAAAAAGCTTTATTCGGCCCAATTCAAAATATGAGTTTGAAACTACTGGTGAAGTGCTCGACACAGGGAGTTATAGAAGCAATGAAGGAAATGGTGGGGGAGATGTTTCAAAGCTCTTCCCACCACTAGAAAATAAATTTTGACATAGTGGTGATGATGATGGTTTGGGGCCTAGAGTTGGTTTTTCCTATGGAGGAGGTTGAGTGGGTAATGAAGATGTTGTTCTTGAGGGACTTGATTGCAGGGATTAAAACCTTGTTGGAATGGGCGTGCCTAGGAAAGGGCTTTGACTATAGTGAATTCTTTGAGAATATAGAGGAGGGCAGAAAATATGGGAAATTTGGTTTTGTTTGGTGGCTAACAAGGGTTGACAAAGACACCTATAAAGCCAAGATCAAAGTGGCATAGGCCAAGCTGGTAGAGGAAATTGACAATTTTAATGAAGGGAAGGGAAGGAAGGTGTTGGGTTTCCTTATTTCTCATCTGAAGTTGTGGAGAAGCACGAGGAATAGGAAGAGACAAAGGGTGGGGGATTGAAAGGAAGTGGTGGCAGTTAGAGGTGATGAAATTTTGTCTGGATTAGTTTTTGGTCTTCACAAGCCTATAAATAATGATAAGGAAATCTATAAAGGGCATGTGATAAACAAAAATTCTTGCAACATAGTTTTGGGAAAGTTCTTATTTGTGTAGTTTTTGTTTGTGATGCAGAACATGAATGGGCATGATGGGAAAAATTATTTTGTTTTCACAGAGGCCAAAGGTGTCAAAAATGATGGAAATGTAGTGCAACCTCTTGGAAAATGAGGAAAATCATGCGAGTTGCAGATGGCGGAAGCAGGGAATAAATAGATGGACAACTGGCGTAAAGGTTTAAAGACCTTTGCCTTTGTAAAGTTAAACTAAAATGGTGAACAATGTAATTGATATTGTGGATATAGTGGTAAATGTTGTAAAAAGGTTTAGAAGGATTAGATAGGAGATGTTTAAGTGATATGTATAGGAAATATAAGGCTAACCATGGGAGCCAATTCTGAAATGATGTAAACACTCTTATATTAATAAAATAAAAAACTATTAACAAAAAAAAAAATTGATTATCTTAGAAAGACTCATTCCAAACTATACTTAAAATTTTCAAAAATTTAAATAAAATAAAAATAGACAATATTCTAACAAATCTTTCATTCTTACAAACTCACCTTTTCAATACAAGACACGTCCATGTCTAAAGCAAGATCGCCCCTTATCATGAATTATAAAAGAATCTTTCTTACTTTTTTCCTTCTATAATCCTTATCTTCTATGTCTTTTAAATTAATACATCATACATATTCATATTAATTAGTGAATTTCAAAAATAATAATGACAAAATTATAACTACATTATATATATATATATATATATATATATATATATATATAAAATTAATTAATTAAAGATGATGACATAACTGCAACAAGAGCTCTGTGGGAGCAAGAGTCCTTGTCTATTGTGATAAGTAAGAAGGAAATAAACTATTAAGTACATTTAGAGTTACTTGAAATGTTATAAGAGATTTTCAACAAAGCATATTGTTAAAACTTTAAGATAATAATCTGAAAGACATTTTTGTCAAACATTTGTGTGTTCCTCGTTTATATTTAAACATTTTGTATATTTGTCAGCAATATTGTAACCTTATCATACTGAATGCTACAATCATATTTACAATTATATAATTAATTAGAAAAAGTAAATCTAATGCAATGTGTCACCATCTCAACAACTTATCTTTCCCTCGTCCAACATAATTTGGAAACTACAAATAATTAATTATATAGTGACAATAAAAGTTTGAGTGTATACAACTACTAAAAAATTAAAAGGGTGTGGTCATCAATGTAATTGATAAAATGTATTTATAATCATGATTTTCAATAATTATGTTAAAAGATCTAAATGCAATAAATAATTTCCCTTCGTGGAACAACACTACCGTAAAAGCACAAATATTGAATGAGTCCTTGTGGTCTAAATAGTCACCATATATATAAAATTCAATTAAGAGAATAAGAATGAGGTGATAATGAAAAATAAATGATTAATCTCCCTACATCACTAATTGTCCTTTACAATTCTACAAATGAATAACATGTTAGACGAGAAATCAGGTTTAAGAGATGTTATAGACAAGAAATACTATCTCAATTAAGTTACAAATTCCAAGCTACAAGTATTTCTATCAATATTATTATTCTAATGTTTATATCTTCAATAAAAATTATCATTAGGACCTTTATTAATATGATGTACATATTTGAGAGTAGCATTAATAGTATAATGAAAGTTATGAGTACTTAATTAACATAACCACACTATACTAATTATAAATTATATTATCCATGTTATTGTGTAATTAGACTTTATGTCAAGTCCACTAAAATCTTATTTGCATCATTGTTAATACTAATAATAGAAATAATGTTGACCATGAGCATAGTTTTTTACATATTTGCAAAAAGAGACACACCTTAATTCTCTTGATATATATTAATATTTTCTTCTTCAAAATGTATATAATTATTTTGTTTATTATCTTCTTTTGTTATTTTTTAAATTTATTTATAAATTGATATGTTCCTTTATTCTATAAAAAGGGATATTCAATAATATTTTTTTTTTAAATTTTAAAAATGGCTCACATGCAAGATTGTTCTACTCTTCACTCACAGTTTTGGCAAGCGCCTATTGGTTCAGTTGCTACCTCTTCAGCTCCTCTAGGTGGCTATTTCTCATCTTCCTAGTCTGATTTTTTTTATACCAAGCCATTGGAGAAAATTTCAACTTGGAATTCATTTTCTGCATCAATTGATGATCATTTGACTTCAATGAAGAGGAAAGTGGCCTAGGCTTTAATTCTAAGATCTTGAATAGTGCCCAAATGGATCATGGTGTTAAAAGAAGAAGAGTAGAGAGGGAAGATGTTTGAAAAGGAAAATCTAGAAACCCCAATGCCTATTCAATGAATGATCATATGAGAATTCTTCCCATTAGTTATTCCTATAAAGCATCAGGGGATAAAGTTGTTCCTTTAGGCCCTTCTAGATGGAACAAGGGATCTCCCTCGACCTAATCCAAAAATCCTTAACATGGGTAAAGAACTAGTGATTTCTATTTAAACCCCAATGTAATTGGTAGGAAATCAATCAAATCCTCCTAGGGTTTCACACATTTTTCCCGCTAATGAACCCCAAACCCTTATCATCAATGCTATCTGTACTAATGGGTTCTAGGAATATTGGAAAAAAAATGGAATTTTTGTCAAATGGAGCAGTGAGGATCCAACTAGAACCCTAATGCAAGATTGGCTAAAAACCTCCTATGGTGACCAATAATCTCTTCCCTTAAAAATATATTTTTTTCCCCTAGATTATTCCTCTTTAGAACTAAAAAAAACATTGTTTCTTGGAGATCCAAATTTTCTAACACATTATCATTTATAATTTATAAAATGGGAACCCAACTTTGATCCATATTCATTCAATAACATCAGAAAATTGAAATAGGTTCTACTTAAAGATGTCCCCGTAGAATTATTGTAGAGCAACATTCTCAGTCATATTGGTAACTCTCTAGGGTTTTTTAGACGTTTAGAAAATGATTTTGTATCCTCTAATAATGTTAAATCATTGATTGAAATGGAATTTTCAACAATCAATTTTGAGAAAATAAGGTTAATAATGAATAATTCTTTATACTACATGGAGCCAAAGATTTTTAAAGGCCAAATCTTAGATGGAATCATTTGGTATCTACCACCATGCAAGAAATGTAATAAATCTAAACAATTTAAAAAACTAGATTCCTCAAGGGGTTTGAGTATCCATCCCTAATATTAATATCTCCTTTAATCCTGTGGGTGGAGAGTTTATTATTTCAGATAATGTATCCTTTCCTATTGAGAGTGTTAAAGGCTTCCCTCTAGACCTTATTTCATAGGAAAGGAAATTGTCAAGGATCAGGGGTTAGTGGAAGTGGCTCCCATGACCCCTCCCTCTATGACTTGTGCTAACCTAGGGCCATCTATGGTAGTTAATAATGTGCTTCCTATTCAATATTATCTCATATAAGGAAGGATTTGAAAGAGATTTTTTGGCAATCCCTTCCCCTCCTCAAGTGGAAAATAATGAGGAGACCTTTGTTCCCTTTAAAACAACTTCTCAAATACCTTTTGTAGAAGGGGGTTCTATATCTCATAATAGTAATAGGCCTTCCAACCATGAGATGTGTAAGGAGGAAAAAGAGGTTTTTTGGTAAAATCTCACAAAAGATCTTATCAATACATTTATAGAGGATTTAGTTGAGGATGGTCTTACTATTGAAAAAGAAAAATTAATAGAAAAACTCTTAATACTTGGGGGTGAAGGTTATACTCATGAGGACCTTACAAATGGATTGCTAAGGATGGAAGAGTTAGATAATATAAGAGGAGTGGAACAATCTTAGGAACCCCTGACCTCTCCAAATTTGATAAAGATACTAAAAAGAGAGGTAGGAAATTTTTTAATGAGTCAACAATCCAAGATGAAAAAGTTGAAGGCCAAACAAAATTAACTAATATATTTGATATAGGGAAGGGGAAGTTCCTTCTCAAGGAGAAATGAAGGTCATTACATGGAATGTTAGGGGCCTTAATGCCCCTAACAAACATCACTTATTGAAGGGTTGTCTAAATCAGTATAAAACAAACATAATGATTATTGAAGAAACTAAAATGAATTAGGAGTTAAATGCTTTGAGGAAAAAGATTAGGTTGTAGAGATATCTTTTGAATCCTAGCCATAGGTGCCTCTAGGGATTTGGCAATAATATAGAATCCTCATATGGTTAGTATTACTCCCCTAATAAGCGAGAGGAAATGGATATCTTATCACATAAAGTCTTTAAATTCGAATCTTCAATATACTCTAATTAATATCTATGAGCCTACTCCCACAATAGATAAAAGAAGTGTATACTCAAAAATAGGTTACTATATATAGTCCTTATACTCCCTCTGTATATTTGGAGGGGACTTCAATGCAATATCTGTTGAAGTTGATGAAATATCAACCCCACAGCTCCCTAGAATCACCTACATGCAAACACCTGTTACAGAAGAGAGAAGCAAAAAGCTATGGAGGCTAGAATTTCTAGATCCATAGATGAGACATTCTTGATGAGAAAAATGAGAGATTGCTATTATCAAAATTGAATTAATCAATCCTTATAAAAGGAGATCGAGACCCGAAAAGGCTAACCTAAAAAGTTACAAAGGGTAACCTAAAAGGTAAAGCTATTTAATAAATACTAATTAATTATTAAATAGAGAAAACAAAAAATATATAAAGCAAACTCATAAGAAGGGAGAAAAGGTAATTTAATTAATAAAATTAAATTAATCTAACACTCCCCCTTAAGATGAGCAGCAATGCAGTTACAAACAATGCAAAAAGAGCAAGGAAACTACAATGCAATGCTAAAAGAAAACTTAGGTCCCAAAAATAAGGCCTAATGAGGTACAGAGAAATAGAGAAAACCTAGTGGGAAAATCTCTGCTTCAAAAAGAGATAGTTGAAAACCTAGTGAAGGATTGCAGAAGCCTCCAACTAGAGGAATTGTTCCAAAAGAAAAGAACAAGAGGAATCATGAAGAAAACCACTAAAGCATGTAGAAGATGCAAACTCTATAAAAAAGAAACTACTAATCTATAGAACTTCCTCTGAAATGGAACCTCACTAGGTAAAGAAGACTGTAATCTACATCGAATTAGGAGGCAAACAAAGGCAAACAACTAAACTCAAAAATATAGATGGCATGAAACACCAAAGCCTAAAGAACTAATCAATCAAACCAAGGAAGCTGAGAAACAATAGAAGAACCCCCTTAATTCAGACAAGGGTGAGGTGACATGCAACTAAGAAAGTGGGCCAATATCTCCTGCAAAACAAAAAGAACCAAGAACATCAAGAGTGAGAAAAAGTTACAAACACTTATAAAGACACTTGTCATTGATACATCATGGGGCTAATGTCATGGAAGGGACACTCACTTGACAAAGGAAGAGGGCACTGAAAGGAAAACAACTATCCCCCCATAGCACTTTATAATGTAGTGCGAGTACAATAAATCACAATGATGAAAAATATCCCAAAAATGCAAGGAGTGGTACTTTATCTTAGTGTGTTTGCATAAATATGCTTAAAAATGATCAGGAAGGGCAAAGAGCTATTACAATAGATAGTATAACTCAAAAGAAGAGATCCCATGACACGAAAATGATCCTTGGACCTGAAACACCCAAGATATCCACCATAGTGCAATAAATTAAAAACCATAATAGAAAGATCTTGGAGTAGAATCTAAAAGAAAAACCAACATTTTTGGAAAGAGAGCTGAACTAGGTTTCCAAAAATATAACATTTTTGAAAAATGGAGATCGGATGTTCAAGATATGCCCTCTGGAGTGAAAAACTAAACACCCAGCTTTAACTACCCAAATAGACAAACAAACTACATCAAAAGTCCAAATAACCTACACCATCATGATGGGATTAGAAAGATCTTTTCAACAATATAATATTTGTCAAAAAATACCTCTGTATGACAAAGAAATGACCAAAAAACTAGAGATAGCTTTTTAAGACAACAAATCATAGAAAAGGCGGTTTGAAGACTGTCAAATTTCAGCCCAAAAAAGATGATGTCAGCTCCTTTGACAGGCTTGCGATGTCATTACTTTTCTTGACATCCCTGCTATCAGTACTTTGCTTATGTAACATCCTTTTTTGGAAAAATTAAAAAGGTTTTTAAAAAAATGCAAAACTCTGTGAAGATTTTTTTTTTAAAAGCATATGCTTTTTAAAAAAATCATGAGCTTTTTTCTATAAAGCCTTTTTTTTTTGTGATTTATTTATTTTTTCAATTAAAAAATAAATCATCACCTTAGGAAACATGCCCTAAATTTGGTAGCAATTTTTTTGCCTCAAATTTCAACTGTTTCCAAATTGGACAAATTTTATATGAAAGTAAGGGTTTTTGGGCAATCTGAGCTTAATGGTGATGTCCATTTGGGTTCAAAGTGAGCCAAAAATTAGTGACCTCCCATATATAATACAAAATAATTGTGAAAAATGAAACCCTCGGGAAAAAAAAACATAGATCTGAAAGCTAATCCAAAATTCTCATAAATAAAATAGGGGCATGAAGATCTGGAGCTTTGATACCATGTTGAAGTTGATGAAAGATCAACCCATAACTCCCAAGAATTACATACATGCAAACATCTGTTACATAAGAGAGAAACAAAAAGCTATGGAGGTTGGAATTGCTAGATCCATAGATGAGACATTGTTGATGATAAAAAAGAGAGATGGCTATTATCAAAAGTGAATTAATTACAAAGAGATCAATCCTTATAAAAGGATATTGAGACCCAAAATGAGTAACCTAAAAAGTTACAAAGGGTAACCTAAAAGGTAAAGCTATTTAATAATTACTAATTAATTATTAAATAGAGAAAGCAAAAAATGCATAAAGAGAAATCTTAAGAAGGGACAAAAGGTAATTTAATTAATGGAATTAAACTAACCTTTTTCTCTAACAATATCCTCCTCTACATTAAAAAAAGGTGGCTTGGTAAAATTATCACAAGCATCAAAAGATTTTAATAACTAGATGGCCCAAACAACCCTATTAGAAATAAAATCTAAGGATAATTATTTTACATGGAATAATAGAAGGAAATTTTTTTAGTCAAATAGAAGAGAAACTAGACAATTTCTTCATATTAGAAAATATTCCCAATGAGGTATCTCATCTGGAATATAAAACTCTTCCTTTCTTTAGGTCAGATTGCTACCTAATTCTTCTTGTTTGCATGATTCCTGATGATACTACTTTGAGGGAGTATCCTAAGCATTGGAGAGTATTGATATGTTGCATTCATTACTGTGTTTGTCATTGATGCCAATATAACATGGTTTCTATAAAGATTACCTAAGTAGTAGACAAAGATCTTAATGGTATGAACAATGTTTTGATTGTCTAGTGATGTGCAATTATGAACATGTTCTACATTATGTCTTGATGACATGATCAAGTGCACAAAGTCTAAGTTGAAGAGGTATGAAAGTTGTACCTAATTTACAAAGAGTAGTTCAGAGACAGAGTATTGGGAAAGTAGTTCTTGATGTTTTTTTCACTATCTTCCATCTGAGATGTAATGAGAAGATGCGTAGTTAGGTAGTGATAGAGGACAATCTATTGGTGATGTTAGTGAGTGCACGAGCCTTAGTATCACGCATGTGAAGTTTTATATAGACTGTGAGCTAATAGTGCTATTGTAATTGTAATTAATTAATTATCTAATTATAATTAATTGGAAAAGCCTCAAGGCTGACTCAAGGAATTATTTTGAAAATATGGTATAAAGGAAAGATGCTTTCCTTGTTTGTAATGAGTGTTGTGATCTATTAAAGTGTGAAGTGCAAAAAGGAGCAGAGTGTTGAAGGAATGCAAGTAAGCCATCCAAGGGATTATTAGATGCAAGTTTTGTGATCTACTTACAAGATTAGAAGGATCAAAGGTCTAGTTGACATGAAAATAGAAGAGGAAGGAAGTACATTTCATTTTTATTACTATGCAAGGAATAATATAAAGATAATTTGGACAATGGGTTCATTGGTTTTGCCCTTGAAGTTGTTTGGGCAGTGGGTCCAGCTGTCTATTGAAAACAGATTGATACAAGTATGATAAATATGTTTCAATCATTGTTTTGTCACTAATGTCAAACCTACTAGTTGCTGGTAAGACAATTTCTTATATGGTTCAAGTACTATCATTTATTTAATTGATGAAGAGGATTTGATCAAATGAGGTAAAAATAGCACCTAGAGGAAAGGTTAAGTTATGATATGAAAAGGAGTACAAGAGTCAATTAAGACAGTGATATTATGGTGCATTGATAATCTACTTAAGGTTACAAAGGTTGGTTACACCGATTAAGTTTAGAAGAACAAGTTAAATAAAGTTTGTCTGTCGAGTAAAAAATAAGTTGGAGCCAAGCAAAGTCAATTTTAGTATAAGCTGAGTGGCCTAGTGTAAGCTGAGTAAAGTTTAGTTGATGTCGAGTACTAGTCAACTTTAGTTTGTGTCACGTGATTTGATAGAGGATCTCGAGCAATGCAGTATGTGTCGAGCATTAGAAGCTAATTAATGTCAAGTTTCAACATTATGAGAAAGATCAAGAATTCGATGAATCTAAGCTGAAAAGTTTAATTTTTTGGATTTTGTGAACCATGTGGAAGATAAGATTGATGAGCTAGTGGTATAGAATCCATGGTGAACCATTTTGAGGTGAATTCAAAGAGGATTGAAGGAGAAGTTTCTAGAAGGAAATGAAATGAAATAAGAGGTAGATTCATTGAATCCTACCTAATTTGACCTAACCCTAAAATGGATGATGGAGGATGGATGACAAAAGATCTTAATTCTCTATTTATGGAGATGGCTAGTTAGAAGCAAGGGTTGTCATGTGTGAGAACCTAAGGAAGACAAGGAGTTTAGGGTATTGCTTCATTTAGTGACCTAAGAGAAGAGACTACATTGGCAAGTAAAGTGAGAAGGCTAAAGGGTATGGATGCTTGAAGGGAAGTGTATAAAATTCAATCAAAATGGAGGACTAAAACAAAGATCTGTAATCTATAAGTGTATTGTAAGTTGTTATCAGATCAAGCCTTATTGTTACTTTCTAATCATTGTATCAGTCTAGGGAAATCCTCTGGATTAAGGTTGACCTAACAATAATTTATAAATCCTTTAATCGGGTGACATTCCAACTTAGTGATCTAAAGTCCTCTAACAAGGTTCACTCCTAACAGGGTGATTGAAATCCTTTTACCAGGTCACATTTAACAGTGTGCATTGTAACATTTAATAGGGTTGGCCTTTCACAAGGCATCACTTCAAAAGAGTGAGAATGAGTAGCATGTTACTGGTGGTTTTTCCCAAATTGGGTTTCCATGTTAAATCATCATGTCAAATGTGTTATTGAATCTATTATGTTTCATGTTTACATTTATGCAAAGTTGATTTGACAGTAACCTACAAGTTTAAGTGATTGCATAATCTTATGGATGCATGCATGATGAAAATGTTTTATGGGTTCAATAATCCATGAAATTTTTTAATTGTACATCTTATGGATAACTAATTCATCCCTCTCTCAATTATTCTAAAGAATTCCAATAATTAGTATTAGAGCCATATGCATAAGAGAACTAGTTTGAAGGTACTAGAAGCATAAAGATCAAGATGTCAAAAGGAGAAGTACCCAACCTTAATAAAGATAACTTTCCTACATGGAAAAATCTGATGAAGCTACATCTAAGAGGTCTTGGAGATCATGCACAATATACCATTGTTGTTGAGCATGTTGATCCTGCTACAACCCTAACTATTGAGATCTTAAAATGAAGAAAGAGCACAATTAGGCAATGTTGGAGATTGCCTCTACCCTAAGTTATGTCGAGTTTGATGATATCAAAGGTCTTTATAGTGCAAAGAAAATGTGGGATGCTCTACGCACTATCTATGGAGGTGAAAAGAATGTTCTAAGAGCCAAAGCTAAAAGTCTTAGAGGTAAATTTGATGATATGAGAATTCAAGAACTTGAAAATATTTCTCAATATTGCTCTAGGATAAAAGATGTTGTTAATGTAATAAGAGGAGATATTGGTACAATACACTAGTACATTTGACACCATTTTTAGACCAAAATTTTTGACCATCTATTAAAATGGGGTCAAATTGGTCGAAATAGGCAAGAAAAAATGTGTTTTTTAAAAAATTCATGCCCGTGTTGGTCGAAATTTCGACCAACACTAAGAGTTGGTTGAAATTTTGACCAACACGGCTTCATATTGTTTTGAAAATGTAAAATATCATGCCCTATTTCATTATTATGCACACTCTGCATCGTTATGCCAAACACGAGCTTCATAACTGGTCTGTCGAATGCTTAATCTCAAGGCAATAGTTGGAAAGTTTAGCACATCAGAGATCAGAGGATTGATCCGACTTGAACAATATTGATAATGCTACTATGAGTATCTAAGTAGGCCTTTCCTTTTAATATTTTTTCTTCGATCATAACCATGTTTGAATGTCTTTGGCAACCTGAGCGGAACCCATCTGGACATCAAGATGCCACTTCAAATAGAGAGACTTATTCAAAGTTTGGTCGTGACTTAATAAAAGAGCTATGGCAGAACAGTGATCAAAAATATGTTTTGCGGATACCTTCCCATCTTACAATCTATGAAATGTAACGTATATATATTTTTGAATCATTTTGTTTGTGCATTTTTAGCATCGAAGTTTTGCATCATATTTTAAGATTCAATAGAAGTTTTGAATCATACTCATGATTCATCTTCAGATTTAATGAGAATGAGAACTTATCATGAAGTATTGATTCCAACCATCAATGTTTTAATTATGTCTTGATGTTTTTAATTGACTAGAATAGGGTTTTGTTTAGGGTTTTTTTTTTTATGACTGAACACTTGAATTGATCTCTTGTGCAGGCAAGTCTTCAAACAAAGTGGGTATAGTTTTGGGTATTCTTGGGGGCTTCTTGTTGATGTTATTGATATGCCTATTTGGATTCAGAAGAAGATTCAAGTTTTCGGCATTAAGGAAAGGTACTTTTGAGGTGATTGTTTTTCGATAAATCGTTCTTTCAGATGTCAACAAAAATTCTGGCTAGTTGATTATATAAGAGCTACTCACTCAAAAAGGAAATAAGGGGGAAAAAATTCCGTTAATTTTTTCTTGTAAAATAAAATCTTCTCTATACAAAATGTGTAATATTTTTCCCATGCATCAATCAACAGAGAATCCTAATACAGAGGTGTACTCTGCTATTGGGAAGGAGCATGGAATTTTTCTCAACTTGGAAAATATAAAGGCTGCAACTAGAAATTTTCATGATGATAACAAGCTTGGAGAAGGGGGATTCAGCTTTGTTTATAAGGTAACATAACTCTAACCACATTAAACATGCTATTAAATTGAACCAGGTTACTTCTTCATTCTCCATTGAACAACAATCTACAAACTATTTCATAGAGAATGAAAGAGTGGGAATATGTCCTGAAGTCACACAAAATAGGCATTTTAATTTTGAATTTCAAGACTTTCATATATTATTAGAATACACTCTTGTATAATTGCTTGAAGTATAAATTCTCAAATGTTCACCGGTATATGTTCTATAGATACCTTCCCATACAAAATAATTCAGAACATTGATAGTTATGAGAGCTCCCCTACCAGTGTGTATGTGACACAAAGCCAAATTGGACATCTTTGTTTGAATAGACTGCTGAAAGCTATATCAACAGCTTGCAATGAGAGTCATATTTGGACATCAATGTAAAATACCAACACAATGTATAGAAACATACATAAATTTATCCATTATTGACCATAAAGGTTTTGAGTCAGTGAAAAATATACCTTCTTTTTAGTAATCAAATGCTTAACTTCAACAAGTGACAAGTTGACAAGCTCTCAAATCTCTGGTAGACAAGTCAGCTTTAGCTTTGTTGTTTTGACTGATCCTTCAAGATGGAGCATGCCATGAAGCCGTACAATAATACCCTTTGAGTCCTTCTCAATATTTTTTATTATGGCATTGCCTGAATCCATCAGTGTTACCTCTTCACCTTCTGAGACGAGCAACATCATCACTCTCCAACAAAATGTGTTTTGTGTAAGTAGTTGCTTTCTTGCCAACACCTTCATACTTTTTATGCCTAGCCAGAATTTTGACAAAAGGTTCTTCAGGCCCATTTGTTAAGCATAGAAGAACATAATTTTCAAAAAGAGCAGTGTGTCTAGGATAGACAGGGTCAATGATTTTTTTATTCATTGTCCAAAGTCTATCTCACTCCATTAGATTTAGATTTTTTGATTTTTTGATGCTCCTTGAAACAAAAGTGCCAAAGAAAACTTAGATTTATAATTTTAATTGGTATAGGTTATAAGAATCTGCATGGAAACTATAGAAAATTAAGTGAAAAAAAAGGTGTTCCAAAGAAAAATTCCAACATTTAAACTTGTGACAAAATAAATTGCTTTAAGGCCTCTACTGTCAATCCCCTTCGCAATGTTCCTTGCATTGTTGGGAAGTGAGGATCATCCTAACCCTCCACTTTTTCATTATCTACAAACCACTGTAGTTTTCGCTTACTTTAGAGAGTATAAACAAAATTCAAATGGCTAAAATCCCACACATGCACTTTTCACAAACCCATGTCTTCTAAGACCCTATAATATTGTTCATTACGATCATGGTACTCACTTGACCGGAGAGCATGTGTCACACCTTCAATGCTATCCACATATGGGCATGCAAAATCATATGTTGGATATATCTTGTATTTAGATCTAACATGGTGATGGCGGACAGGATTGCATCTATAATAAATAGGATCTCACAATGTTTTGTTAACATCTTGCATATCTAGCTTACCTCTTAGACAACATTGCATCCCCCTCTCAGTAGTAGCAATCATTTCTTTCCACAGACACATATTTTGCTCCATAGAGTTATTCCTATTGATGGACTCAATTCCATCCATTCTTTCTTTCTGTATTTTCTCTCGAGGTGTGTCATCCACCAATCTGGGTCGCATAAGAAAACTTTTAAATGAGTTGTGTTAATATAATTTTTTAAGGATTGGTTACAACCAAAGTCATAAGGTTTTTGACATTGGTGGAACCATAGTACACTGTTAATTAAATGGTAACATATTCTACATAAAGGTGAGTTTGTTATTTGGAGTCCCCTGGTTGCTTTCTCTAACTAATCAACCTTGATTTGATAAGTGTTTTTGCTTGTAAACTACAGTGTTAGAATTTTGATGTGGAATTCCTTCTGCATGCAGGCTCATTTGGGGAAGTTTTTCGAGGCATATGGAAAGAAATAGAAGTTGCAATCAAGATTTTACTGGAGCAAGACTTGACAGAGGAGAACATGGAAGATTTCTGCAATGAAATATCACTTTTAAGGTAGCTGCATAACATTCTATTCAAAATACTATAATCATCATTAATTTCTCCTGCTATCTCAAATTACTTTAAATAAAGAGGTTGGTAGGACTTTTCTTTCTCATACATTTTCTGTTTTGTTCTATATGCATCTTTTCCAGCCGCTTGCGACATCCAAATGGTACTTTCTAGCTCCTTGTCTATAGCTTGAAATTATTGTTCTAAAATTTTTAAGTAGGGTGAAGTTTTCTTCTAAAGTTCTCAAAAAATATATACAATTGTATGTTGTATTTATCGTATAATTTGATGCTTTGGTTTGGATATCTTGTATGTGTAAATAGTACAATGCCTATGAGCTTGTTTAGAACTCATGCAATGGTTGCATCACAATTTGTGTGAAATTGCTTGTATTTTTGGCCCTAAAATGCCCTAGACGGTTTGTATTCACCAAAATTCTAGTATTGAAACCATGCAAATGCAATCAATATCATCACCCAAGCTATTTGCATCCAAACAGTGCTATGCAAGGAATAATGATGCATTTTTGTTGAAGCAATACACACAAATTTGCTCCAAAAATCACCACTTTACCTTTAGAGTTCAAAATGCATGGTATAAAGTCATAAAGGCATGCTTTTTGAAGCACTTTGCATTTGTTTTTGTATGTAAAATTGACACTTAGTCGTCTTAGTGTATATGAGCAATATTAGTATGCTAATAGAAAACAAATTTAAATAAAGCTTCTACAAACTAAACAAAATTTATAAACTTCAAGATAGACTAAGATGAGCTCTCAATTGAGAATATGAGCCATTAATGGGCTCTCTCAATGAGAAGCTCTCTTGTTGAGTAGCTATGTCTAAATAGATAGGATGTATGCTCAAGCTATATGCTTCAAAAAGGGCTTCAAATGGAGTTGGAATTTGGGTGTGAGTGTATGGTTTTGATGTAAAATGGCTTCTTAAAATGGCATTATGACTTTATTTCATGGATTGTGTTGTTTCAAAGGGGAAGGATCCAATTTATAAGAAAGTGGCTTGATGTATTGAGGGCTAAGATGCAAGGATGGGGAAAAGCTCATAGAGGGCTCAGATTGCATGAGAGGAGAGAACATGGATTGTGCTTCCTTACAGCCAATCAAGGAGTGACACATGTCACAGGGTGAGAGGATGGAGGAAAGGGGAAGGATGAGTCAACAAAGGAGGCTCAAGGGATAAAATATTCATAAAGACCCTCATAATGGCTTGTAAGAGCAATGAAAGGGCTTGGAAGAGTCATTTATGGCCTAGTGGGCTTCATAAAGTTTTATGGTTGGGATATTTTGAGGGAGATGAGATGAATCTCGACTTGGGGTTGATTAGGAAGGTTTTAAGCTTGCTTAGGATTGTGCAAATGATTAGAGGATGGATTAGGATGGTTTAGGATTAGCTTAGAGATAGGTAAGTGGATGGCATTTAATGAGGGTGGGTGGAGGAGATATTTGTTAACTTTGGCTTGGTTTAGTAAGTCTTAACCCATTTTTAGGGAATGTGACAAGGTTAGGAGGGGATTAGGATTAGGTTTAAAGACATCTTCTAGAAGAGTCTAGACTTTGGATGAGGATAAAGACTTTCTAGAATAGTCTAGAACTTCCTAGGATGAGGATGAAGACTTTCTAGAAGAGTCTAGAACTTCTTAGGATGAGGATGAATTAGATTTTTAGGAAATAAATAAAGTTTTATTTATTTCAAGGGTTTGGGTTGAGGAGATATTTATTAAAACTTTTTTAATAAACATGAGGATTAATATTTAATCTTAACTAAATATTTTGAGTTGGGATTAGGGGTAGGAAATGATGGGATTAGCCTTTAATCAAAATTAAAGAAGGATTAGAAGGTTTTGGAAGAGGTTAATGGTCTTAAAGAAATTGGCCAAGTTTTGGACAAAAAATAAATTTTTTATTTATTTTGGATTTTTTGGTCAATTTATTAATTAAATAATTAATAAATAAGGAAATAATGTATAAATAAGATTTAAACATTTTTGGGAGGGATTCCTTAATTAAATATTTTTAATTAAGATAAAGGGATTTAATGGCATAAAAATAAATAAATAAATAAATAAATTAATAAATGATGATGTCATCAAAAAAATTTTCAAAAAATAAAAATATTTTATTTTCTAAAGGATTTAGGTGTCTACATTTTGCCCCTCTTTGATGTGATGTTGCAAGTGGCATGGCATCAAAGGTAAGAAAATAAGATGCCCAAGGCTAGAGCAGAAGAGGAGAGAATGGACTGCGAGATGCCCCCTCAAGAAGGCGGCGGGGAGAGAAAGCGAGGCTCGACAGCTTCTTGAAAAGTACAAGAATTCGAGATGAGCAAGGAGACTCAGATTGGCTTAAGAGAAGAGGTTTAGTTAGCTCAAACTCTCACTAGAGGAGAATGATAAAGGGAGAATTAGAGGCACAAGAGGAAGCAAGCTTAAGATCTCAGGGATTGCAGAGGATGAAGGAGCGGAGCGCTATAAAAAGGAATCCAAGATAGGGAGATGGATGATGGGATGATAAAGTTGATGCAACAGGATTTCAAAGAGTCAGATTGGCAAAAGATGGGTTTTGAAGATCCCTAGGACTAGGATTGTGGAGCTCGAAAGATGAGGCTTGGTGGATTGATTGGATTGGTGGATCCCTAAGACTAGGATTGTGGATCCCTAAAGCTAAAAGTGCAGATTGATTCAAAGAGATACTAATGCATAAGCTGGGGTAGGAGAGACAGATGCTAGATGTGGATGGAGGATAATGGAGATGAAGGGAAACCATTGAAGCTTTTTTGAGCAGAGGGATACTTCAAAGAGAAGTATCACCATGTAGTTGAGCACTAGATTTGCTATAGGATTGTTGGTTAATTGCCAAGGTTACCAAGAACATCAAGGCTTTTTCACCAACTGTCCAAAGGACTGACGAACTGACTCAAAACAAACACGCAAGAATTGGCCCAGCATCACACATGAATCCCGGAAAAAACAACGTGGAACCGACACTGGGTAACCCACAAGAAGAAAAGAAAAACAAACAAAAGACCTGATCAAGACCTTACACTCAGATTGCCCCATTCGCAGCATACCATGATATGGAAGATCGTGGCAACCTTGAGGAGGGAACAAAAAGATTGCTTGGAAAAGATACTTCAAGACCCAAAAGGGAAGATTCTAAATCGAAAGAAAGTGAAAATCCAAAAGAGAACTGTTTGCCAATGAGATGGGTAGGACAAGGTACTAACGGACCAAGATATGTTACAAATGTACAAGGTTGTTTATGTTTTGGTTTTTTGTGAGATGGAAATGTTTGTGAAGAGTGGGATGTCTGCAATAGTTGATAGGTGGATAGGTAGATGGTTTGCAAAAAGCTTAAGTGAAAATGGGGTTCTTTGTGTGCATGTGATAGGATACCAACTAGGATACAAGCTTTGGTATATAATACAAGCTGGAATAAGGTACAAGCTTTGGAAAAGATTTGGATATACAAGCTATGATACAATATTTACAAGCTGGGGTACAAGATTTACAAGCTGAGGTACAAGATTTACAAGCTGTACAAGAGGTATTTACAAGCTTCATTGGATTTTGGATATTTGGTTGGAATACCAAGGGAACAAGTAGGTGTTTTATGGGATGGTGGGTGGATAGATGAGGGAAGGATAGTGATAGATAATGGATTAGTATTTGTACACAAGGTGTCTAAATTACCAGGTTTTCACCAAGGTACCTATCCAAGGCGCTTGAATTGCCAAGTTTTCACCATTGGACACTTATTTCTCTTTACTATTTTTTTTGTATTTTTCAAAAGCTGGGTATACCAAGAATCTTCAAGCATAGAACTTCTTGAGATGAATGATGTTAGTAGGATCATTCAAGAGTTCTCCTTCTAGTGTAGATAGTTGATAGGCTTTGGAGCCAAAGGATGCAGTGACAACATAAGGACCAAGCCATGTAGGTTCAAACTTGCCTTTCTTTTCTCGATTTGCTTAGACTTTCATATTTTCTTTGAGGACCATTTTGCCTGGCTGAAAGTGTCGTGGAAGTACCTTCTTGTTGAAATTTCTTTTGAGACGAGTTTGATAGACTATGAGATGATCATAGGCTTGTTTTTGCTTCTCATCTAAGAGATCTAGTTGGGTGAGTCTGGCTACTCTGTATTCTTCATCTGATATTTGCCCTTGCAAAGATATGCGCAAGGAGGGAAGTTCAAACTCTATGGGTAGTACTGCTTCAGCACCATAGACTAAGGAGTATGGAGTTGTGCTTGTGGATGTGTGAAAGGAAGTTCAATAAGCCCATAGGGTAGGATTAATTTGTAGGTGCCAATCACGGCTAGAATCATTGACAACTTTCTTTAGGATTTTGAGGAGGGTTTTGTTAGTTGCCTCTGCTTGGCCGTTACCCTGTGGGAAATATGGGCTAGAAAAGTGGTGATGGATGCAAAGGGAAGTGCATAATTCTTCCATATTAAGATTTTTAAAGTTACCTCTGTGGTCGGTGAAGATGGTGGATAGGATGCCAAAGTAGCAAACAATGTGGTACAAGATGAACTTGGAGACCTGAACTCCTGTAGCTAAGACTAGGGGGACTGCTTCCACCCACTTAGTGAAATAGTCTGTAGTTGTTATTATCCATTTATGTCCATCAGATGAGAGAGGTGTGATAGTTCCAACTAGATCAAGGCCCCAATAAGCGAAAGGCCAAGGTGGTGCAATAGGCTATAGATCCTGTGCTGGAGCGTGCACGAGATTTGTGTGCTGCTGACATGGGAGACACTTTCGGAAAAAGTCACAGGAGTCTTCTTCAATGGTAGGCCAATAGTAGCCTGCTCTAAGGATTTGTCGTGCTAGGACAATACCACTCATGTGGGCACCGCAAAGTCCAGAATGTACTTCTTTTAATGCCATTGCGGCCTCATTTTCATCTAAACATCGAGAGAGAGTATCGTGATAACCCCGACGATATAGGGTATTGGCTATGATAACATGGCGAGATGATTTTCAGATGAGGTTCTGGCATTGGGTACATGTGAGGTGAGGGGATATGATACCATCATTAAGGTAAGTGTGAATCTCATGGTACCAAGGGGATTGGGGACCAACCAAGATACAAACACAATTTGAATCCTCATTCTCATAGGCAGGTGTGAGGAGCTGCTCGACTAAAAACTCATACTGTGTAGCTGCTTGGGGAATTTCCAAGAGCGAGCCTATAGTAGCCATAGCATCTGCTGCTTTGTTCTGTATTCAAGGCACTTGTGTAAACTGAAGCCTTGTAAAATGCTAGGTTAGCTGATCAACTAGCTCTTTGTAGGGTAATAGCTTTTCATCTTTGTTTTGATATTCATTTAGGGCTTGCTTGATGATGAGCTGAGAATCACCAAAGATTTGTAACTCGGTAATGTTCCATTCTGAAACAATCTTTAATCCTACTATGAGAGCCTCATATTTAGCTATATTGTTGGTGCTAGGGAATTGTAGCTTGAAGGCTTTTGGAATGTAATCTCCTTGAGGTGTGACCAACAATATTCCTGCCCCTGATCCATAAGATGTGTATGAGCCATCAAAATAAAGTTTCCATGGGGGTTTTTCTTCAATTAGACAGATATGCTCATTTGGAAATTCTGTGATCAAAGGATATGCATCTATTAGAGGTGCATCAGCAAGGTGATCTGCTATAGCTTGCCCTTTGATTGCCTTTTTGTCCACATACTGGATGTCAAATTCGCTAAGGAGCATAACCCATTTGGCCAAACGGCCTGTAAGTGTTATTCTGGAGAGCATATACTTGAGAGGATTGGTCTTGGAGACTAGTTGGATGGTATGACTTAGCATGTAGTGGTGAAGCTTTTGAGTTGAGAAAACAACTACCAAACAAGCTTTTTCCATAGGAGTATAATTGAGTTCATAACCAACTAGGGTTCTACTGATGTAGTAGATGGCTCTTTCTCTGCCATAGTCATCGAGCTATGCTAGAAGTGCCCCTAGAGCAGTAGGCATTGCTAATATGTACAAAATCAGGGGGCGACCAGGAACTGGTGGAACCAAGATAGGGGGATTGGTGAGATACTGCTTGAGCTGATTGAAGCTGCACTGACATAAAGGATCCCACTTGAACATTTCATCTTTCTTCAGTAAATGTGTAAATGGCGTACACTTATCTGCAAGCTGGGAGATGAAGCACCGAATAGATTGGAGCTTTCCCTGAAGAGAGCGAAGATGTTGCAGTGTCTGGGGAGGAGGCATGTCTAAGATAGCCTTGACCTTCTTGGGGTCGATCTCTATACCTCATTTGGAAACTATAAAGCCTAGAAGCTTTCCAGATGTGACCCCAAAGACACACTTCTTGGGATTCAGCATGAGATGATATTTGGCTAACCTATCAAAGACTTTCTCTAGGTCAGCAAGATGATCCATGAAGGTGTGAGATTTAACCAAGATATCATCCACATAATCCTCCAAAATGCTATGGATAAGATCATGGAAAATGGCTGTCATAGCTCTTTGATAGGTAGCCCCTACATTCTTTAGGCCAAAAGGCATCATGTTGTAACAAAAGGTTCCCCAAGGGGTAGTGAATGTTTTCTTATGCTGATCCTCTTTTGCAATCTTGATTTGATTATACCCAGAAAATCCATCCATGAGGGACAAAATTTCACGTCCAGCTGTAAGATCTACAATCATATCTATGTTGGGCAAGGGAAAATCATCTTTTGGACAAGCTTTGTTAAGATCTCTGAAATCAGTGCAGATTCTGATGTCACCAAAAGGTTTAGTGATGGGGAACATGTTGGAGATCCACTTTGAGTAGTTGATAGGTCAGATAACCTTATCAGCTAACATTCTTTCTAATTCAGCTTTGACCAGTAAAGCCACCTTAGGGTGCATTTTTTTAAGCTTTTGTCTGACGGGCTTGATCTTTGGATCGACTGCAAGATGATGAACTACAAGCTTTGGATCCAGCCCTGGCATGTCCTGATATGACCATGCAAATCGGCCAATGTTCTCTCTTAAGACCTCAAAGAGGAGATCAACTTGGTCTTGTGATAGGGATGTAGCAATGTGAACAAGTCTGGGGATCTTTGAAGAATCGATGTTGACTTCTCTAGTATCCTCAATTAGAATAGAAGACACCTCTGGTCGATTATCTTGAGGAGGCAATGCTAGATCCTCATGTTTTTTCTTGTGACTCTAGATTTTCTTGTTGAGGGGGTCTCTTCATTGCCTTACCTAGTCTCAGATTCACCTTTGTTCCAGTTTTGGGTGTATCAGAACTAGGTTGGGGATTTTCTCCAAAATACCCCTTGGGATCTAGCTTATAGATATAGGCAGAATTTGGCTTTGTTTGCTTGTGAGGGGTTTTGGCTCCCATGAATCTTAGAAGTGCTTCCTCTAATGTGAACTCATCAATGTGTATGACGCTTGGTTGGTCCCAATCTATGAGTTGTGGATGGGCGAGTGGCAGGTCAATGAAATGGATGGATAGTTCTTGGAGAATAGAGTCTCCTAGGGAGATTTGGTCTGGGATATCGTCATAGGCTCTCTTTTCAACTTCCTCAGGAATGTCTTCGATTTTGACAAGGTCACGGTGAATGTTCAAAAAAAGTGTGACCGTTCTCATTGGTGCCCCCAATTGTGGGTATGCTGAAGCCAAGACCTGACTTCGTTTTCCACTGGTGTGCTTCGATGGGGCACTACATGCCTCTTTCTTCTAGTCCTAGACCACCACCTTGATAGTTCCATTTGTCAGTGATGAGCTTATGTTCTTGAGGATACTTCTAGCTGAAGTGATCAAGGCGTGCTTGATTTCTTGGAGGTGCATCCTTATGTAACCAATTGTTGATATCTGGAGTGAGCTCCTCATGAAGAGGGATTTTTGAGGATACAAAGGTTTTTGGGCCAAACTGTTTATATCGAGGAGGTGGAGTCTCCTTAGCTTTTTGATATGTCGGTTGTCCATGGGCATGTGGATCAAGTGGGAGTGCCCCGACAACAAATGCATCTGACAGACTATACTCTCCACAACCTTTGTTATTGATCTTCATGGTAGATAGGGTGGAGGCAAGGATGGTTTCTAGGTCATTACAAGTATGGGATGAACTAGCAATGGTTGTGCCGATATCAATTCTAGGGCAATGGTTTGCATATGAAGCTTCAACCGCATTGCAGTAAGCAAAGGGTTTTGGATCGGCATGGATGGTTACCTCAGTGCCTTGATGTGGAAATTCGACGCACTAATGGTAAGTGGATGGAACAGATTTCATGGCATGAATCCATGGGCGACCGAGGAGGATGTTAAATGGTAGGTTTAGGTCAATAACATGGCAGAGTGTTTCTTGGATGACTGGCCCAGCCTTGATTGGTAGCAAAATAGTTCCTTCTGTGGTTCTTTCCAAGTTGTCACAAGCTTTGATGGTGATAACCTCACTGATGATATCTGCCTCAGTATACCTAGCTTGTTTTATGAATTTTAGGGTGCAAATATTCAAGGCTAATCCATTATCTATCATTACTTTTTTCACGAAAAAATTGGATACCATGATGGCTATGCGAAGCGGAAGGGTGTGATTTGGCTCGACCACGGGTATGTCAGTGGGTTTGAAAGCTAAGGCACATGAGGATGAAAGGTATATCTGAAGGGACACAGGATTCTATGAGAGCATTGTCAAGGATGGTTTTGTACACAAGACTGGTGCGGAGAAGGTCTAAAATGGAGATTTGGGCTGGCATGTGCCCAAGGTGTTCCAAGATATTATATTGGCTTTTTGATGGAGCTGATGGTGCTTGTGGAACTGGTGGGCCTGCGATGTTAAATTGCACTCTTCGAGTGGTGACTGCACACTCATTGTTTGGTCCTTGGATATTGATAACATTAACAGAAGGCTCTTTTTCAGATATACAACCGATGAGGCTACCATAGTCTATGTAGGATGAAGTGTGGTCATTGTTCTTCCCATGTTGTTGGTTTGGCTGGCGGTTGTTGGTGTTGTTGTTGTTGGTTTGGATAGGTGCTTTTCCAGGATTTTGGTTGTTGTGAGGAGGAAAAGCATTTTGATAGATTTGTAAGCCTGCATTGGGAGAGGTTTGGCCACCAACGATGATTTCTTTCCGATCAATGAGGTCCTGCACATAATCTTTCAGTTTCATGCATCTAAGGGTAGTGTGACCTTTTACCCTATGAAATTTGCAGTACCCATTATCTTTGTACCATACAGCTTTGGATTGGCTTGGGTCAATTTGCTGGGTAGGAGGAAATTTGATGAGGTTTTCCTTGACTAATTTTTCAAAAATGAAATACAATGGCTCACCAAAAGGTGTATAGTTTCTAGGTGCAGATTGGAATCTAGGATTTTTCCCTGCAGCTACATTAATGGCATTAGCTTGATTGCTAGATCCTTGGAAGTTGGGTCTTGGATTGTGGTTTTGATAACTTTGGTTATTTTGCTGTTGGTAGTTGATAGCTTGCTGATTGTTTGGTTGATATGGTGGGTTGGACTGATTTTGGGAAGGACCAACAATATTCACATGTCTGGTGTCAGAGTGACACCATCTGTTGCAACGTGCTTGTTTTTGTTCCAATACCTAGACTTTTCATTTGAATGTGTTTGATTTTGGTTGACTTCCTTGTAAATCTTGACCACACCATTTTTAATGAGTCCTTGCTCAAGGATCATTCCTTTCTCTTTGATATCTTTGTAGGTCTGCAAACAATTCATGGTCATGTGGTGAGCCAAGCTAGGATGGGCATTATCAATAAACATTTTTACCAAATGGCACTCTGGCAAGGTGCAAGATATGCGGGTGGTAAGGTTTTTCCATCTTTGCAAATATTCAAGAAGGCTTTCTCCACCTTTCTGTTTAGTGTGGACAAGATCCACTACTGATAGCTCTGTTTCAACAAGATGGGCATATTGGGCTATAAATGCCTCAGACAATTTAGCAAAGTTTTTAATTGTGCCATATGGTATTCTATAAAACCATTCAAGAGCTGGTCTGGCCAAGCTTTTGGGAAAGAGATGCAAGAGGAAGACGTCATCATATGCCACTTCTTGGCATTGCATGTAAAATTCTTTGATATGTGTGACAGGGTCTCCTTTTCCTCTGAATTTGTCAAACTTGGGTGTCTCAAAATGCTTGGGGAATGGAGTCATAGTAATGGCTCTGTCAAATGGGTAAGGACACACATTCTCAAATTTGAAGGTTTTTGGATCATTTCCCTCTTGGATATTCTTCAAAGCTATCTTCATGGCTTCCCATTCTGAATTAATGGGTGATGGCTGGGGTGCCCCCAATGTAGGAGTGCCCTGAGGTAGGTATGTGCTAGATGGGGCAATGGAATATGGATGGCTTTGAGGTATGGGCTGGTAGGGATTGTACATGGCTTGCACAACTGAATGGTGGATGATGGGTTGTTGTGGTGGAGGTGGCACATATTGCTGCATGTGTTGTGAGGCTTGCTGTTGATATTGGATTTAAGGTTGGGATTGAGGAACATAAGCTGGCTGTGGGATAAATGGATTGCTTTGTGGAGGTAAGGTATAAGATGGTTGTGAAGCTTGGGGAAAGGATTGGGGAGCTTGTGGAACTTGACTTTTGATTTGAGGAGTTTGACCAATATATGTGGGTTATGCCCCCATTTGGGAAGGTATCTGCATGGCAAAAGACACCAAGTAATTGGTAGTTGGTGGTGGTGGATTTCCTCCTAGAAGTGGTATAGAAAAATAGTTGGTTATAGGAGGTAATGGATTAGTTGGTGGTGGAGGTGGTGGGAATTGAAAGCTTGGAAATGGAACTGATGGGGTTTGATAACTTGGTGGCTAGATTTGAAAGCTTGGTAGAGGGGTGGCAAGAGCTTGGGTCACTTGAGAGCTTGGCAGAACATTGGTAGTAGGTTGTGGGGTTAGATAGCTTTGTGGAGTGAGGGTAGTAGCTTGTGGATTTGTGGCTGATGGCACTGAGCTCCAAGGACCTAGTGGAAATGATGGAATTGTGTTCTGAGCTAAGGTAAATAGGCTGGGGGTGATAAAAGGTTGATTACTTGGCCCCATGGGTGGCATCCCAGTTGTATATTGTTGCGGTTGGCCAAAGATGCTAGCACTAATTTGGGAGATGGGTGGATTTGGAAGGCTAGGTTAGAGAGTAGCAGAAGCAATAGTGAAGGGAGTGAAATGTGAGGTGTTTTGGGCAAAGGGAGTTTGGGATGGAGTGGTATGGACCAATGGTGGAGTGGTGGTGGCTGGATTAGCTTGCGGAATGGAGATTTCAACTTGGGTGGAGGATGGTATGTTTGGGTCTATTGGATCATATGGATTGGCTTGAGGCTCTTCTTTTGGTGCATATTGAGGATAATTTGAATCATAAGAGCCTATGGGTGGTGGGAGTTGCTCAAACAAGGGATGAGATGGATCTGATAAGGGAGAAGGTCTTCCAAAGTCGAAGGCTCCGATGTTGTCCCTTCGAAAGTTAGCCATGATTGTTTCTTTGTTTTTGTCTATAATGGTGTTCACCAATACTGCATTTTTTGGTTGGTTCATGAAAGCTTCGATGTCAGTAGGTGATGGTATAGTGTTCTCTAGGCTGAAGGATGGTTGACTGCTCAAGGGGAGCGAAGCTGTTTGATCCAAATGATAGGGCTCCATTATTTCCTTCTTCCTGCCTAAGTGAGTGACGGGTGGCATGAAAATGCAAAATGTTTCCTAGGGATGAGATGCAACAATGTTGCTGGATGCAAAAGAGGAATGCTTTTCTATGCAACTGATTTCCTAGGTTGAGGCAAAGCTATATGACAAAATATAAGGAGGATTGGGTTGGGGATTTTAACTTCAAAGATATGTTGCCAAATTATGAAAGATCTACTTTCCTATGTGCAAGCTTGGTGGTGATTGTGTCAACTTAAGGATAGATTGATGATCCTTTAGGAAGAACACGAGATTGACCACTTCAGGATCCCAACCTTTAGCTCAAGGTGATGAGGGATAAAAAGTGACAAAGCTAGATTACCCTAGACAAAGCTCTGTCAAAGGGATAACCTGGGTGAGATTGGTGGATTTGGAAGATGTTAGGAATGGAAAACTTTTGGCAAGGTGACAATAATTTTGAAGGCTTGGATGTGAAGTTTTTGGATTGTTGGCTAGATGGTTTGGTTCTAAATGATATGGATGAGCTAAAATTCTTAAGGGGATGACTAAGGATGGCTAGATTACCTACAAGGATGATTTTAAAGTGAAGCTTATGCAAGAAGATGTGGAGAAACAAGGGGGTCTAATCATAGAAATCATGCCTAGTTGGTAAGGCATAAGCAGGGTTAACTCCTGGATGTTGGTTAAGTTGGATGGTGTGATCTAACCATGCATCTTGAAGGGCTTCGTCAGTAGCTTTGTCCTCTACTTTGTGGAGTTTGGCAATTCAAGGGCTTGGTGTTAGTTCCTTTCTCTTGGCTGAAAGTTCTTGGTATGCCTGAGATGGCTTGAGTTTGACTTTGTGAAACTGTTGTTTGGGTTTGGGTTGTTCTGACATAAATTTCTAAATTTTCTTGGCTTAGAGAGATCTCAGTTGTTTTGCTTCAACTTGTTCAACTTCTAGAACAGGCAGTGACTACGCTAGGTATGCCCTAAGCTAGGATTGACCAAGTTTGGCAAACATTCATTCAACAAATAAAAAATCAAGCAATAGATAGGAACAACCAGATAGAATTTTTTGATTCTCAGAATGTGATACTTGCACCAAGGAGTGTGTATGTTTTACAAATGTTTCGATCAGTCACTTCAAACACATTAACACCCTAGATGGTTGTCTACAAGGCTGACAGTTGGTTTAGCTAGGGAGTCCTCGATATACCCAAGGTACAAGAGGCCCAGGTCTGTAGATGAAACCAAAAAGATGTCACACAGCCTAGAGGAGTGGTAACCCACTTCTCCTCTTTCACTTCTCAAGGGTATAAAGTTCCTTGAGGCTTAGCTCGAGTGACAAAATTTTGATCCCAAGAGAGGTATCTTTAGATTCACCTCCCAATCTTTATACTCTGCTGGAACGCTGGAGTTGAGGTCATCCCAAGGGGTGATGAATTCCCCAAGCAGGCCTCCTAAAAAGAGAAAAAAGGTTTTGGATCCTAGTCTTATGCACCCAACATAGCCTCGAAAGATGACAAGGGGAGAGAAGATTTGGATGACCTTGGGCTAAAAGAAAAAGTTCTTTTCCAACTGATGCTTAATTTTTTTGATCTAGACCTTGCAAACACACATGTTTAGGATGCAAATGTTCAATTCCAACTTGAAGCATTAACAAAAGTAAAATCGATCGAAGAATGCAAACAAGAAGAAGAGTTAGGGTCAACAAGAAAGTAAACCCATGTGCCCGGAGGCCCTCCACATCAAGTATCGATTAATTTTCTTTAAGGCATTCAAGATTGAGTGTGAGTTTATTTTAAGCCCAAAAAGAAAGATGTGTAAAACTCAATTTCAAGCACACGCCCAGAGGCCCTCCACGTCAAGATTTGTTCAAATTTTAATGCCCAAATGAAGTGTTAGCAAGCCTAATGTGCATTCAAGAAATTTTCTAAGTTAGAAAAACTAATAAAAACACAAGTGAAGTTTGATCTTTGTGGAGCACTTAACACCCTCTTAGGTGGACCCATCCCCATAGATGGTGTTGAGATTGAAACCAATAGTTAAATTGATGGGTGATTAAAGAGGGTGAGTCCAACTACAAACTCACTTAAAGCGTCTTTATTTGATTTTTATAATTTAGGAAGTTTCTAGAATGTAGATTCTTTTTATGCCCCAAAAGATGATTATTTGATCTATGGCATTCAAGATTGGATTTGTTTTTTTAATCATGCATTCATAAATTAAAAAAACTTGATTTTAATCCATGACACTCAAGAGTGATTTTAGAAACATGCATTCAAAGACAAGTGATTAAACATTCAAGTTTTTTCCTTTGAGCATTCAAGATTGAGATTTTATGTGTTGTTTTAAGAACTTTGAAGTGCTTTGTTTTAACCTTAGATCATTCAAGATTGTTTTGGACTCAAAAGTGAAAATGACTCTTTGGACTTTGGTTTTCATTCAAGATTTTGTGTTCTAGTTTGCATATTTTAAGCCCAAAAATGATATTCCTAGATTGTTTTGATGCATGAAAACCCTAAGAAAGATTCAAGATTTTGCAACAAGACATTTGTTTGGAACAAATAATAAAGCTTTTAGGACAATTTTTGGCAACCATTTAGGACTCTTAGTTTTCATGAGATTTTTAAAAGAACTTTAAAATATTTGCAAATGAGGTTCATTTTATCCTTGATTGATGCTTTGAGTTTGATTTAGATTTTAGTGTGCACTTAGTGTTGATTTTGAACCTTTTGAAATGGAAACTTGAAGTTCTTTATAAATTCCCAAAAATGAAGTGTTCCTAACTTTGCATGAATGCATCTAAAACCTTGATGTTGCAAGGATGCAAATGATTGGATTGGTTTAGTTTCACTTGTTAAAAGATTTTTTTTTTTGGCAAATTTTTAGTTTTTTAATGGATTTAAGTATGATTTGGGGGGTTCATTTTAAGCACTAAAAAGAAGTGTGTATGATTTTGCTTCCTTAAAAAAAATGGCCAATATCTCCCACAAAAAGAAGAAAAAGAATTAGATGGAATAAAAAGAATATAGACAAGAAGAGGAAGAAGAATTCCAAGTGCTTTGTCCACCTATAAGCTTGAAAAATCTGCAAACACTATGAGATAGACTATGAGTTCCTTTCTCTTCTTCATGCTCATGTGGACCTACAAAACCAATTTATACAATCCTACCAATCACAAAAACAAGCAAAATTAGCCAAAATTAGCAAATGACATACAAAACTTGACTAAAAAAGCTAATGAAGATGACCCATGCGAGGTCCCACCGGGCTTGCCAAAATGTATATGAGCAATGTTAGTATGCTAATAGAAACCAAATTTAAATAAAGCTTCTACAAACTAAACAAAATTTATAAACTTCAAGATAGACTAAGATGAGCTCTCAATTGAGAATATGAGCCATTAATGGGCTCTCTCAATGAGAAGCTCTCTGGTTGAGTAGCTTTGTCTAAATAGATAGGATGTATGCTCAAGCTTTATGCTTCAAAAAGGGCTTCAAATGGAGTTGGAATTTGGGTGTGAGTGTATGGTTTTGATGTAAAATGGCTTCTTAAAATGGCATTATGACTTTACTTCATGGATTGTGTTGTTTTGCAAAGGGGAAGGATCCAATTTATAGGCAAGAGGCTTGATGGATTGAGGGCTAAGATGCAAGGATGGGGAAAAACTCATGAAGGGCTCAGATTGCATGAGAGAAGAGCACATTGATTGTGCTTCCTTACAACCAATCAAGGAGTGACACATGTCATAGGGTGTGAGGATGGAGGAAAGGGGAAGGATGAGTCAACAAAGGAAGCTCAAGGGATAAAATCTTCATAAAGACCCTCATAATGGCTTGTAAGAGCAATGAAAGGGCTTGAAAGAGTCATTTATGGCCTAGTGGGCTTCATAAAGTTTTATGGTTGGGATATTTTGAGGGAGATGAGATGAATTTCAACTTGGGCTTGATTAGGAAGGTTTTAAGCTTGCTTAGGATTGTGCAAATGATTAGAGGATGGATTAGGATGGTTTAGGATTAGCTTAGAGATAGGCAAGTGGATGGCATTTAATGAGGGTGGGTGAAGGAGGAGATATTTGTTAACTTTGGCTTGGGTTAGTAAGTCTTAACCCATTTTTAGGGAATGTGACAAGGTTAGGAGGGGGTTAGGATTAGGTTTAAAGACATCTTCTAGAAGAGTCTAGACTTTGGATGAGGATAAAGACTTTCTAGAATAGTCTAGAACTTCCTAGGATGAGGATGAAGACTTTCTAGAAGAGTCTAGAACTTCTTAGGATGAGGATGAATTAGATTTTTAGGAAATAAATAAAGTTTTATTTATTTCAAGGGTTTGGGTTGAGGAGATATTTATTAAAACTTTTTTAATAAACATGAGGATTAATATTTAATCTTAATTAAATATTTTGAGTTGGGATTAGGGGTAGGAAATGATGGGATTAGCCTTTAATCAAAATTAAAGAAGGATTAGAAGGTTTTGGAAGAGGTTAGTGGTCTTAAGGAAATTGGCCAAGTTTTGAACAAAAAATAATTTTTTTAAATTTATTTTGGGTTTTTTGGTCAATTTATTAATTAAATAATTAATAAATAAGGAAATAATGTATAAATAAAATTTAAACATTTTTGGGAGGGATTCTTTAATTAAATATTTTTAATTAAGATAAAGGGATTTAATGGCATAAAAATTAATTAATTAATTAATTAATAAATGATGATGTCATCAGGAATTTTTTTAGAAAATAAAAATACTTTATTTTCTAAAGGATTTAGGTGTCTACACTTAGTTACTAAGATGGGGTTTTAAATGAGAAACACACATGTATATGCATTCAAAATCGACACTTTGGAGTCTTTTATAACTAAAGTTGATAATGATGTGCTTTTCAAAACAATTTGCATGTGTAAACACATCTAAAAAGTGCCACAATAACTTAACACTTTCTTTTTAAGAGGTTTTACATATGGTTTTTATTTTACACGTGTTTAATATATGCAAGTTTATAATACACAAATAATGTGCTCTAGTAGCATTCAATTGATGGATCAAGGGTTTGTGTGATATGCATGTATAGAGATTGTTAACGATATCTATAGTTGGGCAAAAGTTAGCGGAGTACTGATTCACCCCCAAGTATTCCCTATTTCTAACAATGACTATTTATGGTCTAATATTTAATCCTTATTTTGAATGTGCTATATGTTGAAAATGTGGAAATTAATGATCCAAATCTGATAGAAATTATGGACACAAGCACACTTGTAGCTTGAATTTACTTAACATAAGTGTATGCACATCCATGTATCTTTCCTATTGCATATCCATGTATCGTCCTCTACCATTTTAGTTTAGTTGAAAGGTCTCTTAGGTTGCTGAATCTCATAGCTTGGAAACTCCACCAAACATTCCATTGCTCTTCGTAAGCCTCCCTCCAATACACAAATTAGCACAAGGAACCATCCTAATAGTATTAACCTATGAAATATAAGATGTCCTTAAACAAATTTTGAGATGATAAGCATAATAGTTCTAACATATGGAGGGCCCAATCTGTTGTTCACTACATAGGAAGAACACCTAGCAACCCTAAGGAACAAAATTTTCACAATTTGCATGGCTTGCTGTTTGACTTTTCATACATTATTCATTATCAGTATTGCTTAATATACCTATTAAGAATTATTATTTATTCCTTAATGTGTTTGAACTAGTTTCATAAATAATAAAGCTCAAAGTCCCAAAATGGTCAAATGAACTTGACTGTCGCCTATAACTTCATCCATAAAACTTTTCACTCCTATCAAATTTAATGGATTCCTGTTGTTTTAGTTTAGATGAAAGGTCTCAAAGGTTGCAAAATCCTACAGCTTGGCACACTCTGCCAAACATTCCATTGCACTTCTTAAACCTCCCTTCCCTACCCAAATTAGTTCTAATAGTATAAAATTGTGAAACATAAGAAGTCCTGGACAAATTTTGAAATGATAGGCATAATAGTTCTAACATGTGGAGGGCTCAATCTATCATTCACTACATAGGAAGAACACACCTAGTAGCCCCAAGGAACATAATTATCATGATTTACATGATTTTCTATTTGACTTTACATATATTCATTATTAGTATGTATATATTATTATGATTTATTCCTTAACATGTTTGAACTTCTAGCAAGTTTTCATTACTAATTAAACTCAAGGTCCCAAAAAGGTCCAATGATCTTGACTGTTATGACTTCATCCACAAAACCAGTCACTCCTATCAAATCTATGGATTAAATATTTCTTCCTAATAATAATGATATACTTTGAAATATAAATTTGCAAGGATCATATAATCCTTCCACGTAGTTTAGTTTGAGAGATCAAAATTAATATTAGAAATAAGTTTAGCCAAACTCATTTAATGAGATTTCTTTTAATTACTCTGTAAAATATTAGAAGGAAATAAAAATTACATCAAAGGGTGAGGATTCAAAATGGTATGTCTCTTGAGATAAAGATAATAATAGGTTTATTGTATCTAACTCATAAATTATAACACTGGAGCAAACTAAAAACAAACACAAAAGGTTAGTATGTAATCTTTATTATTTGATAAAAATGGACTTATTTATGTCATGTTCATCATTCATTTTATAATTTTTTGTGTACTAATAAGCATATTGAGGCGATTAATTGAAAATTAGTTAAAAAAAGGAAATTCCACTTCTAGATCAACCAGATTGAGAGATTGAATGAAACATTAGTAAGATTGTTTAATTATTGGTCAAACTAGAATGCTAGGTAATTAACTAAATGGTTAGGAATTGATACCTGATTAAGACCATCGGTATTAATGATGACAGAAACAATCGATCAAGAAATTCATGTGTTGTACAATATTCGATTTTACCCTTAACTGCAAAATTTAGATTAGGAGCATCCTTTTTACCTTTCTTAATAATGTATACACAACAACATCGAAGTCTCAAAATTGTACGATGAATTTATAGGATTCCTAACTGTCTCAAGTGTTTAATTTAAATATAATCCTTAAATATTTATGTGGAGAAAACATACATTTATTTATGAATGCTTTAAAACATAAAGCAAGATCAATTGTTCCATTAAGCTAATTGTAGAGAATTAAATGACATATTCTTAAACACTGATGTGCAATCTTTCCTTCAATTTTGTGATAAATAATCTAGCTCACTAATCCTTGATAATGATTAGGATAGACAATTTATTAGAAAGACTAGGAAATCACAGTACACCAATTTAACTCTTCTTCCCTTGTGACATAGAAATTAACAAACAAAAAAAAGGATTTCATTTCCTTGTAGCATTTATCAAATGTTAGTTTTATAGTTCCCTTTCAATAAAAGATTAACTGATTAGATAAGAGTCCTTTATATAAGAATATACATAGATATTGAAATAATTGACATCATCATTTTCTTTTCAATTGTTATATTTAAATTTCAACATAGCATTGATGTTATATGATAATTTAAACAGTTTCATTTTATTTTCATATTGTTAGTAAACCCAAATAAAGAGGAGGAAACATTAAAAAACCTAGCAACATTTGGAATAAACAGTGCCTCTTTCTCACACTTAACAGAGAATGCCATCATGATTGAACCACTACATCTAACATCTAATAAAGTTGCAACAACAACTTATGTCACATCATCCCTGTAAATTTCTAAAAATTGGGGAGTAATAAAGAAAATTGTGGAATTCAAATCCAAGGGATGGGAAATCCCCCACGAATCAATACTCTAATAAGATGAACCTGCATCTGCTAGTGAAACTGTACAAAGCCCCATTAGGGTTTGAGTGTATGTAATTATTCATAATCATTTTTAGTGATATGATCCTCTATTCTGGTACATGATTTAAGGGTGACATAATAATAGGACTATGACCTAGATAAAAATTAAGTAAACAAGAAAGTGGTTACCATGGAACCTTTTGTTTTATGGACTTCCCAATGTGAGTAGCAGCTATAGAGAAATTGTCTAGGGCAATGGCCCATAGAAAGGGCTGCATACCCAACATTAAGTTTACACCAAACATAATTAGAAAACAGAGCTACATAGGGTTTGATCTTGTTTGGAAGTGTGTATGTAAGCAGGCCAAAGATGAGGTTGTCTCTAGTATGCAAGCCATCAAACATAAGGGTTAAGGAAGGGAGTGTATAGATAAAACAAAATTTATAAATCCAAGATAAATTGTTTGAGCGAGGGGCATTGGGATTATAATATTTAGTATAAAGTAAAGATAAAATGTATTCATTGTATACTCCAAATGACACTGAAAACTCACTTATTTCTTGTGGGCCACAAACCAAAATTTTGAGGTGGGATTCAAAAAGGACATATTCTCTTCTCCTAAAAGATAGACCTCGGTACACTTTTAGTAGGAGTTATAGTCTTGAGATGAGAATAGTTTAGGGCAATAGACTAACCCTATTAAGACTTTGGCTAGAGCATTCTATTTCCTATCCTATTTGATGGATGCATGCCTATCCTAGTGTTGGATGGATGCTCAACTTGTGTCATAGATGGATGCCTAACCCTGTGCGAAAGTTAGATGCCTATCATGTTCAATGGGTAGATGAATACATGAGTATACAATGAATGAACACTTGTTACTGAAGGAGAATTAATAACACGAAAAATATACAATAAAGACTTTGGGACATTACGTAAGGGTCAACTTCATTGAAGTAATAGGGATAGATCCAAAAGATCATATATTATCAAGTAGATATCCAACAAAACTAATCCAATATTAACCACACATCTTTTAAATGTATAAACTTGTAGTTATTTCAGAAAGATGATTTTTTTGAAATTTTCGAATTTCCAACTACCATATAACTATATAAATTAGTGCAGTTTTTATATCTGACAATAATCATTAACATCCCAAATAAGAGAAAGGAAGTCACTTGCTTTATGTACCTTTAGATACTGACTAATAAGATACAAGGCAAATGTCCTTTTCATTATAGCCTATACTCCTTGAAATCTTTTTGAAAGAGTGGAATTCTTTGTTATCTGCATAAACATTGTCCTGGTAAACCTGCATTTCCCAAACACTTACTCAATCTAAATTTTTAGAGTTAGAAGTTTTTTTCTCTGACCTTGATTTAATAGAAACAATTCCAACATAAATAACTCACGAATCGATTCCATGTCCTCATATACTAGTGAACCACTATAAATTCAATTATAATAGAGAATTTGTTTTTTACAATAATTCACAGATAACCAAGGAAAGATAATTGTAAACTGATAGAAATGTGTAATTAAAAGAGCTACCTCATCAGCAAGAAGAACCAAGCCTTCACTCTTGCAAAACCACACTATCTCTTGCTGATTTTCCTCTGACAGAACCTTCATAAAATTTCAAGTGTTATTAAGAGTGTTTTGAAGACTAAACTTTGAGAATGATTACAAATCTAGTTTTCCAATTAAACATGTTGGATCTATTTAGAAGACATGCAATCAAATAATCACTTTTTTCATTATTTTACAATAGAGCATAGAAGGCTTAAAATGCATTTAGGCCTCTAAGAATTCAAGTACCTTACTATTCCAAAATGGATCTCAAAAAATTGTGATACCAAATTTATTGCTTTGAATTTCATTTGGCTCACCTGACCCGTAGGATTTCCAGGATTTATAATAACAATAGCCCAAACATCAATTCCATTTAAGCGAGCTGCTTTCAGTTGTTCTTTGACTTCATCTATTTCCAATCGCCCACCACATGCTCTGGTGCCTTGGCATGTGTGGGTTGCCTTTCTTTGTCTTTGTCTTTGTGTCTGCCTTGTCCAGGTAGTTTTATTTGTGTGGTATGGTTTTCTTCCTTCTTATTTTGGGAGTCCCCATATGTTGATTGAGGATTCACTCACACATATCTGATTTCTCCTGTGTGTCTGTCTGCTTGCAGATGGACGGTAGCTTGTAGGTTGATACAGGGGTGGAGAGTTGTGGAGAAGATGCTAATAGAAAAGGGAAAGATGGAAACCCTAAAATATTCAAATAATTTTTGTAGGAGGATCCACAAATGTTGCCAGAAGAAGCTAGGTTCAAAGTGGAGCTCATAAGACATCATGCAAGGACAAGCAAAGCAGAAGGTTGCTTCAGAGATGGACAATCCAAGGGAGGTAAGGATACTCTATTACCTCGATAATGAGGCTTCAGAGATTTACAATCCAAAGGAGGTAACGACCCTCTCTTATCTCAAGTGTTAGCTTCTTCTAACAAGGTAATGTTGAATGCTCTTAATAAAGTAGAAGAGGAGCTATAGAATACATTAGCAATTCACTAACAATTAGCCAAATGTTAATGCAGTCACACACATTAGTGATTCACTAACAATACAATTTCAATTAGGGTTGCAATTTATTAGTCAATGTCAATGCAGACCGACTTGAGCAATTCATTAACAATGCAATATTATGTAGGTTTGCAAGTAAAGGAGAAGCAAAGGTAATAAAGGCAGCCCTCGAAAACGATTACCTAGCTTCAAGAGAACATATCAGTTAAAGGAAATTAAAAATTTTCCTCTTCAACTCTAATCTAAGGGAAGAGAAAGAGATTTTCACATCTTTGGACTCAAACTTAACTAGCTTCATGGCAACTGGTAAGTATCTTGACAACTCTTTGTTTGCAGGGGGCTAGTAAATCAGCAATATAGAACTCACTTATTTCAAATTGCAATTTAGAATCAGCATCTTGAAGGGCTAATGTCTATCCTACTAGTAGAATCTTAATGGTCAAATTACTTATCCTAGAATCCTCGTCTACACTAGTTCCACGTAAATCAGGGGGATCAGAGATCTGACTATATCTTATCAGACCTAGTGTGTGAGAGTTTCCATCAACAGTCACAAATACAGGTGGAAAGCTTAATTAAATTGGCAGAAATCACATCATACTTTGAGAACTTATAGCAGCCAATATATTACCTGGGTGATCATAACAGATTCCAACCACATCACCTGTGCCTTGTCATCATCAAACCTTCTTTACACAAAAATTAAGGAGATGGTAGGTCTGTAGCATTACAAGAGCCATCCAGCAAAACACTCACTCTTAGATCTTGCAGGGAGGGCATCAAGATACTCCAAAATACCTAATGGTGGTTATGGTCCAGATCAGCAAGCATTGAGTCATCCTAACAAGTGTGCAACTTCAATACACCTGCATTATTGACCTACCTGGGCGAACTAGCAATAGTAACAGACCAGAAAATATATTAAACTTGACCATTAGTCTCATTGTGCTTAGTTTATGCACTAATTATTTGTATATTACTTAAAATACATTTTCTAAACTAGGTCTATTGTCAGCAATACAAGGCTTAGATTAAAGTACATTTTCTAAACTCACAGTAATGGGTTTCTTCTCTTGTCTGATTCTAAAATGGAACTTTCATGTTTTCAAAGGTTTTTTTCAATACTTAATTTTTTTCCATAGATTTCAATTTATTGGTAAAGTCTATTAAAAAATATTTTCCATTATGTTTTGATGGGTGTACATATAATGCCCAGAGTCTCCTAATTTGTACTGGTTAGAAGGATGCCTAAAATTGTGCTACAAGTGTAGAGATGAAGATACTAAGGGAATAGGCTTTAGAGTATTAAAGAGGTAAGATCATCCTTCTATTTTTGCATGTTGTAGTTTTTTTTCTAAGAAATAAACTTTCTTAGTAGAAAATTATTACTTGAAGACTCAAAGATACAGTTTGAAATATCTATCGTGTCCATCTTCAAACCATTTATTTTAGTACTACATAATATTCTGCACTAAACTCTTGATTTCATATACAATTCCAACTTGAAGTAGATGATTTGGTGGTACCTTCCAAGTTTAGTATGGTCTTTCCCAAGACATGTACAACCTCTACATTGTTTACCAAATCAAGTTGTTGTAGCTCCTCATATTCAACATTATTTGTTGCAATTGGATTTTTGAGATGATCATTTGTACCTTCCTTATGTTCTTCATTTATGATATGATATTTTATGCTCTTGATAACATGGGTTAGAAACTTCTCCCCTTCCATGCTTGGAGCCACATCATTGTAACTATAATGTGCTAGAAAATTATTACAGGTGAGAGCATAAAACTCACTTTACTTGTACTAGTAGAAGAATTGCAATAGATATTCTAAAAAAAATATTCTTTCTTAGATTGCCTACCTTTGACTAGATTCCTTGAAAAGTTGACAAAACTGATATTACAGGAGTCAATGCTCCATAGGTATATGTGTGCTTCTGTAATGGACACCCTTGGATGTCCCAACTAACTAAACCAAATTGCTGAAAGGAATTATGTCAAACAGTTTGCATTCAACTTCTTATTTCTTCGTTTAATGTTTTAAACCCCTTATAATTCCGGAAATCAAACATTTATTGTTTGTTGTGTTTCGTGCATGGAATTGGTATCATACAACATAAACAAGAAAGCAACTACAATGATATGCAAAGTGGAAATGAACTGCTGCTAATAAAATGTTATTTTCAGAATTCATAAAATCAAATAAATAGCAGATTTATCAACTCACTAATTACTTCAGCAATATTGTCATAATACTCCAGCCCATGCTTACGAACTTGTTGCTACAATACTTTGTCCTCCAATAAGTCCACTACCTTCATAATACCATTCCCTCCAAGCGGCATAAGCGTCGGACAAGTAGTGAAGAAGATATGAGCAAAATATCAAATCTGCCTGTAGTCGAAAATGCAACTAAACTGCCTGATAATGAAGCCAATAAGAAAGAATTCCAAAGGCCAAACCCCAAGGGAATGACGTCTAGAATGTTACAAGAGAGGATAGACGTCCTCAAATGCCGAAAACAAAGCTGCAACTCACACACCAATTTCTTCTCATATTCCACCTGTCTAATGAAGCCACAAATGCTTCCTTTTATTCTATTCCCACGGGTCCCCTCAACTCATATGGGCAATGTGGGATAAAAGATGTGTAATATAAAACATATATTAAAATACCCCTTATGTCTCCCTTGGGTACACATCACCATAAAATATATATTAAAGTAACACTTTAATATTTTACAATTAAATTAGACGTTACTTTAATAAAACTTCAGGCATTAAAATGTATTAGCAATCGGACTCCGAATAATGCGAGTGATAGCTCATCGGAAAGCTCTCACCGAGGAGTATCGAGTCCAATCACCAAAATTGACCTGCACTGTGTCCTGCCGACTTACTAAAAATAGTAAGTATGCCTGAAACTAAGTAAATCAACTTCGTTTTGGCCCAAACTGGAAATGACTAGGCCAAAACACTCCAAGATCCCATTAAACCCTTCGTTAGCCCTCGGGACCATGTAGAACAAGGCTAACGCGCACACACTTGCTCAACTACTAAAATGGGGACATTACAGTCCGCCCCCCTTGAAATTGCTTGTCCTCAAGCAACCTCAGTCCAGCCTGCTGAATAACCTGCTCACTCTCCCATGTAGAATATTCCTCCGGCAGGTCTTTCCATTTGACCAAATACTCCTTCACTATCCTGTTTCTAAGCTTCCTCTCTCTGGTATCCACAATAGCCTTAGGTACTAACACAAGCTTCCCCTCCTCATCCAAAGGGGGTAAATCTGCAGAAGCCACTACACTCTGACCAATGGCTTTCTTAAGCCTAGACACATGAAACACATTGTGCACTCGATTGCCCTCTGGAAGCTCAAGCTCATAGGCAACTTTTCCCACTTTGCGAATCACCCTGTAGGGACCATAAAATCTAGGTTTCAACTTTTCAGCTCCGCTCTTCTTGAGCGATGACTGTCTATATGGTTGTAGCCTCAAGTAAACCATATCCCCTACCTCGAAGCTACGCTCTATTCGGTGCTGATCAGCATACAATTTCTATTGATTCTGGGCCTGTTGTATATTCTCTTTGAGCACTTTCAGGATGTCCTAACTATCCTGCAATAAGTTTTTGGCTTTGGGAACTCTACTGTCCCCCAAAACTAAATCCATGAAGCTAGGTGCTTCATAACCATAGAGTGCCATGAAAGGAATCATCTTGATGGACATATGATAAGTGGTGTTATAACAATACTCTCCCATATGCAACCATCTGATCCAAGCCTTTTGTTGTGTAGTTACATAGTTCCTCAAATATCCTTTCACCCATTTATTCACAATCTCTGTTTGCCCATCTGTTTGCGGATGATAACTAGTGCTAGGTGTAAGATCTGTACCACACAACCTAAACAACTCTTGCCAAAAAACACTCATAAACTTACTATCCCGGTCGCTGACAATGAATCTGGGCAGCCCATGTAACCTGAATATCTCTTTAAAGAAAAGATCTGCCACCTGTGCTGCTGTGTAAGTGGATGGAATAGCAAAGAAGTGAGCAAACTTCGTCAAGCGATCCACCACCACATAGATGCAATCCCTTCCCTGCACTCATGGTAAACCAGTGATGAAGTCCATCGAAATACTTTCCCATTTCCTATCAGGAATGGGCAAGGGCTGTAATAAACCTGCAGGAAATGTGTGTTCTCCCTTATTCTGTTGACAAACCATACACTCCTTGACATACCTCTGAACATCATCCTTGAGCCCTTTCCATGAAAACCGCTCTTGGATCTGTCTATAGGTCTTGAAGACCCCCGGATGTCCTGCTGTGGGTGCATCATGAAATGCCTTCAATATCGCCTCTCTCAAATGTGATGACGAAATCAAATAAACCCTGTCCTGAACTCTGATCAATCCATCTATCACCTCATAGCGATCATCCTGTATGGTACCTGAAATCAATCCAGAAGCCCAAGCATCTCCGACATACTCTGCTATAATCTGATCTCTCCAATCTCCTGAAATCTCTGCCAGAGCACATAAGTGAGGTCTCCGAGATAAGGCATCAGCCACCACATTTTTCTTACCTTTGACAAACTCTATGTCAAAGTCATAAGCCTGCAATTTAGTCACCCATTTTTGTTGCCGGTCATTAAGATCACGCTGGCTCATGAAGTATTTAATACTGTTGTGATCAGTCTTGATCAAAAAATGTCCACCTACCAAATATGATCAAAATTTGGCCAATGCATGCATTATGGCCAACATCTCCCGGTCATAGACAGAATAACTTTTCTCAACTCCTCGGAGCTTCCTACTCTCGAATGCAATGGGATGCTTCTCCTGCATCAATACTGCTCCAATCCCATCACCTGATGCATCACAATGAAGCTCAAAAGGCTTTGTGAAATCCGGTAGAGCTAGAACTGGACATGAAGACATTACCTACTTGAAATGCTCAAAACACCTCTGTGCTGCCCCTGTCCACACGAAGGCTCCTTTCCTGGTAAGATCTGTCAAGGGTGTAGCAATCTGTGAGAATCCCTTAACAAACCTTCTATAAAAACCACATAAACCAAAGAATCCCTTAAGCTATGTAAGGTTTGTGGGAGTAGGCCACTCTACAATAGCTCTAATCTTTTCGGGATCAACCTGAACGCCATCTGCACTAATGATATGCCCCAGGTAAAGGAGCTCAGTCATGCCAAACTCACATTTAGATTCCTTGGCATACAATGACTCTCTCTCTAGAATAGATAACACCTCCTCCAGATGATGTAAGTGCTCCTCCCAGGTCTTACTGAAGACCAAGATGTCATCAAAGAAGATCAAGACAAATCTCCTCAGCTGCTTCCTGAATACCTGGTTCATACAACTTTGAAATGTAGCAGGTGCATTGGTAAGACCAAATGGCATAACCATGAACTCAAAGTGGCCATAGTGACATCGGAAGGCTGTTTTCTCAATGTCCTTTGCTCTCATCCTGATCTGATGGTATCCGGATCGCAAATCAATTTTGGTGAAGAAGCATGCCCCATGCAACTCATCAATCAGCTCATCAATCCTAGGAATGGGATACCTGTTTTTAATTGTTTTCTTATTCAGTGCCCTGTAATCGATGCACATGCGCATTGTCCCATCCTTCTTCTTTACCAATACTACTGCTGAAGCAAAAGGGCTCTTACTGGGCCTGATATGCCCCATCTCCAACAAATCCTTAATCGCCTTCTCTATCTCATCCTTGTGTTTCTTAGGATGATGATAGGGAGTAATCATAACTGGTTTGGCTCCCTCCTCGAGCTCAATAACATGTTCCATCCCTCTGTTAGGAGGAACCCCATGAGGAATATCGCTAAATACTTTAGCGTATCTATCAAGTATCTTCTGGACATCTAGTGGATGACTCTTTTCTTGTGGCTCTGGTGAAGTTGGCATAATGTGGCACTCTGCCGCCCACTCTATGTCATCATGACGAAAAAGTCTCTGCATTCTCCTCAAGGACACTATTCTGCAACCTCCATCTGAAAGCCCTCTAAGTACCACAGTTCTCCCCTCATGCTGGAATCTCATCTCCAATTTTGCTAGATTGAGTGTGAACTCAACTAGTGAAGCCATCCATGTCATGCCGAGGATGACATGATAATCTCCCATGTCCACAACATAGAACTCATCTTCCAACTCGTAGCCATCTCCAAACCTGATGCGAAGATTAGATATCTTCCGAGTGCATAATAACTTATCACCATTAGCCACCATGACTCTAAACCCATCATGCTCCTCTGTCTGTAACCCTCTCCTGGCTACCAACTGTGCATCTATGAAGTTATGTGTAGCCCCAGTGTCAATAAGAGATATCACTTTCTGCCCCTGGATAGTACCCCTGACCTTAAATGTGATTGCCTTTTGGGCCCCTGTCAAGCGTGCCAACGATCTATCATCCTTAGGAATGTTGCTCTCCTCTATAGTGTTACCCTCATCTGAATCGGAGTGCTGATCCTCCCCTTCTGACTCTGACTCTTCTGCTGAAAAATACTCCATTTGATTTGCCTTAGCCTTGAGAGAACATTTATGAGATAAGTCCCAAGGCTCTCTACAATGGAAGCACAGCTTCTTCTTTCGAAGTTCATTCAAGGTTTCATTGTCTAGTCCTTTTGATCCTTCTTTGGGTTTTCTATACTCTTTCTGAAATGATTTTTTGTCTTTGTCCTTGCGGTAGGAAGAATTTGTTGAATGGTTTTTTCCTTTGTATACCGAAAGGGCTAAATCTCGTGCCTTTTTAGTTGCTTCAGCTAACGTGAGTGGATCATGTCCCTTCACCCAACCTCGTAATGGATCAGCAAGACCATCACAAAATAACACCACCAATCTCCTAGGAGAGATATCAGTAACAAGTACAGACAAGCGCTGAATCTCGGCAATGTAAGCATCCACAGAACCTAACTGTTTTAACTGTGCTAGCTCCTTGAAATGTAACTCGGGATCCTTAGTGTCAAATCTCCCAATCAATGTTTCGGTGAATTCCTCATAAGATGTAATCTGATTATGCCCCAAAGTCACCATGCCATGATGCCACCATTCATGTGCAACGCCATCCAAGTGCATAGCCGCATACTTGATAGCCTCCTCCTCAGGCATAGGATTAAGCTGCAAGTATGTATCTACCTTCTGCACCCAAGCTCGTGCAGTCATCTTCCCTGAAGCATCATAATAAGGTAAAGAAAGTTTTCCAACTTTCTTCCTCAGCTCAAAGTTTTGATTCCTCCCTCCTGCTTTAGGCATGTGTCTCATCCTCAAGTCCATATAATCTCTAAGAGAAATATTCGCCTGAAACTCTGGTCCACTAGCCTCCCAGTCCCTCCTGAACTGATCCTGTAACTCGGTAATTTGCGGTTCGTTTACTGGATGAACCGGATCTCTGGGTGGAAAAGTGGGTAGAAGAGGTCTCGAGCTCACAGTCCGTGCTGGGTGTGCAACGTGTCTAAATTTATCAACCTCATTCCCATTGTTGCCATGTCCATTATTACCATTAATGTTATTCTCAGGACCATTGTTGTTGCCTTGGCCTTCATGGTTATTGTTTCCCCCGTTGTTATTGTTTCCCTCGTTGTTATTGTTTCTGTTGTTGGCATCACCTGGATTAATATTGACACCCATCTGTCTAGCCATGAGCTGCAACATCATGTCCATTCGCCTATTCTGCTCCTGCTGCATACGCTGCCCCTGCTCTAATGTATCCAGTAACTGTCGGAACAGTACCTCCCCTTGATCTGGACCAACATTTCTGCCTTGCCTAATCCTGTATTCCTATCATCTCGATCACCCATATTATTGTCCTGATCACAGAATATCTCCTCTGTGTCTGTATGGTTGAATTCAATGTCCCCCTGCACGGATGTACTAGACTGTTTGCTTTGCAAGTCTGAAATCCTATTTTGTCTTGCTCTGGTATCGCGGAAATTATAAGACCCCTGTCGCATGCTCAAACATAAATGCTTAGCCTGTGTTTTTTTTTACTTACTTTTTCCCTCTATCCGGTTGTTCCAAATTCCCTATAAGACCTCCACAGGATGGCAGGACTTATAGCTCTGATACCACTGTAATGGACACCCTTGGATGTCCCAACTAACTAAACCAAATTGCTGAAAGGAATTATGTCAAACAGTTTGCATTCAACTTCTTATTTCTCTGTTTAATGTTTTAAAACCCTTATAATTCCGGAAATCAAACATTTATTGTTTGTTGTGTTTCGTGCATGGAATTGGTATCATACAACATAAACAAGAAAGCAACTACAATGATATGCAAAGTGGAAATGAACTGCTGCTAATAAAATGTTATTTTCAGAATTCATAAAATCAAATACATAGTAGATTTATCAACTCACTAATTACTTCAGCAATATTGTCATAATACTCCAGCCCATGCTTACGAACTTGCTGCTACAATACTTTGTCCTCCAATCAGCCCACTACCTTCATAATACCATTCCCTCCAAGCGGCATAAGCGTCGGACAAGTAGTGAAGAAGATATGAGCAAAATATCAAATCTGCCTATAGCCGGAAATGCAACTAAACTGCCTGATAATGAAGCCAATAAGAAAGAATTCCAAAGGCCAAACGCCAAGGGAATGACGTCTAGAATGTTACAAGAGAGGATAGACGTCCTCAAATGCCGAAAACAAAGTTGCAACTCACACACCAATTTCTTCTCATATTCCACCTGTCTAATGAAGCCACAAATGCTTCCTTTTATTCTATTCCCACGGGTCCCCTCAACTCATATGGGCAATGTGGGATAAAAGATGTGTAATATAAAACATATATTAAAATACCCCTTATGTCTCCCTTGGGTACACATCACCATAAAATATATATTAAAGTAACACTTTAATATTTTACAATTAAATTAGACGTTACTTTAATAAAACTTCAAGCATTAAAATGTATTAGCAATCGGACTCCGAATAATGCGAGTGATAGCTCATCGAAAAGCTCTCACCGAGGAGTATCGAGTCCAATCACCAAAATTGACCTGCACTGTGTCCTATCGACTTACTAAAAATAGTAAGTATGCCTGAAACTAAGTAAATCAACTTCGTTTTGGCCCAAACTGGAAATGACTAGGCCAAAACACTCCAAGATCCCATTAAACCCTTCGTTAGCCCTCGGGACCATGTAGAACAAGGCTAACGCACACACACTTGGTCAACTGCTAAAATGGGGACATTACAGCTTCCTTAAGTATTGAAAGATAAGAAGAATATATTGGAAGTGTTTATAAAGTAATAGTAGAAATAGAGGAAAACACATAAGGATGACCAATAACAATAGAAAATTTCATTCATCTCCCTTGTTTCCATGGTAGGAATAATATGATATAATATCTTCAGTCAGTAAAGAAACTCAAAGGAATAATGGAATATACAAATAATACTCAAATATGTCAAAGATGTGGATATATGAGACCAAAGAGATTTTCTATTATTAAATCTTCGAGTTTCAATAGCCAGTGATGCTATGAAGTATTTCAAAAATATGATTAAAAGGTTGAGACTACAGCTGGAGAAACATGGAAAGATATGATGTATATGTTTTAGTACTGGAAGTAGTAGATGTAGTCATGGTATAGATTCTACAATAAATATGGAACAAATAAGAGTATGATTTTGTATTGATTTCCTATTTTGGTTTATGTTGCATCTTGGAAGCATTTTCCTTGTCAAAACCTCAAAGATCTTCCTAGGAGGTCAAAGGTGGTGAAATAGCAAAAACATGGCAAACAACATAGAGATAGGTAGAATATTATTGGAGAAGTCTTAAACATGCATTTTACATCCATTTGTGGCAAGGAAGCCAAAAATTGTCATGAAGATGTCAACTTTGCAAAAATTAAAAAATTGCAATGTTGCAACTTTGTGCAACTTGGTGGGCTTTCATATAAAAGTTATCTCTGCCCTTCTAAAAGTTGGAATGATCACTAAAACATATATAAGCCTTTTCAAAAGGTAGTTGTACAAGTTGGAAGCAAGTTATTGCACAAGATTGAATGCCAAAGTTGAGTTTTTGGCAGATTTCATGTTGTTTGTAACCTTCAATCATGTGAACAGTCATTAGTTCTGAAATTTCTTTGTAAATAGGGATTAGTAATATGTGTTAGCTTTTTTTTTCATAGGTTTTGATTTCATTTTATTGAGCCTCATATGTATTTTCTTCAAGGTCATTAAATGCTACCAGTTTTCCTTCATAACTTCGCAGTTTTTACAAAATGCAGTCTATCTCTGTTTTTGACGGCTGAAAATTGATGAAACCTTGGGGAAAAGAAGTAGACTCATTGTACTTTACAATGCAAAAGGTTGGAGCTAAAAACATTCAATTTTTGAATTTTACCAACAAGCCCTAGGCGGGTTGATAGTGAATCTGGCTAGAAATGAATGGCAAAATAAGCCTGGTAAATGCATAGGAAGGAAGATTGTGACATGGTTTCTTTTGGAGATGAAAGAACAACAAATGGAGGCCCATAAACAATGCCTTTATCCCTAAGATGTTTTCTAAAGAAAAATTTTGTGGTAAATATTATCCATAATTACTAGGAGACATAAGGATACTGGTATTGATATGAGGATTGAATTGTAAACCAAATTAGGATTTGTAATTAAATGATTAAGGAGACAACTATTTTATTTTTAAATGAAATCATTAGAAATTGTAGGTACAAAAGATGGAGTTTCCTCTCATCTATGATTCCATCACATTTCATTGCACACACTATTTGCTTGATGTGTTTTCTAATATTAAATAAGGATCCAATTATTTTTGTAGATAAATTTGGTAATTTTTTAGCATCTATAACCATACACTTGGATGCATTAGATCTCATCAATAATTTGGTCAAGGTTATATTTGAATCGATGATACCTTCTCTCATAAGGATCTTGATTTAACTATAGGTTATTGTGCCTTGGATTGCACTTGGTATGGTAGGTTTCCGTAGAGAATCCTTTCTACACCATCTTGCATTGCTATGCTGTAGAATCTAGACATTACCTTTTTCCCCAGAAGCACACAAGCACATTTTTCATTCATTTGAATATTGAATATTTGAGAAAAGCTAAAAAAATGCTCAAAAAATATAAGATGGTTGGAAAGAAAAGAATTTTTTAGCGGTTTAACAACAACATTTTCAATTTTTAGGGTATGGTATCTAAACAATGTAAATGAGAGGAAACTTAAATACAAATGCACACCAACCATTGATTAAGTTTTCAAACTACATCTCTAAGCAGTCATCAGTGAATTCGACTTGTTTCGTTTACATCTGGAAAATATGAAAAGAACCATAAAATTGTTTTTTTGCAGATTTGTGGTGCTATTTACCATGAGATAAGTTGGCAAAATTTGTTGATTCCCACTGAGAAAACTGTGAATTTCTTCCACTAATTTGATCCATGAGTCTCTGGCAGGAAAAATCACACCTCCAGAAAGAACTTTATCTGTTTGTAAACGATGGACCTAAATTGATATAGCTCTATTCAAAAAAAATTAGCTTCTAATCTAAACTTTTGTTTTGTACTCAATAAACTAGATGTGTGGTAGCACGTTTTCTGATTAGCACTCATAGCTTTTACCAGCAGATCATTAGATGTGCTGATAATTTATTTTGAGTATTTCATTAAATTTTATATCAGTTTTTTGCTAGTGTCTTGTTGAAGAATATGGCTTATTCTATTTTCTCAGAGATAATTACAAGAAAGGACTGATTAAGAAATAATTGTGTACAATATATTGAATTACCATTTTGGTCTTTGATTGTGCTATGATTCCAATCATTGATCAAGAATATTTCTTACACTCATGCTAGTGATTAAGATTTTTCTGTCATATATTTGGAACCTAAATGGTAATAGTACTAAATGAATATTTAATTTTACTGTTTAATAGGTATAAACATGGTACCTATCCGAATGGAGCTGATTGTCGACATAGGCACCAAAAGATGCCTCGTCCACCTCCTCCTGTAGAAGAAGTTTTCCAAAAAAATTAGCAGTGGGCGATAGTGACAAATGGTTCCTACCCAAACAGATGTCCTCAACACATGCAAAACAATTATTATCATCAAGCAAAAAAGGCTCAGCCTTCACCTAGTGCTTCTCAAAGACTGCTAGGAAGTTCACCTTTAGGTGACAAGCCCAAGAATCAGCAGCAAAAAAGGTCACAATGTGTACCATAGTATCAGACAAATCAGAGTCAAGGCCAGCTAGTGAACCCTTCAGTAAATCGATTCTCAAATCAATCGAATGTTGTATCTGCTGCATTGCTACTGCCACAAGGAATTTCTAGGTTCGTTGACACGACTCAGTGCATGGTTGTTCTTCTATGGGACTATTGTATTGCAATTTAATTCCTAAGTCTGTGATGTATGTGTACTTAATTGTTTGTTGCCTTTCCTCAAGTGATGTTGGGGGTGTGCCATTGGAATTGGTTGTTAGAATTATATTGGTGCTCGATGTATACATTTCAGCTTCAGAAGTTCTTATATGTACCAATTTCATTTTCTGTGCTTCATTTAAATGTACATGGATACCAATCAATATGAAGATATTGTAAACTTTGTTGTTGGAGCATTATAAGCTTTTCCTTTTAAATAATAGTTATACAGCTACCGAAACTGATGTCTATGAAACTTCTGAGTAATTTAGTCTGTTCCAAGAAGTTTTATTATTAGAGCGACAAAGTTAATTGCAACTCATTCTACCATATTGAGAATAAGTGTGGGCATTAGGTTCTTTTTGTTGTAACCCGTAAGCCTGCCTTTAGTCTAAAGAGATTTCAATTCTATATACATTTGATCACATTATTACATTGAATTTCCTTTTGCTAATTGGGCGGTGTGGGTGGTGAAAAATCATTCTGCTTTTAGAAGCTCTCATATAATTCTCTTAAATATTGGTTATTTTGAGGCAACATTAATTATTATTTTTTATTAAGACTATATTGATTATTGTTATAGCAAGCATTTCATACTATTTATTAATGGGTGTAACATTGTGATTATATCATGCAGCCATGGCTAAGTATGTCTTCTGTTTATTATGAGTAGCAGTGAAGATATCTATTTTATGCTTCTTTTTTGTTCCTCTGCGCGCTCAAATGTATTAAAAATAGCTGAGGGCACTCTTAAGTATACTTCATAGATCTTCTCTGGTACATTGGTTTTTATTTGAGTTAGTATCAGTAACAAATAGCTTCATGATTATTACTTATATTATGACTTATTGACATTAGTGGTCAAAAGCATTGCAGGATACAACAAAGATCTTTATAAAGCCACAAAACCCTTATTTTTGGGAAATGTGTTGTACAGGCAATATCAAAGGTCCAAACCACCAAAACCCTTTGCAAAGTCCAAATGGGTATCCTAAATTGTTGTTTGTCTTGTAGGTTGTTAAGAAAGTTTGCAAGATAATGATCAAAAACCTACATAGGAGGGCTAATTACAAAAAGGGCTACAAAGAAATATACAGATAGTTTGGAAAGCGATTGGAAAAAGGAGTTTGGAATTGTTTTTTTTGGTCATTCTAGGCCTAAATAAGTTAGTCAAGAGTATGAACATCTCCTACAATGCTAGATAAGCAAAAGTACAAGACTTGGCAAAACAAAACTTAACAACCATGTTTACACAAGATAAGATAAGTTTTTGACTTGGTGAGTTGACCTAGGGAGCAGACTTGGTGAGCGAACATAAAGAGTTGACTTGGTAAGTGTACTTGAATTGTTAGCTTGGCAAGCTGACTAGGGGAGTCAGCCTGGCGAGCTAACATGGCAAGTCAACTTAAAGTGGCGAGTTGGTGGGACAAGTGGGGGTGACTTGGTGAGCTGACCTAGAGAGTTTGCCTAGGGGGCAGACTTGGTGAGCGAACTTAGAGAGTCAACTTGGTAAGCGTACTTCAATTGTCAGCTTGGTGAGCTGACTTGGGGAGCCGGCCTAACAATCTAAAATGGTGAGTGGGCTTAAAGTGGAAACTTGGTGGGGCAAGTTGGCGAGCCGACTTAGCGAGGCCACTTAGAGATGCGACATGGTGAGCTAACTTGGTGAGAAAGCTCGATGATTGGACCTAAAGATTGACCTTGATGAGGCACTTTGGTGGGGTGACTTGGTGATCGAACTCAAAGAGTCAACTTGGTGAGTATACTTGAACAGTTGACTTGGTGGGGCAAGTTGGCGAGCCAACTTAGTGAGTCCACTTGGTGAGGTGAGATGGTGAGTTGACTTGGTGCGATGACTTGGCGAGCTGACTTGGTGAGCGGACTTAAAGATTGACCTTGATGAGGCACTTTGGTGGGGTGACTTGATGAGCGAACTTAAAGAGTCAACTTTGTGAGTGTACTCAAACAGTCAACTTGGTGACATGACTTGGTGGGCTAGCTTGGCAAGCCGACCTGGCATGCGTACTTGAACAGTAGACTTGGTGAACTAACTGAAAGAGTCAACTCACTGAGGTGACTGGGTGGGAGTGACTTGGCGAGTTGACTTGGAGAGTGACTAAAGTTAAGAGCCTCTATTATTGAATTCTCTTCCCCATCACCCATATTCATTTCCTTTTCTATTCATGCTTCACATGGGAGTCTTTTTATATGATGATTTATTGTCAATCATGTCCATTTGCTACCAAACAATTCATATTCTACAAATTTGAGATACTAGAACTTTTGTGGATGTGCAGGCCATTGGAACATACTGTAGGGAGGATGATGAACTTATTCTCAACTGTTAGACTCATGCAAGTGATACAAATTGTAGAATCTTAACATATGATTGTTCAAATTCTGTATCTCCTAAATGATTTCCTTTTAGCGTATAACTTGTTGTGCATAGTTGCCAAGTTTTCTTATTATATCGGGCATATTAATGAAGAAGCATATTAGTTACTGTCGATATTTTTTCAGGCATTCTATAAAATAGTTCACATGCCTTGCATATAATATGAGATTTTGCATGCATCCTGCACTCTCTCATCCGGCTGATGATGGATTACGGAGAGTGATCTGAAACGATGACGCTAAAACACACACAATCAAATCCAAAATGAACTTGCATTACAAATGGATTGTGGAAATCTGATATTGTTGATTTTGCATGCATGTCTACCAGGACAATCACAACTTAAACATATATATATATGTTTAAGTTGTGATTGTCCTAGTAGACATGCATGCAAAATCAACAATATCAGATTTCCACAATCCATTTGTAATGCAAGTTCATTTTGGATTTGATTGTGTGTGTTTTAGCGTCATCATTTCAGATCACTCTCCGTAATCCATCATCAGCCGGATGAGAGAGTGCAGGATGCATGCAAAATCTCATATCATACGCAAGGCATGTGAGCTATTTTATAGAATGCCTAAAAAAAATTTACACACACGCATTGGTAGAAATTTCTAGCTTCATTGCTCGAAATTTCTACCTTCAATGGTCAAAATTTTTTACCTTCATTGGTCAAAATTTCTACCTTCAATGGTCAAAATTTTTTACCTTCATTGGTCGAAATTTCCACCTTCAATGGTCAAAATTTGTGACCTTCATTGGTCAAAATTTCTACCTTTCTTGGTCAAGATTTTCTACCTTCTTTGGTCAAAATTTCTACCTTGTTTGGTCAAAATTTTGACCAATTCTTGACAAAACTTGCACAATGGCTATGGACATTTTTCGACCAAAGTATTGGTCAACCAATGGGTTGGTCAACTTTGGTCAAATTTTGGTCGAAAAGTGGGTCAAAATTTCAACCAATAATGGTCAAAAAATGGTCTCAGATGTACTAGTGATAGATGATGATACTATACTAAGCAAAGTCTTGAGAACACTTATGCCCACCTATGTTATTAGAGTTTCTACAATATAAGAACTGAGATGCATGCCAAAGAATAATCTGACTCTTGAAGGTCTGGTAGGCAAGCTCACTACTTTTGAGCTATCTAATTTTGATAATCACAAACCCATTGATGGTAAATCTGCTTTCAAAGCTAAGTTGACATTGAAAGAGCCTAACGAGAAGAAGAAGAAAAAGACAAAATATATATGTCTAGTGAAAATGATACAGATGAGGAATATGTAGATCAACTTGAAGCACTAATAGTAAGGAGATTTCATAGAGGTAAAAGCAAGTTCAAAGGTAAGTTACCCATCATGTGTTTCAATTACAAAGAGGTTGGTCATATTGCTGCTAGATGTCCAAAGAAGAAGAATTATGAAGGTTGTGACAAGTACAAAAGTAGAAGAGATGAAGACAACAAAGATTACAAAGACAAAGGCAAGAAGTCTTGCTACATTACTAAAGAGGAAACAAAAGAAGGATTTGATGATCATGATGATGAAGTAGTGTATGTTGCAATGAAGAATGAATCTGATGGGGATGAGGCAGCTTCACTAGCATCTTATGTAAACAATAATGACAGATGGATCATTGATAGTGGGTGTTTACATCACATGACTAGAGATAAAAGTAAGTTCATTACCTTGAATTATTATGATGGAAATAGTGTAAGGTTTGTTAATGATGCACCATGTCTAATAAAAGGAAAAGGTTCTATCAAGCTCACATAAAAGATTCTATGTGGCAATGCTTACTATGTTGAAGCACTTAACTATAATTTGTTGAGTGTGTCACAACTGAATAATTCAAGTTATAAGGTTGAGTTTGAAAAAAAGATTTCTAAGATATATGATATTGATGGAAAAGTGATTGGAAAAGGTGATCAAACTAGAGGTAATATATTCTACCTTGATATAGAGGATGCTACTTATTTAATTATAGAATTTGATGATGTGTGGCTATGGCACAAGAGTTTATGTCATGTTAATTTTTTATAACTTGGATAGTATCAGTACAAAAGAATATGAGGCTAAACCTATGAAGGAACCATAAGAATACAAATCATTTGTATACTTTTATGAAGGTGTGTTTGCTAATAGATATGTTGTAAATCAAGTTGCAAACCAACATCAAGTTTTAGTGATTGTTGAGTCACATACTATGAATACTGCGCTACATTTAGGTACTGAGTTATAGAATGAAGTTGAGGCACATTCTAATTCTGAGATTAGTGTACATGAAATAGATGTTGAACTACCTAACAGAGAGGTACATAGTGATTTAGAAGTTGAGAGATTAAATGTAGAAGCCGGAGCTAAACTAAGATTATCTAAGTATGTCAAAAGACATCACCATATTGCACAAATCATTGGAGATAAATATGTAGACCAATGACAAGGATGAAGTTGAGAAATGATACATGTTTAGTGAGCATACAAGAACCCAAAATAGTGAAAGATGTCTTAGAAGATGTGGACTGGAGAAAAGCCACGAAAGAAGAGATTGAACAAGTTGAGAAAAATAAGACATAGACTCTAGTTTGTAGACCAGAAGACAAAAATGTGATTGGTATCAAGTGGGTATATAGAAACAAGTTGGATAAAAATGGTGAAGTCACAAGGAAAAAGGCAAGACTAGTTTGTAAAGGATATGTACAGGAAGAAGGGATTGACTATGGAGAAATGTTTATCCCTGTTGCAAGATTGGAAGGAGTAAGAACTTTTCTTACTTACTCTACATATAAAGGTTTTAAGGTTTACCAAATGGATGTTAAGTCTAGATTTCTAAATGGTATATTAGAGAAAGAGGTTTATATAGAACAACCATAAGGATTTGTTGATACTAACAAATAAAACATGGTATGTAGACTACACAAAGCTCTATATGGTTGGAAGCAAGCATCAAGAGCATGGTATGAAAGGCTTCATAATTATCTTGTGCAGATTGGATTTGAAAGGACTGATGATAACAAAAATTTATACTTGAAGACAGAGAAAGGAAAAGGTATTTTGTTATCTAAATTTTTTGTTGATGATATCATATTTAGAGGTCAAGATACTTTATGTAATGCTTTTGAAAATGAAATGAAGAAAGAATTTGAGATGTCTATGTTTGGAGAGATCAAGTTCTTTGTGGGTATTCAACTACAAATATGGTATATACATCATTTAGTCAAAGTATGTAAAGGAGATATTGAAAACTTTTGGATTGGAGAATTCCAAGCTAATAAGTACACCTATGGTGACATGACATAAATTATCAAAGAATAGTGATTCAGCTAAGGTGAATCAAACATTATATAGGTCTATGATTGGAAAATCACAATATGTAGTACGCAATAGACGTGATATTGCATTATCTGTAAAGATAGTTGCAAGATTCTCTGCTAATCCCAGGGAGAATCATTTGATGGCTATTAAGAGAATAATGAGATATCTAAAAGGAATAAAGAACTCTGGTCTATACTACAAGAAAATGAGAAATTTGAATTGAGACATTTGCTTATATGATTTGAGTACTATCATTTATTTGATTGATGAAGAGGATTTAATCAAATGAGGTAACAATAGCATCTAGAGGAAAGGGTGAGTTATGATATGAAAAGGAGTACAAGAATCAGTTAAGACAATGATATTATAGTGCACTGATAATCTACTTAAGGTTGCAAAGGTTGGTTACATTGATTAAGTTCAAAAGAACAAGTTAAATGATGTTTGTCTACCAAGCTTAACATTCTACAAAGTGGGTGCCAAGAAAAGTTAGTGCAAGCTGAGCAAAAAATTAGTTTGACCCAAGAAAAGTCAATTTCAGTGTAAGCCAAGTGACATAGGGTAAGTCAAGTAAAGTTTAGTTGATGCTGAGCACCAGTAAACTTTAGTTCATATCGAGTGATTTGATAGAGGATGTTGAGCAACGTAGTATGTGTTGAGCATCAGAAGCCAGATAATGCCAAGTGTCAACATTAAGAGAAAGATCAAGAATTTGATGAATCTAAGCTGACAAATTTGATTTCTTGGATTTTGTGAACCATGTAGAAGATAAGATTGATGAGCTAGTGGCATAGAATCCATGGTGAACCATTTTGAGGTGAATTCAAAGAGGATTAAAGGAGAAGTTTCTAGAAGGGAATGAAATGGAATAAGGGGTAGATTCATTGAATCCTACCTAAGCTGACATAACCCTAAAATGGACAATGCAGGATGAACAAAAAAAGATCTTAATTCTCTATTTATAGAGATGGCTAGTAAAAAACAAAGGTTGACATATGCAAGAACCCAAGGAAGACAAGGGTTCTAGGCTATCACTTCATTCAATGACTTAAGAGAAGACATTGCATTGGCAAGAAAAGCAAGAAGGCTTAAAGGTATGGATGCTTGAAGGGTAAACAAGTTATCAGAGCTGAAGTGTGTAAAAGCCAAGTAGAATGGAGAATTGAAACAAAGATCTATAATATGCAAGTGTATTGTAAGTTGTTATCAAATTAAGCCTTACTATTACTTTCTAATCATTGTATCAGTCTAGGGTAAATCCTATGGATTAAGGTTGACCTAACAGTCATTTGCAAATCCTTGAACCGAGTGACATTCCAAGTGAATGATCGAAAGTCTCTAATAGAGCTCACTCCTAACAGGATGATTGAAATCCTTTAACCAACTCATATTTAATAGTATGCATTGTAACCTTTAATAGGATTGGTCTTTCATAGGGCATCACTTCAAAAGAGTGAGAATGAGTAGCATGTTACTGGTGGTTTTTCCCAAATTGAGTTTCCACATTAAATCATTGTCTCAAGTGTGTTATTGAATCTATTTTGTTTCATGTTTATATTTTTGCAAAGTTGATTTGATAGTAACCTACAAGTTTAAGTGATTGCATAATCTTATGGATGCATGCATGATGAAAATGTTATATGGGTTCATTAACCTATGAAAAGTTTTAATTGTACATCTAGACCTTGGATAACTAATTCACCCCCCTCTTAGCTATTCTAAAGAATTCCAACACTATCTTCAACTACTCCTAACAAGGTTTGCACAACTCCTAAAAGGGTTGGGATCTCCTAATAGAGATTCAAAGTCTCCTAATAGGGGCTCATATGTACTGAATGTATTCATAGACTCCTAACCGGGTCCGTCCTCAAGGAATATTTAGATTAGTATATCATCTTGTGGGTACCATCCCCATCGGGGTTTTCCCTTTGATCAAGGGTTTCCCTAGTTAACATATTTGGTGTTATTGTGTATGAGTATCTTGTTGTGGTTTCTGATTATATTGCTCATATGGTTAAAGTTTAATAATGTTGATAATTGTGATACTAGTTGGATAGTTGATTCACCCCTCGTGCTCCCCCCACCCCCATTTATATTGGTGACTATTGGTATCAAAACCTCAGGTCCTTGAAGGATAAGATTAACAACTTTGGGAGATCGATGGCTAATCTTTTTAGAAAGGATAGTCCTAGGTTTGATGATGCCAGCTATGATAGTTGGAAGGAGAAGATGAAGACTCGTATTTTGTGCATGGGTCTGGATTATTAGATCTTGACAAAGAGTGGGAAGACGATTGTGAAAGAAGATTAGCTTGAACAATGCACTAAAGCAGAGATAGATCTATTCATGTGTAATATGAAAGCTAGAGAAGCCCTATCAGCTCTTCCAGAGAATGAATACAATCAGGTAAAGTCACTTCAAACATCTCATGAAATTTGGAAATCATTAGAACATACTTTTGAAGGTGATTCACACAAAAATAATGAGATTGCAGAATTGGATAAGTGCATTTCAAGATGCTAAGATGATAGAAGATGAATCTACTAGAACCTATATTGGTAGAAAATTAAAAATTGTTGCAGTAATTCAATCTCTTGGTGGAACTAAGGAAGATGATGAAGTAATATGGAAGATATTGAACATTTTGATGCCACCATTGAAGCAAGTAGCTTAGATGATTTAGTTAGTAATGCCCTGCACTAAAAATTTCACAAAGGAAATGTTGAATGGAAGATTATAATCTATAGAAGTTGATTTGAGACAATATAGAGATCTCGATAGAGTCAAAACAACTTTTAATGCCCTAAGAATTTGACCTAATTTGACAAGGAGTGCAAGTACACATGGAGGTTTTGCTAGTAACAACATATCTGATGAAGACAAGAAGATCGAGGAAGGTATAGCCCTTCTTGTGAGAAGAGAAAAAGATGGTAAGAAAATCTTTACATGTTGGACTTGTGATGAATTTAGTCATTATGCACCTAAATGTCCTAAAAGAGAGAAAAATTATAAATGAAAGTTTAAGCTTGGAGGAGATAGAAATTATTTCTATGCAAATGAAGATGAAGAATCTGATGAGAAATTTCAAAGTGGAAGTGATGACGAATTGGGATTTGTGTCTATCAAGGAAGATGATCGTGATAGAGAAATTGGAGAAGAAAGAGCTCTAGTTTCCAAAGTGGAAAAGAGATTTGATTGGATAATTGATAGTAGTTGTTCACATCACATGACTGGTGATATGAATAAGTTTGTTAAGTTCAAGAATCATGATGGAGGTATTGTTAGAGTTGGTAACAATACAACCTATCATATAATAGGAATTGGATCCATTACTCTTGATGGTAAAACCAACACTAATGATATTTATTTTGTTGATGGATTGAAGCATAACTTGTTGAGTGTTGGAAAATTGGTGGAAAAGGGTTATTAGTTACAATTCATTGAGAAGACCTACATTATCAAAGACAAAAATGGTAAGCTAATTGGAATAGGCACAAGATCTAGAGGTAATCTATTTTAGTTGAATGTTACTAAAATGACATGTTTGGCAGCTAAAGTGGACAACAGTTAGTTGTGGCATAGAAGACTCTATCACATAAACTTTGATAATATTATGAAGGTTAGTAGCACATTTGTAGTCAAAGACATGCCTAAGATTACAAAGCCTACTAATGTTGTGTGTAAAGAATGTATTTTGGCTAAATAGAAGAAAGTATCATTTCCCAGCAAGAATTTCACTACCATAGAGAAGTTGGAGATCATTCACACTAATCTAAGTGGTCCCTCTAGAACAAGAGGATTCTATTATGAAAGGTACTTTATGATTTTTGTTGATGATTTTAGTAGAATGATGTGGGTTGCATTTCTTAAAGAGAAATTTGAAGCTTTTAAGAAGTTTAAGATATTTAAGATTAGAGTTGAAAATGAATCCAGTGTATTTTATGAAGAGAATGGAATCAAAAGAAAATTATCTTCACCGAGAACACCTAAGCAAAATTAGATTGCTAAAAGAAGAAATAAGTTGGTAGTAGAAGCAACAAGAGAGATGTTGTTTGAGAATGATATTTCTAAGACATTTTGGAGAGAAGCAGTAAATACAACAGTGTATACTCTTAAAAGAGTACATATCAGAAAAGGTATGAACAAGACACCTTATGAAATATGGTTTGGTCATTCACCATTGGTTAAGTATTTCAGAATATTTGGGAGAAAATTTTATATTGAGAGAGATGAAGACATTGGTAAGTTTGACCCAAGAAGTGAAGAAGATATGTTTCTTGGTTATTCGTTGAAAAGCAAGGCTTATAGATGTTTCAACTATAAAACTAAGACAATAGTTGAATATGAAAATGTAAGGATTGATGAAAAGTTTGCGACTAAGGAAAATATGGTAAATTATAATTTAGATGAAGAAGAAGATAATTCTAGAATTGTTAGACAGAATGCTAAAGTTTTCTTTGAGACTAACAATGATTTGCAGAATGATGTGCTAACTGTTGAGAAAAGAGAAGAGCAAAGATCTGAACTTCAAGATGAGATGTCAACTCCTAACTCTAACATGAATCTAACAAAAAATCACCCTCCTGTGAAGATAGTTGGGAGCAAAGATAAAGGTGTGATGATAAGAAACAAAGTAAATGAGGTGATATGTTTGATATCTCAAGTTGAACCTAAGAGTGCAAATAAAGCATGTAAAGATGATCATTGGATTCAAGCAATAAAGGAAGAATTAGATTAGATTATGAAGAATGATACATGGGAGTTAGTTCCTAGACCAAAGGACAAGAATGTGATAGGAACCAAATGGGTATTCAGAAACAAGATGAATGAGAAAGGTGAAATTGTGATGAACAACAATAGACTTGTATGCAAGGGATATTTACAGCAAGAAGTCATAGACTATGAGGAGTTAAATTCAATTGTAGCCAAAATGGAAGTAGTGAGGATGTTCTTGTCTTATGCAACAAATAAGAAGTTCAAGGTTTATCAAATGGATGTTAAATCAACCTTCCTGAATGGAGAACTTGAAGAAGAGGTATATATTGAGCAACCTAAAGGTTTTCCTTTATCAAAAGACAAAGACATGGTATGCAAACTAAAGAAACCTCTATATGGTCTAAAGAAAGAACCTAGAACCTAGTATGCAAATTTGGATAGTTATTTGGCAAAGCTTGGATTTGCTAAAGTTACAACAAATAGTAACTTGTATTTGAAACAAGTTGAGAATGGTTTTTTGATAATAGTAATATTTTTTGATGACATCATTTTTGGAGGTAATGATGAAGCAAGTGCTAAGTTTTCTGAATAAATAAAGAATGAGTTTGAAATGGGCATGATAGGAGAAATGAAGTTTTTCTTAGGATTGCAGATTGTGCAAAATAGTGATGTTATTTTCATTTCACAAGCTAAGCACCTAAAAGACTTGTTGAAAAGGTTTGGTTCAAAAATTTGTAAACATGTTGGTACACCTATGATAACTGGTCACAAGTTATCCAACAAAGATGAGACATTTGCAGTAGAGCAAAAGAAATATAGATCCATGATTGGAGGTTTGCAGTATTTGACTCACACCAAACTAGATATAGAAAATGTAGTTGATATTATAGCTAGATTTCAAGTCAATCCTAAGGAGTATCATTTTGTAGCAATAAAGAGAATATTTAGATATTTGAAAGCAACATTTGACTATGGAATTTGGTATGATAGATCAAGTGATTTTACTCTATGTGCATATACTGATGTGGATCAGGCAGATAATATGGATGATAGAAAAAGCATGAGTGGTGGAGCATTCTTTCTTGGAGGAAGATTGGTTTCTTGGCTAGCAAGAAGCAAGATTGTATTTCATAGAGTACAACTAAGGTAGAGTATGTTATAGCAACAAATAACTATAATCAAGCTATGTGGATGAAGAAGATGTTGAAGAATGTCAAAATTGATTTTGAAGAACCTATTATCATTTACTTTGATAGCACAAGTACAGTGAGTATGTCTAAGAATCCTATATTACATTATAAGACTAAGCATATATCTATTAAGTATCATGTGCTAAGAGAGAAAGCAACATAAAAGGAGATCAGATTGGAGTATGTGAGTACTAAAGATTAGATTGCAAATATCTTTACAAAGCCTTTTCCTAAAGATAGAGTTGAGTACTTGTGAGGTATGCTTGGGGTTATGCCCCTACCTACTTCTGAGTAGTTGATGTAGAGAGTGCATCAACCTAGTGGTATAGAGCACTATTGTTAAATTGGACTGAATGCCGATGTTTCTTGGATGGGGGAGTATCTGTGATGAGCAGAGTTATTGAGGACTCTTGGTTTTTGGTTTTGAATAGTGTCTTTGGACACTCGAGCTAGTTGAAAACTTGGAACAAAATATTAGCAATTAGTATATTGTAACATTGAGGACTTTAACATTGATGTCAATGGGGGAGAGAATATGCATGAAAAACAACTTCTAAGTATGGGGGAGAGAATATGCATGAAAAACATCTTCTAAGAAATGTTGGGAGAAGAACTGTATGAATGGGGGAGAGATATCTCTTCAGAGAGTTTCAAAAAGATTCATGTAAGGAAGCAAGAATATGTATCTGATGTATTGTGAATTATTTAGTGTGAGGTAAAAAATTGGTGTCAAAGAAGCAGGCGTATGCACTAGTTGTGTTGACTTTTTTTTAGCATGTTGACAATTGATGTTGGTTAGTAGTAGCAACAAAATACTATATGGTATTCTTGGAACTTAGATGGATTTTCATCCATGTTTCCATCAATGTCAAAGGGGGAGATTGTTAGCATGAATGTTGATGATACTACATTGGGGGAGTATCCTAAGCATTGGAGAGTAGCATGGTTTCTATAAAGACTTGCTGAGTAGAAAAAAAAGATCTTAATGGTATGGACAGTGTTTTGATTGTCTGGTGATGCACACTTATGGACATGTTCTACATTATGCCCTAATGATGTGATTAAGTGCACAGAGTCTAAGTCAAAGACGTATAGAAGTTGTATCTAATTTATAGAGAGCAGTTCATAGACAAAGTATTGTGAAAGTAGTTCCTAATGTTTTTTCACTATCTTACATCTGAGATGTAATGAGAAGATGCATAGTTAGGTAGTGACGTAGGACAATCTATTAGTGATGTTAGCAAGTGTACAAGCCCTAATATTGCACGTGTGAAGTTTTATATAGACTATGAACCGACAATGCTATTATAGTTATAATTAATTATCTTATTATAACTAATTGGGAAAGCTTCAAGGCCAAAGGAATTATTTTTTATGAATAGACCTTTTCCATTAATTAAAATATTGAAGATACATATTCATAAAAAAGGGGTTGGGGGATACTTGATCACCCTGCAAGTTCAAACAGCCCAAGGCAAAAAATCAACTATTCATCAAAAAACATATATAAGAAAAAACAAGAAACTTCAGGTTGCAAGAGTAGTGCTAGCCAAAGGTGGATCTTTATCATCAAAACCCCAGAAATCCTTGGGGTCAATGGTTGGCTCAAGAGGAGCCCAACCATCAATAGCAATAGTATCTTTATTAGCCTCTTTTTTTTCTTCAGCCCTAGGAGGAGAAATGGCAAGATCTAGTCAGGGGAAATCCCACTTGGGGTTAGTAGATGACCAACCTACATCAGTAATAGCAAGGGGAGCCACTAGGGACCAACTCAAGCCCAACCTCTGAGGAGGTGAGGCTAAGCATTGAAAACCATGAAATCCACCACTGAGAGAGTGGCAATGAGGCTGCAACTTAGGGCTCTATGAATGGCAAGTAGAAATGCTCTGGCCTCATTGATGACCATGGGGGGGAGTCTGGTCACCAAATAAAGTATCCAAAGGTACTCAGACAACCGTACAAGGGGCATTTCCCTAGTGAGAAAGTAGCTCCTATTAGGTGAGCCACTTCTAGTGCGACCTTGTTAGTTTGTACTTGAATTTGCAACATGACATTATTACATGTACTTGCTTTAGAGTACATTGCAACATGAATATCAAGAAAGTTGTGAGAGAAAAAAATAGCATTACGATCTTTCTAGATTGTAAACAATATCTCCATTCTAAAAGCATGCCAGATCTAGGCATATCTAAAAGGGAGTCTAGGAGCATCACCTAAAGTGAAGGCCTTTGGATGAAAAGGTTTGGAAAAATCATAAATCTAGAGCCAATAATTCTGAGCTCTTTTGTAGAACCAAAAAGATGCATAAAGCTTTTAGGCTAGCCACAAAAAGGGCATCTAGGATTTGGGACTCCCAAATGTCAAAACCAAGGGGCCAAAGGAAAACCCTAGAACAGGAGACACCATGTAAAGTGAGCAATCTTTGGCTCTATGATGGTATGATAGATACTGGCAAATCTAAGACTCCAACTCTTATGCAAAGAATGCAAATGCCAATGTTGGTTGAGAGTGTCAACCATTGGAAGATGGGGCAACAACAACCAATACCCCAACCTAGGCTTATAACTAGTCATTGGAGTGGTAGGGTACCACTTCCAATCTTTCCACCATGGGTGTGATGAGTGAATTCTAAGCTTGTGCAATAGATTGGGAGGAATTGCAGAAACTAGAAGATCAATTGTCTATTGATATAGATGGATAAGTGTATACTGGACCTACAGATCCTCCCATGAGTGAAGGCTCATAGTAACCTTAGAGAATAAATCTCTGGGAGTTCTAATACCCCTATGAAATAATTGCAAAGCATTGGCTCCTTGAATCTTGGATAAAGGCACACCTTGCATGGCAAACAAGGGTGACCACCAAGGGTTTTGTTGATTCATTGAGAGCCCATCTTTGAATCCATTACCAACCCAATGAAGCCAAGGTTTGAGAGCTTCTCAAGATTTCCAAATGCTCTTAGCAACAAAAGTGCCCTAAATATAAATAGGTTTAGAGAACACAAGAAGGTTTTGATGTCAAATCCCCTTCCAGGCTAGACGGTTAACTAGAAAGCCTGAAGAAATGCAGTGACATAGCAAAATTTTCCAAGCTTCATCCTTTAAGAGAGCCTGTATGACCCACTTGGTATAGAGGGCTATCCTTTGCTTGAAAGTGGAGAGTAACCCAAGGCCACCAAAATATTTGGAAAAATAACAAAAGTCCTAGGAAACTCTATGAAAGCCATGATGCATAGCATTAGAGGCCTAGAGAAATTCCCTAAGAAGACATTTGAGCTTAAGGTACGAGGCTTTAGAGGGAGCCCAACAAGAAGAATAGTACACATGAGTAGCAGTAAACACTTTGGAGGAGATTTGAAATTTTCCCACAATAGAGAGGGGCTTAGTAATCCAATAGTCCAACTTCTTCTCAATTCAAGGAAGCACAACATTCCACAACTCCACAAGAGATGCTTGAAAATCAAATGGAAGAGTGCTCAAGCTTTAATAATAAGTGTTGTGATCCATTAAAGTGTGAAGTGCAAAAAGGAGCGGAGTGCTTAAGGGATACGAGTAAGTAATTCAAGGGATTATTGGATGCAAGTTTTGTGATCTAGTTACAAGATTAGAAGGAGTAGAGGTCTGGTTGATGGGACAAAAGAAGAGGAAAGAATTATATTTCATTTCTATTATTTTGCAAGGAATAATACAGAGATCATTTGGATAGTGGATTCACTGGTCTTGCCCTTGAAGTTGTTTGAACAATGGGTCCAACTGTCTTCCACAACTCCTAATAGGGATTCAAAGTCTCCTAACAGGTACTCATATGTATTGAATGTATTCATAGACTCCTAATAGGGTCCAAGCTCTAACAATCAATATTTATATTAGTACATCATCTTGTGGGTACCATCCCCACCAAGGTTTTCCCTCTGATCAAGGGTTTCCCTAGTTAACATATCTAGTGTTATTGTGTATAAGTATCTTTTTGTGGTTTATGATTATATTGCTCATATGGTTAAATTTTAATAAGGTTGATAATTGTGATATTAGTTGGATAACTAATTCACCACCCCCCCCCCGCCAACCTCTCACAGTTATATTGGTGAACTATATATTCTAACACTTTTAACATTCAGATTAGGTGGTATTACTACCAGAAATATATTTAAATTTGAATAAATGTGGTTCAATAATGAGTCACTACTCAAATTACTTGATGATCTATTACTTAAGTTAATACTCAAACTAAATTTGGTAATATCTTTTCTATCAAGGTTGAAATTGAATCAGACTTGGCTAAGGTTAATTTAAAAGTTATGGAGAGAGACATGGATGAATGCTTATACCTTGAGGAAAAAGACCGTAGATTGAGATTAGAAGACATTCTAATCAAGGAGGAAATCTTATGAAAACAAAAATCAAAGAAATGGTTAAAGGAAAGAGACAAAAATACCAACTTTTTCCACAATAGCACCAAATTGAAAAGAGTCAGTTATAAAATATCAATGATAAAAGATAAGGAAAATTTTATGTTAGAAAAGCCTTCTGATATTTCCCTAGAGGTAGTATATTTCTATGAAAATATGTTGAATAATCTAGGAGAATCATCTCTAGCTTTTCAAATTTTGGGCCTATGTAATATCCCTTAATTGATTAAAAAAGATCAAAACAAATCTCTATTAAGTAAAATATCTAAGGAATAGGTCACAACAACTCTCTTTCATACAAACTCTAACAAATCTCCAAGGCCTGATGGTTTCCTAACCCACTTCTTTCAAAGATGTTGGCACTTTATGGTTAATGAAGTCACTAAGTTTCAAAGACTCTAGAGGTTTACTCAAAGAAGTTAACCATACCTTTCTAGTACTCATTCCCAAACAAGACTCTATGGGTAGTTTCAAAGACCATCAACCAACTACATTATGTAATACTCTATGTAAACTACTATCCAAGACATTGGTTAATTGAATGCTAAACTTCTTCCCTCTCTCTTCAGTGAGGAACAAATAGACTTTGTTTTGGGAAGATCCATTTATGATGGAATAGTCATTTCTCAAGAATAAATCCTTTCTATTTAGTATAATGGCTCCTCATCAAACTAGATATTAGTAAGGCTTATGATAAGGTGGACTGGATATTATTGTGTAAATGCCAACAAGCCTTTGGCTTCTTCAAGACATAGATCAATCTGATCTTTGAATGTGTATCCACTCCTAAGTTTTTTTTTTTTAGTTAATGGATCCCCAAAAGATTTTTTCTCACCATCTAGGGGCATCAGATAGGGGGGCCTATTTCCCCCTTTCTCTTTATCCTAATATTTGAAGATCTAGGAGGAGTGTTCAAGAGTTACAAATCTAATCATTCTCTAAAGGGTATCCAAATAACCAATTAGAAAGAGACGGCAACTCACCAATAGTTTATTGACAATATGATGTTATATGGGGAAGCTAGGATTAAGGAGGCTAAATCCTTCAAAAATATTTTGTAGATTTATATGTTAGCATTTGGACAAGAAATCAACCTGTCCAAATTAGAAATTTTCTTCTTATTTACTAAAGATGCTTTGGAAATTGAGATCAATAAAACTATGAATATTAAAAAGGGATATCTTCCTTGTAGATATTTGGACATCCAGTTAGAATAGGAGAGAATACTTTCTTCTAGCCAGGATATTCTTATTAGCAAAATCAAAGCCAGGATTCATTCCTAGAAAGGGAAATGGTTGTCTTTAGTAGGAAGAATCACCTTGCTTAAGTCAATTCTATCTAGTATACCAATATTTCAACTATAAGCTCTAGATCTACTAGCACTTAAAAGGGATAATATCAATAAAACACTAAACATTTTCCTCTAACAAGGCTTAGAAAGTAAGAACAAAAATGCCCCTCCTGGCATGGGATAAGGTCTTTTGGCCTAGGATAGAGGGAGATTTTGGTATAAAACACCTAATAGATCAAGCAATGGCCCTTAGGGACAAACTTATATGGAGAATGATTAAATTCCCTCATTTAAAATGGGTAGGAGTACTTTATAATAAATATCTAAACCCAAACGATCCACTTAGTACCCTTATAACTAAAAACCCCCCAAGAGGTTTATCTCGTGGAATTTCATGCTTAATTGTATATTTATTATCCTTAATCAAGCTACATGGAAAACAAAGAAAGGGGATCAAGTTTGATTCTAGAGCGACTCTTGGAAAGGATATCAAATAATTATAAATATGGTGAATTTATAGTCTACAAGAATAATTCTAAAAAATAGTCTGGGTGCATATTTGATAAATCATGTGGAAAAAGATGATAACTCCCTAAAAGGTTGGAAATGGAAGCCATTTTCAATCATAAATATTCCTCCAAAGGGAGCTAAAAGCTTACATGCATTACTAAAGGATAGTTATATCATTTTCACTAGACAGGAGGACATGTTGATTTGGGATGGATCCAAAATAACAAATGCAACTCTAAAGATGGCTAAGTATATTTATAATCTTAGACATCATCCCTGTTAGAATATTTAGAATAACTAAAAGGGGGTGAATTAGTTATCCTTATGTCTAGATGTACCAATTCAACTTTCACTAACTTCAAACAACTTAAACAATATCATTGAACCACTTGATCCATATAACATATCATCAGTAATTTAACATTTTGGTCATTATTTAACTTTGTATTTAGTATATGTCAACCAATAGCAAAATAATCAATAGTAAATATCATAGATCACATATAATATTCACACATATATGAGATCAGGATTTAACGTGGACACCCAATTTGGGAAAAATCACCAAGTTACATACTACCACTTTTCACTCTTCTAAAGTGAGCTCAGTTAAGAGCCAACCCTATTAAAAGTTACAAAAAATACAGTTAGGTGTGACCCTGTATAAGGATTTAATCACCTTGTTAGGAGTGATATGGTTAGAGCAATTTGGATCATTCTATTAGAATGTCACCTTGATTGAAGGATTTACAAAATTACTGTTAGGTCAACCTTGATTAAAGGATTTTGACTGCCACAATGGTAAGAAAGTAACAACAACTTTTATCTGTGAAACAAAACTCACTCTATAAATTAATATCTCCTATCAACTCATTTTTTGGTTCATTGAATGGACTTCATTAACATCTCCATCAATTCTCTTCTTGGGATTCCTTCAACCAAACACACTTTACCAATCTCTTCACTTCTCCTCCTCTACTTTATTCATCACAGGGTCTCCTTAAGATCAACCAATCAACAAAAAACCAACCTTAGAAAACATCTCCTATGCCTCCTTCAATAGGTAATTTTGATCTTTTTTTGCTTAAACATTACCATAGATCTTAGGGTTATGTTAGATCTATTGGATATATCCATCTTTTTGTCCTTCTACTTCTTTCTAGAAACTTCTCTTTAAATCCTTTCCTCTGATTGCATAACAAACTCAATTCATGCATTATATTCTAGCTTGTCAATCCTTATCATCCATGCATTTTGACTAATCCAAAAATTCAATTATATCACGCTCAAACTTGACTCTTTCAAAAACTGTAACTTTTGTCGATACTCTACCATCACTATGTAGCTCGGTCACTATTGTTTTGTCTCATTCAATCTTCACTATGATTGGTCACTGCTATACTCTACTTCTTCATCTTGCTCGACCATAACTATCACTCGGTGAATACTATTTGCTCGACTATCTCTTAAGTTTCTTAATCTTCTATTTTAGATCCTTCATTGACCAACCACATTTCACTAAGATTTTCTTGTGTCTAATTCAACACTTCTATACTTCATATGATGATTGAATGATACATCATCTTGTCAAAGACTAACTGATCAAGTTCCCATTGTAATCCCATCATACTTTTTCCTCTTCACTCAAAAACTTTACTAGTTCATCTAGTCATCTCTCTTTTCAAATATTCTTCATCAATCAATTGATATGAAACTCTACACTATTAGTAAATGTCTCTCAAGTAGGTTTGGCATCAATGACAACATAACAATTCTTCTAATTGTAGTTTCCAACACAATCCAAGGTGGTAATGTCCCAATTTGGTGCAGAAGCACCTAGGCTAACTCCTAGTCCTAGTTCTTCATTTTTGGTTTTGTCTTGTACTAACCTTAGCCAAGTCAGTTGGGAGTGTTTGGACCTTAGAAGGTAATGTGTGCTTTCTCTTGGATGGATTTGACTAGGCTCAATCCATTCTAAAGGTTTTTTCTTACTTTTTATTTTGTGTATTAGGAAGAAAGATTAGGTTTATAGGTATTCTACCCTAGAATCTTGGGGAAATTATGGTTTTGAGTTTAATTTTTCCCCTATGGTGTTTTTACATCTTTTTGCATAGGTTGGGGGTCATACATTGTCATTTGATGCAAGGTTGGCAAAGATGTCAAAAAGATGTCAATTGTTGCAAAAGTTGTCAACTAGACCAATTTGGTCCAAATTAGGTAAGTTGATGTTCTAAAGGCCAAATTAGGATTAGACATCATGAAGAGACCATAATAGGCCTATTTGAAAGTTTCCAAGGATTAGATGCAAAAGTTTCTAAGAGTTGCAAAAAGTTGTCAACAATTTTGAAAAGTTGCATGACAAGATTTGACAAGGAAGTTAAATAGCACAAGGATGGGGTTGATAGTTATAGTAATTATCTAAAACCTCTTGGAAAACCTTTAAAACCATAAAGGAGACACATTACAAGGGTTGGAAGTTGTAATTAGTGAAGTTTGAAAACTAAAGGCTACAAATTTTTGTTCCAGATTTAATAATTTTAGAGTTTTTTTTATTGCATGAGTTCTTTAATGGATTGAAGGACTTATGTTTTCATTGGATCCTTGAAGTTCATGTTCTTACAATGCATTTTTTTAAGATTTTAAGTTGATAGGAGTTCATTTGGTTGTAGTTCAAAAATATTTTGTTTTAAGCCAGTTTGTTGTTCTTGTCTTGACAGATTTATGGAAAATGGCTCCCCCATAAACCCTCACTGTGGAATCATCATGGAATTGAGGGATATGGAAGTGGAGTCTCTATTAGCAAGGGAGGAGTTTGGAAAAACTAGTTTCTTATTTTTTAAGTGATGTCCTAGGCAAGCTTTCAATGCATGGCTAGGCCATCACAGTGCTAGCAAGTTGATTGTGATGGATTGAGTGTGTCAAAAAGTTTAATCTAAGAGTTGTAGAAAGAGGAGGGATGTATGAGGAAGCTATGTGTTTAAGTATAAGTTTCCAAAGTAATAACTTATATACATTTCATTGGACCCAAGTGAATGCTGATAGGAAATTCTTTAAACCCTTATTTTTAGGCATAAATATAGCATTGTGGTGTACAGACAAGTTAAGGGTCAGAGACCTCTAAAATATTAAAGTACTTCCAAAAGGGTATCCATATTTGAGATTTTTTTTCCATCTTATTAAGGGAAATTTGGAGCTATAGTCAAAAAACCAAGTTTGGAGGCCTAATTCAACCAGGCCTAAATTGGGCTGTTTTGCCAAATTTGAAGGAATCGATAGGGAAATCTATGGATTTTGAGGCCAAAAGTATAGTAGAAGCATAAGATCCTTCAATTTGAATCCCTTACTCCATTTTGAAGTTAGAATGACTAAGTTTGATGAAATTGAGAGGTTGAAGGACAAGGGGAGATGTCTCTAGGAAGGGAGTAAGTTGTAAAAAAATTGATGTAGCTAGATAGGGAAGATGGGAGGATAAGATAACAATCCTCTTCAGGTTAGGGTGGCAAAGGGGAACCCTGGTAGGATAGAAGAGAAGCCTAGGTGAGTCCTTAGAGAAGAAAAGGGTTAGAAGTAATCCAACTTACATTTGATTGGAATTAGAGCCACCAAAGATTTGAGGCTAGTGGCATGTCTCTATATACTAAAGAGTTAGTAGGGAAGGCTAACATGGTGACAAATTGATGAAGGGTGCTCCCCTTAATACCATAAACCATAATAGAAATAGAGAAACAACAAAAAATATGAGAAAAAAATATGGAATTCTTATTTGTGTCACAAATGCCAAATTACATAATTCACAAATATGATATGCTAACCCACATGGGGGCCTCCATTACAATAATTTGCAAGACAATGCTGTGAACTATCACCTAGAGCTATCCTAGAAAATGTTTGGGTCTTTCTTAAGTAGGCAATTTTATGCCACCTGGGAAGGTTCTAGATGCTCAAACTTAATACCTCGGGCCAACAGACCCTAACAATACATGTAGAGTTAGCTAAATACATCTTTGACAATTTATTTTAGAAATTTTGGTAGCCCAACTTCTGAAGTCCATAATTCTTGAACCATTATTCTAATTGGCTATCATAACCACTTTTCAAAAATGCTAGCTCTTGATCTACATGATTAAAGTGGTGCAAGCACCCTTTCGTCAAGTTTTTGGACCTCGTCCAGGCATTCTAAGGCCTCCAACGATGAGCCTGATGATTTTTCTGCAAATATTTCCACCAAAAATCTGTAATAACTTCTCTGATACTTAAGCTAGAACAATGAGATTTTTATGGTAGGCTTATAATTCCAAAATGAAGCTTCATGTAGAAAATGAGAACATTTTGAGCTCTTATGAGAAACTTACTAAAGAATAGCAAGTTCCCATAAATAGTAACCACCTTGTCTACTAGTACTTACTCAAATAGAAAAGACTAAAATGAAATTTTTTTTGGGTGACACAAGATTGCTCTTACACCTAGGATGCTTCTACATCAGACACCCAAGATAATCTAAGAAGTGACCCCGTCACATCTCAAGTGTTCAAAGGAAAACCAAGATAGTTAACCTCATCCTTTGCTAGCCATAATGAATCCTCTGCTGGCCTCCCTTTCCATTTGAGTCATAAGTTTTAATCCTTGTACTTTTGCCAACATGACTGTCTAGTACTTCCTCAATCTCCTTTGTAGCCAAACTAGCTGTTAGAATACTCCACTGCACTTTTGCAACTTCATCTCATCACCTCTTTCATAATACTCTGTCAAATCTAAAATATTAAATACTGGTGATATATTCAATTCAATAGGCTAATCCACTTCATAGGCATTTCTAGAATTATGCCTTTTCACTATCTTGCATGGTCCAAACTTCTTCATCTTTAGCTTATTATATGTACCCACTAGAAAACACTCCTTTCTCAAATGAACCATGACTTCATCTCCAATCTAAAATTCCTTATACCTCCTTTTCACATTTTCCTTAGCCTTGTATTGTTTATTCATCTTTATGATGTGTTTGCTCACCTCCTCATGGATGTTCTTCAAATGTTTAGCAAACTCTTCTGCTTTAGCACTACTTATCTCTCCTTTATCCAACTGCCTCAATTCAGAAGCATTTTTGGGACTACTCCCATATACAATTTGGAATGATGATTTATTAGTAATCTTGTTGATAGAATTATTATATGTAAATTCCACCTGTGGTAAAATCATATCTCATCCTTTTGGCTTGTCTCCAACCATACATCTCAGCAAGTTTCCCAAATTTTGATTCATAACTTTTTTTTGTCCATCAGTGTATGGATGATGTGATGAACTAAACTTCAAATCTATCTTCAACTTCTTCCATAATGTACTCCAAAAATACCCAACAAATTTGGTATCTCGATCTGAAACTATACTCTTTGGCAAACCATGTAGTCTCACCACTTATCTGAAAAACAACTCTGCTACATGAACATCGTCACTAGTCTTCTTGCAAGGAATAAAATGAGTCATCTTTGAAATCTTATCAACCACCACAAAATAGAATCATGCCCACACTAAGTCCTTGGTAATCCAAGAACAAAATCCATGCTGACATCCTCTCATGACTTCTTTGGTATAGGTAATGGTTGATACAACTCCTTTTGCCATATTACATACTCTGCAACTCTATACAAACTTCTTCACATCTTGTTCTAACTATGGCTAGTAATAATTCTCAGCAACTAAAGCTATGATTTTATCTCTACCAAAATGTCCAGCCAACCCTCCACTATGCTTCTCCTTTATGAGATTCTCTCTCATTAAACTTCTAGGAATGCACAACTGGCTTCCTTTAAACAACATATTATCTTGGATCATGAAATCCAACCACTTTGTCCTATAAAGTGTAATAGGTTTTGTATGAGCCTTCCATGCTTCACCAAAACTAGGATCATCTGGATACAAAGTATCGAGTTCCTTGAACCCAACCACCTCTATCTACATTTCTATTAGAAAAAGTTGTCTTCTACTAAGCGCATCTATAACTTTGTTAGACTTCCCACTCCTGTGTTTCAAAACAAATGTATAAGTATGCAAAAACTCAAACCACTTCAAATGCCTTTGGTTTAATTTTACTTGACTATTCAAATATTGCAAAGCTTGATGATTAGTATACAAAACAAACTCCTTAGGAAGAAGATAATGTCTCCACTTCTTTAATGCTTGAATTGTCACATAAAGTTCCTAATCATAAATAGAATTATTTTTTTACATTATTCAACTTCTCACTAAAATGACCAACAAGTCTACCTTCTTGGCTCATAACAACTCCTATTGTAGTACCACTAGCATCACAGTCTACTTGAAATACCTTGTTAAAATCTAAAGTGCTAAAATAGGTTGATTGATAATTTTTTGTTTCAATAGATTAAAACTCTCATCTGCTCTTATAGTCTACATAAATTATTTCCTATCCCTGCTCATTTTTTCAGTCAAGGGTCCACAAATACTACTAAAACCTCTTATGAACTTTCTGTAAAAACTAGTCAACCCATGAAAAGATCTTACCTCCATCACACTCCTTGGAGTAGGCCATTCAAGGATAGCCTTCACTTTCTCAGGTCTATTTTTAGACTTTCTACTGATACTACAAATTTGAGGTACACCAACTCCTTCTTTAAAAAACTACACTTCTTCAGGTTTATCAACAACTTTTCTTCCCTTAACTTATCAAGTACCTTGTGAATATGGATCAAGTGCTCCTCCAATGTCTTACTAAAGATCAAAATATCATCTAGGTAAACAATGACAAAGTTACCCAAAAATTCCTTCAGTACCTCATTAATGAGCCTCATGAAAGTGCTTGGTACATTGGTTAACCCATAAGGCATGACTGACCACTTATAGAATCATTCTTTTGTCTTGAAAGTAGTCTTCCACTCATTACCTTCCCTGATACAAATTTTATGGTATCCACTCTTCATATCTATCTTTGTGAAATACTCAGCTCCACTCAAACAATCCATAATATCACCCATCCTTGGAAACGGAAATTTATACTAGATTGTGATCTTATTTATAGTGTGAGAATCTATGCACATCCTCCATTCTTCATTCTTCTTTATGTTAATACTTTTGGTACAACATATAGACTCATACTCTCTTGAATCAACCCATTCTGCAACAACTCATGAAATTGCTTGTTCAACTCTTCACTTTCTGTTGGTGTCATTATGTGTGCTGCCTTGTTTGGAAAAATGGCTTCTAGAACCAAATCCATCTAGTGACTGATATTCTTCATTGGGAGAAATCCATTAGGTATATTATCTAATACAATTTCAAAAAAATCTCCCAACATATCTGCAACTTCTACAGGCAACTCCTCTACTTCTTCTTTACTATCTTTAGGAATTATAACAAAACACATATGCTCATGCTCCATACCTTTTAGAAACTCTTTCCCATCAACAAAATATATTCTTGCAGCACTATATACCTTTTCTTCTTTCTCCCTCAATGAGTTTAACTTATGTTTAACTCCATCCTTGGTCAAAGTGTAGGTATTTGCTTGCCTGTCGTGTACAACGTATCTGTCAAACTGCCACAGCCTACCTAGAAACATATACCAAATGTCCATAGGTATGATATTAGATAGTACCTCATCCTAGTAGCTTCCAATCTTGAACTTCACTGAGCACTTCTCATTGACCATGACCTTGTGGTCATCTTGCACCCAAGTAATATGGTATGGACATGGGTGTTTCTATCTCTTCAACTTTTTAACTTTGTGAACATCAATTTTTATACTAGATTGTCAGTACTTCCACCATTAATGATCACATCACAACACTTATCTTCACATATACACCTTGTGCAAAACAAACTCCTTCTTTGATCAAGTTCATTCTCACCACTTAGTAGGACCCTTCTGTTAACTAGGACTTCTCCTCTTTTAGCATCTTCAGAATGTGAGGATCTAGCATCTTCATCAATATGTGCAAATTTGGCCTAGCCTTCTATTCTTTGATATGTCCTTCCTTGGCACTAGGTACATTCAAACATTATATTCCCTTCTTCTCCATAGTGAAAAAATTTTCCACGGAAGCCTCCTCTTCTAGATCTGTGTCCTCTACCTCTTCCTCTCTAATCTCTATTGTTATAATCATGCAAATGATTAGAATTATTTCCCCTCTAGTTTTGATTGGTACGTCTAGCCTTATCCTTGTTCTTCTGATCACCATTACAACCTCCATAAGATCATCTACTAGATCTTCCACCGTGACCTCTTCCACTATTCTTGTTGTCAAACTTCTTTCTTATTTTTTCCTCAACTCTTAAGGCAAACTAGTATGCCTCCTTAATACTATTAATTCAAACTAGACTCACCTCATCTTGAATACTTGACCTTAAACCATTAAGATAATGAGCTAATTTCTCCTTAACAACTTTTTCTTGGCCAATTCTAATGAGAAATCAATATAACTATTCGGTATACTCTTGAATAGATTTTCTTGCTTGCTTCAACCCTTACATCTTCTTCAACAAATCAAGCTCAGAATCTGCGAGAATGAATTGTCGCTTCAGTTTAGCTATCATTCATTCTCATCTAGTGATTTTGTCCTTTCCCTTTCTATTTCACTCTAACTAAACCTCCTTCCACCAGATTTGTGCATGTCCCTTCATTTTTTCCTTCACAAACTTGACCCTATCAGGATCCTCAATATCTTCATACTCAAAGTACTCTAATTCATTGATCCAATTGATTAGCTCCTCTAGGTTAATATTTCTTGATAATGTGGGAACTTCAAACTTAGGTCTTTTTCCAATCTTGGAGATGGCCCTAAAAAGCCTCTCTTCCTCTAGGTTTAGAACTACATTTTCTTCAACATTTTCTTCTACTTTGTCCTCATCCTTGCTTTCATCTCTTATGGGAATATTTATTCCTCTATGTATTTGTTCTTCCAATGCCTACATTTGTCTTTGGAGGGCTCTAAAACCCTCAGGTGTAACAGCTGTAGCTCTTCTACCATGCTCTCTTTGTGGAGGAATTTTTCGTGCTTCCGTTGAAACCCTAGTGCA